>OY292375.1:336676-1536676 GCA_958496195.1 Timandra comae
TGAAAATCGGAAAATTTACTTAAATTTTAAAATCGGAAAATTCACTTGAATTTGAAAATCGGAAAATTCACTTGAATTTGAAAATCGGAAAATTCACTTATATCGGAAAATTCACTTAAATTTGAAAATCGGAAAATTCTCTTTAATTTGAAAATCGGAAAATTTTAAGATCGGAAAATTCTCTTAAATTTGCAAATCAGAAAATTCTCTTTAATTTGAAAATCAGAAAATTCTCTTTAATTTGAAAATCGGAAAATTCTCTAAAATTTGAAAATCGGAAAATTCACTTAAATTTGAAAATCGGAAGATTCTCTTAAATTTGAAAATCGGAAAATTCACTTAAATTTGAAAATCGGAAAATTCACTTAAATTTGAAAATCTGAAAATTCACTTAAATTTGAAAATCGGAAAATTTACTTAAATTTGAAAATCGGAAAATTCACTTAAAATTGAAAATCGGAAATTTCTCTTTAATTTGAAATTTCTCTAAAATTCGAAAATCGGAAAATTCACTTAAATTTGGAATTCGAAAAATTCTCTTTGATTTGAAAATCGGAAAATTCTCTTAAATATGAAAATCGGAAAATTCACTTAAATTTGAAAATCGGAAAATTTACTTAAATTTGAAAATTTGGAAAATTCACTTAAATTTGAAAATCGGAAAATTCACTTAAATTTGAAAATCGGAAAATTCTGTTTAATTTAAAATCGGAAGATTCTCTTAAATTTGAAAATCGGAAAATTCACTTAAAATTGAAAATCGGAAATTTCTCTTTAATTTGAAATTGCTCTAAAATTTGAAAATCGGCAAATTCACTTCAATTTGTAATTCGGAAAATTCTCTTTAATTTGAATAACGGAAAATACTCTGAAATTTGAAAATCGGAAAATTCACTTTAAATTGAAAATCGGAAAATTCTCTTAAATTTGAAAATCGGAAAATTCACTTAAATTTGAAAATCGGAAAATTCACTTAAATTTGAAAATCGGAAAATTTCTCTAAAATTTTAAAATCGGAAAATTCACTTATATTTGGAATTCGAAAAATTCTCTTTGATTTGAAAATCGGAAAATTCTCTTAAATATGAAAATCGGAAAATTCTCTTTAATTTGAATAACGGAAAATTCTCTGAAATTTGAAAATCGGAAAATTCACTTTAAATTGAAAATCGGAAAATTTACTTAAATTTTAAAATCGGAAAATTCACTTGAATTTGAAAATCGGAAAATTCACTTGAATTTGAAAATCGGAAAATTCACTTATATCGGAAAATTCACTTAAATTTGAAAATCGGAAAATTCTCTTTAATTTGAAAATCGGAAAATTTTAAGATCGGAAAATTCTCTTAAATTTGCAAATCAGAAAATTCTCTTTAATTTGAAAATCAGAAAATTCTCTTTAATTTGAAAATCGGAAAATTCTCTAAAATTTGAAAATCGGAAAATTCACTTAAATTTGAAAATCGGAAGATTCTCTTAAATTTGAAAATCGGAAAATTCACTTAAATTTGAAAATCGGAAAATTCACTTAAATTTGAAAATCTGAAAATTCACTTAAATTTGAAAATTTGGAAAATTCACTTAAATTTGAAAATCGGAAAATTCACTTAAATTTGAAAATCGGAAAATTCTGTTTAATTTAAAATCGGAAGATTCTCTTAAATTTGAAAATCGGAAAATTCACTTAAAATTGAAAATCGGAAATTTCTCTTTAATTTGAAATTGCTCTAAAATTTGAAAATCGGCAAATTCACTTCAATTTGTAATTCGGAAAATTCACTTTAAATTGAAAATCGGAAAATTCTCTTAAATTTGAAAATCGGAAAATTCACTTAAATTTGAAAATCGGAAAATTCACTTAAATTTGAAAATCGGAAAATTTCTCTAAAATTTTAAAATCGGAAAATTCACTTATATTTGGAATTCGAAAAATTCTCTTTGATTTGAAAATCGGAAAATTCTCTTAAATATGAAAATCGGAAAATTCTCTTTAATTTGAATAACGGAAAATTCTCTGAAATTTGAAAATCGGAAAATTCACTTTAAATTGAAAATCGGAAAATTTACTTAAATTTTAAAATCGGAAAATTCACTTGAATTTGAAAATCGGAAAATTCACTTGAATTTGAAAATCGGAAAATTCACTTATATCGGAAAATTCACTTAAATTTGAAAATCGGAAAATTCTCTTTAATTTGAAAATCGGAAAATTTTAAGATCGGAAAATTCTCTTAAATTTGCAAATCAGAAAATTCTCTTTAATTTGAAAATCAGAAAATTCTCTTTAATTTGAAAATCGGAAAATTCTCTAAAATTTGAAAATCGGAAAATTCACTTAAATTTGAAAATCGGAAGATTCTCTTAAATTTGAAAATCGGAAAATTCACTTAAATTTGAAAATCGGAAAATTCACTTAGAGTTAAAAATCGGAAAATTTTCTTTAATTTGAACATGGGAATTTCTCTAAAATTTGAAAATCGGAAAATTCACTTAAATTTGAAAATCGGAAGATTCACTTAAATTTGGAATTCGGAAAATTCTCTAAAATTTGAAAATCGGAAAATTTACTTATATTTGAAATTTCTCTTAAATTAAAAAGTCGGAAAATTCACTTTAATTGAAAATAGGAAAATTCACTTAAATTTGAATATCGGAAAATTCACTTAGATTTAAAAATCGAAAAATTCTCTTAAATTTGAAAATCGGAAAATTCACTTAAATTTGAAAATCGGAAAATTCTGTTTAATTTGAAAATCGGAAGATTCTCTTAAATTTAAAATCGGAAAATTCACTTAAAATTGAAAATCGGAAATTTCTCTTTAATTTGAAATTTCTCTAAAATTTGAAAATCGGCAAATTCACTTAAATTTGGAATTCGGAAAATTCTCTTTAATTTGAAAATCGGAAAATTCTCTTAAATTTGAAAATCGGAAAATTCACTTAAATTTGAAAATCAAAAAATTCACTTAAATTTGAAAATCGGAAAATTATCCTAAATATGAAAATCGAAAAATTCTTTTAAATATGAAAATCGGAAAATTCACTTTAATTTGAAAATCGGAAGATTCTTAAATTTGAAAATCGGAAAATTCACTTAAAATAGAAAATCGGAAATTTCTCTTAAATTTGAAATTTCTCTAAAATTATAAAATCGGCAAATTCACTTAAATTTGGAATTCGGAAAATTCACTTCAAATTGAAAATCGGAAAATTCTCTTAAATTTTAAAATCGGAAAATTCTCTAAAATTTGTAAATCGGAAAATTTACTTATATTTGAAATTTCTCTTAAATTTGAAAATCGGAAAATTCACTTAAATTGAAAATCGGAAAATTCACTTAAATTTAAAAATCGGAAAATTCACTTATATCGGAAAATTCACTTAAATTTGAAAATCGGAAAATTCTCTTTAATTTGAAAATCGGAAAATTTTAAGATCGGAAAATTCTCTTAAATTTGCAAATCAGAAAATTCTCTTTAATTTGAAAATCAGAAAATTCTCTTTAATTTGAAAATCGGAAAATTCTCTAAAATTTGAAAATCGGAAAATTCACTTAAATTTGAAAATCGGAAGATTCTCTTAAATTTGAAAATCGGAAAATTCACTTAAATTTGAAAATCGGAAAATTCACTTAGAGTTAAAAATCGGAAAATTTTCTTTAATTTGAACATGGGAATTTCTCTAAAATTTGAAAATCGGAAAATTCACTTAAATTTGAAAATCGGAAGATTCACTTAAATTTGGAATTCGGAAAATTCTCTAAAATTTGAAAATCGGAAAATTTACTTATATTTGAAATTTCTCTTAAATTAAAAAGTCGGAAAATTCACTTTAATTGAAAATAGGAAAATTCACTTAAATTTGAATATCGGAAAATTCACTTAGATTTAAAAATCGAAAAATTCTCTTAAATTTGAAAATCGGAAAATTCACTTAAATTTGAAAATCGGAAAATTCTGTTTAATTTGAAAATCGGAAGATTCTCTTAAATTTAAAATCGGAAAATTCACTTAAAATTGAAAATCGGAAATTTCTCTTTAATTTGAAATTTCTCTAAAATTTGAAAATCGGCAAATTCACTTAAATTTGGAATTCGGAAAATTCTCTTTAATTTGAAAATCGGAAAATTCTCTTAAATTTGAAAATCGGAAAATTCACTTAAATTTGAAAATCAAAAAATTCACTTAAATTTGAAAATCGGAAAATTATCCTAAATATGAAAATCGAAAAATTCTTTTAAATATGAAAATCGGAAAATTCACTTTAATTTGAAAATCGGAAGATTCTTAAATTTGAAAATCGGAAAATTCACTTAAAATAGAAAATCGGAAATTTCTCTTAAATTTGAAATTTCTCTAAAATTATAAAATCGGCAAATTCACTTAAATTTGGAATTCGGAAAATTCACTTCAAATTGAAAATCGGAAAATTCTCTTAAATTTTAAAATCGGAAAATTCTCTAAAATTTGTAAATCGGAAAATTTACTTATATTTGAAATTTCTCTTAAATTTGAAAATCGGAAAATTCACTTAAATTGAAAATCGGAAAATTCACTTAAATTTAAAAATCGGAAAATTCACTTAGATTTAAAAATCGGAAAATTCTCTTTAATTTGAAAATCGGAATCCAAATCCGGTTTTAAGTGTACCAAACGATTAGAAACATCAAAATACAGTAGAATCCGTTAAAAAAACGCGAAAAAATGAAATTATAATTTTCATTCAAATTTGGCTCAAATTGGCGCCAAAACCGCCGAAAAACTTTTTTGCTCCAAATCCGGTTTTAAGTGTGCCAATCGATTAGGAACATCAAAATACAATAGAATCCGTTAAAAAACGCGAAAAAATGAAATTATAATTTTCATTCAAATTTGGCTCAAATTGGCGCCAAAACCGCCGAAAAACTTTTTTGCTCCAAATCCGGTTTTTTGTGTGTCAAGCGATTAGGAACAACAAAATACAATAGAATCCGTTAAAAAAACGCGAAAAAATGAAATTATAATTTTCATTCAAATTTGGCTCAAATTGGCGCCAAAACCACCGAAAAACTTTTTTGCTCCAAATCCGGTTTTAAGTGTGCCAATCGATTAGGAACATCAAAATACAATAGAATCCGTTAAAAAAACGCGAAAAAATGAAATTATAATTTTCATTCAAATTTGGCTCAAATTGGCGCCAAAATCGCCGAAAAACTTTTTTGCTCCAAATCCGGTTTTAAGTGTGCCAATCGATTAGGAACATCAAAATACAATAGAATCCGTTAAAAAAACGCGAAAAAATGAAATTATAATTTTCATTCAAATTTGGCTCAAATTGGCGCCAAAACCACCGAAAACCTTTTTTGCTCCAAATCCGGTTTTAAGTGTGCCAATCGATTAGGAACATCAAAATACAATAGAATCCGTTAAAAAAACGCGAAAAAATGAAATTATAATTTTCATTCAAATTCCGCCTAAATTGGCGCCAAAACCACCGAAAAACTTTTTTGCTCCAAATCCGGTTTTAATTGTGCCAAACGATTAGGAACAACAAAATACAATAGAATCCGTTAAAAAAACGCGAAAAAATGAAATTATAATTTTCATTCAAATTCCGCCTAAATTGGCGCCAAAACCGCCGAAAAACTTTTTTGCTCCAAATCCGGTTTTAAGTGTGCCAAACGATTAGGAACATCAAAATACAATAGAATCCGTTAAAAAAACGCGAAAAAATGAAATTATAATTTTCATTCAAATTTGGCTGAAATTGGCGCCAAAACCGCCGAAAAACTTTTTTGCTCCAAATCCGGTTTTAAGTGTGCCAATCGATTAGAAACATCAAAATACAATAGAATCCGTTAAAAAAACGCGAAAAAATGAAATTATAATTTTCATTCAAATTCCGCCTAAATTGGCGCCAAAACCACCGAAAAACTTTTTTGCTCCAAATGCGGTTTTAAGTGTGCCAAACGATTAGAAACATAAAAATAAAATGGAATCCGTTAAAAAAACGCGAAAAAATGAAATTATAATTTTCATTCAAATTTGGCTCAAATTGGCGCCAAAACCGCCGAAAAACTTTTTTGCTCCAAATCCGGTTTTAAGTGTGCCAATCGATTAGGAACATCAAAATACAATAGAATCCGTTAAAAAAACGCGAAAAAATGAAATTATAATTTTCATTCAAATTCCGCCTAAATTGGCGCCAAAACCACCGAAAAACTTTTTTGCTCCAAATCCGGTTTTAATTGTGCCAAACGATTAGGAACAACAAAATACAATAGAATCCGTTAAAAAAACGCGAAAAAATGAAATTATAATTTTCATTCAAATTCCGCCTAAATTGGCGCCAAAACCGCCGAAAAACTTTTTTGCTCCAAATCCGGTTTTAAGTGTGCCAATCGATTAGGAACATCAAAATACAATAGAATCCGTTAAAAAAACGCGAAAAAATGAAATTATAATTTTCATTCAAATTTGGCTCAAATTGGCGCCAAAACCGCCGAAAAACTTTTTTGCTCCAAATCCGGTTTTAAGTGTGCCAATCGATTAGGAACATCAAAATACAATAGAATCCGTTAAAAAAACGCGAAAAAATTAAATTATAATTTTCATTCAAATTTGGTTCAAATTGGCGCCAAAACCGCCGAAAAACTTTTTTGCTCCAAATCCAGTTTTAAGTGTGCCAATCGATTAGGAACATCAAAATACAATAGAATCCGTTAAAAAAACGCGAAAAAATGAAATTATAATTTACATTCAAATTTGGCTCAAATTGGCGCCAAAACCGCCGAAAAACTTTTTTGCTCCAAATCCGGTTTTTTGTGTGTCAAGCGATTAGGAACAACAAAATACAATAGAATCCGTTAAAAAAACGCGAAAAAATGAAATTATAATTTTCATTCAAATTTGGCTCAAATTGGCGCCAAAACCACCGAAAAACTTTTTTGCTCCAAATCCGGTTTTAAGTGTGCCAATCGATTAGGAACATCAAAATACAATAGAATCCGTTAAAAAAACGCGAAAAAATGAAATTATAATTTTCATTCAAATTCCGCCTAAATTGGCGCCAAAACCGCCGAAAAACTTTTTTGCTCCAAATCCGGTTTTAAGTGTGCCAATCGATTAGGAACATCAAAATACAATAGAATCCGTTAAAAAAACGCGAAAAAATGAAATTATAATTTTCATTCAAATTTGGCTCAAATTGGCGCCAAAACCGCCGAAAAACTTTTTTGCTCCAAATCCGGTTTTAAGTGTGCCAATCGATTAGGAACATCAAAATACAATAGAATCCGTTAAAAAAACGCGAAAAAATGAAATTATAATTTTCATTCAAATTTGGCTCAAATTGGCGCCAAAACCGCCGAAAAACTTTTTTGCTCCAAATCCGGTTTTAAGTGTGCCAATCGATTAGAAACATCAAAATACAATAGAATCCGTTAAAAAAACGCGAAAAAATGAAATTATAATTTTCATTCAAATTCCGCCTAAATTGGCGCCAAAACCACCGAAAAACTTTTTGCTCCAAATGCGGTTTTAAGTGTGCCAAACGATTAGAAACATAAAAATAAAATGGAATCCGTTAAAAAAACGCGAAAAAATGAAATTATAATTTTCATTCAAATTTGGTTCAAATTGGCGCCAAAACCGCCGAAAAACTTTTTTGCTCCAAATCCGGTTTTAAGTGTGCCAATCGATTAGGAACATCAAAATACAATAGAATCCGTTAAAAAAACGCGAAAAAATGAAATTATAATTTTCATTCAAATTTGGCTCAAATTGGCGCCAAAACCGCCGAAAAACTTTTTTGCTCCAAATCCGGTTTTAAGTGTGCCAATCGATTAGGAACATCAAAATACAATAGAATCCGTTAAAAAAACGCGAAAAAATGAAATTATAATTTTCATTCAAATTTGGCTCAAATTGGCGCCAAAACCGCCGAAAAACTATATTGCTCCAAATCCGGTTTTAAGTGTGCCAATCGATTAGAAACATCAAAATACAATAGAATCCGTTAAAAAAACGCGAAAAAATGAAATTATAATTTTCATTCAAATTTGGCTCAAATTGGCGCCAAAACCGCCGAAAAACTTTTTTGCTCCAAATCCGGTTTTAAGTGTGCCAATCGATTAGGAACATCAAAATACAATAGAATCCGTTAAAAAAACGCGAAAAAATGAAATTATAATTTTCATTCAAATTTGGCTCAAATTGGCGCCAAAACCGCCGAAAAACTTTTTTGCTCCAAATCCGGTTTTAAGTGTGCCAATCGATTAGGAACATCAAAATACAATAGAATCCGTTAAAAAAACGCGAAAAAATTAAATTATAATTTTCATTCAAATTTGGTTCAAATTGGCGCCAAAACCGCCGAAAAACTTTTTTGCTCCAAATCCGGTTTTTTGTGTGTCAAGCGATTAGGAACAACAAAATACAATAGAATCCGTTAAAAAAACGCGAAAAAATGAAATTATAATTTTCATTCAAATTTGGCTCAAATTGGCGCCAAAACCACCGAAAAACTTTTTTGCTCCAAATCCGGTTTTAAGTGTGCCAATCGATTAGGAACATCAAAATACAATAGAATCCGTTAAAAAAACGCGAAAAAATGAAATTATAATTTTCATTCAAATTCCGCCTAAATTGGCGCCAAAACCGCCGAAAAACTTTTTTGCTCCAAATCCGGTTTTAAGTGTGCCAATCGATTAGGAACATCAAAATACAATAGAATCCGTTAAAAAAACGCGAAAAAATGAAATTATAATTTTCATTCAAATTTGGCTCAAATTGGCGCCAAAACCGCCGAAAAACTTTTTTGCTCCAAATCCGGTTTTAAGTGTGCCAATCGATTAGGAACATCAAAATACAATAGAATCCGTTAAAAAAACGCGAAAAAATGAAATTATAATTTTCATTCAAATTTGGCTCAAATTGGCGCCAAAACCGCCGAAAAACTTTTTTGCTCCAAATCCGGTTTTAAGTGTGCCAATCGATTAGGAACATCAAAATACAATAGAATCCGTTAAAAAAACGCGAAAAAATGAAATTATAATTTTCATTCAAATTCCGCCTAAATTGGCGCCAAAACCACCGAAAAACTTTTTTGCTCCAAATCCGGTTTTAATTGTGCCAAACGATTAGGAACAACAAAATACAATAGAATCCGTTAAAAAAACGCGAAAAAATGAAATTATAATTTTCATTCAAATTCCGCCTAAATTGGCGCCAAAACCGCCGAAAAACTTTTTTGCTCCAAATCCGGTTTTAAGTGTGCCAAACGATTAGGAACATCAAAATACAATAGAATCCGTTAAAAAAACGCGAAAAAATGAAATTATAATTTTCATTCAAATTTGGCTGAAATTGGCGCCAAAACCGCCGAAAACCTTTTTTGCTCCAAATCCGGTTTTAAGTGTGCCAATCGATTAGAAACATCAAAATACAATAGAATCCGTTAAAAAAACGCGAAAAAATTAAATTATAATTTTCATTCAAATTTGGCTCAAATTGGCGCCAAAACCGCCGAAAAACTTTTTTGCTCCAAATCCGGTTTTAAGTGTGCCAATCGATTAGGAACATCAAAATACAATAGAATCCGTTAAAAAAACGCGAAAAAATGAAATTATAATTTTCATTCAAATTTGGCTCAAATTGGCGCCAAAACCGCCGAAAAACTATATTGCTCCAAATCCGGTTTTAAGTCTGCCAATCGATTAGGAACATCAAAATACAATAGAATCCGTTAAAAAAACGCGAAAAAATGAAATTATAATTTTCATTCAAATTTGGCTCAAATTGGCGCCAAAACCGCCGAAAAACTTTTTTGCTCCAAATCAAGTTTTAAGTATGCCAAACGATTAGGAACATCAAAATACAATAGAATCCGTTAAAAAAACGCGAAAAACTGAAATTATAATTTTCATTCAAATTTGGCTCAAATTGGCGCCAAAACCGCCGAAAAACTTTTTTGCTCCAAATCCGGTTTTAAGTGTGCCAATCGATTAGGAACATCAAAATACAATAGTATCCGTTAAAAAAACGCGAAAGAATGAAATTATAATTTTCATTTAAATTTGGCTCAAATTGGCGCCAAAACCGCCGAAAAACTTTTTTGCTCCAAATCCGGTTTAAGTTTGCCAATCGATTAGGAACATCAAAATACAATAGAATCCGTTAAAAAAACGCGAAAAAATGAAATTATAATTTTCATTCAAATTTGGCTCAAATTGGCGCCAAAACCGCCGAAAAACTTTTTTGCTCCAAATCCGGTTTTAAGTGTGCCAATCGATTAGGAACATCAAAATACAATAGAATCCGTTAAAAAAACGCGAAAAAATGAAATTATAATTTTCATTCAAATTTGGCTCAAATTGGCGCCAAAACCGCCGAAAAACTTTTTTGCTCCAAATCCGGTTTTAAGTGTGCCAATCGATTAGAAACATCAAAATACAATAGAATCCGTTAAAAAAACGCGAAAAAATGAAATTATAATTTTCATTCAAATTCCGCCTAAATTGGCGCCAAAACCACCGAAAAACTTTTTTGCTCCAAATGCGGTTTTAAGTGTGCCAAACGATTAGGAACATCAAAATACAATAGAATCCGTTAAAAAAACGCGAAAAAATGAAATTATAAATTTCATTCAAATTTGGCTCAAATTGGCGCCAAAACCGCCGAAAAACTTTTTTGCTCCAAATCCGGTTTTAAGTGTGCCAATCGATTAGGAACATCAAAATACAATAGAATCCGTTAAAAAAACGCGAAAAAATGAAATTATAATTTTCATTCAAATTTGGCTCAAATTGGCGCCAAAACCGCCGAAAAACTTTTTTGCTCCAAATCCGGTTTTAAGTGTGCCAATCGATTAGGAACATCAAAATACAATAGAATCCGTTAAAAAAACGCGAAAAAATGAAATTATAATTTTCATTCAAATTTGGTTCAAATTTCAAAATACAATAGAATCCGTTAAAAAAACGCGAAAAAATGAAATTATAATTTTCATTCAAATTTGGCTCAAATTGGCGCCAAAACCGCCGAAAAACTTTTTTGCTCCAAATCCGGTTTTAAGTGTGCCAATCGATTAGGAACATCAAAATACAATAGAATCCGTTAAAAAAACGCGAAAAAATGAAATTATAATTTTCATTCAAATTTGGCTCAAATTGGCGCCAAAACCGCCGAAAAACTTTTTTGCTCCAAATCCGGTTTTAAGTGTGCCAATCGATTAGGAACATCAAAATACAATAGAATCCGTTAAAAAAACGCGAAAAAATGAAATTATAATTTTCATTCAAATTTGGCTCAAATTGGCGCCAAAACCGCCGAAAAACTTTTTTGCTCCAAATCCGGTTTTAAGTGTGCCAATCGATTAGAAACATCAAAATACAATAGAATCCGTTAAAAAAACGCGAAAAAATGAAATTATAATTTTCATTCAAATTCCGCCTAAATTGGCGCCAAAACCACCGAAAAACTTTTTTGCTCCAAATGCGGTTTTAAGTGTGCCAAACGATTAGAAACATAAAAATAAAATGGAATCCGTTAAAAAAACGCGAAAAAATGAAATAATAATTTTCAGTCAAATTTGGCTCAAATTGGCGCCAAAACCGCCGAAAAACTTTTTTGCTCCAAATCCGGTTTTAAGTCTGCCAATCGATTAGGAAAATCAAAATACAATAGAATCCGTTAAAAAAACGCGAAAAAATGAAATTATAATTTTCATTCAAATTTGGCTCAAATTGGCGCCAAAACCGCCGAAAAACTTTTTTGCTCCAAATCCGGTTTTAAGTGTGCCAATCGATTAGGAACATCAAAATACAATAGAATCCGTTAAAAAAACGCGAAAAAATGAAATTATAAATTTCATTCAAATTTGGCTCAAATTGGCGCCAAAACCGCCGAAAAACTTTTTTGCTTCAAATCCGGTTTTAAGTGTGCCAATCGATTAGGAACATCAAAATACAATAGAATCCGTTAAAAAAACGCGAAAAAATTAAATTATAATTTTCATTCAAATTTGGCTCAAATTGGCGCCAAAACCGCCGAAAAACTCTTTTGCTCCAAATCCGGTTTTAAGTGTGCCAATCGATTAGGAACATCAAAATACAATAGTATCCGTTAAAAAAACGAGAAAAAATGAAATTATAATTTTCATTCAAATTTGGCTCAAATTGGCGCCAAAACCGCCGAAAAACTTTTTTGCTCCAAATCCGGTTTTAAGTGTGCCAATCGATTAGGAACATCAAAATACAATAGAATCCGTTAAAAAAACGCGAAAAAATGAAATTATAATTTTCATTCAAATTTGGCTCAAATTGGCGCCAAAACCGCCGAAAAACTTTTTTGCTCCAAATCCGGTTTTAAGTGTGCCAATCGATTAGGAACATCAAAATACAATAGAATCCGTTAAAAAAACGCGAAAAAATGAAATTATAATTTTCATTCAAATTTGGCTCAAATTGGCGCCAAAACCGCCGAAAAACTTTTTTGCTCCAAATCCGGTTTTTTGTGTGTCAAGCGATTAGGAACAACAAAATACAATAGAATCCGTTAAAAAAACGCGAAAAAATGAAATTATAATTTTCATTCAAATTTGGCTCAAATTGGCGCCAAAACCACCGAAAAACTTTTTTGCTCCAAATCCGGTTTTAAGTGTGCCAATCGATTAGGAACATCAAAATACAATAGAATCCGTTAAAAAAACGCGAAAAAATGAAATTATAATTTTCATTCAAATTTGGCTCAAATTGGCGCCAAAACCGCTTTTTTGCTCCAAATCCGGTTTTAAGTGTGCCAATCGATTAGGAACATCAAAATACAATAGAATCCGTTAAAAAACGCGAAAAAATGAAATTATAATTTTCATTCAAATTTGGCTCAAATTGGCGCCAAAACCGCCGAAAAACTTTTTTGCTCCAAATCCGGTTTTAAGTGTGCCAATCGATTAGGAACATCAAAATACAATAGAATCCGTTAAAAAAACGCGAAAAAATGAAATTATAATTTTCATTCAAATTTGGCTCAAATTGGCGCCAAAACCGCCGAAAAACTTTTTTGCTCCAAATCCGGTTTTTTGTGTGTCAAGCGATTAGGAACAACAAAATACAATAGAATCCGTTAAAAAAACGCGAAAAAATGAAATTATAATTTTCATTCAAATTTGGCTCAAATTGGCGCCAAAACCACCGAAAAACTTTTTTGCTCCAAATCCGGTTTTAAGTGTGCCAATCGATTAGGAACATCAAAATACAATAGAATCCGTTAAAAAAACGCGAAAAAATGAAATTATAATTTTCATTCAAATTTGGCTCAAATTGGCGCCAAAACCGCCGAAAAACTTTTTTGCTCCAAATCCGGTTTTAAGTGTGACAATCGATTAGGAACATCAAAATACAATAGAATCCGTTAAAAAAACGCGAAAAAATTAAATTATAATTTTCATTCAAATTTGGCTCAAATTGGCGCCAAAACCGCCGAAAAACTTTTTTGCTCCAAATCCGGTTTTAAGTGTGCCAATCGATTAGGAACATCAAAATACAATAGAATCCGTTAAAAAAACGCGAAAAAATGAAATTATAATTTACATTCAAATTTGGCTCAAATTGGCGCCAAAACCGCCGAAAAACTTTTTTGCTCCAAATCCGGTTTTAAGTGTGCCAATCGATTAGGAACATCAAAATACAATAGAATCCGTTAAAAAAACGCGAAAAAATGAAATTATAATTTTCATTCAAATTCCGCCTAAATTGGCGCCAAAACCACCGAAAAACTTTTTTGCTCAAAATGCGGTTTTAAGTGTGCCAATCGATTAGGAACATCAAAATACAATAGAATCCGTTAAAAAAACGCGAAAAAATGAAATTATAATTTTCATTCAAATTTGGCTCAAATTGGCGCCAAAACCGCCGAAAAACTTTTTTGCTCCAAATCCGGTTTTAAGTGTGCCAATCGATTAGGAACATCAAAATACAATAGAATCCGTTAAAAAAACGCGAAAAAATGAAATTATAATTTTCATTCAAATTTGGCTCAAATTGGCGCCAAAACCGCCGAAAAACTTTTTTGCTCCAAATCCGGTTTTAAGTGTGCCAATCGATTAGGAACATCAAAATACAATAGAATCCGTTAAAAAAACGCGAAAAAATGAAATTATAATTTTCATTCAAATTTGGCTCAAATTGGCGCCAAAACCGCCGAAAAACTATATTGCTCCAAATCCGGTTTTAAGTGTGCCAATCGATTAGGAACATCAAAATACAATAGAATCCGTTAAAAAAACGCGAAAAAATGAAATTATAATTTTCATTCAAATTTGGCTCAAATTGGCGCCAAAACCGCCGAAAAACTTTTTTGCTCCAAATCCGGTTTTTTGTGTGTCAAGCGATTAGGAACAACAAAATACAATAGAATCCGTTAAAAAAACGCGAAAAAATGAAATTATAATTTTCATTCAAATTTGGCTCAAATTGGCGCCAAAACCGCCGAAAAACTTTTTTGCTCCAAATCCGGTTTTAAGTGTGCCAATCGATTAGGAACATCAAAATACAATAGAATCCGTTAAAAAAACGCGAAAAAATGAAATTATAATTTTCATTCAAATTTGGCTCTAATTGGCGCCAAAACCGCCGAAAAACTTTTTTGCTCCAAATCCGGTTTTAAGTGTGCCAAACGATTAGAAATATCAAAATACAATAGAATCCGTTAAAAAAACGCGAAAAAATGAAATTATAATTTACATTCAAATTTGGCTCAAATTGGCGCCAAAACCGCCGAAAAACTTTTTTGCTCCAAATCCGGTTTTAAGTGTGCCAATCGATTAGGAACATCAAAATACAATAGAATCCGTTAAAAAAACGCGAAAAAATGAAATTATAATTTTCATTCAAATTTGGCTCAAATTGGCGCCAAAACCGCCGAAAAACTTTTTTGCTCCAAATCCGGTTTTAAGTGTGCCAATCGATTAGGAACATCAAAATACAATAGAATCCGTTAAAAAACGCGAAAAAATGAAATTATAATTTTCATTCAAATTTGGCTCAAATTGGCGCCAAAACCGCCGAAAAACTTTTTTGCTCCAAATCCGGTTTTAAGTGTGCCAATCGATTAGGAACATCAAAATACAATAGAATCCGTTAAAAAAACGCGAAAAAATGAAATTATAATTTTCATTCAAATTTGGCTCAAATTGGCGCCAAAACCGCCGAAAAACTTTTTTGCTCCAAATCCGGTTTTAAGTGTGCCAATCGATTAGGAACATCAAAATACAATAGAATCCGTTAAAAAAACGCGAAAAAATTAAATTATAATTTTCATTCAAATTTGGCTCAAATTGGCGCCAAAACCGCCGAAAAACTTTTTTGCTCCAAATCCGGTTTTAAGTGTACCAAACGATTAGAAACATCAAAATACAATAGAATCCGTTAAAAAAACGCGAAAAAATGAAATTATAATTTACATTCAAATTTGGCTCAAATTGGCGCCAAAACCGCCGAAAAACTTTTTTGCTCCAAATCCGGTTTTAAGTGTGCCAATCGATTAGGAACATCAAAATACAATAGAATCCGTTAAAAAAACGCGAAAAAATGAAATTATAATTTTCATTCAAATTCCGCCTAAATTGGCGCCAAAACCACCGAAAAACTTTTTTGCTCAAAATGCGGTTTTAAGTGTGCCAATCGATTAGGAACATCAAAATACAATAGAATCCGTTAAAAAAACGCGAAAAAATGAAATTATAATTTTCATTCAAATTTGGCTCAAATTGGCGCCAAAACCGCCGAAAAACTTTTTTGCTCCAAATCCGGTTTTAAGTGTGCCAATCGATTAGGAACATCAAAATACAATAGAATCCGTTAAAAAAACGCGAAAAAATGAAATTATAATTTTCATTCAAATTTGGCTCAAATTGGCGCCAAAACCGCCGAAAAACTTTTTTGCTCCAAATCCGGTTTTAAGTGTACCAAACGATTAGAAACATCAAAATACAATAGAATCCGTTAAAAAAACGCGAAAAAATGAAATTATAATTTACATTCAAATTTGGCTCAAATTGGCGCCAAAACCGCCGAAAAACTTTTTTGCTCCAAATCCGGTTTTAAGTGTGCCAATCGATTAGGAACATCAAAATACAATAGAATCCGTTAAAAAAACGCGAAAAAATGAAATTATAATTTTCATTCAAATTCCGCCTAAATTGGCGCCAAAACCACCGAAAAACTTTTTTGCTCAAAATGCGGTTTTAAGTGTGCCAATCGATTAGGAACATCAAAATACAATAGAATCCGTTAAAAAAACGCGAAAAAATGAAATTATAATTTTCATTCAAATTTGGCTCAAATTGGCGCCAAAACCGCCGAAAAACTTTTTTGCTCCAAATCCGGTTTTTTGTGTGTCAAGCGATTAGGAACAACAAAATACAATAGAATCCGTTAAAAAAACGCGAAAAAATGAAATTATAATTTTCATTCAAATTTGGCTCAAATTGGCGCCAAAACCGCCGAAAAACTTTTTTGCTCCAAATCCGGTTTTAAGTGTGCCAATCGATTAGGAACATCAAAATACAATAGAATCCGTTAAAAAAACGCGAAAAAATGAAATTATAATTTTCATTCAAATTTGGCTCTAATTGGCGCCAAAACCGCCGAAAAACTTTTTTGCTCCAAATCCGGTTTTAAGTGTGCCAAACGATTAGAAATATCAAAATACAATAGAATCCGTTAAAAAAACGCGAAAAAATGAAATTATAATTTACATTCAAATTTGGCTCAAATTGGCGCCAAAACCGCCGAAAAACTTTTTTGCTCCAAATCCGGTTTTAAGTGTGCCAATCGATTAGGAACATCAAAATACAATAGAATCCGTTAAAAAAACGCGAAAAAATGAAATTATAATTTTCATTCAAATTTGGCTCAAATTGGCGCCAAAACCGCCGAAAAACTTTTTTGCTCCAAATCCGGTTTTAAGTGTGCCAATCGATTAGGAACATCAAAATACAATAGAATCCGTTAAAAAACGCGAAAAAATGAAATTATAATTTTCATTCAAATTTGGCTCAAATTGGCGCCAAAACCGCCGAAAAACTTTTTTGCTCCAAATCCGGTTTTAAGTGTGCCAATCGATTAGGAACATCAAAATACAATAGAATCCGTTAAAAAAACGCGAAAAAATGAAATTATAATTTTCATTCAAATTTGGCTCAAATTGGCGCCAAAACCGCCGAAAAACTTTTTTGCTCCAAATCCGGTTTTAAGTGTGCCAATCGATTAGGAACATCAAAATACAATAGAATCCGTTAAAAAAACGCGAAAAAATGAAATTATAATTTTCATTCAAATTTGGCTCAAATTGGCGCCAAAACCGCCGAAAAACTTTTTTGCTCCAAATCCGGTTTTAAGTGTACCAAACGATTAGAAACATCAAAATACAATAGAATCCGTTAAAAAAACGCGAAAAAATGAAATTATAATTTACATTCAAATTTGGCTCAAATTGGCGCCAAAACCGCCGAAAAACTTTTTTGCTCCAAATCCGGTTTTAAGTGTGCCAATCGATTAGGAACATCAAAATACAATAGAATCCGTTAAAAAAACGCGAAAAAATGAAATTATAATTTTCATTCAAATTCCGCCTAAATTGGCGCCAAAACCACCGAAAAACTTTTTTGCTCAAAATGCGGTTTTAAGTGTGCCAATCGATTAGGAACATCAAAATACAATAGAATCCGTTAAAAAAACGCGAAAAAATGAAATTATAATTTTCATTCAAATTTGGCTCAAATTGGCGCCAAAACCGCCGAAAAACTTTTTTGCTCCAAATCCGGTTTTAAGTGTGCCAATCGATTAGGAACATCAAAATACAATAGAATCCGTTAAAAAAACGCGAAAAAATGAAATTATAATTTTCATTCAAATTTGGCTCAAATTGGCGCCAAAACCGCCGAAAAACTTTTTTGCTCCAAATCCGGTTTTAAGTGTACCAAACGATTAGAAACATCAAAATACAATAGAATCCGTTAAAAAAACGCGAAAAAATGAAATTATAATTTACATTCAAATTTGGCTCAAATTGGCGCCAAAACCGCCGAAAAACTTTTTTGCTCCAAATCCGGTTTTAAGTGTGCCAATCGATTAGGAACATCAAAATACAATAGAATCCGTTAAAAAAACGCGAAAAAATGAAATTATAATTTTCATTCAAATTCCGCCTAAATTGGCGCCAAAACCACCGAAAAACTTTTTTGCTCAAAATGCGGTTTTAAGTGTGCCAATCGATTAGGAACATCAAAATACAATAGAATCCGTTAAAAAAACGCGAAAAAATGAAATTATAATTTTCATTCAAATTTGGCTCAAATTGGCGCCAAAACCGCCGAAAAACTTTTTTGCTCCAAATCCGGTTTTAAGTGTGACAATCGATTAGGAACATCAAAATACAATAGAATCCGTTAAAAAAACGCGAAAAAATGAAATTATAATTTTCATTCAAATTTGGCTCAAATTGGCGCCAAAACCGCCGAAAAACTTTTTTGCTCCAAATCCGGTTTTAAGTGTGCCAATCGATTAGGAACATCAAAATACAATAGAATCCGTTAAAAAAACGCGAAAAAATGAAAAATCTGGGGGCACGGCAGTGCCCCCCGCCAAGTCGAGCGCGAAGCAAACACTGCCGTACCATCCTTTACAGGAACCCTTTCGCCGCATTTTCAGGGCCCTATTTGAGAACCTTTGGATAAACCCAGAGCACTGAAATTTTCGTCATCCAGTAAGCTATACAATCACATACTTAAAATAAAATTTCAAGTCTGTAGGTCATTTAGATCCGAAGTTAAGCGAATGCAAAGTTTCGCATTTTAGACACTCACTCACTCACTCATGATCATCAAAATAGAACTAGTACTTCCCATAAACCTAGAGAGCTGAAATTTGGTACAGAGTTAGGGTTTAATGGCCATATAAAGGGAAAACTATAAAAACTAGGATAATCGAACGGGAACGGGAATTATACAGGAACGGGAACTGTAACTCAAGAACGGCTGAACTGATTTGGCTGGAAATTGGTGGGGAGGTAGCTTAGAACCAGGAAAAGGACAAAGAATAACTTTAATCCCGAAATTCCCACGGGATTGGGAACGGGAATTTAAAAATCAAGAATGGCTGAATTGATTTGGCTGAAAATTGGTGGTGTGGTAGCTTAGAACCAGGAAAAGGACGTAGGATACCTTTAATTCCGAAATTCCCACGGGATTTGGAACGGGAATTTATAACTCAAGAACGGCTCAACTGATTTGGCTGAAAATTGGTGTGGTGGTAGCTTAGAACCAGGAAAAGGACGTAGGATACCTTTAATCTCGAAATTCCCACGGGATTGGGAACGGGAATTTATAACTCAAGAACGGCTCAACTGATTTGGCTGAAAATTGGTGGGGAGGTAGCTTAAAACCTTGAGAAGAACATAGAATACTTTTAGTCCCGAAATTCCCACGGGACTCGGAACGGGAATTTATAGCTCAAGAACGGCTGAATTGATTTGGCTGAAAATTGGTGGGGAGGTAGCTTAGAATCAGGAGAAGCACATAAGATACTTTTTATCCCGAAAATCCCACGGAAACGTGAACGGGAACTACGCGGGTGAAATTGCGGGGCGCTTAGTAATAAAATACTACTCCTAAAAAGAAAAAAATGTGTCAAATAAGAAAATCTAATAAAAAAAACAATATAAACACGTTTCAACAAAAATAAATGAAATCCCACCAAAAACATTCTGTAAAAAACTAGCCAAGTCTCGATGGAGCTGCTTGTTTATCTCTAAAAAGTAATGAAATCTAGACAAAGTCGTGCCAAGTGTAAGGTTCCTTACTGCGATTTCTTTATTATTATAGTTAATGTTGTGTGACTTGGCCGTTGAACATTGTTTAAAACGTTAGTAGTGGGTACAAGTCAATTTTGTTTACACGTAATGTTGTAACATTATTAAAATACGCAGCTTTATCAAGCCTACAATTGACTGGATATTGAATCAACGTTTTTCAAGTGGCAATTTTCTATCGTCAATGGGTAGCGGTTCTGGCGACAGATTCAATTCAATTCAATTCAATTCAATTCAATTCAATTGAATTGATTGGTGCAATAGTGTCATGGAGCACCTAGTTTTGTACCCTTGTGTACAGTTGTGTACAGTTGTGTACTTGTGTACAGTGTATCCTTCAACGGCCAAGTCACACAACATTAACTATAATAATAAAGAAATCGCAGTAAGGAACCTTACACTTGGCACGACTTTGTCTAGATTTCATTACTTTTTAGAGATAAACAAGCAGCTCCATCGAGACTTGGCTAGTTTTTTACAGAATGTTTTTGGTGGGATTATAATTTACATTCAAATTTGGCTCAAATTGGCGCCAAAACCGCCGAAAAACTTTTTTGCTCCAAATCCGGTTTTAAGTGTGCCAATCGATTAGGAACATCAAAATACAATAGAATCCGTTAAAAAAACGCGAAAAAATGAAATTATAATTTTCATTCAAATTTGGCTCAAATTGGCGCCAAAACCGCCGAAAAACTTTTTTGCTCCAAATCCGGTTTTAAGTGTGCCAATCGATTAGGAACATCAAAATACAATAGAATCCGTTAAAAAAACGCGAAAAAATGAAATTATAATTTTCATTCAAATTTGGCTCAAATTGGCGCCAAAACCGCCGAAAAACTTTTTTGCTCCAAATCCGGTTTTAAGTGTACCAAACGATTAGAAACATCAAAATACAATAGAATCCGTTAAAAAAACGCGAAAAAATGAAATTATAATTTACATTCAAATTTGGCTCAAATTGGCGCCAAAACCGCCGAAAAACTTTTTTGCTCCAAATCCGGTTTTAAGTGTGCCAATCGATTAGGAACATCAAAATACAATAGAATCCGTTAAAAAAACGCGAAAAAATGAAATTATAATTTTCATTCAAATTTGACTCAAATTGGCGCCAAAACCGCCGAAAAACTTTTTTGCTCCAAATCAAGTTTTAAGTGTGCCAAACGATTAGGAACATCAAAATACAATAGAATCCGTTAAAAAAACGCGAAAAAATGAAATTATAATTTTCATTCAAATTTGGCTCAAATTGGCGCCAAAACCGCTTTTTTGCTCCAAATCCGGTTTTAAGTGTGCCAATCGATTAGGAACATCAAAATACAATAGAATCCGTTAAAAAACGCGAAAAAATGAAATTATAATTTTCATTCAAATTTGGCTCAAATTGGCGCCAAAACCGCCGAAAAACTTTTTTGCTCCAAATCCGGTTTTAAGTGTGCCAATCGATTAGGAACATCAAAATACAATAGAATCCGTTAAAAAAACGCGAAAAAATGAAATTATAATTTTCATTCAAATTTGGCTCAAATTGGCGCCAAAACCGCCGAAAAACTTTTTTGCTCCAAATCCGGTTTTTTGTGTGTCAAGCGATTAGGAACAACAAAATACAATAGAATCCGTTAAAAAAACGCGAAAAAATGAAATTATAATTTTCATTCAAATTTGGCTCAAATTGGCGCCAAAACCACCGAAAAACTTTTTTGCTCCAAATCCGGTTTTAAGTGTGCCAATCGATTAGGAACATCAAAATACAATAGAATCCGTTAAAAAAACGCGAAAAAATGAAATTATAATTTTCATTCAAATTTGGCTCAAATTGGCGCCAAAACCGCCGAAAAACTTTTTTGCTCCAAATCCGGTTTTAAGTGTGACAATCGATTAGGAACATCAAAATACAATAGAATCCGTTAAAAAAACGCGAAAAAATTAAATTATAATTTTCATTCAAATTTGGCTCAAATTGGCGCCAAAACCGCCGAAAAACTTTTTTGCTCCAAATCCGGTTTTAAGTGTGCCAATCGATTAGGAACATCAAAATACAATAGAATCCGTTAAAAAAACGCGAAAAAATGAAATTATAATTTTCATTCAAATTCCGCCTAAATTGGCGCCAAAACCACCGAAAAACTTTTTTGCTCAAAATGCGGTTTTAAGTGTGCCAATCGATTAGGAACATCAAAATACAATAGAATCCGTTAAAAAAACGCGAAAAAATGAAATTATAATTTTCATTCAAATTCCGCCTAAATTGGCGCCAAAACCACCGAAAAACTTTTTTGCTCAAAATGCGGTTTTAAGTGTGCCAATCGATTAGGAACATCAAAATACAATAGAATCCGTTAAAAAAACGCGAAAAAATGAAATTATAATTTTCATTCAAATTTGGCTCAAATTGGCGCCAAAACCGCCGAAAAACTTTTTTGCTCCAAATCCGGTTTTAAGTGTGCCAATCGATTAGGAACATCAAAATACAATAGAATCCGTTAAAAAAACGCGAAAAAATGAAATTATAATTTTCATTCAAATTTGGCTCAAATTGGCGCCAAAACCGCCGAAAAACTTTTTTGCTCCAAATCCGGTTTTAAGTGTGCCAATCGATTAGGAACATCAAAATACAATAGAATCCGTTAAAAAAACGCGAAAAAATGAAATTATAATTTTCATTCAAATTTGGCTCAAATTGGCGCCAAAACCGCCGAAAAACTATATTGCTCCAAATCCGGTTTTAAGTGTGCCAATCGATTAGGAACATCAAAATACAATAGAATCCGTTAAAAAAACGCGAAAAAATGAAATTATAATTTTCATTCAAATTTGGCTCAAATTGGCGCCAAAACCGCCGAAAAACTTTTTTGCTCCAAATCCGGTTTTTTGTGTGTCAAGCGATTAGGAACAACAAAATACAATAGAATCCGTTAAAAAAACGCGAAAAAATGAAATTATAATTTTCATTCAAATTTGGCTCAAATTGGCGCCAAAACCGCCGAAAAACTTTTTTGCTCCAAATCCGGTTTTAAGTGTGCCAATCGATTAGGAACATCAAAATACAATAGAATCCGTTAAAAAAACGCGAAAAAATGAAATTATAATTTTCATTCAAATTTGGCTCTAATTGGCGCCAAAACCGCCGAAAAACTTTTTTGCTCCAAATCCGGTTTTAAGTGTGCCAAACGATTAGAAATATCAAAATACAATAGAATCCGTTAAAAAAACGCGAAAAAATGAAATTATAATTTACATTCAAATTTGGCTCAAATTGGCGCCAAAACCGCCGAAAAACTTTTTTGCTCCAAATCCGGTTTTAAGTGTGCCAATCGATTAGGAACATCAAAATACAATAGAATCCGTTAAAAAAACGCGAAAAAATGAAATTATAATTTTCATTCAAATTTGGCTCAAATTGGCGCCAAAACCGCCGAAAAACTTTTTTGCTCCAAATCCGGTTTTAAGTGTGCCAATCGATTAGGAACATCAAAATACAATAGAATCCGTTAAAAAACGCGAAAAAATGAAATTATAATTTTCATTCAAATTTGGCTCAAATTGGCGCCAAAACCGCCGAAAAACTTTTTTGCTCCAAATCCGGTTTTAAGTGTGCCAATCGATTAGGAACATCAAAATACAATAGAATCCGTTAAAAAAACGCGAAAAAATGAAATTATAATTTTCATTCAAATTTGGCTCAAATTGGCGCCAAAACCGCCGAAAAACTTTTTTGCTCCAAATCCGGTTTTAAGTGTGCCAATCGATTAGGAACATCAAAATACAATAGAATCCGTTAAAAAAACGCGAAAAAATTAAATTATAATTTTCATTCAAATTTGGCTCAAATTGGCGCCAAAACCGCCGAAAAACTTTTTTGCTCCAAATCCGGTTTTAAGTGTACCAAACGATTAGAAACATCAAAATACAATAGAATCCGTTAAAAAAACGCGAAAAAATGAAATTATAATTTACATTCAAATTTGGCTCAAATTGGCGCCAAAACCGCCGAAAAACTTTTTTGCTCCAAATCCGGTTTTAAGTGTGCCAATCGATTAGGAACATCAAAATACAATAGAATCCGTTAAAAAAACGCGAAAAAATGAAATTATAATTTTCATTCAAATTCCGCCTAAATTGGCGCCAAAACCACCGAAAAACTTTTTTGCTCAAAATGCGGTTTTAAGTGTGCCAATCGATTAGGAACATCAAAATACAATAGAATCCGTTAAAAAAACGCGAAAAAATGAAATTATAATTTTCATTCAAATTTGGCTCAAATTGGCGCCAAAACCGCCGAAAAACTTTTTTGCTCCAAATCCGGTTTTAAGTGTGCCAATCGATTAGGAACATCAAAATACAATAGAATCCGTTAAAAAAACGCGAAAAAATGAAATTATAATTTTCATTCAAATTTGGCTCAAATTGGCGCCAAAACCGCCGAAAAACTTTTTTGCTCCAAATCCGGTTTTAAGTGTACCAAACGATTAGAAACATCAAAATACAATAGAATCCGTTAAAAAAACGCGAAAAAATGAAATTATAATTTACATTCAAATTTGGCTCAAATTGGCGCCAAAACCGCCGAAAAACTTTTTTGCTCCAAATCCGGTTTTAAGTGTGCCAATCGATTAGGAACATCAAAATACAATAGAATCCGTTAAAAAAACGCGAAAAAATGAAATTATAATTTTCATTCAAATTCCGCCTAAATTGGCGCCAAAACCACCGAAAAACTTTTTTGCTCAAAATGCGGTTTTAAGTGTGCCAATCGATTAGGAACATCAAAATACAATAGAATCCGTTAAAAAAACGCGAAAAAATGAAATTATAATTTTCATTCAAATTTGGCTCAAATTGGCGCCAAAACCGCCGAAAAACTTTTTTGCTCCAAATCCGGTTTTAAGTGTGACAATCGATTAGGAACATCAAAATACAATAGAATCCGTTAAAAAAACGCGAAAAAATGAAATTATAATTTTCATTCAAATTTGGCTCAAATTGGCGCCAAAACCGCCGAAAAACTTTTTTGCTCCAAATCCGGTTTTAAGTGTGCCAATCGATTAGGAACATCAAAATACAATAGAATCCGTTAAAAAAACGCGAAAAAATGAAATTATAATTTACATTCAAATTTGGCTCAAATTGGCGCCAAAACCGCCGAAAAACTTTTTTGCTCCAAATCCGGTTTTAAGTGTGCCAATCGATTAGGAACATCAAAATACAATAGAATCCGTTAAAAAAACGCGAAAAAATGAAATTATAATTTTCATTCAAATTTGGCTCAAATTGGCGCCAAAACCGCCGAAAAACTTTTTTGCTCCAAATCCGGTTTTAAGTGTGCCAATCGATTAGGAACATCAAAATACAATAGAATCCGTTAAAAAAACGCGAAAAAATGAAATTATAATTTTCATTCAAATTTGGCTCAAATTGGCGCCAAAACCGCCGAAAAACTTTTTTGCTCCAAATCCGGTTTTAAGTGTACCAAACGATTAGAAACATCAAAATACAGTAGAATCCGTTAAAAAAACGCGAAAAAATGAAATTATAATTTTCATTCAAATTTGGCTCAAATTGGCGCCAAAACCGCCGAAAAACTTTTTTGCTCCAAATCCGGTTTTAAGTGTGACAATCGATTAGGAACATCAAAATACAATAGAATCCGTTAAAAAAACGCGAAAAAATGAAATTATAATTTTCATTCAAATTTGGCTCAAATTGGCGCCAAAACCGCCGAAAAACTTTTTTGCTCCAAATCCGGTTTTAAGTGTGCCAATCGATTAGGAACATCAAAATACAATAGAATCCGTTAAAAAAACGCGAAAAAATGAAATTATAATTTACATTCAAATTTGGCTCAAATTGGCGCCAAAACCGCCGAAAAACTTTTTTGCTCCAAATCCGGTTTTAAGTGTGCCAATCGATTAGGAACATCAAAATACAATAGAATCCGTTAAAAAAACGCGAAAAAATGAAATTATAATTTTCATTCAAATTTGGCTCAAATTGGCGCCAAAACCGCCGAAAAACTTTTTTGCTCCAAATCCGGTTTTAAGTGTGCCAATCGATTAGGAACATCAAAATACAATAGAATCCGTTAAAAAAACGCGAAAAAATGAAATTATAATTTTCATTCAAATTTGGCTCAAATTGGCGCCAAAACCGCCGAAAAACTTTTTTGCTCCAAATCCGGTTTTAAGTGTACCAAACGATTAGAAACATCAAAATACAGTAGAATCCGTTAAAAAAACGCGAAAAAATGAAATTATAATTTTCATTCAAATTTGGCTCAAATTGGCGCCAAAACCGCCGAAAAACTTTTTTGCTCCAAATCCGGTTTTAAGTGTGACAATCGATTAGGAACATCAAAATACAATAGAATCCGTTAAAAAAACGCGAAAAAATGAAATTATAATTTTCATTCAAATTTGGCTCAAATTGGCGCCAAAACCGCCGAAAAACTTTTTTGCTCCAAATCCGGTTTTAAGTGTGCCAATCGATTAGGAACATCAAAATACAATAGAATCCGTTAAAAAAACGCGAAAAAATGAAATTATAATTTTCATTCAAATTTGGCTCAAATTGGCGCCAAAACCGCCGAAAAACTTTTTTGCTCCAAATCCGGTTTTAAGTGTGCCAATCGATTAGGAACATCAAAATACAATAGTATCCGTTAAAAAAAACGCGAAAAAATGAAATTATAATTTTCATTCAAATTTGGCTCAAATTGGCGCCAAAACCGCCGAAAAACTTTTTTGCTCCAAATCCGGTTTTAAGTGTGCCAATCGATTAGGAACATCAAAATACAATAGAATCCGTTAAAAAAACGCGAAAAAATGAAATTATAATTTTCATTCAAATTTGGCTCAAATTGGCGCCAAAACCGCCGAAAAACTTTTTTGCTCCAAATCCGGTTTTAAGTGTACCAAACGATTAGAAACATCAAAATACAGTAGAATCCGTTAAAAAAACGCGAAAAAATGAAATTATAATTTACATTCAAATTTGGCTCAAATTGGCGCCAAAACCGCCGAAAAACTTTTTTGCTCCAAATCCGGTTTTAAGTGTGCCAATCGATTAGGAACATCAAAATACAATAGAATCCGTTAAAAAAACGCGAAAAAATGAAATTATAATTTTCATTCAAATTCCGCCTAAATTGGCGCCAAAACCACCGAAAAACTTTTTTGCTCAAAATGCGGTTTTAAGTGTGCCAATCGATTAGGAACATCAAAATACAATAGAATCCGTTAAAAAAACGCGAAAAAATGAAATTATAATTTTCATTCAAATTTGGCTCAAATTGGCGCCAAAACCGCCGAAAAACTTTTTTGCTCCAAATCCGGTTTTAAGTGTGCCAATCGATTAGGAACATCAAAATACAATAGAATCCGTTAAAAAAACGCGAAAAAATGAAATTATAATTTTCATTCAAATTTGGCTCAAATTGGCGCCAAAACCGCCGAAAAACTTTTTTGCTCCAAATCCGGTTTTAAGTGTGCCAATCGATTAGGAACATCAAAATACAATAGAATCCGTTAAAAAAACGCGAAAAAATGAAATTATAATTTTCATTCAAATTTGGCTCAAATTGGCGCCAAAACCGCCGAAAAACTATATTGCTCCAAATCCGGTTTTAAGTGTGCCAATCGATTAGGAACATCAAAATACAATAGAATCCGTTAAAAAAACGCGAAAAAATTAAATTATAATTTTCATTCAAATTTGGCTCAAATTGGCGCCAAAACCGCCGAAAAACTTTTTTGCTCCAAATCCGGTTTTTTGTGTGTCAAGCGATTAGGAACAACAAAATACAATAGAATCCGTTAAAAAAACGCGAAAAAATGAAATTATAATTTTCATTCAAATTTGGCTCAAATTGGCGCCAAAACCGCCGAAAAACTTTTTTGCTCCAAATCCGGTTTTAAGTGTGCCAATCGATTAGGAACATCAAAATACAATAGAATCCGTTAAAAAAACGCGAAAAAATGAAATTATAATTTTCATTCAAATTTGGCTCTAATTGGCGCCAAAACCGCCGAAAAACTTTTTTGCTCCAAATCCGGTTTTAAGTGTGCCAAACGATTAGAAATATCAAAATACAATAGAATCCGTTAAAAAAACGCGAAAAAATGAAATTATAATTTACATTCAAATTTGGCTCAAATTGGCGCCAAAACCGCCGAAAAACTTTTTTGCTCCAAATCCGGTTTTAAGTGTGCCAATCGATTAGGAACATCAAAATACAATAGAATCCGTTAAAAAAACGCGAAAAAATGAAATTATAATTTTCATTCAAATTTGGCTCAAATTGGCGCCAAAACCGCTTTTTTGCTCCAAATCCGGTTTTAAGTGTGCCAATCGATTAGGAACATCAAAATACAATAGAATCCGTTAAAAAACGCGAAAAAATGAAATTATAATTTTCATTCAAATTTGGCTCAAATTGGCGCCAAAACCGCCGAAAAACTTTTTTGCTCCAAATCCGGTTTTAAGTGTGCCAATCGATTAGGAACATCAAAATACAATAGAATCCGTTAAAAAAACGCGAAAAAATGAAATTATAATTTTCATTCAAATTTGGCTCAAATTGGCGCCAAAACCGCCGAAAAACTTTTTTGCTCCAAATCCGGTTTTAAGTGTGCCAATCGATTAGGAACATCAAAATACAATAGAATCCGTTAAAAAAACGCGAAAAAATGAAATTATAATTTTCATTCAAATTTGGCTCAAATTGGCGCCAAAACCGCCGAAAAACTTTTTTGCTCCAAATCCGGTTTTAAGTGTGCCAATCGATTAGGAACATCAAAATACAATAGAATCCGTTAAAAAAACGCGAAAAAATGAAATTATAATTTTCATTCAAATTTGGCTCAAATTGGCGCCAAAACCGCCGAAAAACTTTTTTGCTCCAAATCCGGTTTTAAGTGTGCCAATCGATTAGGAACATCAAAATACAATAGAATCCGTTAAAAAAACGCGAAAAAATGAAATTATAATTTTCATTCAAATTTGGCTCAAATTGGCGCCAAAACCGCCGAAAAACTTTTTTGCTCCAAATCCGGTTTTAAGTGTGCCAATCGATTAGGAACATCAAAATACAATAGAATCCGTTAAAAAAACGCGAAAAAATGAAATTATAATTTTCATTCAAATTTGGCTCAAATTGGCGCCAAAACCGCCGAAAAACTTTTTTGCTCCAAATCCGGTTTTAAGTGTACCAAACGATTAGAAACATCAAAATACAGTAGAATCCGTTAAAAAAACGCGAAAAAATGAAATTATAATTTTCATTCAAATTTGGCTCAAATTGGCGCCAAAACCGCCGAAAAACTTTTTTGCTCCAAATCCGGTTTTAAGTGTGACAATCGATTAGGAACATCAAAATACAATAGAATCCGTTAAAAAAACGCGAAAAAATGAAATTATAATTTTCATTCAAATTTGGCTCAAATTGGCGCCAAAACCGCCGAAAAACTTTTTTGCTCCAAATCCGGTTTTAAGTGTGCCAATCGATTAGGAACATCAAAATACAATAGAATCCGTTAAAAAAACGCGAAAAAATGAAATTATAATTTTCATTCAAATTTGGCTCAAATTGGCGCCAAAACCGCCGAAAAACTTTTTTGCTCCAAATCCGGTTTTAAGTGTGCCAATCGATTAGGAACATCAAAATACAATAGTATCCGTTAAAAAAACGCGAAAAAATGAAATTATAATTTTCATTCAAATTTGGCTCAAATTGGCGCCAAAACCGCCGAAAAACTTTTTTGCTCCAAATCCGGTTTTAAGTGTGCCAATCGATTAGGAACATCAAAATACAATAGAATCCGTTAAAAAAACGCGAAAAAATGAAATTATAATTTTCATTCAAATTTGGCTCAAATTGGCGCCAAAACCGCCGAAAAACTTTTTTGCTCCAAATCCGGTTTTAAGTGTACCAAACGATTAGAAACATCAAAATACAGTAGAATCCGTTAAAAAAACGCGAAAAAATGAAATTATAATTTACATTCAAATTTGGCTCAAATTGGCGCCAAAACCGCCGAAAAACTTTTTTGCTCCAAATCCGGTTTTAAGTGTGCCAATCGATTAGGAACATCAAAATACAATAGAATCCGTTAAAAAAACGCGAAAAAATGAAATTATAATTTTCATTCAAATTCCGCCTAAATTGGCGCCAAAACCACCGAAAAACTTTTTTGCTCAAAATGCGGTTTTAAGTGTGCCAATCGATTAGGAACATCAAAATACAATAGAATCCGTTAAAAAAACGCGAAAAAATGAAATTATAATTTTCATTCAAATTTGGCTCAAATTGGCGCCAAAACCGCCGAAAAACTTTTTTGCTCCAAATCCGGTTTTAAGTGTGCCAATCGATTAGGAACATCAAAATACAATAGAATCCGTTAAAAAAACGCGAAAAAATGAAATTATAATTTTCATTCAAATTTGGCTCAAATTGGCGCCAAAACCGCCGAAAAACTATATTGCTCCAAATCCGGTTTTAAGTGTGCCAATCGATTAGGAACATCAAAATACAATAGAATCCGTTAAAAAAACGCGAAAAAATGAAATTATAATTTTCATTCAAATTTGGCTCAAATTGGCGCCAAAACCGCCGAAAAACTTTTTTGCTCCAAATCCGGTTTTAAGTGTGCCAATCGATTAGGAACATCAAAATACAATAGAATCCGTTAAAAAAACGCGAAAAAATGAAATTATAATTTTCATTCAAATTTGGCTCAAATTGGCGCCAAAACCGCCGAAAAACTTTTTTGCTCCAAATCCGGTTTTAAGTGTGCCAATCGATTAGGAACATCAAAATACAATAGAATCCGTTAAAAAAACGCGAAAAAATGAAATTATAATTTTCATTCAAATTCCGCCTAAATTGGCGCCAAAACCACCGAAAAACTTTTTTGCTTCAAATGCGGTTTTAAGTGTGCCAAACGATTAGAAACATAAAAATAAAATGGAATCCGTTAAAAAAACGCGAAAAAATGAAATTATAATTTTCATTCAAATTTGGCTCAAATTGGCGCCAAAACCGCCGAAAAACTTTTTTGCTCCAAATCCGGTTTTAAGTGTGCCAATCGATTAGGAACATCAAAATACAATAGAATCCGTTAAAAAAACGCGAAAAAATGAAATTATAATTTTCATTCAAATTTGGCTCAAATTGGCGCCAAAACCGCCGAAAAACTTGTTTGCTCCAAATCCGGTTTTAAGTGTGCCAATCGATTAGGAACATCAAAATACAATAGAATCCGTTAAAAAAACGCGAAAAAATTAAATTATAATTTTCATTCAAATTTGGCTCAAATTGGCGCCAAAACCGCCGAAAAACTTTTTTGCTCCAAATCCGGTTTTAAGTGTACCAAACGATTAGAAACATCAAAATACAGTAGAATCCGTTAAAAAAACGCGAAAAAATGAAATTATAATTTACATTCAAATTTGGCTCAAATTGGCGCCAAAACCGCCGAAAAACTTTTTTGCTCCAAATCCGGTTTTAAGTGTGCCAATCGATTAGGAACATCAAAATACAATAGAATCCGTTAAAAAAACGCGAAAAAATGAAATTATAATTTTCATTCAAATTTGGCTCAAATTGGCGCCAAAACCGCCGAAAAACTTTTTTGCTCCAAATCCGGTTTTAAGTGTGCCAATCGATTAGGAACATCAAAATACAATAGAATCCGTTAAAAAAACGCGAAAAAATTAAATTATAATTTTCATTCAAATTTGGCTCAAATTGGCGCCAAAACCGCCGAAAAACTTTTTTGCTCCAAATCCGGTTTTAAGTGTACCAAACGATTAGAAACATCAAAATACAATAGAATCCGTTAAAAAAACGCGAAAAAATGAAATTATAATTTACATTCAAATTTGGCTCAAATTGGCGCCAAAACCGCCGAAAAACTTTTTTGCTCCAAATCCGGTTTTAAGTGTGCCAATCGATTAGGAACATCAAAATACAATAGAATCCGTTAAAAAAACGCGAAAAAATGAAATTATAATTTTCATTCAAATTCCGCCTAAATTGGCGCCAAAACCACCGAAAAACTTTTTTGCTCAAAATGCGGTTTTAAGTGTGCCAATCGATTAGGAACATCAAAATACAATAGAATCCGTTAAAAAAACGCGAAAAAATGAAATTATAATTTTCATTCAAATTTGGCTCAAATTGGCGCCAAAACCGCCGAAAAACTTTTTTGCTCCAAATCCGGTTTTAAGTGTGCCAATCGATTAGGAACATCAAAATACAATAGAATCCGTTAAAAAAACGCGAAAAAATGAAATTATAATTTTCATTCAAATTTGGCTCAAATTGGCGCCAAAACCGCCGAAAAACTTTTTTGCTCCAAATCCGGTTTTAAGTGTGCCAATCGATTAGGAACATCAAAATACAATAGAATCCGTTAAAAAAACGCGAAAAAATGAAATTATAATTTTCATTCAAATTTGGCTCAAATTGGCGCCAAAACCGCCGAAAAACTATATTGCTCCAAATCCGGTTTTAAGTGTGCCAATCGATTAGGAACATCAAAATACAATAGAATCCGTTAAAAAAACGCGAAAAAATGAAATTATAATTTTCATTCAAATTTGGCTCAAATTGGCGCCAAAACCGCCGAAAAACTTTTTTGCTCCAAATCCGGTTTTTTGTGTGTCAAGCGATTAGGAACAACAAAATACAATAGAATCCGTTAAAAAAACGCGAAAAAATGAAATTATAATTTTCATTCAAATTTGGCTCAAATTGGCGCCAAAACCGCCGAAAAACTTTTTTGCTCCAAATCCGGTTTTAAGTGTGCCAATCGATTAGGAACATCAAAATACAATAGAATCCGTTAAAAAAACGCGAAAAAATGAAATTATAATTTTCATTCAAATTTGGCTCTAATTGGCGCCAAAACCGCCGAAAAACTTTTTTGCTCCAAATCCGGTTTTAAGTGTGCCAAACGATTAGAAATATCAAAATACAATAGAATCCGTTAAAAAAACGCGAAAAAATGAAATTATAATTTACATTCAAATTTGGCTCAAATTGGCGCCAAAACCGCCGAAAAACTTTTTTGCTCCAAATCCGGTTTTAAGTGTGCCAATCGATTAGGAACATCAAAATACAATAGAATCCGTTAAAAAAACGCGAAAAAATGAAATTATAATTTTCATTCAAATTTGGCTCAAATTGGCGCCAAAACCGCCGAAAAACTTTTTTGCTCCAAATCCGGTTTTAAGTGTGCCAATCGATTAGGAACATCAAAATACAATAGAATCCGTTAAAAAACGCGAAAAAATGAAATTATAATTTTCATTCAAATTTGGCTCAAATTGGCGCCAAAACCGCCGAAAAACTTTTTTGCTCCAAATCCGGTTTTAAGTGTGCCAATCGATTAGGAACATCAAAATACAATAGAATCCGTTAAAAAAACGCGAAAAAATGAAATTATAATTTTCATTCAAATTTGGCTCAAATTGGCGCCAAAACCGCCGAAAAACTTTTTTGCTCCAAATCCGGTTTTTTGTGTGTCAAGCGATTAGGAACAACAAAATACAATAGAATCCGTTAAAAAAACGCGAAAAAATGAAATTATAATTTTCATTCAAATTTGGCTCAAATTGGCGCCAAAACCACCGAAAAACTTTTTTGCTCCAAATCCGGTTTTAAGTGTGCCAATCGATTAGGAACATCAAAATACAATAGAATCCGTTAAAAAAACGCGAAAAAATGAAATTATAATTTTCATTCAAATTTGGCTCAAATTGGCGCCAAAACCGCCGAAAAACTTTTTTGCTCCAAATCCGGTTTTAAGTGTGCCAATCGATTAGGAACATCAAAATACAATAGAATCCGTTAAAAAAACGCGAAAAAATTAAATTATAATTTTCATTCAAATTTGGCTCAAATTGGCGCCAAAACCGCCGAAAAACTTTTTTGCTCCAAATCCGGTTTTAAGTGTGCCAATCGATTAGAAACATTAAAATACAATAGAATCCGTTAAAAAAACGCGAAAAAATGAAATTATAATTTTCATTCAAATTTGGCTCAAATTGGCGCCAAAACCGCCGAAAAACTTTTTTGCTCCAAATCCGGTTTTAAGTGTGCCAATCGATTAGGAACATCAAAATACAATAGAATCCGTTAAAAAAACGCGAAAAAATGAAATTATAATTTTCATTCAAATTTGGCTCAAATTGGCGCCAAAACCGCCGAAAAACTTTTTTGCTCCAAATCCGGTTTTAAGTGTACCAAACGATTAGAAACATCAAAATACAATAGAATCCGTTAAAAAAACGCGAAAAAATGAAATTATAATTTACATTCAAATTTGGCTCAAATTGGCGCCAAAACCGCCGAAAAACTTTTTTGCTCCAAATCCGGTTTTAAGTGTGCCAATCGATTAGGAACATCAAAATACAATAGAATCCGTTAAAAAAACGCGAAAAAATTAAATTATAATTTTCATTCAAATTTGGCTCAAATTGGCGCCAAAACCGCCGAAAAACTTTTTTGCTCCAAATCCGGTTTTAAGTGTGCCAATCGATTAGGAACATAAAAATACAATAGAATCCGTTAAAAAAACGCGAAAAAATTAAATTATAATTTTCATTCAAATTTGGCTCAAATTGGCGCCAAAACCGCCGAAAAACTTTTTTGCTCCAAATCCGGTTTTAAGTGTACCAAACGATTAGAAACATCAAAATACAATAGAATCCGTTAAAAAAACGCGAAAAAATGAAATTATAATTTACATTCAAATTTGGCTCAAATTGGCGCCAAAACCGCCGAAAAACTTTTTTGCTCCAAATCCGGTTTTAAGTGTGCCAATCGATTAGGAACATCAAAATACAATAGAATCCGTTAAAAAAACGCGAAAAAATGAAATTATAATTTTCATTCAAATTCCGCCTAAATTGGCGCCAAAACCACCGAAAAACTTTTTTGCTCAAAATGCGGTTTTAAGTGTGCCAATCGATTAGGAACATCAAAATACAATAGAATCCGTTAAAAAAACGCGAAAAAATGAAATTATAATTTTCATTCAAATTTGGCTCAAATTGGCGCCAAAACCGCCGAAAAACTTTTTTGCTCCAAATCCGGTTTTAAGTGTGCCAATCGATTAGGAACATCAAAATACAATAGAATCCGTTAAAAAAACGCGAAAAAATGAAATTATAATTTTCATTCAAATTTGGCTCAAATTGGCGCCAAAACCGCCGAAAAACTTTTTTGCTCCAAATCCGGTTTTAAGTGTGCCAATCGATTAGGAACATCAAAATACAATAGAATCCGTTAAAAAAACGCGAAAAAATGAAATTATAATTTTCATTCAAATTTGGCTCAAATTGGCGCCAAAACCGCCGAAAAACTTGTTTGCTCCAAATCCGGTTTTAAGTGTGCCAATCGATTAGGAACATCAAAATACAATAGAATCCGTTAAAAAAACGCGAAAAAATTAAATTATAATTTTCATTCAAATTTGGCTCAAATTGGCGCCAAAACCGCCGAAAAACTTTTTTGCTCCAAATCCGGTTTTAAGTGTACCAAACGATTAGAAACATCAAAATACAGTAGAATCCGTTAAAAAAACGCGAAAAAATGAAATTATAATTTACATTCAAATTTGGCTCAAATTGGCGCCAAAACCGCCGAAAAACTTTTTTGCTCCAAATCCGGTTTTAAGTGTGCCAATCGATTAGGAACATCAAAATGCAATAGAATCCGTTAAAAAAAACGCGAAAAAATGAAATTATAATTTTCATTCAAATTCCGCCTAAATTGGCGCCAAAACCACCGAAAAACTTTTTTGCTCAAAATGCGGTTTTAAGTGTGCCAATCGATTAGGAACATCAAAATACAATAGAATCCGTTAAAAAAACGCGAAAAAATGAAATTATAATTTTCATTCAAATTTGGCTCAAATTGGCGCCAAAACCGCCGAAAAACTTTTTTGCTCCAAATCCGGTTTTAAGTGTGCCAATCGATTAGGAACATCAAAATACAATAGAATCCGTTAAAAAAACGCGAAAAAATGAAATTATAATTTTCATTCAAATTTGGCTCAAATTGGCGCCAAAACCGCCGAAAAACTTTTTTGCTCCAAATCCGGTTTTAAGTGTGCCAATCGATTAGGAACATCAAAATACAATAGAATCCGTTAAAAAACGCGAAAAAATGAAATTATAATTTTCATTCAAATTTGGCTCAAATTGGCGCCAAAACCGCCGAAAAACTTTTTTGCTCCAAATCCGGTTTTAAGTGTGCCAATCGATTAGGAACATCAAAATACAATAGAATCCGTTAAAAAACGCGAAAAAATGAAATTATAATTTTCATTCAAATTTGGCTCAAATTGGCGCCAAAACCGCCGAAAAACTTTTTTGCTCCAAATCCGGTTTTAAGTGTGCCAATCGATTAGGAACATCAAAATACAATAGAATCCGTTAAAAAAACGCGAAAAAATGAAATTATAATTTTCATTCAAATTTGGCTCAAATTGGCGCCAAAACCGCCGAAAAACTTTTTTGCTCCAAATCCGGTTTTTTGTGTGTCAAGCGATTAGGAACAACAAAATACAATAGAATCCGTTAAAAAAACGCGAAAAAATGAAATTATAATTTTCATTCAAATTTGGCTCAAATTGGCGCCAAAACCGCCGAAAAACTTTTTTGCTCCAAATCCGGTTTTAAGTGTACCAAACGATTAGAAACATCAAAATACAGTAGAATCCGTTAAAAAAACGCGAAAAAATGAAATTATAATTTACATTCAAATTTGGCTCAAATTGGCGCCAAAACCGCCGAAAAACTTTTTTGCTCCAAATCCGGTTTTAAGTGTGCCAATCGATTAGGAACATCAAAATACAATAGAATCCGTTAAAAAAAACGCGAAAAAATGAAATTATAATTTTCATTCAAATTCCGCCTAAATTGGCGCCAAAACCACCGAAAAACTTTTTTGCTCCAAATGCGGTTTTAAGTGTGCCAAACGATTAGAAACATAAAAATAAAATGGAATCCGTTAAAAACACGCGAAAAAATGAAATTATAATTTTCATTCAAATTTGGCTCAAATTGGCGCCAAAACCGCCGAAAAACTTTTTTGCTCCAAATCCGGTTTTAAGTGTGACAATCGATTAGGAACATCAAAATACAATAGAATCCGTTAAAAAAACGCGAAAAAATGAAATTATAATTTTCATTCAAATTTGGCTCAAATTGGCGCCAAAACCGCCGAAAAACTTTTTTGCTCCAAATCCGGTTTTAAGTGTGCCAATCGATTAGGAACATCAAAATACAATAGAATCCGTTAAAAAAACGCGAAAAAATGAAATTATAATTTTCATTCAAATTTGGCTCAAATTGGCGCCAAAACCGCCGAAAAACTTTTTTGCTCCAAATCCGGTTTTAAGTGTGCCAAACGATTAGAAACATCAAAATACAATAGAATCCGTTAAAAAAACGCGAAAAAATGAAATTATAATTTTCATTCAAATTTGGCTCAAATTGGCGCCAAAACCGCCGAAAAACTTTTTTGCTCCAAATCCGGTTTTAAGTGTGCCAAACGATTAGAAACATCAAAATACAATAAAATCCGTTAAAAAAACGCGAAAAAATGAAATTATAATTTTCATTCAAATTTGGCTCAAATTGGCGCCAAAACCGCCGAAAAACTTTTTTGCTCCAAATCCGGTTTTAAGTGTGCCAATCGATTAGGAACATCAAAATACAATAGAATCCGTTAAAAAAACGCGAAAAAATGAAATTATAATTTTCATTCAAATTTGGCTCAAATTGGCGCCAAAACCGCTTTTTTGCTCCAAATCCGGTTTTAAGTGTGCCAATCGATTAGGAACATCAAAATACAATAGAATCCGTTAAAAAACGCGAAAAAATGAAATTATAATTTTCATTCAAATTTGGCTCAAATTGGCGCCAAAACCGCCGAAAAACTTTTTTGCTCCAAATCCGGTTTTAAGTGTACCAAACGATTAGAAACATCAAAATACAATAGAATCCGTTAAAAAAACGCGAAAAAATGAAATTATAATTTTCATTCAAATTTGGCTCAAATTGGCGCCAAAACCGCCGAAAAACTTTTTTGCTCCAAATCCGGTTTTAAGTGTGCCAATCGATTAGGAACATCAAAATACAATAGAATCCGTTAAAAAAACGCGAAAAAATGAAATTATAATTTTCATTCAAATTTGGCTCAAATTGGCGCCAAAACCGCCGAAAAACTTTTTTGCTCCAAATCCGGTTTTTTGTGTGTCAAGCGATTAGGAACAACAAAATACAATAGAATCCGTTAAAAAAACGCGAAAAAATGAAATTATAATTTTCATTCAAATTTGGCTCAAATTGGCGCCAAAACCGCCGAAAAACTTTTTTGCTCCAAATCCGGTTTTAAGTGTACCAAACGATTAGAAACATCAAAATACAGTAGAATCCGTTAAAAAAACGCGAAAAAATGAAATTATAATTTACATTCAAATTTGGCTCAAATTGGCGCCAAAACCGCCGAAAAACTTTTTTGCTCCAAATCCGGTTTTAAGTGTGCCAATCGATTAGGAACATCAAAATACAATAGAATCCGTTAAAAAAAACGCGAAAAAATGAAATTATAATTTTCATTCAAATTCCGCCTAAATTGGCGCCAAAACCACCGAAAAACTTTTTTGCTCCAAATGCGGTTTTAAGTGTGCCAAACGATTAGAAACATAAAAATAAAATGGAATCCGTTAAAAAAACGCGAAAAAATGAAATTATAATTTTCATTCAAATTTGGCTCAAATTGGCGCCAAAACCGCCGAAAAACTTTTTTGCTCCAAATCCGGTTTTAAGTGTGACAATCGATTAGGAACATCAAAATACAATAGAATCCGTTAAAAAAACGCGAAAAAATGAAATTATAATTTTCATTCAAATTTGGCTCAAATTGGCGCCAAAACCGCCGAAAAACTATATTGCTCCAAATCCGGTTTTAAGTGTGCCAATCGATTAGGAACATCAAAATACAATAGAATCCGTTAAAAAAACGCGAAAAAATGAAATTATAATTTTCATTCAAATTTGGCTCAAATTGGCGCCAAAACCGCCGAAAAACTTTTTTGCTCCAAATCCGGTTTTAAGTGTACCAAACGATTAGAAACATCAAAATACAATAGAATCCGTTAAAAAAACGCGAAAAAATGAAATTATAATTTTCATTCAAATTTGGCTCAAATTGGCGCCAAAACCGCCGAAAAACTATATTGCTCCAAATCCGGTTTTAAGTGTGCCAATCGATTAGGAACATCAAAATACAATAGAATCCGTTAAAAAAACGCGAAAAAATGAAATTATAATTTTCATTCAAATTTGGCTCAAATTGGCGCCAAAACCGCCGAAAAACTTTTTTGCTCCAAATCCGGTTTTAAGTGTGCCAATCGATTAGGAACATCAAAATACAATAGAATCCGTTAAAAAAACGCGAAAAAATGAAATTATAATTTTCATTCAAATTTGGCTCAAATTGGCGCCAAAACCGCCGAAAAACTTTTTTGCTCCAAATCCGGTTTTAAGTGTGCCAATCGATTAGGAACATCAAAATACAATAGAATCCGTTAAAAAACGCGAAAAAATGAAATTATAATTTTCATTCAAATTTGGCTCAAATTGGCGCCAAAACCGCCGAAAAACTTTTTTGCTCCAAATCCGGTTTTAAGTGTGCCAATCGATTAGGAACATCAAAATACAATAGAATCCGTTAAAAAAACGCGAAAAAATGAAATTATAATTTTCATTCAAATTTGGCTCAAATTGGCGCCAAAACCACCGAAAAACTTTTTTGCTCCAAATCCGGTTTTTTGTGTGTCAAGCGATTAGGAACAACAAAATACAATAGAATCCGTTAAAAAAACGCGAAAAAATGAAATTATAATTTACATTCAAATTTGGCTCAAATTGGCGCCAAAACCGCCGAAAAACTTTTTTGCTCCAAATCCGGTTTTAAGTGTGCCAATCGATTAGGAACATCAAAATACAATAGAATCCGTTAAAAAAAACGCGAAAAAATGAAATTATAATTTTCATTCAAATTCCGCCTAAATTGGCGCCAAAACCACCGAAAAACTTTTTTGCTCCAAATGCGGTTTTAAGTGTGCCAAACGATTAGAAACATAAAAATAAAATGGAATCCGTTAAAAACACGCGAAAAAATGAAATTATAATTTTCATTCAAATTTGGCTCAAATTGGCGCCAAAACCGCCGAAAAACTTTTTTGCTCCAAATCCGGTTTTAAGTGTGACAATCGATTAGGAACATCAAAATACAATAGAATCCGTTAAAAAAACGCGAAAAAATGAAATTATAATTTTCATTCAAATTTGGCTCAAATTGGCGCCAAAACCGCCGAAAAACTTTTTTGCTCCAAATCCGGTTTTAAGTGTGCCAATCGATTAGGAACATCAAAATACAATAGAATCCGTTAAAAAAACGCGAAAAAATGAAATTATGATTTTCATTCAAATTTGGCTCAAATTGGCGCCAAAACCGCCGAAAAACTTTTTTGCTCCAAATCCGGTTTTAAGTGTGCCAAACGATTAGAAACATCAAAATACAATAGAATCCGTTAAAAAAACGCGAAAAAATGAAATTATAATTTTCATTCAAATTTGGCTCAAATTGGCGCCAAAACCGCCGAAAAACTTTTTTGCTCCAAATCCGGTTTTAAGTGTGCCAATCGATTAGGAACATCAAAATACAATAGAATCCGTTAAAAAAACGCGAAAAAATTAAATTATAATTTTCATTCAAATTTGGCTCAAATTGGCGCCAAAACCGCCGAAAAACTTTTTTGCTCCAAATCCGGTTTTAAGTGTGCCAATCGATTAGGAACATCAAAATACAATAGAATCCGTTAAAAAAACGCGAAAAAATGAAATTATAATTTTCATTCAAATTTGGCTCAAATTGGCGCCAAAACCGCCGAAAAACTTTTTTGCTCCAAATCCGGTTTTAAGTGTGCCAATCGATTAGGAACATCAAAATACAATAGAATCCGTTAAAAAAACGCGAAAAAATGAAATTATAATTTTCATTCAAATTTGGCTCAAATTGGCGCCAAAACCGCTTTTTTGCTCCAAATCCGGTTTTAAGTGTGCCAATCGATTAGGAACATCAAAATACAATAGAATCCGTTAAAAAACGCGAAAAAATGAAATTATAATTTTCATTCAAATTTGGCTCAAATTGGCGCCAAAACCGCCGAAAAACTTTTTTGCTCCAAATCCGGTTTTAAGTGTACCAAACGATTAGAAACATCAAAATACAATAGAATCCGTTAAAAAAACGCGAAAAAATGAAATTATAATTTTCATTCAAATTTGGCTCAAATTGGCGCCAAAACCGCCGAAAAACTTTTTTGCTCCAAATCCGGTTTTAAGTGTGCCAATCGATTAGGAACATCAAAATACAATAGAATCCGTTAAAAAAACGCGAAAAAATGAAATTATAATTTTCATTCAAATTTGGCTCAAATTGGCGCCAAAACCGCCGAAAAACTTTTTTGCTCCAAATCCGGTTTTAAGTGTACCAAACGATTAGAAACATCAAAATACAGTAGAATCCGTTAAAAAAACGCGAAAAAATGAAATTATAATTTACATTCAAATTTGGCTCAAATTGGCGCCAAAACCGCCGAAAAACTTTTTTGCTCCAAATCCGGTTTTAAGTGTGCCAATCGATTAGGAACATCAAAATACAATAGAATCCGTTAAAAAAAACGCGAAAAAATGAAATTATAATTTTCATTCAAATTCCGCCTAAATTGGCGCCAAAACCACCGAAAAACTTTTTTGCTCCAAATGCGGTTTTAAGTGTGCCAAACGATTAGAAACATAAAAATAAAATGGAATCCGTTAAAAAAACGCGAAAAAATGAAATTATAATTTTCATTCAAATTTGGCTCAAATTGGCGCCAAAACCGCCGAAAAACTTTTTTGCTCCAAATCCGGTTTTAAGTGTGACAATCGATTAGGAACATCAAAATACAATAGAATCCGTTAAAAAAACGCGAAAAAATGAAATTATAATTTTCATTCAAATTTGGCTCAAATTGGCGCCAAAACCGCCGAAAAACTATATTGCTCCAAATCCGGTTTTAAGTGTGCCAATCGATTAGGAACATCAAAATACAATAGAATCCGTTAAAAAAACGCGAAAAAATGAAATTATAATTTTCATTCAAATTTGGCTCAAATTGGCGCCAAAACCGCCGAAAAACTTTTTTGCTCCAAATCCGGTTTTAAGTGTACCAAACGATTAGAAACATCAAAATTCAATAGAATCCGTTAAAAAAACGCGAAAAAATGAAATTATAATTTTCATTCAAATTTGGCTCAAATTGGCGCCAAAACCGCCGAAAAACTATATTGCTCCAAATCCGGTTTTAAGTGTGCCAATCGATTAGGAACATCAAAATACAATAGAATCCGTTAAAAAAACGCGAAAAAATGAAATTATAATTTTCATTCAAATTTGGCTCAAATTGGCGCCAAAACCGCCGAAAAACTTTTTTGCTCCAAATCCGGTTTTAAGTGTGCCAATCGATTAGGAACATCAAAATACAATAGAATCCGTTAAAAAAACGCGAAAAAATGAAATTATAATTTTCATTCAAATTTGGCTCAAATTGGCGCCAAAACCGCCGAAAAACTTTTTTGCTCCAAATCCGGTTTTAAGTGTGCCAATCGATTAGGAACATCAAAATGCAATAGAATCCGTTAAAAAAAACGCGAAAAAATGAAATTATAATTTTCATTCAAATTCCGCCTAAATTGGCGCCAAAACCACCGAAAAACTTTTTTGCTCAAAATGCGGTTTTAAGTGTGCCAATCGATTAGGAACATCAAAATACAATAGAATCCGTTAAAAAAACGCGAAAAAATGAAATTATAATTTTCATTCAAATTTGGCTCAAATTGGCGCCAAAACCGCCGAAAAACTTTTTTGCTCCAAATCCGGTTTTAAGTGTGCCAATCGATTAGGAACATCAAAATACAATAGAATCCGTTAAAAAAACGCGAAAAAATGAAATTATAATTTTCATTCAAATTTGGCTCAAATTGGCGCCAAAACCGCCGAAAAACTTTTTTGCTCCAAATCCGGTTTTAAGTGTGCCAATCGATTAGGAACATCAAAATACAATAGAATCCGTTAAAAAACGCGAAAAAATGAAATTATAATTTTCATTCAAATTTGGCTCAAATTGGCGCCAAAACCGCCGAAAAACTTTTTTGCTCCAAATCCGGTTTTAAGTGTGCCAATCGATTAGGAACATCAAAATACAATAGAATCCGTTAAAAAACGCGAAAAAATGAAATTATAATTTTCATTCAAATTTGGCTCAAATTGGCGCCAAAACCGCCGAAAAACTTTTTTGCTCCAAATCCGGTTTTAAGTGTGCCAATCGATTAGGAACATCAAAATACAATAGAATCCGTTAAAAAAACGCGAAAAAATGAAATTATAATTTTCATTCAAATTTGGCTCAAATTGGCGCCAAAACCGCCGAAAAACTTTTTTGCTCCAAATCCGGTTTTTTGTGTGTCAAGCGATTAGGAACAACAAAATACAATAGAATCCGTTAAAAAAACGCGAAAAAATGAAATTATAATTTTCATTCAAATTTGGCTCAAATTGGCGCCAAAACCGCCGAAAAACTTTTTTGCTCCAAATCCGGTTTTAAGTGTACCAAACGATTAGAAACATCAAAATACAGTAGAATCCGTTAAAAAAACGCGAAAAAATGAAATTATAATTTACATTCAAATTTGGCTCAAATTGGCGCCAAAACCGCCGAAAAACTTTTTTGCTCCAAATCCGGTTTTAAGTGTGCCAATCGATTAGGAACATCAAAATACAATAGAATCCGTTAAAAAAAACGCGAAAAAATGAAATTATAATTTTCATTCAAATTCCGCCTAAATTGGCGCCAAAACCACCGAAAAACTTTTTTGCTCCAAATCCGGTTTTAAGTGTGCCAATCGATTAGAAACATAAAAATAAAATGGAATCCGTTAAAAACACGCGAAAAAATGAAATTATAATTTTCATTCAAATTTGGCTCAAATTGGCGCCAAAACCGCCGAAAAACTTTTTTGCTCCAAATCCGGTTTTAAGTGTGACAATCGATTAGGAACATCAAAATACAATAGAATCCGTTAAAAAAACGCGAAAAAATGAAATTATAATTTTCATTCAAATTTGGCTCAAATTGGCGCCAAAACCGCCGAAAAACTTTTTTGCTCCAAATCCGGTTTTAAGTGTGCCAATCGATTAGGAACATCAAAATACAATAGAATCCGTTAAAAAAACGCGAAAAAATGAAATTATGATTTTCATTCAAATTTGGCTCAAATTGGCGCCAAAACCGCCGAAAAACTTTTTTGCTCCAAATCCGGTTTTAAGTGTGCCAAACGATTAGAAACATCAAAATACAATAGAATCCGTTAAAAAAACGCGAAAAAATGAAATTATAATTTTCATTCAAATTTGGCTCAAATTGGCGCCAAAACCGCCGAAAAACTTTTTTGCTCCAAATCCGGTTTTAAGTGTGCCAAACGATTAGAAACATCAAAATACAATAAAATCCGTTAAAAAAACGCGAAAAAATGAAATTATAATTTTCATTCAAATTTGGCTCAAATTGGCGCCAAAACCGCCGAAAAACTTTTTTGCTCCAAATCCGGTTTTAAGTGTGCCAATCGATTAGGAACATCAAAATACAATAGAATCCGTTAAAAAAACGCGAAAAAATGAAATTATAATTTTCATTCAAATTTGGCTCAAATTGGCGCCAAAACCGCTTTTTTGCTCCAAATCCGGTTTTAAGTGTGCCAATCGATTAGGAACATCAAAATACAATAGAATCCGTTAAAAAACGCGAAAAAATGAAATTATAATTTTCATTCAAATTTGGCTCAAATTGGCGCCAAAACCGCCGAAAAACTTTTTTGCTCCAAATCCGGTTTTAAGTGTACCAAACGATTAGAAACATCAAAATACAATAGAATCCGTTAAAAAAACGCGAAAAAATGAAATTATAATTTTCATTCAAATTTGGCTCAAATTGGCGCCAAAACCGCCGAAAAACTTTTTTGCTCCAAATCCGGTTTTAAGTGTGCCAATCGATTAGGAACATCAAAATACAATAGAATCCGTTAAAAAAACGCGAAAAAATGAAATTATAATTTTCATTCAAATTTGGCTCAAATTGGCGCCAAAACCGCCGAAAAACTTTTTTGCTCCAAATCCGGTTTTTTGTGTGTCAAGCGATTAGGAACAACAAAATACAATAGAATCCGTTAAAAAAACGCGAAAAAATGAAATTATAATTTTCATTCAAATTTGGCTCAAATTGGCGCCAAAACCGCCGAAAAACTTTTTTGCTCCAAATCCGGTTTTAAGTGTACCAAACGATTAGAAACATCAAAATACAGTAGAATCCGTTAAAAAAACGCGAAAAAATGAAATTATAATTTACATTCAAATTTGGCTCAAATTGGCGCCAAAACCGCCGAAAAACTTTTTTGCTCCAAATCCGGTTTTAAGTGTGCCAATCGATTAGGAACATCAAAATACAATAGAATCCGTTAAAAAAAACGCGAAAAAATGAAATTATAATTTTCATTCAAATTCCGCCTAAATTGGCGCCAAAACCACCGAAAAACTTTTTTGCTCCAAATGCGGTTTTAAGTGTGCCAAACGATTAGAAACATAAAAATAAAATGGAATCCGTTAAAAAAACGCGAAAAAATGAAATTATAATTTTCATTCAAATTTGGCTCAAATTGGCGCCAAAACCGCCGAAAAACTTTTTTGCTCCAAATCCGGTTTTAAGTGTGACAATCGATTAGGAACATCAAAATACAATAGAATCCGTTAAAAAAACGCGAAAAAATGAAATTATAATTTTCATTCAAATTTGGCTCAAATTGGCGCCAAAACCGCCGAAAAACTATATTGCTCCAAATCCGGTTTTAAGTGTGCCAATCGATTAGGAACATCAAAATACAATAGAATCCGTTAAAAAAACGCGAAAAAATGAAATTATAATTTTCATTCAAATTTGGCTCAAATTGGCGCCAAAACCGCCGAAAAACTTTTTTGCTCCAAATCCGGTTTTAAGTGTACCAAACGATTAGAAACATCAAAATACAATAGAATCCGTTAAAAAAACGCGAAAAAATGAAATTATAATTTTCATTCAAATTTGGCTCAAATTGGCGCCAAAACCGCCGAAAAACTATATTGCTCCAAATCCGGTTTTAAGTGTGCCAATCGATTAGGAACATCAAAATACAATAGAATCCGTTAAAAAAACGCGAAAAAATGAAATTATAATTTTCATTCAAATTTGGCTCAAATTGGCGCCAAAACCGCCGAAAAACTTTTTTGCTCCAAATCCGGTTTTAAGTGTGCCAATCGATTAGGAACATCAAAATACAATAGAATCCGTTAAAAAAACGCGAAAAAATGAAATTATAATTTTCATTCAAATTTGGCTCAAATTGGCGCCAAAACCGCCGAAAAACTTTTTTGCTCCAAATCCGGTTTTAAGTGTGCCAATCGATTAGGAACATCAAAATACAATAGAATCCGTTAAAAAACGCGAAAAAATGAAATTATAATTTTCATTCAAATTTGGCTCAAATTGGCGCCAAAACCGCCGAAAAACTTTTTTGCTCCAAATCCGGTTTTAAGTGTGCCAATCGATTAGGAACATCAAAATACAATAGAATCCGTTAAAAAAACGCGAAAAAATGAAATTATAATTTTCATTCAAATTTGGCTCAAATTGGCGCCAAAACCACCGAAAAACTTTTTTGCTCCAAATCCGGTTTTTTGTGTGTCAAGCGATTAGGAACAACAAAATACAATAGAATCCGTTAAAAAAACGCGAAAAAATGAAATTATAATTTACATTCAAATTTGGCTCAAATTGGCGCCAAAACCGCCGAAAAACTTTTTTGCTCCAAATCCGGTTTTAAGTGTGCCAATCGATTAGGAACATCAAAATACAATAGAATCCGTTAAAAAAAACGCGAAAAAATGAAATTATAATTTTCATTCAAATTCCGCCTAAATTGGCGCCAAAACCACCGAAAAACTTTTTTGCTCCAAATGCGGTTTTAAGTGTGCCAAACGATTAGAAACATAAAAATAAAATGGAATCCGTTAAAAACACGCGAAAAAATGAAATTATAATTTTCATTCAAATTTGGCTCAAATTGGCGCCAAAACCGCCGAAAAACTTTTTTGCTCCAAATCCGGTTTTAAGTGTGACAATCGATTAGGAACATCAAAATACAATAGAATCCGTTAAAAAAACGCGAAAAAATGAAATTATAATTTTCATTCAAATTTGGCTCAAATTGGCGCCAAAACCGCCGAAAAACTTTTTTGCTCCAAATCCGGTTTTAAGTGTGCCAATCGATTAGGAACATCAAAATACAATAGAATCCGTTAAAAAAACGCGAAAAAATGAAATTATGATTTTCATTCAAATTTGGCTCAAATTGGCGCCAAAACCGCCGAAAAACTTTTTTGCTCCAAATCCGGTTTTAAGTGTGCCAAACGATTAGAAACATCAAAATACAATAGAATCCGTTAAAAAAACGCGAAAAAATGAAATTATAATTTTCATTCAAATTTGGCTCAAATTGGCGCCAAAACCGCCGAAAAACTTTTTTGCTCCAAATCCGGTTTTAAGTGTGCCAATCGATTAGGAACATCAAAATACAATAGAATCCGTTAAAAAAACGCGAAAAAATTAAATTATAATTTTCATTCAAATTTGGCTCAAATTGGCGCCAAAACCGCCGAAAAACTTTTTTGCTCCAAATCCGGTTTTAAGTGTGCCAATCGATTAGGAACATCAAAATACAATAGAATCCGTTAAAAAAACGCGAAAAAATGAAATTATAATTTTCATTCAAATTTGGCTCAAATTGGCGCCAAAACCGCCGAAAAACTTTTTTGCTCCAAATCCGGTTTTAAGTGTGCCAATCGATTAGGAACATCAAAATACAATAGAATCCGTTAAAAAAACGCGAAAAAATGAAATTATAATTTTCATTCAAATTTGGCTCAAATTGGCGCCAAAACCGCTTTTTTGCTCCAAATCCGGTTTTAAGTGTGCCAATCGATTAGGAACATCAAAATACAATAGAATCCGTTAAAAAACGCGAAAAAATGAAATTATAATTTTCATTCAAATTTGGCTCAAATTGGCGCCAAAACCGCCGAAAAACTTTTTTGCTCCAAATCCGGTTTTAAGTGTACCAAACGATTAGAAACATCAAAATACAATAGAATCCGTTAAAAAAACGCGAAAAAATGAAATTATAATTTTCATTCAAATTTGGCTCAAATTGGCGCCAAAACCGCCGAAAAACTTTTTTGCTCCAAATCCGGTTTTAAGTGTGCCAATCGATTAGGAACATCAAAATACAATAGAATCCGTTAAAAAAACGCGAAAAAATGAAATTATAATTTTCATTCAAATTTGGCTCAAATTGGCGCCAAAACCGCCGAAAAACTTTTTTGCTCCAAATCCGGTTTTAAGTGTACCAAACGATTAGAAACATCAAAATACAGTAGAATCCGTTAAAAAAACGCGAAAAAATGAAATTATAATTTACATTCAAATTTGGCTCAAATTGGCGCCAAAACCGCCGAAAAACTTTTTTGCTCCAAATCCGGTTTTAAGTGTGCCAATCGATTAGGAACATCAAAATACAATAGAATCCGTTAAAAAAAACGCGAAAAAATGAAATTATAATTTTCATTCAAATTCCGCCTAAATTGGCGCCAAAACCACCGAAAAACTTTTTTGCTCCAAATGCGGTTTTAAGTGTGCCAAACGATTAGAAACATAAAAATAAAATGGAATCCGTTAAAAAAACGCGAAAAAATGAAATTATAATTTTCATTCAAATTTGGCTCAAATTGGCGCCAAAACCGCCGAAAAACTTTTTTGCTCCAAATCCGGTTTTAAGTGTGACAATCGATTAGGAACATCAAAATACAATAGAATCCGTTAAAAAAACGCGAAAAAATGAAATTATAATTTTCATTCAAATTTGGCTCAAATTGGCGCCAAAACCGCCGAAAAACTATATTGCTCCAAATCCGGTTTTAAGTGTGCCAATCGATTAGGAACATCAAAATACAATAGAATCCGTTAAAAAAACGCGAAAAAATGAAATTATAATTTTCATTCAAATTTGGCTCAAATTGGCGCCAAAACCGCCGAAAAACTTTTTTGCTCCAAATCCGGTTTTAAGTGTACCAAACGATTAGAAACATCAAAATTCAATAGAATCCGTTAAAAAAACGCGAAAAAATGAAATTATAATTTTCATTCAAATTTGGCTCAAATTGGCGCCAAAACCGCCGAAAAACTATATTGCTCCAAATCCGGTTTTAAGTGTGCCAATCGATTAGGAACATCAAAATACAATAGAATCCGTTAAAAAAACGCGAAAAAATGAAATTATAATTTTCATTCAAATTTGGCTCAAATTGGCGCCAAAACCGCCGAAAAACTTTTTTGCTCCAAATCCGGTTTTAAGTGTGCCAATCGATTAGGAACATCAAAATACAATAGAATCCGTTAAAAAAACGCGAAAAAATGAAATTATAATTTTCATTCAAATTTGGCTCAAATTGGCGCCAAAACCGCCGAAAAACTTTTTTGCTCCAAATCCGGTTTTAAGTGTGCCAATCGATTAGGAACATCAAAATACAATAGAATCCGTTAAAAAACGCGAAAAAATGAAATTATAATTTTCATTCAAATTTGGCTCAAATTGGCGCCAAAACCGCCGAAAAACTTTTTTGCTCCAAATCCGGTTTTAAGTGTGCCAATCGATTAGGAACATCAAAATACAATAGAATCCGTTAAAAAAACGCGAAAAAATGAAATAATAATTTTCATTCAAATTTGGCTCAAATTGGCGCCAAAACCACCGAAAAACTTTTTTGCTCCAAATCCGGTTTTTTGTGTGTCAAGCGATTAGGAACAACAAAATACAATAGAATCCGTTAAAAAAACGCGAAAAAATGAAATTATAATTTTCATTCAAATTTGGCTCAAATTGGCGCCAAAACCGCCGAAAAACTTTTTTGCTCCAAATCCGGTTTTTTGTGTGTCAAGCGATTAGGAACAACAAAATACAATAGAATCCGTTAAAAAAACGCGAAAAAATGAAATTATAATTTTCATTCAAATTTGGCTCAAATTGGCGCCAAAACCGCCGAAAAACTTTTTTGCTCCAAATCCGGTTTTAAATGTGCCAATCGATTAGGAACATCAAAATACAATAGAATCCGTTAAAAAAACGCGAAAAAATGAAATTATAATTTTCATTCAAATTTGGCTCAAATTGGCGCCAAAACCGCCGAAAAACTTTTTTGCTCCAAATCCGGTTTTAAGTGTGCCAATCGATTAGAAACATTAAAATACAATAGAATCCGTTAAAAAAACGCGAAAAAATGAAATTATAATTTTCATTCAAATTTGGCTCAAATTGGCGCCAAAACCGCCGAAAAACTTTTTTGCTCCAAATCCGGTTTTAAGTGTGCCAATCGATTAGGAACATCAAAATACAATAGAATCCGTTAAAAAAACGCGAAAAAATGAAATTATAATTTTCATTCAAATTTGGCTCAAATTGGCGCCAAAACCGCCGAAAAACTTTTTTGCTCCAAATCCGGTTTTAAGTGTGCCAATCGATTAGGAACATCAAAATACAATAGAATCCGTTAAAAAAACGCGAAAAAATGAAATTATAATTTTCATTCAAATTTGGCTCAAATTGGCGCCAAAACCGCCGAAAAACTTTTTTGCTCCAAATCCGGTTTTAAGTGTGCCAATCGATTAGGAACATCAAAATACAATAGAATCCGTTAAAAAAACGCGAAAAAATGAAATTATAATTTTCATTCAAATTTGGCTCAAAATGGCGCCAAAACCGCCGAAAAACTTTTTTGCTCCAAATCCGGTTTTAAGTGTGCCAATCGATTAGGAACATCAAAATACAATAGAATCCGTTAAAAAAACGCGAAAAAATGAAATTATAATTTTCATTCAAATTTGGCTCAAATTGGCGCCAAAACCGCCGAAAAACTTTTTTGCTCCAAATCCGGTTTTAAGTGTGCCAATCGATTAGGAACATCAAAATACAATAGAATCCGTTAAAAAAACGCGAAAAAATGAAATTACAATTTTCATTCAAATTCCGCCTAAATTGGCGCCAAAACCGCCGAAAAACTTTTTTGCTCCAAATCCGGTTTTAAGTGTGCCAATCGATTAGGAACATCAAAATACAATAGAATCCGTTAAAAAAACGCGAAAAAATGAAATTATAATTTTCATTCAAATTTGGCTCAAATTGGCGCCAAAACCGCCGAAAAACTTTTTTGCTCCAAATCCGGTTTTAAGTGTGCCAATCGATTAGGAACATCAAAATACAATAGAATCCGTTAAAAAAACGCGAAAAAATGAAATTATAATTTTCATTCAAATTCCGCCTAAATTGGCGCCAAAACCGCCGAAAAACTTTTTTGCTCCAAATCCGGTTTTAAGTGTGCCAATCGATTAGGAACATCAAAATACAATAGAATCCGTTAAAAAAACGCGAAAAAATGAAATTATAATTTTCATTCAAATTTGGCTCAAATTGGCGCCAAAACCGCCGAAAAACTTTTTTGCTCCAAATCCGGTTTTAAGTGTGCCAATCGATTAGGAACATCAAAATACAATAGAATCCGTTAAAAAAACGCGAAAAAATGAAATTATAATTTTCATTCAAATTTGGCTCAAATTGGCGCCAAAACCGCCGAAAAACTTTTTTGCTCCAAATCCGGTTTTAAGTGTGCCAAACGATTAGAAACATCAAAATACAATAGAATCCGTTAAAAAACGCGAAAAAATGAAATTATAATTTTCATTCAAATTTGGCTCAAATTGGCGCCAAAACCGCCGAAAAACTTTTTTGCTCCAAATCCGGTTTTAAGTGTGCCAATCGATTAGAAACATTAAAATACAATAGAATCCGTTAAAAAAACGCGAAAAAATGAAATTATAATTTACATTCAAATTTGGCTCAAATTGGCGCCAAAACCGCCGAAAAACTTTTTTGCTCCAAATCCGGTTTTAAGTGTGCCAATCGATTAGGAACATCAAAATACAATAGAATCCGTTAAAAAAACGCGAAAAAATTAAATTATAATTTTCATTCAAATTTGGCTCAAATTGGCGCCAAAACCGCCGAAAAACTTTTTTGCTCCAAATCCGGTTTTAAGTGTGCCAATCGATTAGGAACATCAAAATACAATAGAATCCGTTAAAAAAACGCGAAAAAATGAAATTACAATTTTCATTCAAATTCCGCCTAAATTGGCGCCAAAACCGCCGAAAAACTTTTTTGCTCCAAATCCGGTTTTAAGTGTGCCAATCGATTAGGAACATCAAAATACAATAGAATCCGTTAAAAAAACGCGAAAAAATGAAATTATAATTTTCATTCAAATTCCGCCTAAATTGGCGCCAAAACCGCCGAAAAACTTTTTTGCTCCAAATCCGGTTTTAAGTGTGCCAATCGATTAGGAACATCAAAATACAATAGAATCCGTTAAAAAAACGCGAAAAAATGAAATTATAATTTTCATTCAAATTCCGCCTAAATTGGCGCCAAAACCACCGAAAAACTTTTTTGCTCAAAATGCGGTTTTAAGTGTGCCAATCGATTAGGAACATCAAAAGACAATAGAATCCGTTAAAAAAACGCGAAAAAATGAAATTATAATTTTCATTCAAATTTGGCTCAAATTGGCGCCAAAACCGCCGAAAAACTTTTTTGCTCCAAATCCGGTTTTAAGTGTGCCAATCGATTAGGAACATCAAAATACAATAGAATCCGTTAAAAAAACGCGAAAAAATGAAATTATAATTTTCATTCAAATTTGACTCAAATTGGCGCCAAAACCGCCGAAAAACTTTTTTGCTCCAAATCCGGTTTTAAGTGTGCCAAACGATTAGAAACATCAAAATACAATAGAATCCGTTAAAAAAACGCGAAAAAATGAAATTATAATTTTCATTCAAATTTGGCTCAAATTGGCGCCAAAACGCCGAAAAACTTTTTTGCTCCAAATCCGGTTTTAAGTGTGCCAATCGATTAGAAACATCAAAATACAATAGAATCCGTTAAAAAAACGCGAAAAAATGAAATTATAATTTACATTCAAATTTGGCTCAAATTGGCGCCAAAACCGCCGAAAAACTTTTTTGCTCCAAATCCGGTTTTAAGTGTGCCAATCGATTAGGAACATCAAAATACAATAGAATCCGTTAAAAAAACGCGAAAAAATGAAATTATAATTTTCATTCAAATTTGGCTCAAATTGGCGCCAAAACAGCCGAAAAACTTTTTTGCTCCAAATCCGGTTTTAAGTGTGCCAATCGATTAGGAACATCAAAATACAATAGAATCCGTTAAAAAAACGCGAAAAAATGAAATTATAATTTTCATTCAAATTCCGCCTAAATTGGCGCCAAAACCGCCGAAAAACTTTTTTGCTCCAAATCCGGTTTTAAGTGTGCCAATCGATTAGAAACATTAAAATACAATAGAATCCGTTAAAAAAACGCGAAAAAATGAAATTATAATTTTCATTCAAATTTGGCTCAAATTGGCGCCAAAACCGCCGAAAAACTTTTTTGCTCCAAATCCGGTTTTAAGTGTGCCAATCGATTAGGAACATCAAAATACAATAGAATCCGTTAAAAAAACGCGAAAAAATGAAATTATAATTTTCATTCAAATTTGGCTCAAATTGGCGCCAAAACCGCCGAAAAACTTTTTTGCTCCAAATCCGGTTTTAAGTGTGCCAATCGATTAGGAACATCAAAATACAATAGAATCCGTTAAAAAAACGCGAAAAAATGAAATTACAATTTTCATTCAAATTCCGCCTAAATTGGCGCCAAAACAGCCGAAAAACTTTTTTGCTCCAAATCCGGTTTTAAGTGTGCCAATCGATTAGGAACATCAAAATACAATAGAATCCGTTAAAAAAACGCGAAAAAATGAAATTATAATTTTCATTCAAATTCCGCCTAAATTGGCGCCAAAACCGCCGAAAAACTTTTTTGCTCCAAATCCGGTTTTAAGTGTGCCAATCGATTAGGAACATCAAAATACAATAGAATCCGTTAAAAAAACGCGAAAAAATGAAATTATAATTTTCATTCAAATTCCGCCTAAATTGGCGCCAAAACCGCCGAAAAACTTTTTTGCTCCAAATCCGGTTTTAAGTGTACCAAACGATTAGAAACATCAAAATACAATAGAATCCGTTAAAAAAACGCGAAAAAATGAAATTATAATTTACATTCAAATTTGGCTCAAATTGGCGCCAAAACCGCCGAAAAACTTTTTTGCTCCAAATCCGGTTTTAAGTGTGCCAATCGATTAGGAACATCAAAATACAATAGAATCCGTTAAAAAAACGCGAAAAAATTAAATTATAATTTTCATTCAAATTTGGCTCAAATTGGCGCCAAAACCGCCGAAAAACTTTTTTGCTCCAAATCCGGTTTTAAGTGTGCCAATCGATTAGGAACATCAAAATACAATAGAATCCGTTAAAAAAACGCGAAAAAATGAAATTATAATTTTCATTCAAATTCCGCCTAAATTGGCGCCAAAACCACCGAAAAACTTTTTTGCTCCAAATCCGGTTTTTTGTGTGTCAAGCGATTAGGAACAACAAAATACAATAGAATCCGTTAAAAAAACGCGAAAAAATGAAATTATAATTTTCATTTAAATTTGGCTCAAATTGGCGCCAAAACCGCCGAAAAACTTTTTTGCTCCAAATCCGGTTTTAAGTGTGCCAATCGATTAGGAACATCAAAATACAATAGAATCCGTTAAAAAAACGCGAAAAAATGAAATTATAATTTTCATTCAAATTTGGCTCAAATTGGCGCCAAAACCGCCGAAAAACTTTTTTGCTCCAAATCCGGTTTTAAGTGTGCCAAACGATTAGAAACATCAAAATACAATAAAATCCGTTAAAAAAACGCGAAAAAATTAAATTATAATTTTCATTCAAATTTGGCTCAAATTGGCGCCAAAACCGCCGAAAAACTTTTTTGCTCCATATCCGGTTTTAAGTATGCCAATCGATTAGGAACATCAAAATACAATAGAATCCGTTAAAAAAACGCGAAAAACTGAAATTATAATTTTCATTCAAATTTGGCTCAAATTGGCGCCAAAACCGCCGAAAAACTTTTTTGCTCCAAATCCGGTTTTAAGTGTGCCAATCGATTAGGAACAACAAAATACAATAGAATCCGTTAAAAAAACGCGAAAAAATGAAATTATAATTTTCATTCAAATTTGGCTCAAATTGGCGCCAAAACCGCCGAAAAACTTTTTTGCTCCAAATCCGGTTTTAAGTGTGCCAAACGATTAGAAACATCAAAATACAATAAAATCCGTTAAAAAAACGCGAAAAAATGAAATTATAATTTTCATTCAAATTTGGCTCAAATTGGCGCCAAAACCGCCGAAAAACTTTTTTGCTCCAAATCAAGTTTTAAGTGTGCCAAACGATTAGGAACATCAAAATACAATAGAATCCGTTAAAAAAACGCGAAAAACTGAAATTATAATTTTCATTCAAATTTGGCTCAAATTGGCGCCAAAACCGCCGAAAAACTTTTTTGCTCCAAATCCGGTTTTAAGTGTGCCAATCGATTAGGAACATCAAAATACAATAGAATCCGTTAAAAAAACGCGAAAAAATGAAATTACAATTTTCATTCAAATTCCGCCTAAATTGGCGCCAAAACAGCCGAAAAACTTTTTTGCTCCAAATCCGGTTTTAAGTGTGCCAATCGATTAGGAACATCAAAATACAATAGAATCCGTTAAAAAAACGCGAAAAAATGAAATTATAATTTTCATTCAAATTCCGCCTAAATTGGCGCCAAAACCACCGAAAAACTTTTTTGCTCAAAATGCGGTTTTAAGTGTGCCAATCGATTAGGAACATCAAAATACAATAAAATCCGTTAAAAAAACGCGAAAAAATGAAATTATAATTTTCATTCAAATTTGGCTCAAATTGGCGCCAAAACCGCCGAAAAACTTTTTTGCTCCAAATCCGGTTTTAAGTGTGCCAAACGATTAGAAACATCAAAATACAATAAAATCCGTTAAAAAAACGCGAAAAAATGAAATTATAATTTTCATTCAAATTTGGCTCAAATTGGCGCCAAAACCGCCGAAAAACTTTTTTGCTCCAAATCCGGTTTTAAGTGTGCCAAACGATTAGAAACATCAAAATACAATAAAATCCGTTAAAAAAACGCGAAAAACTGAAATTATAATTTTCATTCAAATTTGGCTCAAATTGGCGCCAAAACCGCCGAAAAACTTTTTTGCTCCAAATCAAGTTTTAAGTGTGCCAAACGATTAGGAACATCAAAATACAATAGAATCCGTTAAAAAAACGCGAAAAACTGAAATTATAATTTTCATTCAAATTTGGCTCAAATTGGCGCCAAAACCGCCGAAAAACTTTTTTGCTCCAAATCCGGTTTTAAGTGTGCCAATCGATTAGGAACAACAAAATACAATAGAATCCGTTAAAAAAACGCGAAAAAATGAAATTATAATTTTCATTCAAATTTGGCTCAAATTGGCGCCAAAACCGCCGAAAAACTTTTTTGCTCCAAATCCGGTTTTAAGTGTGCCAAACGATTAGAAACATCAAAATACAATAAAATCCGTTAAAAAAACGCGAAAAAATTAAATTATAATTTTCATTCAAATTTGGCTCAAATTGGCGCCAAAACCGCCGAAAAACTTTTTTGCTCCAAATCCGGTTTTAAGTGTGCCAAACGATTAGAAACATCAAAATACAATAAAATCCGTTAAAAAAACGCGAAAAACTGAAATTATAATTTTCATTCAAATTTGGCTCAAATTGGCGCCAAAACCGCCGAAAAACTTTTTTGCTCCAAATCAAGTTTTAAGTGTGCCAAACGATTAGGAACATCAAAATACAATAGAATCCGTTAAAAAAACGCGAAAAACTGAAATTATAATTTTCATTCAAATTTGGCTCAAATTGGCGCCAAAACCGCCGAAAAACTTTTTTGCTCCAAATCCGGTTTTAAGTGTGCCAATCGATTAGGAACAACAAAATACAATAGAATCCGTTAAAAAAACGCGAAAAAATGAAATTATAATTTTCATTCAAATTCCGCCTAAATTGGCGCCAAAACCGCCGAAAAACTTTTTTGGTCCAAATGCGGTTTTAAGTGTGCCAATCGATTAGGAACATCAAAATACAATAGAATCCGTTAAAAAAACGCGAAAAAATGAAATTATAATTTTCATTCAAATTTGACTCAAATTGGCGCCAAAACCGCCGAAAAACTTTTTTGCTCCAAATCAAGTTTTAAGTGTGCCAAACGATTAGGATCAACAAAATACAATAGAATCCGTTAAAAAAACGCGAAAAAATGAAATTATAATTTACATTCAAATTTGGCTCAAATTGGCGCCAAAACCGCTGAGAAACTTTTTTGCTCCAAATCCGGTTTTAAGTGTGCCAATCGATTAGGAACATCAAAATACAATAGAATCCGTTAAAAAAACGCGAAAAAATGAAATTATAATTTTCATTCAAATTTGGCTCAAATTGGCGCCAAAACCGCCGAAAAACTTTTTTGCTCCAAATCCGGTTTTAAGTGTGCCAAACGATTAGAAACATCAAAATACAATAAAATCCGTTAAAAAAACGCGAAAAAATTAAATTATAATTTTCATTCAAATTTGGCTCAAATTGGCGCCAAAACCGCCGAAAAACTTTTTTGCTCCAAATCAAGTTTTAAGTGTGCCAAACGATTAGGAACATCAAAATACAATAGAATCCGTTAAAAAAACGCGAAAAACTGAAATTATAATTTTCATTCAAATTTGGCTCAAATTGGCGCCAAAACCGCCGAAAAACTTTTTTGCTCCAAATCCGGTTTTAAGTGTGCCAATCGATTAGGAACAACAAAATACAATAGAATCCGTTAAAAAAACGCGAAAAAATGAAATTATAATTTTCTTTCAAATTCCGCCTAAATTGGCGCCAAAACCACCGAAAAACTTTTTTGCTCCAAATCCGGTTTTTTGTGTGTCAAGCGATTAGGAACAACAAAATACAATAGAATCCGTTAAAAAAACGCGAAAAAATGAAATTATAATTTTCATTTAAATTTGGCTCAAATTGGCGCCAAAACCGCCGAAAAACTTTTTTGCTCCAAATCCGGTTTTAAGTGTGCCAATCGATTAGGAACATCAAAATACAATAGAATCCGTTAAAAAAACGCGAAAAAATGAAATTATAATTTTCATTCAAATTTGGCTCAAATTGGCGCCAAAACCGCCGAAAAACTTTTTTGCTCCAAATCCGGTTTTAAGTGTGCCAAACGATTAGAAACATCAAAATACAATAAAATCCGTTAAAAAAACGCGAAAAACTGAAATTATAATTTTCATTCAAATTTGGCTCAAATTGGCGCCAAAACCGCCGAAAAACTTTTTTGCTCCAAATCAAGTTTTAAGTGTGCCAAACGATTAGGAACATCAAAATACAATAGAATCCGTTAAAAAAACGCGAAAAACTGAAATTATAATTTTCATTCAAATTTGGCTCAAATTGGCGCCAAAACCGCCGAAAAACTTTTTTGCTCCAAATCCGGTTTTAAGTGTGCCAATCGATTAGGAACAACAAAATACAATAGAATCCGTTAAAAAAACGCGAAAAAATGAAATTATAATTTTCATTCAAATTCCGCCTAAATTGGCGCCAAAACCGCCGAAAAACTTTTTTGGTCCAAATGCGGTTTTAAGTGTGCCAATCGATTAGGAACATCAAAATACAATAGAATCCGTTAAAAAAACGCGAAAAAATGAAATTATAATTTTCATTCAAATTTGACTCAAATTGGCGCCAAAACCGCCGAAAAACTTTTTTGCTCCAAATCAAGTTTTAAGTGTGCCAAACGATTAGGATCAACAAAATACAATAGAATCCGTTAAAAAAACGCGAAAAAATGAAATTATAATTTACATTCAAATTTGGCTCAAATTGGCGCCAAAACCGCTGAGAAACTTTTTTGCTCCAAATCCGGTTTTAAGTGTGCCAATCGATTAGGAACATCAAAATACAATAGAATCCGTTAAAAAAACGCGAAAAAATGAAATTATAATTTTCATTCAAATTTGGCTCAAATTGGCGCCAAAACCGCCGAAAAACTTTTTTGCTCCAAATCCGGTTTTAAGTGTGCCAAACGATTAGAAACATCAAAATACAATAAAATCCGTTAAAAAAACGCGAAAAAATTAAATTATAATTTTCATTCAAATTTGGCTCAAATTGGCGCCAAAACCGCCGAAAAACTTTTTTGCTCCAAATCAAGTTTTAAGTGTGCCAAACGATTAGGAACATCAAAATACAATAGAATCCGTTAAAAAAACGCGAAAAACTGAAATTATAATTTTCATTCAAATTTGGCTCAAATTGGCGCCAAAACCGCCGAAAAACTTTTTTGCTCCAAATCCGGTTTTAAGTGTGCCAATCGATTAGGAACAACAAAATACAATAGAATCCGTTAAAAAAACGCGAAAAAATGAAATTATAATTTTCTTTCAAATTCCGCCTAAATTGGCGCCAAAACCACCGAAAAACTTTTTTGCTCCAAATGCGGTTTTAAGTGTGCCAAACGCTTAGGAACAACAAAATACAATAGAATCCGTTAAAAAAATGCGAAAAAATGAAATTATAATTTTCATTCAAATTTGGCTCAAATTGGCGCCAAAACCGCCGAAAAACTTTTTTGCTCCAAATCCGGTTTTAAGTGTGCCAATCGATTAGAAACATCAAAATACAATAGAATCCGTTAAAAAAACGCGAAAAAATGAAATTATAATTTTCATTTGGCTCAAATTGGCGCCAAAACCGCCGAAAAATTCACTTAAATTTGAAAATCGGAAAATTTACTTATATTTGAAATTTCTCATAAATTTGAAAATCGGAAATTTCCCTTAAATATGAAAATCGGAAAAGTCTCTTTAAAATGAAAATCGGAAAATTCACTTAAATTTGAAAATCGGAAAATTCACTTATGTTTGAAAATCGGAAAATTTACTTGAATTGTAAAATCGGAAAATTCACTTTAATTTGGAAATCGGAAAATTCTCTTAAATTTGAAAATCGGAAAATTCTCTTTAATTTGAAAATCGGAAAATTCACTTAAATTTGAAAATCGGAAAATTCACTTTAAATTTAAAATCGGAAAATTCTCTTAAATTTGAAAATCGGAAAATTCACTTAAAATTGAAAGTCGGAAAATTCTCTTAAATTTGAAAATCGGAAAATTCTCTTAAATTTGAAGATCGGAAAATTCACTTAAAATTGAAAATCGGAAAATTCTCTTAAATTTGAAAATCGGAAAATTCTCTTTAATATGAAAATCGGAAAATTCTCTTAAATTTGAAAATCGGAAAATTCTCTTTAATTTGAAAATCGGAAAATTCTCTTTAATTTGAAAATCGGAAAATTCACTTAAATTTGAAAATCGGAAAATTCACTTAATTTTGAAAATCGGAAAATTCATTTATGTTTGAAAATCGGAAAATTTACTTAAATTTGAAAATCGGAAAATTCACTTTAATTTGGATATCGGAATTTTCTCTTAAATTTGAAAATCGGAAAATTCTCTTAAATTTGAAAATCGGAAAATTCTCTTAAATTTGAAAATCGGAAAATTTTCTTAAATTTGAAAATCGGAAAATTCTCTTAAAGTTGGAAATCGGAAAATTCACTTGAAAGTGAAAATCGGAAAATTCTCTTAAATTTGAAAATCGGAAAATTCACTTAAATTTAAAATTTCTGTTAAATATGAAAATTGGAAAATTCACTTAAATTTGAAAATCGGAAAATTCTGTTTAATTTGAAAATCGGAAAATTCACTTAAATTTGAAAATCGGAAAATTCACTTAAATTTGAAAATCTGAAAATTCTCTTTAATTTGGATATCGGAAAATTCTCTTAAATTTGAAAATCGGAAAATTCTCTTAAATTTAAAATTTCTGTTAAATATGAAAATTGGAAAATTCACTTAAATTTGAAAATCGGAAAATTCTGTTTAATTTGAAAATCGGAAAATTCACTTAAATTTGAAAATCGGAAAATTCACTTAAATTTGAAAATCGGAAAATTCTCTTAAATTTGAAAATCGGAAAATTCACTTAAATTTAAAATTTCTGTTAAATATGAAAATTGGAAAATTCACTTAAATTTGAAAATCTGAAAATTCACTTAAATTTGAAAATCGGAAAATTCATTTATGTTTGAAAATCGGAAAATTTACTTAAATTTGAAAATCTGAAAATTCTCTTTAATTTGGATATCGGAAAATTCTCTTAAATTTGAAAATCGGAAAATTCTCTTAAATTTGAAAATTGGAAAATTCTCTTAAATTTGAAAATCGGAAAATTTTCTTAAATTTGAAAATCGGAAAATTCTCTTAAAGTTGGAAATCGGAAAATTCACTTGAAAGTGAAAATCAGAAAATTCTCTTAAATTTGAAAATCGGAAAATTCACTTAAATTTAAAATTTCTGTTATATATGAAAATTGGAAAATTCACTTAAATTTGAAAATCGGAAAATTCACTTGAAAGTGAAAATCGGAAAGTTCTCTTAAATATGTAATGCGGAAAATTCTCTTACATATGAAAATCGGAAAATTCACTTAAATTTAAAATTTTTGTTAAAAATGAAAATCGGAAAATTCACTTAAATTTGAAAATCGGAAAATTCACTTGAAATTGAAAATCGGAAAATTCTCTTAAATTTGAAAATCGGAAAATTCACTTAAATTTTAAAATCGGAAAATTCTTTAAAATTTGAAAATCGGAAAATTCACTTAAAATTGAAAGTCGGAAAATTCTCTTAAATTTGAAAATCGGAAAATTCACTTAAATTTGAAAATCGGAAAATTCTCTTTAATTTGAAACTCGGAAAATTCACTTAAATTTGAAAATCGGAAAATTTACTTAAATTTGAAAATCGGAAAATTCATTTATGTTTGAAAATCGGAAAATTTACTTAAATTTGAAAATCGGAAAATTCACTTAAATTTGAAAATCGGAAAATTCACTTAAATTTGAAAATCGGAAAATTCACTTAAATTTAAAATTTTTGTTAAATATGAAAATCGGAAAATTCACTTAAATTTGAAAATCGGAAAATTCACTTGATATTGAAAATCGGAAAATTCTCTTAAATTTGAAAATCGGAAAATTCACTTAAATTTTAAAATCGGAAAATTCTCTAAAATTTGAAAATAGGAAAATTCACTTAAAATTGAAAGTCGGAAAATTCTCTTAAATTTGAAAATCGGAAAATTCACTTAAATTTGAAAATCGGAAAATTCTCTTTAATTTGAAACTCGGAAAATTCACTTAAATTTGAAAATCGGAAAATTTACTTAAATTTGAAAATCGGAAAATTCATTTATGTTTGAAAATCGGAAAATTTACTTAAATTTGAAAATCGGAAAATTCACTTTAATTTGGATATCGGAAAATTCTCTTAAATTTGAAAATCGGAAAATTCTCTTAAATTTGAAAATCGGAAAATTCTCTTAAATATGAAAATCGGAAAATTCTCTTAAATTTGAAAATCGGAAAATTCTCTTAAAGTTGAAAATCGGAAAATTCACTTGAAAGTGAAAATCGGAAAATTCTCTTAAATTTGAAATTTTGAAAATTCACTTAAATTTGGAAATGGCAAAATTCACTTAAATTTGAAAATCGGAAAATTGTGTTTAATTTGAAAATCGGAAGATTCTCTTAAATTTGAAAATCGGAAAATTCTCTTAAATATGTAATGCGGAAAATTCTCTTACATATGAAAATCGGAAAATTCACTTAAATTTAAAATTTTTGTTAAATATGAAAATCGGAAAATTCACTTAAATTTGAAAATCGGAAAATTCACTTGAAATTGAAAATCGGAAAATTCTCTTAAATTTGAAAATCGGAAAATTCACTTAAATTTTAAAATCGGAAAATTCTTTAAAATTTGAAAATCGGAAAATTTACTTATATTTGAAATTTCTCATAAATTTGAAAATCGGAAAATTCTCTTAAATATGAAAATCGGAAAATTCACTTAAATTTGAAAATCGGAAAATTCTCTTTAATTTGAAACTCGGAAAATTCACTTAAATTTGAAAATCGGAAAATTTACTTAAATTTGAAAATCGGAAAATTCATTTATGTTTGAAAATCGGAAAATTTACTTAAATTTGAAAATCGGAAAATTCACTTAAATTTGAAAATCGGAAAATTCACTTAAATTTGAAAATCGGAAAATTCACTTAAATTTAAAATTTTTGTTAAATATGAAAATCGGAAAATTCACTTAAATTTGAAAATCGGAAAATTCACTTGAAATTGAAAATCGGAAAATTCTCTTAAATTTGAAAATCGGAAAATTCACTTAAATTTTAAAATCGGAAAATTCTCTAAAATTTGAAAATAGGAAAATTCACTTAAAATTGAAAGTCGGAAAATTCTCTTAAATTTGAAAATCGGAAAATTCACTTAAATTTGAAAATCGGAAAATTCTCTTTAATTTGAAACTCGGAAAATTCACTTAAATTTGAAAATCGGAAAATTTACTTAAATTTGAAAATCGGAAAATTCATTTATGTTTGAAAATCGGAAAATTTAATTAAATTTGAAAATCGGAAAATTCACTTTAATTTGGATATCGGAAAATTCTCTTAAATTTGAAAATCGGAAAATTCTCTTAAATTTGAAAATCGGAAAATTCTCTTAAATATGAAAATCGGAAAATTCTCTTAAATTTGAAAATCGGAAAATTCTCTTAAAGTTGAAAATCGGAAAATTCACTTGAAAGTGAAAATCGGAAAATTCTCTTAAATTTGAAATTCGGAAAATTCACTTAAATTTGGAAATGGGAAAATTCACTTAAATTTGAAAATCGGAAAATTGTGTTTAATTTGAAAATCGGAAGATTCTCTTAAATTTGAAAATCGGAAAATTCTCTTAAATATGTAATGCGGAAAATTCTCTTACATATGAAAATCGGAAAATTCACTTAAATTTAAAATTTTTGTTAAATATGAAAATCGGAAAATTCACTTAAATTTGAAAATCGGAAAATTCACTTGAAATTGAAAATCGGAAAATTCTCTTAAATTTGAAAATCGGAAAATTCACTTAAATTTGAAAATCGGAAAATTGTGTTTAATTTGAAAATCGGAAGATTCTCTTAAATTTGAAAATCGGAAAATTCTCTTAAATATGTAATGCGGAAAATTCTCTTACATATGAAAATCGGAAAATTCACTTAAATTTAAAATTTTTGTTAAATATGAAAATCGGAAAATTCACTTAAATTTGAAAATCGGAAAATTCACTTGAAATTGAAAATCGGAAAATTCTCTTAAATTTGAAAATCGGAAAATTCACTTAAATTTTAAAATCGGAAAATTCTTTAAAATTTGAAAATCGGAAAATTTACTTATATTTGAATTTTCTCATAAATTTGAAAATCGGAAAATTCTCTTAAATATGAAAATCGGAAAAGTCTCTTAAAAATGAAAATCGGAAAATTCACTTAAATTTGAAAATCGGAAAATTCACTTATGTTTGAAAATCGGAAAATTTACTTAAATTGTAAAATTGGAAAATTCACTTTAATTTGGAAATCGGAAAATTCTCTTAAATTTGAAAATCGGAAAATTCTCTTAAATTTGAAAATCGGAAAATTCACTTAAATTTGAAAATCGGAAAATTCACTTAAATTTGAAAATCGGAAAATTCTGTTTAATTAAAAATCGGAAGATTCTCTTAAATTTGAAAATCGGAATATTCACTTAAATTTGAAAATCGGAAAATTCACTTAAATTTGAAAATCGGAAAATTCACTTGAAATTGAAAATCGGAATATTCTCTTAAATTAGAAAATCGGAAAATTCACATAAATTTGAAAATCGGAAAATTCTCTTAAATTTGAAAATCGGAAAATTCACTTAAATTTGAAAATCGGAAAATTCACTTAAATTTGAAAATCGGAAAATTTATTTATATTTGAAATTTCTCTTATATTTAAAAATCGGAAAATTCTCTTAAATTTGAAAATCGGAAAATTTACTTTTATATGAAATTTCTCTAAAATTTTAAAATCGGAAAATTCTCCTAAATTTGGAAATCAGAAAATTCTCTTAAATATGAAAATCGGAAAATTTACTTAAATTTGGAATTTCTCTAAAATTTGAAAATCGGAAAATTCACTTAAATTTGGAAATCTGAAAATTCTGTTAAATTTGAAAGTCAGAAAATTCACTTAAATTTGAAAATCGGAAAATTCTCTTAAATATGAATATCGGAAAATTTTCGAAATTCGCCCAAAAACTTAGTGTTCCAAATCCGGTTTTAAGTGTGCGGAATCGATTAGGCATATCAAATCTATACAAAATCCGTTAAAACAGCGCGAAAATACGAAATTATAATTTTCGCCCACATACGGCCATATGGCCCCAACTCGGCTCGAAATTCGCCCAAAAACTTAGTGTTCCAAATCCGGTTTTAAGTGTGCGGAATCGATTAGGCATATCAAAACTATACAAAATCCGTTAAAACAGCGCGAAAATACGAAATTATAATTTTCGCCCACATACGGCCATATGGCCCCAACTCGGCTCGAAATTCGCCCAAAAACTTAGTGTTCCAAATCCGGTTTTAAGTGTGCGGAATCGATTAGGCATATCAAAACTATACAAAATCCGTTAAAACAGCGCGAAAATACGAAATTATAATTTTCGCCCACATACGGCCATATGGCCCCAACTCGGCTCGAAATTCGCCCAAAAACTTAGTGTTCCAAATCCGGTTTTAAGTGTGCGGAATCGATTAGGCATATCAAAACTATACAAAATCCGTTAAAACAGCGTGAAATGTGCCCACCTAGGGGCACGAGCCTACCCTGAATTAGGGTGATTCGGCCTTAGTCGCTAAGTGCGGGTTGGTCGACTACACACAGAACCCTAGAATTTCTTACTAGGTGTGTGCAGGTTACCTCATGATGTTTTCCTTCACCGTAAGAGTGTCGTATTTATGAATTCGAAAATTGAAAACACATTGGTACGTGTCGTGGCGCGACTGGTGGGGTTGGAACCAGGCACCTTCAATCGGAAGTCAACGGCCTTAACCACAGCGCCACCGACGCTCTAAATGAGTAGGTAGTATGTATAAAAGTATGTAAGTATTTGACGACCTCGTGCGAGCGTGGTCACCACTGCCACCCGTATGGTTGCAAGTTCGATTCCAGTGCGGGGAGAATATTTATGTGAACCACAAATGGTTCACACAAATCTACTTATTTAACTTTACGAATAGCCCAAAATTGTTGGTACCAGTAAAAATTTAGTTCAAATGGTTCTTACAAACCGTGTCGACGGTAAGAAAGTCTAGTCGATTTTAGATAAGATGAAATTATCATGGAAATAAGAAGAATTCAATCGGATTTGTGTACGAAAAACTTCTTGTCTGACAAGAAAATCATTACGTATTCATATGAATACTAGCAGCGCCCCGCGTTTCACCCGCGTAGTTCCCGTTCCCGTGGGAATTTCGGGATAAAAAGTATCCTATGTGTTATTCTAATGTATAAGCTAAATTATTGTAAAGTTTCATTAAAATCCATTCAGTAGTTTTTGCGTGAAAGAGGAACAAACATCCACATTTACACTCACAAACATTCGTCTTTATAATATTGGTAGGATTTTACCTTATTTGAACCCGACATGACAAACTTACTATGAATACGCGGCCTTAGCCGTACATAAAAGGATTTTTAAATATTCATCAATATCCTTAGGGAGGAATGGGGAATAAAACGAGTTCCCATCACCGCGTATTATTATTAATATAATATCCAAAGAACTCGATTACTAATTCAAAAGATATAAAAACTCAATTTGCTTAAAACAATTGCTCGCGGTGGTATCTCAATTTTTCTAACATTTCTTTCATTATATTGCGAGCTACAATTTCGGTAAAAATGTTAAAATAATAAAAACTGAATTTCCATAAATATACTTCTTTATGAAAGATCGCTTTGAGATCATAGACTAGTAACAATATTGGATAAAATTATTAAGAGATATTTATATTGAACTAGCTGTGCCCCGCGGTGTCACCCGCGTAGTACCCGTTCCCGTGTTTCCGGCAATTATTCGATTTTTTTTCACCTTTTAAATCTTCCAACCTTCAAAAAAAAAAACCTTTTTTTAAAGACGTCCACGAATATTTCAAGACTAATATAAGAAGAGTAAAAGACGATAGACTTTAAACTTTTGCGATCGTAACTCATTGTTTGCATAATTTACAGGTATTAATCGAGTACTTATAACATAACTATTAATTACTATCGGTATTAATTGTTTGCATAACTGACAGGTCTTAATCTTATACAATTACCTCGACGTTTCTATCAGGTTACACCGATCTTGTGATATCTCTTCTCGTGATTGTATCCTAAAGAAATCAACTTTAGGGCAAAAATATCTGACTAACTGATAAAATAAGTAAGGTGGAATAGGAGTAATCACCACGCTGAAACGAAGCATGTTGGTGATCCCAAACCGAAGATTGGTAAAAACAATAACACCACCCAAAATAATAAAAACATTACAAGTAAAATTATTTAATTAAACAATATGAAACACCGCCAAAAGTAACATTAAACATGAAAATAATTGTGAATAATTAAAAAGATGGAATGAAGTTAAGTAAATGAGATGGTTGGAACAAAGACTTTATTTGCGCGCAAACGGTAATTAAATTGGGGAACATAATTCTGGTGGAGCCACAACCACCGCGAGCTTACAGAAGTAAGTCTTTGATATTTTAAAGGAAATACGGAGAATACTGCTCTTAATTTATTTAAATTCTATAAAGAAGAAATATTTGATTAATAATGTTTATATTAACTGCGAAACTACCGAACCATCTAAATTGTGTTTGAAACCGTTGTTTCCTAAGGGATAATATATACCAATTATACTATTAATTTCGGCGCTCTTACGGTGAAGGAAAAACATCGTGAGGAAACGTGCACACACCTAGGAAGAAATTCTAAGGTTGTGTGTGAAGTCGACCAACCCGCACTTGGCCAGCGTGGTGACTAAGGCCTAATCACCCTAATTCAGGGTAGGTTCGAGCCCCTCGGTGGGGACATTATATGAGCTGATGATGATTATACTATTAATTCCAAAAAATCCCATGGAACCGAAATTAATGAGGGTCAAACCGCGGGTGTTTCTTATGTTATTGATTTGTAATTGTGGTTATGAAAAGCTTATTGTTTTTAACTCTTACATCGTTACCGTCATCTATATAGATGAGTGACTATTTTTAAATCACCTTTAAACATCCTACTAATACTATAAATGCGAAAGTTTGTATGTTTGTGAGTTTGGATGTTTGTTCCACTTTCACGCAAAAACAACTGTATCGATTTTGATTAAATTTGGTACAGATGTTCTTTATAACTCGGAATAACACATAGGATATTTTTTATCCCGAAATTCCCATGGGTTTGTGCATAAGTAATCGTATGTTTTATTGTAACTTGTTGTAGTCACAAATCCTACCAATAGATGGCGCTGTTACTTAATTATTTAACACACGATGGTGAATTGTGCCGAGATTGTATGATACTACGAGCTACGCATTCTCACGGGAGCGGGTACTACGTACTAGTATATTATATCAGCAATACAACTCCGTCTCGATGTTAGTAGCCTCTCAGTGGTCCGTTCATTACGTCCTCGGTGAAATTAAACAGTTCTCAGTTAATGCGATTTGGCTGTGAACGAGAACGCACAGGGCGGGCGGCACTCGGCTTGGGCGGGCGGCGAGAGCGCAGAGCGGGCGGATGGTCGTAGGGCGGAATTCGACTTGCGCTAACGCAATTTGAGCTTCTTCACCTCCGGGTGTAATACTGATAATTAATGTTGTAACTTCGAATTAAATTGTTAAGAAATTTATATTTTTACTAGCTGCGCCCCGCGGTTTCACACGCGTAGTTCCCATTACCGTTCCCGTAGGAATTTCGGGATGAAAAATAGATGTTGCCCGATTCTCAGACCTACTGAATATGCTCACAAAATTTCATGAGAATCGGTCAAGCCGTTTCGGAGGAGTATGGCAACGAAAACTGTGACACGAGAATTTTATATATTAGATTTTTTTACTGTGTGGGGAGTGAGGAGATTTTTTAAATTTTAATAGGCGTATGCGGTTTAATCCCAATTTCCTATAAATCTTCAGATAAAAATTAGGTAGTGAAATGATTTTGTACAAGTAGCACTCAATCACTCTGGGTTTCCTTTGAGAGAGAGAATACTTATTTTAGAATTAACTAGCAGTGCTCCGCGGTTTCACCCGCGTGGTTCCCGTTCCCGTGGGAATTTCGGGATAAAAAGTATCCTATGTTCTTTCCCGGACCAAAAGCTACCCCTGTACCAAATTTCAAGTCAATCGGTTCAGTAGTTTAGCCGTGAAAAGGTAACAGACAGACAGACTTAGGATTAGGATTTTATCAAGTTTTATTTTAAAGAGGTGTAATTCCGTAAAAAAAAAATTGCTGATCAAAGTAATATGACAATTCTAAGCTATCTAGAAAAAAAAAAACACTTCCAAGCGATATTTACCAGTGAATCCGGAACTAAACTAAATTCTCCGATAGCTTCCATCTTTAGGTAACACGTGCTGTGGTTGAGTCCAACTTTTACCTCATGAAACTATGCTGTTTGATAACTCCTACAAAACAAGAAAAAGGAAACTGATACCACAATTCTTTATTCATTTGTCTTATTATTAAACGAAACGTACGTCATCATATATAATTATTTAACAAAACGGGATGTTATGATATTACGTATTACGTATTCATTTGTCTTTATAGAGCACGGTCTCTTTCTTTTTTGTTCGCTTCACATGGGAGGTTCAAAGCCCAAATACTTTTGCTTACTTTACCACCTATACCCATCAAAAGCCGGCAACGGACATAATGACTTCGGAGTTCGCGACCACCTGTCTGCTAGTAATTTATATGAAACTAGCGGCGCCCCGCGGTTTTACCCGCGTAGTTCCCGTTCCCGTAAGAATATGGGGATAAAATTATGCTATAAACCTTCCTACTGAATCACTGTATCTATTAAAATAAACCGCATCAAAATCCGTTGCGTAGTTTTAAAGATCTAAGCATACATAGGGACAGAGAAAGCGACTTTGTTTTATATTATAGGTTTAAAACTTAAACTCAATAAATGTTAATTATTACTTATACACCCCTATTTTGAAAATATGGGACTTATTAAAATCAGAATATCTGTAGCAGTAATTGAATCCATATATCCAATAAAAATATTAAATATGATAGTCGATTACTTATCTTTAAAAAATACAAAATAAATGTCGTATTACCAGACGGCACACTAGCTATCAAGTATTCTGTGACGGCTCGAGTCGATGACCGCGCTCAGCTGTGTATCGCAGCGTTCGGTGTAGAATAACAATAAAATTCGGCGGGATTTTGAAAATCTTTGACTTACCATAACTTTTTAAATAAAAGCAAGATAAAAAAACTAACTTCACTATCATATTGTCACCCGTCGTTTACATTAGCTGTGAGATAAGGTATCGCAATTTCAAAATAAGGGTGTATATTTGTTAGCGTAGATATCTATTTATTGTTTCATAACTGATTTATATTTGTTATTTTTTTTTTAAGACAAGAATGTACACTTCTGTAAAGATATCTCACATGGGAATGATACATAGAATAAGTTTTATTATTAGTATTATAAGTGAAGAAGTATGTAGTGATATAAAATAACTCTATTTTACTGTTCAATAAATCAAACTAGAAATAAATCCAGCTACTACCGTTCAGAAGCTGACCTCTACCCACTCCACCATCGCAGTATTAATTTAATTTTTATCGCTTACTCAATTCACGTACAAAATAATAAATTTTTATCGCTTCAAAAATTGTTTTGAAAACTTTATAACTTTCATGGAATTAAGACGCTCTGTCGGCTGTAATCTAGGATTACGGTTTGGGGGTGGTAATCCGTTGATAGGGGGATGAAAGAGTGGGTGACAGAAGGTAGGAAGGGGGGGGAGGAAGAGCGATGAACAAACCCCCTTTTTAACGACTTTCTAATTGATCGATTTGGGGATGATAATGCATTCGCGAGGGTGGGTTTATCCCTGAATTCTTTAAGTATTCTTTATTCAACGTTCGAGTTTAATAGGTAGATCAGCGAGTGACACCAGACAGATTGTTTCAAGGAGTTTTTATTTGATTTCTTTTTCTTTGGTTTTAAATTGTTATGTTGATAAATTGAAGGGATTTGACTTGGTCGTGAGTCGTGGAATGTTTAATTTTGTTTGGATAATGTTTATTTATTTCAAACTTGGAATTAAGATAATTAACGTATTATTTCACGTATTATTTATTACTAGCAGTGCCCTGCGCTTTCACCCGTGTAGTTCTTGCTGTCGTGAGAATGTGTGGATATAATTTGCCTAAAAACCTTCCTCTTGAATCACTCTATCTATTAAAACAATCCACATCAAAATCCGTTGCGTATTTATAAAGATCTAAGCATACACAGGGACAGAAAGCGGGAAGCGACTTTGTTTTATACTATAACTAGCGGCGCATCGCGGTTTCACCCGCCTAGTTCCCGTTCCCGTAAAAATATAGGGATAAAGTTATGCTAAAAACCTTTCCACTGAATCACTCTATCTATTAAAACAAACCGCGTTAAAAATTCGTTGCGTAGTTTTAAAGATCTAAGCATACATAGGACATAGCGACAGAGAAAGCGACTTTGTTTTATACTATGTATTGATATGTAGTGATGATTACGACTATTCCTCTACTCGTAATAATTAGTTAGAAACCTTCTTTGATATGCAATACGATACATCCCTTTATATTCAAAGATTATCAATTTAGATAATGTATTTAATAATACCATTGAAAAAATAAAAATATATGTAGGTACAAATTAAATTAATACGTTCTAAAGAAACCGGTCAAGGGCGAGTGGGATTTGCGCACGAAGGGTTCCGTACCATTATTGGCAAAAAAACAAGTTTGTGTTGTATGGGAGCCCCCCTTAAATATTTAATTTTGTTTTTAGTATTTGTTGTTATAGCGACAATAGAAATACATCATCTGTGAAAATTTCAAGTGTCTAGTTGACCGTTCTTGAGATACAGCCTGGGGCCTAAGTCTGCAATTTGACATTATTGATCAGACAATAATGTTGATATTGAGGCACCATAACGAGAGTGTCAGAAATTTAGTATTCTGCTAAAATTTATTCATATGGCTATGGTATCTCAGTGGTCTTTGTTGCATATAAAACTTTGTCAAATAAACGTCAGAATACTGTTTCCATGACAACCATCTGAGTTATATGGACCTATTGAGTCAGCTGAGTAGTTGTCACTAAGAGAATACCAAAATGACAACAAACGACAAAAAATGGCCATAATGGTGATATTAAAATACATTTGAGTAGCATTATCACAGCTTAATAGTTTAGTTTAGAGAATCGGGGCGCAGGTGTGTGGTGGACGGACGGACGGATAGCGAAGTCTCAGTAATACGGTCCCTTTTTATTCTTTGGCTACGGAACCCTAAAAATATAATAATCATATTAATAAATATTTACTGACTTACGTATCAACGGTACAATAAAATATACTTACTTATGTACATACCGCTCACTATAGTTACGGTACCTTCTTAATTAAAATTCTCTAGTAGACGATATTATACATATAAAATACGACAATACAGCAAAATTAAAAATCATCCACATGACATAATCCGTAGTACATGTTGACCTACATACACACAATACCTATCTATCTATGTATATAAGTGTCGTGTATATAATGTACGTGTGTTTGTATATCCAGGTGTTGAAAGAAAGCGTACATTTGTGGTCGTTTGCGACGGTAATGACGTATTTCCGGTGAGGGCCCGCCGGAAGTGAGTCCAGGGGCGCATTCGGCTGTTTGTTTTTTAATTAATTTTATTTTTAAACTTGGAACAAGGTTTTGTTTGTTATTTTATGATGTGTTTATTTAGTAACGTTTCTGGTTGCTTTAATTATTAAACCTTCTTTGTTTTGATTGTTGTTCAAATTAATAAGGAAAATTTGTATTAAGAAAATAGTATTAAGATATGAAATAAGTAACCTGAATTATAATTAATTTAAATATCTTTCAATGAAATATACAGGATATAATATAACATAACATAATCATTAGCTCCACCATCTCATTATAGTAACTGACCCCTAACTAAGTTCGAAACTTGTATCTAGGGTATCAGAAACTACACTTTCACTCATTCACTCACACACCCAGATCGAGACAAACATTTGTGGTTCACACAAATATTCACCCCGCACGGGAATCGAACCCGCAACCTTACGGATGGCAGTCTAGCGTGGTGACCACTCTTCCATCGAGGTCGTCAAAAGTGATAGTTTATAGAAGTATTAAACAAAATCACGAGACATTTAATAGTTAATAATAAACATTATAATGGCTGACCTTACCTATGTCCATTCCAGTTCGAACACAGTCCGTCTCAACCAGGGAAGTACCAAATCCACTCTCACAAAAACCGACAACTATTATTAGCTCAAATCACTATAGTTTTTATAGTTATCATGGTTATTAGCACTCAAATTATAATGATTAACGAGATATTTTGCGATATTTCGACGCTGTTGCAAGCGCCATGATGAACTGTTGAACTGTACTGCGGGTAGATTTGATAAATGTTTAAGAGCAGACAAATCTGTCTACCCTCTTTCTTGTTCTCTCACTCGAAATCCTACTAATATTATAAAGCCGAATGTTTGTGAGTGTGGATGTTTAGATGTATGTTTCTCTTTCACGCAAAAACTACTGAATGGATTTTAATGAAACTTTACAATAATTTAGCTTATATCAGAATGACACATAGGATAATTTTTATCCCGAAATTCGCACGGGATCGGGAACTACACGGGTGAAACCGCTGTTAGTAATAAATATACATGGTAAATATCCCGTTAATATTATAATATGAGAGCTCAAATCAAGATTATTATGGTGTGAGGAAAAAAAACATCACATCGGGCTTGCGCTTTCCTTCCTTAAACATTGTGAATCAACCAAAGATTCCGAAATTACTTCGACCAAGAAGAAATAGCCCACAAACTCTGGATAGGATTTTCCTTATATCTTTTTTTACCGTTCGATGTGTCAAAGTTTGTAGTCAGACAAAAACTTTTGACTTGTGTTTGCTATTATCTAAAGTTATAAGAACATATTACGATTTAAATTGTTTTCCTATTCTGAAAGGTAATAAGTATAACAATTAAAAATTTAAAAAACCCCCGACACAATGTTTGCCTGGGTCTGGGTGTGTGTGTATGAGTGTGTGCGTAGTTTCTGATACCCTAGATACAAGCTTCGAGCTTAGTTAGGGGTCAGTTACTATAATGAGATGATGTAGTGAATAATTTTTATTATAATAATTCTTCTTTAAAATTACTTATATGAATAAAATATTTTTGATTTCATTAAGTATGTATTATCTATTTAAATTAAGATCTTGCTAAGTAGTAGTGTATCACAAAAGTCACAGACAAACTCTATATAATACAGAACATATTTAGCACATTTCCGTCTTGGCGTCTCGCGAGGCGCTACAGAAAATTATTGCTAATGTATTTTTAAAGACCGTACAAGTAGGTGTTGTTATTTTATTTGTAAAAATAATGTTTGGCTACGATTTATGTGTTCAATATGATTTTTTAGAAATGAAGTTCGTATTTTTGTATTTTTATCGCGCAAGAATAGCTGAACGTATCCAAATTAACTCTAAAGGAAGAAGAAGAAAAGTAATGTGAATTTTTTAACATTAATTTAAGGTGAACGTTTTGAAATTTGAAATAACTATTTTCATAATAAACAGGGTACTTTTTATCCCGAAATTGTCACAGGAACAGCTTAACTGTCAGGTCAGTTTATTAGATAAACACTAGCATCTCAAATCCTACTAATATTATAAATGCGAAAGTTTGTATGTTTGGATGTTTGTGAGTTTGGATGTTTGTTCCACTTTCACGCAAAAACTACTGTATCGATTTTGATTAAATTTGGTACAGATGTTCCTTATAACTTGGAATAACACATAGGATACTTTTTATCCCGAATTTACCATGGGATTGTGTTTAAGTAATCGTATGTTTTATTGTAACTTTTTGTAGTCACAAATCCTACCAATAGATGGCGTTGCTACTTAATTTTTTAACACACGATGGTGAATTGTGCCGAGATTGTATAAATACTATGAGCTACGCATTCTCACGGGAGCGGGTACTACGCGGGTAAAACCACGGGGTTATATTTCTCTTAAAGTATGTTCAAAACGAATTCTTGTACTCGTACTATATCTATCTATATAAGTAAACATAAAGGTACACAGCTATGGTGGGTATTATTCTTACGAAGTCCGCCTGCGTTGAAAGCTCTCTAGAGACGGTCGTCAAAGTTTTTATTGTAGTTCCGAGCTTTGTTCTGCCGCAGATATAATGTACTTGGTGTGGTACACGGGCTTTGGTATAATGTATTTAATATCTTCTATATATTATACACCCCTATTTTGAATTCAAGATACTTAATCACACAGCTAATGTAAACGACGGGTGACAATATAATAGTGAAGTTAGTTTTTTTCTTTTGCTATTATTTAAGAAGTTATGATAAGTCAAAGTTTTTCAAAATCCCGCCGAATTTTATTGTTATTCTACACCGAACAACCGGCGAACGCTGCGATACACAGCTGAGCGCGGTCATCGACCCGAGCCGTCACAGAATACTTGATAGCTAGTGTGCCGTCTGGTAATACGACATTTATTTAGTATTTTTTAAAGATAAGTAATTGACTATCATTTTTGATATTTTTATTGGATATATGGATTCAGTTACTGCTACAGATATTTTGATTTTAATAAGTCCCATCATTTCAAAATAAGGGTGTATATATCGTAAAACTGGCGCCATGGACTTAGGTGTATACACCCCTATTTTGAAATTACGGGACTTATTAAAATCAGAATATCTGTAGCAGTAACTGAATCCATATATCCAATAAAAATATCAAAAATGATAGTCGATTACTTATCTTTAAAAAATACTAAATAAATGCCGTATTACCAGACGGCACACTAGCTATCAAGTATTCTGTGACGACTCGGGTCGATGACCGCGCTCAGCTGTGTATCGCAGCGTTCGCCTGTTGTTCGGTGTAGAATAACAATAAAATTCGGCGGGATTTTGAAAAACTTTGACTTATCATAACTTTTTAAATAAAAGCAAAAGAAAAAAACTAACTTCACTATTATATTGTCATCCGTCGTTTACATTAGCTGTGTGATTAAGTATCTCGAATTCAAAATAGGGGTGTATTTTGATGAGAAGCTATCTTTTAGGAACCATTACGATCATATCGTCGCCAAAAGTTCTCGACTTCTTGGTTTTATAACTCGTATTACTAAAGAATTTCAGGATGTAAAAAGTGTTATTTATTTGTTCATAAGTCTTGTTCGTTCTGTCCTTGAATATGGATGCCCAATTTGGTCACCATTTTATCATGTCCATATCGACAGAATAGATAACATCCAAAATAAATGCCTCAAAATAGTATCATACAGACTTGGCCTCGGACGATCGCTTCGGGGATATCACAATAGGCTTAATAAATTTCATATGAACCGAGAAGCTCAAGCCTACCCTGAATAAGGGAATCGAGGCCTTAGTCACCACGCTGGCCAAGTGCGGGTTAGTCGACATCACACACAACCTTGGAATTCCTTCGCAGGTATGTGCAGGTTTACTCACGATGCCATTAATAATTTTATCAGTCAACTAGCAGCGCCCCGCGGTTTCACTCGCGTAGTTCCCATACCCGTGGGAATACAGGGATAAACTATAGTGCTATAAACCTCACGGAGCCCGAGACCTTTCCAACGAATGTAAAACCGTGGAAATCGGTTCGTGCGTTTTGGAGTTATAGCGTCAGGAAGGAAAACCCGACTTATTTTTATACAGTAGATAACGTTTCCCGCAAAATAGTTACATATATTACTGCAAATAACATCCATAACTAATTGAACTAAAACTAATTATTTAAACTCGCAATCTAAATACAAATGTACGTGGTGAATGTGGTGATAGACGCAGCGCACTCTCCAGTGTAACACAAACATACAGACAGAGATACATGGTGATAAATAGTTACGAGTTATTCAAATTGAAATACCGATAGTATTGAATTAGTTTAATTAATGTGTATTGGTGGAAATGTAATTTAAATTGTAGTTGAATTAGATCAATATTATTGTGTAAATGTAGTTACGTATATTGGAGCTTCGTGGTATCTGGGGGCACGGCAGTGCCCCCCGCCAAGTCGAGCGCGAAGCACACACTGCCGTACCATCCTTTACAGGAACCCTTTCGCCGCATTTTCAGGCCCCTATTTGAGAACCTCTGGATAAGCCCAGAACGCTGAAATTTTCGTCATCCAGTAAGCTATACAATCACATACTTAAAATAAAATTTCAAGTCTGTAGGTCATTTAGTTCCGAAGTTAAGCGAATGCAAAGTTTCGTATTTAAGACACTCACTCACTCACTCACTCATGATCATCAAAATAGAACTAGTACTTCCCATAAACCTAGAGAGCTGAAATTTGGTACAGAGTTAGGGTTTAATGGCCACATAAAGGGAAAACTATAAAAACTAGGATAAACGAACGGGAACGGGAATTATACAGGAACGGGAACGGGAATTGTAACTCAAGAACGGCTGAACTGATTTGGCTGGAAATTGGTGGGGAGGTAGCTTAGAACCAGGAAAAGGACAAAGGATACCTTTAATCCCGAAATTCCCACGGGATTGGAAACGGGAATTTAAAAATCAAGAACGGCTGAATTGATTTGGCTGAAAATTGGTGAGGTGGTAGCTTAGAACCAGAAAAAGGACGTAGGATACCTTTAATCCCGAAATTCCCACGGGATTGGGAACGGGAATTTATAACTCAAGAACGGCTCAACTGATTTGGCTGAAAATTGGTGAGGTGGTAGCTTAGAACCAGGAAAAGGACGTAGGATACCTTTAATCCCGAAATTCCCACGGGATTGGGAACGGGAATTTATAACTCAAGAACGGCTCAACTGATTTGGCTGAAAATTGGTGGGGAGGTAGCTTAAAACCAGGAAAAGGACGTAGGATACCTTTAATCCCGAAATTCCCACGGGATTGGGAACGGGAATTTATAACTCAAGAACGGCTCAACTGATTTGGCTGAAAATTGGTGGGGAGGTAGCTTAGAACCAGGAAAAGGACGTAGGATACCTTTAATCCCGAAATTCCCACGGGATTGGGAACGGGAATTTATAACTCAAGAACGGCTCAACCGATTTGGCTGAAAATTGGTGAGGTGGTAGCTTAGAACCAGGAAAAGGACGTAGGATACCTTTAATCCCGAAATTCCCACGGGATTGGGAACGGGAATTTATAACTCAAGAACGGCTCAACCGATTTGGCTGAAAATTGGTGAGGTGGTAGCTTAAAACCTTGAGAAGAACATAGAATACTTTTGATCCTGAAATTCCCACGGGATTGGGAACGGGAATTCATAGCTCAAGAACGGCTGAATTGATTTGGCTGAAAATTGGTGGAGAGGTAGCTTAGAACCAGGAGAAGCACATAGGATACTTTTTATCCCGAAATTCCCACGGAAAGTCAAAGTCAAAGTCAAAGTCAAAAATTCTTTATTCAGTTAAGACCTCAATGAGGCACTTATGAACGTCAGAATTGATTCTACCACCGATTCGGAATTACATCAGCCGAGAAGAATCGGCAAGAAACTCGGGCTGGTATTTTTTTTTAAATAAAATTAAATACAAATGTCACTTATAACTAATGTCAACAATAAAAAACATGTCAAAAGGTATATAAAAAAAATATCTATAAATATAGAAGTAAAATAATGATATAGGTCAAAAACTAAAAATAGCATACTGAGGTTGCGTGTGCAGAAATTTAATGCCAAACCTCCCGGTCATTAATGTAGTCAGTAACCTTATAGTATGCTTTGCTTATAAGAATGTTTTTAACGTGTGATCGGAACCTTCCATCAGTGAGCCCAGTCACTTCCCGGGGGATTTTATTATAAAATTGAATACATCTATAGATGAAGGACTTTTTAGTCCTAGCTAACCTACATCCTGAGATGGCGATTTTATGCCTATTCCTAGTATTAAAATTATGAAAATCGCCATTAACTTTAAAATTAATACGATGTTTCCGGGCATACAATATATTTTCAAAAATGTACAAAGAAGGAACAGTAAGAATCTGAAATGTTTTAAAACGTTCCCTTAATGACTCTTGCGACCCCAAATTATAAATAGCCCGAATTGCTCGTTTTTGTAATATAAATACTGAATCTAAATCCGCGGCACACCCCCACAGTAAAATGCCATAAGACAAAATACTGTGAAAGTAAGCAAAATAAACAATTCTTGCCGTTCCTACATCTGTTAGTTCCCTAATTTTACGAACAGCATACGCAGCAGAACTCAGCCTCCCTGAAAGACCGTCAATGTGGGATCCCCATTGTAACTTAGAATCTAACACTATTCCTAGAAACTTGGTACTACTTTCTATTTTAAGTTTCGTTCCTTCCAAAAAAACATTGGATTCAATGGCTCGGACATTGGGTAGCGAAAATTTAATACACTTAGTTTTAGACGCATTGAGGAGCAAATTATTGGCAGAAAACCAGTCCGAAACTAGAGTCAAACACCTATTTACTTCTACCAAATCCTTATCCTTCCTATTCACTTTAAATAACAAAGAAGTATCATCTGCGAATAAAACCATATTACATAGGTCATCCATCATATAAGGGAGGTCGTTAATATACGACAAGAAAGAAAGAAAGAAAGAAAGAAAGAAAAGGCGTTTATTTGCAGTTAGACAAAGTTACATAACATTTATAACTAAGTATATATAAGAATTCTTAACTATGAAGATCTAACCACAAATAGGTCCAAGTTCAGCGATGTGTTGGACAACAGATTGCTCCATTATCCAACGCTGATCTTCCACTTGGCCTTGGATGGGAGTGACAAAAAAATAAAAAATAATTGAAATGAAATAAAATATGTAAAAAAAAAAAAAATACAATATAAAACAAATTAATAAACATAAACAGTATAAAAGTAGAAGTGCTGTCTATGGTGCGATGACTGCAAAAGCCACAAAAAGCATTAATTATAGAAACGTGTTGTGACACGTATTTCCTGTCTATAAACATAACCTAATAAAAACAGGATATGGCCGACTGTCCTTTACAGTAATTACAATAAACAAACAAGTACACAACAGATTAAATAAAAAGGTGTTACAAACAGTACGTAGTAATAAGGTAAGAACAGGAATGGACCTAAAATTGAGCCCTGCGGCACGCCCATTTCTAGCAATGATCCCTTTGATAAAACATCGTTGATCTTAACCTTCTGTTGCCGACCTCCTAGATACGATTTGACAAGACCTAGAGCAGGACCCCGAATACCATAACAGTCAAGTTTAGAAAGCAGCGTCGAGTGATCAACGCAGTCGAAAGCTTTCGAAAGGTCGCAAAATACACCTAGAGCATCATGTGAATCTTCCCATGCGTCAAAGATGTGAGTCAAAAGTTTAGTCCCAGCGTCCGTAGTCGACTTGCCCTTCGTAAAACCAAACTGATTTTTATGTAGTATATTGTGGTCACTAAAGTGAGAAAGTAACTGGTCTAGTATGATCTTTTCGAAAATCTTGCTAAGAGCAGGAAGAACAGAAACCGGCCTATAATTATTGGGATCCTCCTTACAACCTGACTTAAAAATAGGAGTAATTCGACTCTGCTTCATCACATCAGGGAAAATACTATGATCTAGACACAGGTTCAATAACGCTGTGAGGTGAGGAGCTATGGTCTCAATAACAGAATTCAGTAACTTAACTGACATACCCCATAAATCTTCTGTGGACTTCATGTTAAGTGATCGAAAGGTTTTTATAACCTGAACTATGGAAACAGGCTTAAAAGTAAAACTGGGAATACTTTCTCTGAAGTTATTCCTAAGAAGTATCTCGGCTCTAGCCGTAGAAGACGTAAGGTTTTTAGTGGTTTCCTTAGGAATATTACTAAAGAAGTCTTCAAAATGATTAGCTACAGAGATTGGGTCCGTAATGGAAGAATGCTTAGTTTTCAATGTGAATGTAGTATCCCTCGGAGTAGTCCTACCAGTCGCTTTGTTGACGGTTTTCCAAACAGCTTTGATTTTATCATTAGATTGACGAATAAACCTACTAGTATGTTTGGCCTTAGCCAAAAGACAAACCCTTTTAAAAACCTTGGAATAGTTCCTAACATACTCATGGAAGGTTTCATCGCTGGTACACGACTTTCTAAAATACAGTTCAAACAAAACATCCCTGCTTTTCCTAATACCCTTAGTAGCCCAATCACTAAAACAAGACTTACCGCTTACCACAATATTTTTCCGAGGACAAATTTGATTAATGTTGCTGCTTATGACTGAAAAAATATGAGTACAAATATCATGCGGGTTATTTGAAGAGAACTGACTACAACCTAGGTCCAAATCTATCTGAAAGTCTAACTTTTGTAACCTATACTCAGAGAGAGGTCGATGATTAATAATAAAAGGCTTAGGTGTTAGTATTTTATTAATTTTAATATGTAAACCTAGATGATCTGACCTAACACCGCTGATACAACCCTTGTCGAGAATATTACAATTTGAAAATATGTTGTCAATGCATGTCTTCGTACAATAAGTGACTCGGGTAGGCTCACTGAAACAGAAGGTCAAACCAAACGATTCAAACAAGGAAACTAAATTTAACTTATCCGAAGAATCAACTAATAAATCTATATTAAAGTCCCCACATACTATAAGTGACTTTTTACTACTAGATAATTTACTCAACATCCCCTCCATGTTACACAAAAAAGCTAAAAAGTTAGATGAAGGAGGCCGATAAACACAAACTAAAACATAACCATCAATTTCTGCACAAGCTATCTCACAAGTGCGTTCAATAGAGCATTTTGTTATATCGACCCTTTCTTTAAATTTAATATTATTCTTTAACAAAATCAAACACCCACCCCCTTCCGCGGATACTCTATTGAAAGCACTAGCTATCTTAAAATTATTAACATTAAATTGCATCCTATCTGCCTTTAACCAAGTTTCACAAAAGCATAATATGTCAAAATTAAATTTATCTAATAACAATTCAATGTCAAGTACTACCAAGTACGGCCAAGTCACACAACATTAACTATAATAATAAAGAAATCGCAGTAAGGAACCTTACACTTGGCACGACTTTGTCTAGATTTCATTACTTTTTAGAGATAAGCAAGCAGGTCCATTGAGACTTGGCTAGTTTTTTACAGAATGTTTTTGGTGGGATATATTTTACCCGGTAAGGTTTCAAATAGAAATTAGTGTGCTTATGATTTTCTGTAAAATATATGTTTAATTTGTATGGAATTTTCGCTGTTGGACTATATTTAAATATTTTTATTTCTTGTAAATATCATCTCAATTGGTTAAATAGTTTTTGCGTGAATAAATAACAGACACATATCCTTAATTCACCTAAAATATATCTCCATGTGTAGATGAACATTCACATCAACAGGGTTTGGATTCAGAAGCTGGACTAAACCTGTCTTAACTGCATAGCCAATAGTAATTGACTGACCAATCTACCAACGTGCAGCTCAGACCTCCTAAAATTTGACACACAGATCAATCAATCAATTTACTATAACATACTGCCTACGTTATAATAAATCGAGTCAGTAGATACTAAAAAAGCGAAATAAAATCTAAAACGCCAGTTATCATTTTTCTAGTTTCCATACTATTATAATACTTATTATTTTATTTATCCTGCTCCCCCAAGCCCGCGCCTGCCCTGAACCTTTTCGCGTGATCCAGTGACGTATTATCGTAATCTATGCGCGATACGCCCGCACTCCCGCCAATAGCGCGCTAATGGCACGCAGTAACTGCTGCGTGTACTGTGGTCTCTATGAGTGTAGGTTGTAGGGTGTATTTGGAGGAATAAAGAGAGAGAAAGTGTTTATTAAGTGTTTACTGAAGTATTTGTTATATCCACGGAAAAAGGAACAATGTTTTAAAGATATTTTTCTACTAATATAGCACGCTAACCTAATGCAGTAACTGCTGCGTGCGCTGTGGTCTGCATAAGTATAGCAAATTATAGAGTGTATTTGAAGGAAAAAGAGAGATTTATTCATATGTTTTTGGGCAAAGGCAGATCTTATATTAAAAACATGAACCAGGCATAGCATATATTAGTATTATTATGTGGCTATTAAAGATAAATATAATGTATTAACATATGGTGTAAATAGATTAGGCGTTAATTACAAAATAATAGGTTCAACATGTTATGCCAAAGTGGCGCACAAATATTAAAGTTTTTTTGCAGACTAAAGAAGCCGTTATTTGTACTTAGAATTACTTAGACAGAAACTCGCCCGATGGAAAGCGATGATACAGCTTACACTTGTGAATTGATTGATGGTGGTATCAAACGCAAGCTTAATTTAATACCCGAGTTTCTTGCCGATTCTTCTCGGCTAATGTAATTTCATAATCGGTGGTAGGTCAAGTTCAACATTCATAAGTTCTTGTTAGGGGCCATACCTGATTTTGAATTGAATTATAAATTCCAGACTTAATTTTTTTTTCACTGTACTAATTCTAATATTATCAGTGAGAGCTTATGACTTGCAGTTGAATCTTACAGGAAGATATATTTAAAGAATTATTTTCCTTTTGGGATTTTAAATTTGACGATGGCAGAGTGGTCACCATGCCGGACTGCCATCTGTAAGGTTGCGGGTTCGATTCCCGTGCGGGGTGAATATTTGTATGGACCACAAATGTTTGTCTCGGTCTGGGTGTATGTGTGAATGAGTGTGTGCGTAGTTTCTGATACTCTAGATACAAGCTTTGAGCTTAGTTAGGGGTCAGTTACTGTAATGAGATGATTTAGTAAATGATTATGTTATGTTATGTTAAATATTAAAAACAGCCTTCGTTTTTTTCCTGTGTAAAAAACTTATCAAACTTGAGATTCCAAAATGACCAGTAATTTTTGAATAATTTTCAAAAATATATTTACCCTCACAAAGATTAGTATTTATTGCGTTCCGCGTTCGCTCGCGTGAAGTTTGGTAACCTCGTATTCCCTGGGGATCTTATAAAAATTCAAGATAAAAGAGAATCTATATTCTTATGCGGGATACGATTTTTTACTGATTAAAATTTAATAAAAAAGTTCAGTATTTTTATGATATTGCTATCCATAGCAAAATCAGTAATATTCAGTTTATTTCCAGGCTTTGGGATAGAGGCTTCAGTAATTATAATATTTTCAAAGTTTCGTGAACTGAATTCACAGTTAATATAGTAAAAAAATATAATTTTAAAGGTTTGTATACGCGATTTAAACCTATGTTTTCACGGCAGCTTAAAGCTGAAAATATATTCCTTATTTTTATCCTCTTTCCCTTCATCAAATGTCAACACGAGTAAACCCACAAACCCGACTATAGTATCACATAAACTTCAATAAAATCGTAACGACATTCAAACGTTCATATTTACATTCACTTCGGGACCATAATTCGAAACACTTACTCTAATGCCGTCTTCACATGAATCAACTAAAATACTACAATCAAAAATGAACTTTATTGCCTAAGAAATATAGCCCTTTTTAACATACACACATCAAAAGTGTCTAGGGATCAACATATATTTTTGCAATAACTTTTCTATGTATCGGTCTTGTCTCCGTGTGGTGCAGCGATACCGTCCTCCATGGCGCTCAGCCACGGTACCAGTGCTTCGGTAACGTGTCCAAAGTCGACTGATAACACTCTGACTTGTATTCAGAGCTAAAGCCACAGTACGTTGCCGGGAACCAGCTTCTATCATTCCCACGGCTCTGAGCATTTCTTCCCTGCTTAAATGACGTCGCCGCTCCATAATAACGTTGGTTTTAATCAGTAGTAGGGAAACAGTAGCACTAATAATGTCTTCAATGCGTTGTATGTTTTTATAGGGAAAATATTGACAGCTGATTTTCATCTTTTACTCGAATTTGATTCACAGTTCCTGATTCAAATTATGAAATGCACCAAAAAGGATCCATATAAATTTATAAAATCATAAATTTATTACAAAGCCACATCTCAATCTCAAGAAATCCGCATAAAAATGCTTGATCCCTAGACACTTTTGATGTGTGTATAACTTAAAATAGTTGATTTCATGAATCATCCAAAAGGATACATTCAAAAATGAACTTTATTACCTAAGAAATATGGCATATTTTAAGGTGATACTAAAAATAGTAGCTGAACGTGTTTTTGCATACTATATTTTAGCTTGAAGAAAATTTGTCGCAAATCGTAATGACATTTTGTTACTGTTTATTTTAGGATGCCAACCCACTGCGGTGTGTTATGTTTTGGCTTTATTTCATTTTTACTTATAAGTCTAGCAGGGCCCCGCAGTTTCTCTTAGATTGCCATACGTCATTCAAAAATCTAATGATGCAATTTTCGTTTTTATTAAAATCGGACCTCGAGACTCCTTTCGGCATATTTCGATATTCCTAATATAATTTGGTCTATCACTTTAAAAAAACAAATATACGCATAGCATACATATAATGCGGAGTTGTGTGTCCGTGACCTCATATTAATAAAAAAAACTTATACTCATACAACTTATTGACAAAATAAAAAAAACGTAGCAATCCAAAATTCGTAGCACAACTCGTAGCAACTTTACTACGAAAGTTGCTCAGTATAAAAATACCTTAAAATTACTTATGCATAAGATAGACATTGTATGACGTCATGTATATCCCGAAGCATTATTTATGGGTGTATAATAAAAATTAATTTGTCTGTTTGTCGTAAAGAGGAGTGCGTTAAAGTGCCGTTATTGGAAGTATCGATACTTGAGTTGGAACGTGCGCGGAATATCGGCGAGGTTTGGGGTATCAAGGACTTTGTACCTACTTAGTGAGTGGCTTGGGGGTGGTTTAAATTAATTTTAAGGCTAAAGGAAGGAACATTAATTTTAGAGGCATGTTCACCTGCTTACCGTAGGGCCCAGGTTTGATGTTTTCTAAAGGTTTCAATTTTGATATTACCAACACAAATAAGCGTGGTTTTTAGTTTTACAGATTCTTTCGGTTTATCTCGTTTTGTCTTCAGTGTGTTCATAAAGACGTACTTATACAAAAATTAAATGTCTCATTACATATTAAATTAATAAAGATTTTATTACATACTAGCGGGCGCCCCGCGTAGTTCCCGTTCCCGTAAGAATATGGGGATAAAATTATGTTAAAACCTTTCCACTAAATCACTCTATCTATTAAAACAAACCGCATCAAAATCCGTTGCGTAGTTTTAAAGATCTAAGCATACATAGGGACATAAGGACATAGGGACAGAAAGCGACTTTGTTCAAAACTATGTAGTGATACCTACTTACCCAATAAAACACAAAAATGAACGGTTATTTTGTTTAATACACTAAATACTCTTTCATATTCGAATTTCAAAACTTTACATAGAAAACAAAAATAATAATTCAATACAGTGCTTGCCGCGGGCAGTCTTTTATACACTTTAAAAAAGGTCAACTCATAAAAAGTGAACGTTTTACATTTTAAACAAATATTAAACTCCGCTCGTATCATCTGTGTGTTTGTCTGTACTCGTTTCAACTTTAAAAACTTTTATTACACTTTTTTTGTGTTAAAATATGTGTTTTATGCAATAAAATGTTTTACGTTGAACAAAAGTTTAAAGTTAAATGTTCAGCTGACGCGAGCGAATTTTTAATTTACGAGATAGTTTCAGAGAATTTTATTTAATGCTGATATTTATGGGGTTTAAATTTATATGGGAGTTATTTTAATAATTAAAAAATAATTGTGGTGATAGAGTGATTGATTGTGTTAAACTATCTTCAGCGATACCCGGTTTTACCCGCATAGTTCCCGCTCCCGTGGGAATTTCGGGATAAAACATAGCCTATGTCCGTTCTTAGACCATAAGCTACCCCTGTTCCAAATTTCAAATCAATCGGTTCAGTAGTTTAGCCGTGAAAAGGTAACAGACAGACAGACAGAGTTACTTTCGCATTTATAATATTACTAGCTGTGCCCCGCGGTTTTACCCGCGTGGAACCTTATCCCGTGGGAATTTTGGGATAAAAAGTATCCTATGTGTTATTCCTATGTATGAGGAACATCTGTACCAAATTTCATTAAAATCCATTCAGTAGTTTTAGCGTGAAAGAGGAACAAACATCCACACATACAAACATTCGGCTTTATAATATTAGTAGGATATAGTAAGGATTCTATCCTTTAGTGATAAAGCCACTATCAATCATTCTCTTATAGTCATATAACAACGGACCTGTAACTATGTTTCTACTCTTTTCTATGTTATCAAAAACTTCACACACTTATTCATAGAGAGACAATGATACTTTAATGATGGATAGACACTTGTGGATTACAAAAATATTTACCTTACATAGACATCGAACTTCTTTCATGTTTTAACCCCCGACGCATAAAGAGGGGTGTTATAAGTTTGACGTGTCTGTGTGTGTGTGTGTATTTGTCTGTCTGTGGCATCATAGCTCCCGAACGGATGAACCGATTTCAATTAAGTTTTTTTTTGTATTAAAGGGGACTTACGTGCGAGTGTTCTTAGACATGTTTGATGAAAATCGGTTGACCGGTTAAAAAGTTATGGGGGTTTGAAAGTAATTGTGTTGGGTTTTTTTTTTAATTTTTAATTTAATTGTTTTACTCATATGTATATATTTGAAAACGATTAACAATATAGATGAAAATTTTAATATAAAACGAACGAAAATAAATAAACATTAATTTCTCCACCCAGGTACAAAGTTTCAATGTTTCTCCGTATACATCTTTATACTACTATCCTTGTTGAAATACATTATTTGAATTAACATATAAAGAGTAATTTAAGTTATTTTTTTAACTACAATTAAAACTTTTATTGTCAATGTTTGAGGCAAGCCATGTGCCCCTGTGAGTACGTAGCCCAAACCGCCTATCCAGCTAAAAGGTATCCGTCGCGTATCACAATAAAAAACAAATAAAAAAAGGTCCAAAGCATATATTTTACGTGTTTTTGTTTGTTTAATTAATTTGATCGCATTAATATAACATATTCTGGGACAGATACAATATAAAAAATAACGTTCAGCCATTTTGTTTACCCGGAGGCCAAACATTCTTCGTTCAGTTTCGGGAGATAAACTCACAAACATTGAAAAAATTCACCCTAATTTGTTTTGTAGAACATTATTTATTGTACTTTCAATATTTTGGGAATTCAGGACGCGAGAAAGTTACTTTGGGTTGACATTTTATTTAGAACTGGGGCCTAAGTCTGCAATTTGACATTATTGATCAGACAATATGTTGATATTGAGGCACCATTACGAGAGTGTCAGAAATTTGGTATTCTGCTAAAATTTATTCATATGGCTATGGTGTCTCAGTGGTCTTTGTTGCATATAAAAATTTTGACAAATAAGCGTCATCGAATACTGTTTCCATGACAACCATCAAAGCCATTGATTCAGCTGAGTAGTTGTCGCTAAGAGAATACCAAAATGACAACAAATGTCAAAAAAACGGCCATTATGTTGATATTAAAATACATTTGAGTAGCATTATCACTGCTTGATAGTTTAGAGAATCGGGGTCCTGCTGGTATGATATCTTACACCTTGCTATTTAACTAATTTGTTATTTTAAAATTACGTAAATTGAATAAATAAAATATGAAACCTTATCGCTTATGAAACCTTTTAAATGACCATCACTTCGATCAAGTTACCACGGTGATAGAGTAATGTCTTTGTAAAATCTACTGTTCCACATATTTTTATAGAGAAACTAGGATGTCTCTTATTAAAGACGTGGAAAGGAACTTCAGAAGTGGCGAATGCTTACGGCACATATTTTCATTTCCATTTATACCACCCAGGGGTCTTATAATTCCGAATATTGTTCCTTATCGAATATTGTTCCGAATCGATTTCTTCGGCTCTAAGAAGCTAATGCGACGATTAACTGGGTAGTGAGTTATCTTTTGGATATTTATTCAAATAATCTGTAGTAAATAATTTGTAATATTTAATTTTTGTTACATATTTATTACTAGCTGTGCCCCATGGTTTCACCCGCGTAGTTCCCGATCCCGTGGAATTTCGGGATAAAACGTAGCCTTTGTTCTTTCCCGGATCATAAACTACCCCTGTACCAAATTTCAAGTCAATCGGTTTAGTAGTTTAGCCGTGAAAATGTGGCAGACAGACAGACAGAGTTACTTTCGCATTTATAATATTAGTAGGGATTCTAACTTGACTTGTATAATTAAAAATTGCTCCATCGAGAAGCCGGGGAACAACACTTCATGGCTAAACTAGAGCTAAAGATAAAATTAAATAAATACGTCTAAAGTAGTGGATGCCCGCTGTACCGCGTCTTAAGTTTCCTGTTCTTGTCCCGTAATTGGATTTTCCTTTGTTTAATGGAATAAATATTATGAAACTTGTCGAGCATGCGCACACCATTAAATATTTGCTTCCCAAAGATTTGGGAACAAAGTTACTTTTTTAATTTTATTTGACGCCTCTCCTGGCTTATTGATGTTTGTTTCTTGTTTTTGATAAAAAAATATTTTTGATTTTTTTTTCTAATTTAAATAGGTAGTAGGGGGAAGGGGGAATGAAGTGGAAAGTAAAGCGTTGTCCATTCATCAAGTGGGAATCTATACCGGGTTCTTTAAATTCCTTTAATTCCCCTGAAATCCCCATGGAATTACCTCGAATTCCATTGACATTTTAACACTTGTAATAGCAATTTCGGCGTGAGCTGTTATACTTTTTCAACATCAATATACAAAAAAACTTGGTGTAAAGTCAAATTCAAATTTTTAAGGTCGCTCTTGTCGCACGCAATGAATGGAAATAATGAATTTATTACGCTAGCCAATATCCAAAAATTATAAAAGTTTTTGATCGGCCTTTCCCTGACAAGTAGAAAAATGAAATCCTGGCACAAAAAAAAACTCTAAAAGATGATGTCAAATATATCATAATAATATTAAAAATATAACCCTCTTACAAATGACAAACATTATTAAAAACGTCCCAAAGAACGTCCCAAGAAAACCCAATCATAACGTTAAAAGTGCGTATTTACGTAACGTATTTTCGCGTAGTTTGTAAAGTGCGTACGACCGTACGTGTATTATGATTAATACTCCCGAGAGCTTTCAGGTTATTTCGTTAGGCCAAGTGTTGGGTCGAGACCCGGCCATAGTATAGGTAATAGCAGTAGGTTAGATTAGATAAGGGATTGTGTTGATGGCTGATTTGTACGGAAAGGGATTGTGTTCATTCATGCGGATGGCTGAGTTCTAATGTGTTTGTAATAACGGTCATCGTCAATCACTAAGTACCTATAATGAAGAGGAAACATTTTATTGTTTGTTAAGATTGAACTCAAAAACTAATGAACTAATTTCCAAAAATGTTTCACTAACGAATAGCTACATTATCAGCGAATGTATTTTCCAAATGGAAGTCAAGTCAGAGGCTTTGACTATTAGGCCACTGACGCTCTTTCATCGAAGTTAATGACAATTGATTGATAATAAGGGATTATGTTAATTCAAGCAGAGTTTTAATGTGTTTAAATTATGATGAAGAACGATTTGATTGTTTGATATGACTATCAAAACTACTGAACTGATTTCAGAAATTCTTTCACTGATTAATAGCTACTTATATCACGGTTTCCTCACGAAGTTTGCTTTCATAATAAGAGTGAATAAACGTTGGTGTATATGAATTTCATAATGGAAACACATTGGTGCGTGGCGGGAATCGAACTAGCACCTTTTGAATGGAAATGCATAACCACAACGACATTGACGTTTTCAGTCAAGTGCTGCTAGGCCATCAACGCACTTATATTGAAGCTAATGACAATAGTTGATTAGATTAGGCCAGGGATTGTGCTCACTCATACGGATGGCTGAGTTCTAATGTCAATCAGTATTAGATCAGATAGTAAGACCTATTACCTGGATATAGGGGCTATATTTCTTCGACGTGAATTAAAACTTTTATGTACTAAAATCGTCATAAACTTAAATAGGCGTAAAATATTTATTAACAAACTTGTATGTCTGTTTTGGAATTATTATGATTAACGGGATATTTACCATGTACATATATTATTTGTTTCGAGTTTTCGATATTTCTACGCTGATGCAAGCGCCATGATCACGGATGAACTGTTCGACTGTACTGCGGGTAGATTTGATAATTGTGTAAGAACAGACAAATCTGTCTACCCTCATTATTGTCACAACACCCCTACCACTGTTGTCACTCACTACACAAACTCGATTACGACACACAACACTGACACTATCTACTCGCGCCACCTTAACACTTTCCAGATTTTTGTTACATACTCTCAGAACTGGGCTCCAAGTTTTCGACAGTTGAAACCCACCGTCGCGATTCAAATTATTCTTGTGTTTGGTAATTTCATTTTCATTAAATTCAGTCAATGTGTGTCGTGATTGAGTTTGTAATGTGAGTGACAACAGTGGTAGGAGTGCTGTATGTAATAAACGGACAAGAAAGAGGAGACAGATTTGTCTGCTCCTAAACAATTACCAAACCTACCCGCAGTACAGTCCAACAGTTCATCCGTGATCATGGCGCTTGCAACAGCGTCGAACCGTGGTCGAAATAAACTCGAAATAGTAAATAATATACATGGTAAATATCCCGTTAATCATAATAATTTGAGTGCTAATAACCATAATAACTATAAAAACTATTTTCAAAGTTAAGTAGTTATAAAAGTTAATCGTATGAAGGTTAAGAACATAACTTACTGGTTATATTTAACTGTGGTCGTTATATTTTGTAAATCCGAAGCAACATTGATAGATGTGATGTTTTTAATAAAACAACACTTGTACGCGCAGCTTTTCTCTTTTTTATAACAGTATACATAAGTGTCCCGCGGTTTTACTTGCGTAAATCTCGTGGGATATTTGGGATAAAAAGTATCCTTTGTTTGTCTAATAAATATTTTGGTATAATATAAAACGGCTGAGCCAATTTTAATCAAACTTTTTGGGTATATCCCTAAGTTTTTCATTTTACCTAGCTAGAAGATGACTTAGGATACTTTTTATCCCAAATATCCCTATGGGATAAGTTATAGCGCGAGTAAAACCACAGTTCACAGTTAGTATTGTAACACTGATTTTGTTTTGATGATCGTAGAAGCGGAGTGGTCGCCTTCGCGGGCTGCGAAAAATAGGGCTGCGGGTTCGATTTCAGCACGAGGTAAATACTAATATACATATTTTATATGGTTATGTAGGGAACAATTTAAATCAAGCAATCAAGTTATAGCCATATACGGTGGGTTATTTTCAGCCACATACGGCCTTCAATAATTATAATAGGCTAGTTTCCTGGGTAAACAAAATTAAATTCTAATTAGTCCGTCAGATAGATTTCGAAAAAATATTAGACACGTATTTTTTGTTGCATTAAATTTATAAAACTGACTTAGTTATAACGCATTAAAGTTTAAGAGTGGGGGCCTGTGACGTCAACTGTTGCTTAAAATTGCAGCAACCTGTGACGTTTCACGAGTTTTCGATGCACTGTATCTTTTTAATTATTTGTCTCCACGGAACATAAAAAAATACGTGTCCAATATTTTTTGGTAATCTATAAGACGAACAAATATTTTTTTTAAGTCAACTTTCCTTTACTTTCCTTTATTTAGTAACAATATATACAAAGTGTATGTGATTAAATCGGCCTGTATGTATGTACGAATGTGTCTGTAGTTTGTACTAAAAATCGCTGAGTATACTACGGGGGTGATTTATGACCCTACCCTGTATTTCCCTTTGATAATATTTTTGGGTCAATCCCTTAAGTATGTTTTAAATGTGTCTTTTTGATTAATTCATTGAAAATGACATAACATTTTATAAATATAATATACTAGCAGCGCCCCGCGGTTTCACCCGCGTAGTTTTCAATTTCCCCCTTTTCTTCCCGTAGAGGGGGGGGGGGGATTTAAAAAAATCCTCTCTTAGTGGTAACCTACTTCCCCCAACAAACACATGTGCCAAATTTCAGCTCTCTACGACCAGTAGTTTCGGCTGTGCGTTGTCTGTCTGTCAGTCAGTCAGTACATCACTCAGTAACGGAAGAGTTTTATTATAAACAAATATATGTATAATATAATAATATATTTTAGATTGAGTCACAATCTTTTCTGTGCCAGTGGCCAAAATTGGAAGCTACTGTCATTTTGATTCTAATGTCATTTGGATACACTGACAACCAAAACATGCGATTACAGCGACGCTATCACCGGCACAGAAAAAATTGTGACTCAATATGAAAGAAATCACTCCCGCTGTTTGTACGCTAAGATCTGCGGTTTTCAGCAATAGATAGAGTTATTTAAAAGAAAGTTTTATTATGTAGATATAATAAAACTGAATGGCTGTTGCTAGACGTCCGCTAGAATAGATGAATGAGATTATATTAGACGTCCGCTAACATTATCATTATAATATTGCTCATCCGATTACTGGACGACTATACACTTCGAAATTTATATATATAAAAATTAAACCCGTTTCCCGTTGTTACGCCATAACTTGAGAACGGCTAGACCGATTTGGCTGATTTTCTTTTGTAGTTTTCTAAGACTCTGTAGAAGGTTCGTACGGTATTTTTTTTTAAGAAAATGTCTCAGATAGAGTGAAAAAAATACATATAATTTTGCATATTTTAAAAAACGAATGCAACGTCATTCACAGCCATAGACCACCAAGCAGATGTACAAACTTAGGCCGCAGAACTCGAAATACTGCATTTTGAAAAAATAAAATAGTACATCAAAGCTACGCTAAGGCGGTACAAAGTTCGCCGGGTCAGCTAGTTTAACATAGGTAAGATCGCAGGACACGGCTAGAATACCAAAAAAATAAATAGCTCACAGCGCTAGTTCATAGGAGCGATTAAAGCTCTCACAAAAAAACATTAAGTATAAACGAAATACAATTTAACGTATTTTCATGAACTAGCAATATTTGTTCTATACTTTGCATTATTGCTTTTCAAATTAAACTTTCAAATGGCATACATGCGTAGGATGGTTTGAAGTCTTGTATAGGTACTATTTTTAGGTTTTATATAGTTTGTCTAGCAGCGCCCCGCGATTTTACCCACGAAGAAACGCAGCTAGTCAGTATCACTACATAGTATTTATTCTTAGGGTTTTAAAAATACGCAACGGATTTTGATGAGGTTTTCTTTAATAGATAGATTGATTCAAGGGAAAGGTTTTTAGTATAATTTTATCCCCGCATCCTCAAAGGAGCGGGATCTACGCGGGTAAAACCGTGGGAAACCGTTAGTATATTGTATATCGCTCAGTGTACGCCCGACCTATCCCCGCCCTACATTATTGCCCACCACTTTGTGTCAGCACAAATCGCGATTCACAAATTTTCCGCGAAAAACATTCGAGGACCTGTCAAGTGTTACTTGTGTAAACCTCTTTATATTGTCATGGGTGATGCTGTGGGTTTGCTCGAATTGGATTATTAATATTCAAGACGGTTTTATTGTAATAAAATTAATTAAATGGATTTTGGTCGCGGTATTAACAATTATGTATTTTACATTTCAACAATTTTTGATTTATTAACCCCCGACGCAAAAAGAGGGGTGTTATATGTTTGACTTGTCTGTGTGTGTATATCTGTCTGTCTGTGGCATCATAGCTCCCGAACGGATGAACCGATTTCAATTTAGTTTTTTTGTATAAAAGGGGACTTACGTGCGAGTGTTCTTAGACATGTTTGATGAAAATCGGTTGGCCCGTTTAAAAGTTATGGGGGTTTGAAAGTAATTGTGTTGAGGGTGTTTTAAATTTTAAAACACCACAAAAACAAACTTATATGTAATACATTTTATTTTGTGAATATGAAAAAGACTTCGTTAACAGTTCTTCTTAGAAGTCTTTATTAATTATTTTAAAGATAAAGTTGCTGTGTGGTAATTACGTTACCTTGGTAAGTAGGTATCAGGTTCAGTAACCGAATAGGGCATTTCAGAGTTAGTTGTTAATTCTTGGGTTTTCTCTTCTTGGTTTGCGAAAGATGTGTGTAATACTAAAGTTTAAAAAATTCTAATATTTTTTAACATAAAAATATCTAAATATTTTTTAACAAATAGAATTTGCCACAGATTTTATTAATATTATAGCTCAAAAATATTAATAGAAGGATATATAACATTTAAAACCGCTTTTATTACAAAAATAAATAGATTTTTATCCCTGTTACCATAGTTAAAAATAAGTTAGAAATAATTTAGTTATTATGAGGTTAATTGATCAAATAAAAAACGTACACAACACACACAACGTACACGTACACACAAGTGAACAAAACACATCCTTATTAACAAAGATGTTTACACTAAAACCACAAAATTATCTTCACAACAACACGAAAAACTCGCAAAAAATAATTCCCGCAATTCAAACGCAGAACTCACGCAAACTAAATGGCATTCAATCAGAAACCTTTACCAAAAGCCTTGATATTTAACTGATATCCCGCTGTCGACAAGTCGCCCTACCAATCGCCCAACCAGTCGACCAACCAGTCGTCCGACCGGTCCGGATAACCGTACGGATATCCTTAGCCATCCGGGCAACGGTAGTGCAAAATCAGACGTCGAACCGAACACTCGTCTACTCCTCCCTAAAAAATTACGCGTTTATATTTAAAAATCAAAATGTAAATAAAATAATATTTAAATTTAAAAATAAATAATAATTTAAAAATCGATTAAAGTTACGCAATTCTACAGGTGGTTTGATTAGTTCAAAGGATAATAGTCTTTATTGATTCAGTGTTAAGGTTGCAATCTGTGTGTGGTGTTGTGTCTTTGTTGAGTGCTGTAATAACAATATGGTGGATGGTTTAGATAAATAATGTTTTTTATTTTTATTTTTTGTGATTGTGATTTTTTGTGAAATTAATTTTTTGCAAGTTATTTGATTTCTAAAAATATTCTGAAATCTATAAACTTATGATCGAAAAATCCAGGTATTTACAAATCTTTATTTAGTTATGTTATCGAATAACAAACAGTGGTAATAAAAATATGACATTTCATTAAAATAATTGTCTTAAAATTAGTTTGATGAAATTGAAATCGCGATTTTAATTTATTAATTTGAAGTGCGTTCATTTAAAGATAAGTAATTAAAATATAATTTATTTTATTCAAACAACAACAAAAAATGTTTTGATAAAAAAAAATACTTATAGACATATCTTTTTACTTTTAATTTACCGTGATCACACATTTTATTATTATACTTATTTTTAAAACACTTTAAAACGTAACCCTTAAAATCCCTGGATGCCTGTAATCGAGACTCAATCTCAATTTTCTAAAACGAACAAAATCAATTAAGAAAATTATACAGTCGTTCGTCGTCGTTAAATAATAGTTATTTGATATCTGAAGATAGCCGAGGATAGTAATCATCAATACTCGCGTGTACCATACAACGTTTTTCAACACATTTGCGAAGAAATTATCATTTTTCGCTAATAAATAAACAGTTTTTCTATCCAACACAACACTGGTGATCGGCCCATAAATTAAAAGAATATACTTATTAAAAAAAATCGAATGAATGAATGAATGTAATCGACCATAGACCTACCAAAAGTAAGGCAACATAGTTGAAGTTTGTTTTTAAAATGTATGGACACGTTTTTTTTTGGTATCGAAACTTTTTTTAAATGAAAACAATTTAAAAAACAATCTATAACTCACTAGTGAATAAAAGTGTCATTATTCAACTGTTTTTGCACAAATAAGAGCCCCTTTATGAGCAAGTGTGTTGAAAATATTATCTGGGGGCACGGCAGTGCCCCCCGCCAAGTCGAGCGCGAAGCAAACACTGCCGTACCATCCTTTACAGGAACCCTTTCGCCGCATTTTCAGGCCCCTATTTGAGAACCTCTGGATAAGCCCAGAACGCTGAAATTTTTGTCATCCAGTAAGCTATACTATCACATACTTAAAATAAAATTTCAAGTCTGTAGGTCATTTAGTTCCGAAGTTAAGCGAAAGCAAAGTTTCGTATTTATGACAGACACTCACTCACTCACTCACTCACTCACTCACTCACTCACTCACTCATGATCATCAAAATAGAACTAGTACTTCCCATAAACCTAGAGAGCTGAAATTTGGTACAGAGTTAGGGTTTAATGGCCACATAAAGGGAAAACTATAAAAACTAGGATAATCGAACGGGAACGGGAATTATACGGGAACGGGAACGGGAATTGTAACTCAAGAACGGCTGAACTGATTTGGCTGAAAATTGGTGGGGAGGTAGCTTAGAACCAGGAAAAGGACATAGAATACCTTTAATCCCGAAATTCCCACGGGATTGGGAACGGGAATTTAAAAATCAAGAACGGCTGAATTGATTTAGCTGAAAATTGGTGGGGAGGAAGCTTAGAACCAGGACAAGAATATAGAATACATTAATCCCGAAATTCCCACGGGAATGGGAACGGGAATTTATTACTCAAGAACGGCTGAACTGATTTGGCTGAAAATTGGTGGGGAGGTGGCTTAGAACCAGGAAAAGGACATAGAATACCTTTAATCCCGAAATTCCCACGGGAATGGGAACGGGAATTTATTACTCAAGAACGGCTGAACTGATTTGGCTGAAAATTGGTGGGGAGGTGGCTTAGAACCAGGAAAAGGACATAGAATACCTTTAATCCCGAAATTCCCACGGGATTGGGAACGGGAATTTATTACTCAAGAACGGCTGAATTGATTTAGCTGAAAATTGGTGAGGAGGAAGCTTAGAACCAGGACAAGAATATAGAATACATTAATCCCGAAATTCCCACGGGAATGGGAACGGGAATTTATTACTCAAGAACGGCTGAACTGATTTGGCTGAAAATTGGTGGGGAGGTGGCTTAGAACCAGGAAAAGGACATAGAATACCTTTAATCCCGAAATTCCCACGGGATTGGGAACGGGAATTTATTACTCAAGAACGGCTGAATTGATTTAGCTGAAAATTGGTGGGGAGGAAGCTTAGAACCAGGACAAGAACATAGAATACTTTAATCCCGAAATTCCCACGGGAATGGGAACGGGAATTTATTACTCAAGAACGGCTGAACTGATTTAGCTGAAAATTGGTGGGGAGGTAGCTTAGAACCAGGAAAAGGACATAGAATACCTTTAATCCCGAAATTCCCACGGGATTGGGAACGGAAATTTAAAAATCAAGAACGGCTGAATTGATTTGGCTGAAAATTGGTGGGGAGGTAGCTTAAAACCAGGAAAAGGACATAGAATACCTTTAATCCCGAAATTCCCACGGAAAAGCGAACGAGAACTACGCGGGTGAAACCGCGGGGCGCTTAATAATAAAATACTACTCCTAAAAAGAAAAAAATGTGTCAAATAAGAAAATCTAATAAAATAAATTAATATAAACAAGTTTTAACAAAAAGAAATGAAATCCCACCAAAAACATTCTGTAAAAAACTAGCCAAGTCTCGATGGAGCTGCTTGTTTATCTCTAAAAAGTAATGAAATCTAGACAGACTCGTGCCAAGTCTAAGGTTCCTTACTGAGATTTCTTTATTATTATAGTTAATGTTGTGTGACTTGGCCGTTGAAAGGTACACATGTATGGAACACCTAGTTTTGTACCCTTGTGTACACAAGGGTACAAAACTAGGTGTTCCATGACGCTATTGCACCAATCTTAAAAAAAACAGAACCTACCCATTGACGATAGAAAATTGCCTCTTGAAAAATGTTAATTCAATATCCAGTCAATTGTAGGCTTAATAAAGCTGCGTATTTTAATAATGTCAAAACATTACGTGTAAACTAAATTGACTTGTACCCACTACTAACGTTTTAAACAATGTTCAACGGCCAAGTCACACAACATTAACTATAATAATAAAGAAATCTCAGTAAGGAACCTTAGACTTGGCACGAGTCTGTCTAGATTTCATTACTTTTTAGAGATAAACAAGCAGCTCCATCGAGACTTGGCTAGTTTTTTACAGAATGTTTTTGGTGGGATTTTCTTTACTCATACAATCAGCATTGCAGACAATAACATTTTCAATACAAATAAAAAGGTTGTTCTACATTCGATAAAACTGATTGAATAGTCAGACTACACACGTCCGTTCGCGTTCGGCGAAACAATATGTCGGACATTCCAACGTTTGGGCCCAAATACCGGGAGACGTTCAAAACGATTGGTCGAATATTTTACGAGAAAATATTTAGATATTTTGGTTCAAATATTTTAATTAAACTACACTAAGCGTTTATATTCTAAGAAACTACATATTTATTGAAATAAGCATACTTAGTTTGACGGATTTTTGGAGAGTTTGAATTTTTGTTTTATGTTAAATGACTCGTAAATAAAATAAATCAACTTGAAAAAGAACAACACAATACGTGTAGAGAAAATTTTGAAAATAGAAAAAAAACTAATTGTACTAAAATAACTTTAGCAATTAGCCTTTTAGCAGTAAGTATATCAAATTAAAATAACTTTGTAAACATACGTCGGATAGAAATGTTTTAAATTGAGATTATCCAAATCCATGCAGACGTTTCGGCGTGATTGGGTAACAAATACTTAAACATAGAAAAAAAAAAAATAAGATTCTCGTTTCTCTAAAAGAGATGAATGTTCTCTAAAGCCTGCTTCCGAAGGTATATCTATCTTCTAATATATAAAATTCTCGTGTCACAGTTTTCGTTGCCATACTCCTTCGAAACGGCTTGACCGATTCTCATGAAATTTTGTGAGCATATTCAGTAGGTCTGAGAATCGGCCAACATCTATTTTTCATCCCGAAATTCCCACGGGAACGGGAACTACGCGTGTGAAACCGCGGGGCGCAGCTAGTATTACTTAAATTTTATCTTATAGTTTTACATTCCCATTAGTCATTATGTCATTATTGCATATATGGTTGCGGGTTCGATTCCCGTGTGGGGTGAATATTTGTGCTAACCACAAATGTTAATCTCAGTACCCACTCATTTACACACACCCAGTGTGTAAATGAGTGGGTGCGTAGTTTCTGATACTCTTAGGTAAGGGGTCAGTTAGGGGTAGTTAGGGGTCAGTTACTGTAATGACATGATGGAGTGAATGATTATGTTATGTTATGTTTCTCTTAAAGTTTAAGATGCTCATTCAACATCATCTCATATATGTCATAACTAGCAGCGCCCCGCGGTTTTACCCGCGTAGTACCCGTTCCCGTGGGGATAAAAAGTATCCTATGTTCTTTCCCGGACCATAAGCTACCCCTGTACCAAATTTCAAGTCAATCGATTCAGTAGTTTAGCCGTGAAAAGGTAACAGACAGACAGACAGATAGACAGACAGAGTTACTTTCGCATTTATAATATTAGTTAGGAAGTTAGGACGTCCCCACCAAGGGGCTCGAGCCTACTCTGAATCAGGGCGATAACCGTGATGATATAAGTTCCTGAGATTAATGCAAACAAACTCTTTAGCTTAGGAATATTAGTATAGATTTTTACTACTTTCCCTGTAGGGAATTTCAAGGCTTAAGTAATAATCATAATTTATAGCGAAAAGAACATAATTTTATGAAAATAAATTACAAAAGAGTCTCAACGGAACTTAATTAAGATTTTACTGATAAATGTTGTAAAAAAGTTTTTAGGATTAGGTTATAAAACTCCAATTTTTATATCGAATAAAATATAAGTAAGTACAGACTTTTAGTATCATGTTTAAAACTCAATTTATTATTCGAAGTGTATATTCGTCCAGTAATTCGGACGAATAAAATTATTGTATTCGTTCATTATATTAATCATCCGTTCTAGCGGACGCCTAGCATAAGCCATTTATTATTAAGATCACTATCTTATATATAAAATTCTAGTGTCACAGTTTTCGTTGCCATACTCCTCCGAAACGGCTTGACCGATTCTCTTGAAATTTTGTGAGCATATTCAGTAGGTCTGAGAATCGGCCAACATCTATTTTACATCCCGAAATTCCCACGAGAACGTGAACAGGAACTACGCGTGTGAAACCGCGGTTCACAGCTATAAAAAGATAAAACGTATAAAATAAATGAAAACTTTGAAAGAATAACTTTTTTATAATTACGAGTATCGTGCTTTTTCTTAAATTTCATGGTCTAAATTATTATGACATAGGCAAAGGCATAGGCATCCGCTAAGAAAAAAATACAAAAAACTCGGCTCAAGCAGCTGGAAAAAACTAATACCTAGTATTTATTATAATTACATATTATGAATAACGGTTTCCTTGGACGATATTTTATTTTTTTAATAAATATGTAAAACCCTGAACTGCGCAAAAATGGAAGGTCAATATTAATAGCGTTTCTAAATTACAACCCTATGTCAAAATATATAGGGGTTGTTTAAAGGTACAGACACACTATATCCTCGAGCATTCACTTGTAATAGCAAGCATTCGTTTTGACTTTGTCTTTAAGACTAATATGGTTATATTGGAGAATCATAAAACGACTTATTATTCTGTTATCAAATGCTACTTTTTACTGGCATTACATAATAAAAAACAAAGTGATTAATTTCTTAATACGTTTAATTTGTTTTGCATGGAGAATATTCTACGCGTCCATCATACACGCTGTAAAGTATGTACGGTTTACGTAAACCGCACAGTATTCGATGTACAGTGTATGTTCCTGCGGGTCTGCAATTTACGCGGTGACTTGAGTCAGTCGCAACAACTAACTGACGTCACCGCGGACTCACTATTGTACGAACTTACTTAATTAAACAAAGAAAATTTAACAGTGTCTTTTACTTCTATCAACTACCAACGAACACTTATAAGATCGTGGGAGGTTCACTACACCCCCTACAATGTAAATGCTTCATATAAATGTACGGGTATGTAACATTACAAGTAGTACCCCATTCCAGATCACGTACACTGTACAATGCACGCCCCGGGCACGGTCCGATCTAATATAAATAATTACACGACCATTCCCGAGAACGCTTCAAATAAGTTCGTTGCTCGGTTCGGAAAAAGGTGCATCATACGATCATTTCATAAAAATGCTCATTAGTATGCTCTTTAAAACACTGTGATTGTTTTGTGAGCTAACACTTCTATTATAGTAAGTGCAGACATTGCCCAGCTCGGAAAAAAGGAAAAAAGCACGGTCGTCTTTTCTTATGAATGCTCGCTAAAACACTTCTGTTCATTTTGTAAGCTTTAGCCTCTAACTAAATTCTTGTACCTGCTTTTAAGGTATAGTGTGCCTGCCCCTTTACCCTGAGTTTGACAAATGTCTCGGCGTATAATGGTGAGATTGTGCACGACACGGCGTCACGGAAACACGCTATTATTGGAGTATTGAGGACGGCTGTTCAGTTTGATAGCTGATAGATCTGTGGAATGGCCGTCGGTGTACCGACAGCAAAAAAAGACGATATAGGTACTTTAAAATGTCACTAAGCTAGTAGAAATAGAAAGAGAGAAAGGTACTTTGGTTCAAACATTATGGCAAAAAATAAATATAAGTAATTATGTATAAGTAATGTAATAAATCAAACAATTAAACAATTTTTCTCGCATAGTTATACTTAATTTACGAAAACAAATGTTTATCTCGGTATGAATTTGTGAGTGCCTAATGTCTAATATTCAATCAAAAAACTAATTAAAAAATCTAAACAGACAATAATTTATATCGTTTTAGTTTGTTCATTATAAATAAAGATACACTGTGAACCACAAATGTTTATCTCGGTCTGGATGTGTGATTGAATGTGTGTGTGTGCGCGTAGTTTCTGAGACCCTAGATACAAGTTTCGAACTAAGTTAGTGATCAGTTACTATAATAAAATGATGGAGTGAATGATTATGTTATGTTATATTATATTTACATAGAACAAAGAAAACAAAAGGGATACAACAATTTACATAGGGTATTTATATTCATGTACCAACTTTTATTGCCAACCGTACCGTTTCACCGTTTGTCGATTTTCCATCAAAATTTGCCGTCGAATTATTGATATTACCCGATATTTTGACAGGTATTGATCTGTAGTTCAAAACATAATGTGAATTAGCGAACAATTTTAGAAATGCAGAATTATTTCAATGAAATATGCCTTTGTAGTTCGTGTTTCCGCGTTTGTATGTAGCTTACACAACATTATATGTAGTTTACATGACTTTAAATGTAGTTTAAAAGTCTTTGTTTCGCAAATAGTGTGTTAGTTGTTAATTAATTTATACAAAAGAGTCGTTTGTAAGCGCTTTGACATTTGTATGTGCTTTCAGAGACAAACTGTATAAATTTTGAATTTGAATACACATAACATAATAATTATCAAGTTTAAACGTTATTGCAAGATGAATCGATCTTGGTGTAAATAAACAATTAATCGCAGACTGTAAACTATTGCGTTCGATACTGTGTGAGGTACTTATTTATGTTAGATTCCTTGTAAAAGTAAAGTGTTACAGCATTAACCAAACTATCTAGTTTATCAATGAATGTTTGTGATCTCGAATATAACGAGGAGCATGTATCGTTCGAACTAAGAATCGAACCCAGACCTCAGACTTTAAATGGCAACTCTAAGGCAAACATTAAAAAATAAACTTTTATAAGAACGGGTTAAATAATATAAAAGCAGCAGTTAAAAATAACCATAAAATACAGCAGGAACTAACTGATGAAATTAACATAAACCGATTTGGAAGGAGTCACGCGACGCGGTCACGGCTTTAACAATAACAATTGTACTTACAATTTAAATAAAAGAAAAGTCTTTATGTTAATTGCACAACGTTTAAGTAATTCCGTTTAGGGTGGGTGCAAAACTGCGAATGATATAAAAGTCAAAGTCAAAATCATTTATTCGGTTATGGCTTCAATGAGGCACTTATGAATGCTAAAATTGATTCCACCACCATATCGTAACGTAACATCGCCATATTTGCCTTTTTATTTGTCATTTTGGCAAAATGTCTGCCACGTCGGTGATCAAAATAAATAACCAGGGTAATAAAATACATACACTACTGCAGCGGTAAAAATATGTTTCAATAAAAATTTAAAAAACCCCCAACACAATTACTTTCAAACCCCCATAACTTTTAAACGGGTCAACCTTCGGTCAACCGTCTAAGAACACTTGCACGTAAGTCCCCTTTCATACAAAAACAAACTAAATTGAAATCGGTTCATCCGTTCGGGAGCTATGATGCCACAGGCAGACAGATACACACACACACACACACACACACAGACACACAGACACGTCAAACTTATAACACCCCTCTTTTTGCGTCGGGGGTTAAAAATATAGAATAGTAAAAGCCGAGCAGAGAGATGATATAACCGATAGTATTTGTTTATTTCGTTTTATTTATTTACTTTTATAACACAAACAAAATAAATAAACATAATTTCAGATTTCCATATCAAAATATAATAACCATAAATTGAAATACAAAATAAAATATCAATTAACCTTTTAAATAAAATAAAGGTAAAAATAAAAACCAAAGTGCTGTGAAACAGACTGCCGTAACGATGTTTGTGTGAACAGTGCCTAACGTAGTGAACGTAGACTCCGTAGGTGAACGTATTGTGAACGTAGCTTTGGAAGTGAATCATTATACACACATTTTGTGAACGTAGCGTGAACCAAGTTTGTGAAGTGAACCGTTATACACACATTTCGTGAACGTATTGTGAACGTAGCTTTGTGAAATTCGTTATACACATTTCATATTGTTCGTTTGTTAATTGTTGAATATTGTGACGTCATGAATACCGTGCAGAGTACTGGAGGAGGCCATGGCGGGTCCATGAAGAAGGACCACAAACATGAGGTAAGGAATATTAAATAATATAAAAATATCAATAAGATGCATGGCAATGAAAGTTGCAATTGTTACTAACATTACTTTCCTGACGACTCAGTCACTAAGAATAACTTCTCTATAATCTGTGACTCAGTTGACAACGCGGGTACTAGTTTTGACCCGTGGCTTAGCTCACTCGACTTTAACCCGCGTCAGCCACTCTACTATTCGTCGTAGCGTGACGATATAACCTATACCTTCCACGATAAATGGACTATCGATCTACTACTGAAAGGTTTTTTTCAGGATTTTTATTGTGGCAGTGACGTTCATAAGTGCCTCATTAGTGACGTTCATAAGTGCCTCATTGAGGCCGTAATTGAATAAATATTTTTTTATTTTGCTCAACAACAGAATGTTGTTTCTATAAATATCACTAGTGGCTACCGCCACGTATAAAGACTATTTTAATTTCTACACCCCTATTTTGAATTCGAGATACTTAATCACACAGCTAATGTAAACGACGGGTGACAATATAATAGTGAAGTTAGTTTTTATCTTTTGGTTTTATTTAAAAAGTTATGATAAGTCAAAGTTTTTCAAAATCCCGCCGAATTTTATTGTTATTCTGGGTCGTGGGGCATTTGGGACCGGGACCGCGGTCCAAACTTACACCTTTTAATTTTATATTATTTTTGAGTAGTATTTCGGGACCACGAGAAAAATGAGTTTAAAGTACAGTTAACAAAAAAAAACTAATTGCTGTGTTCAAAATAAACATTATGTTTAAGAAATTTTACAATAATTTATTTTAAATACCAGGAGAACAGAAATGTAGAAGAGGTCTAAAACTTTGTTAAATTGATTCACAATATTAAATAAAGTAATTGGTCTTGGTCTTGGAGAATTTATTATTAGAAGTACCAGGACAGCATAACCTTAAAGCGTTATTTTTTGAATAAAAATTCTTATACTCTTAGTAAGTATATTTAAATACATAATATTAAGTCTTTACAACAATAATATATGTTTGAAACTAAATTAAGATAATATTTAGTTTCATTGGAATACTTCAATAATTTCAAGTATCTGTGACTTGCGAGGTAAGCCCTTTGCCATGTCTATTCGGTTAGTAAATCTGTGAGTTTGATGTAAAATACCAATGACGAACGAAACAAAATGAACCAAAATGATTGGGCGTACGAAACGCGACTATTCAATAAAGCCATTTTTTATTATATTTTACAAAACGCTCGAACCGCGACCAACATTTTTAAAAACAAAGCACCTTAAAAAATCTATAACTCACTTGTGAATAATAGTTGTCATTATGTGCCTGATTGCGGAAAAATAAGAGCCACTTTATGAGCAAGTGTGTTGAAAACTATATTATAACTATACAGGATGAATTTTTCAAGTAGGTTTGGTAGACGATATCCGAAACTACTTATAAGGAATCTCAATAAATGCTGAAAAGAGTAGTTTCTTTAATAGCAACACTTTCAGATGACACGATAATACAGGGTGTGTACGTTTTTGTGGCATACTCAACTGGTTTTATTCCTGGCAAAGAATATAGATTTTTCAAAAATATAATGATGTAGTTTTTGTTTATATCAAAATAGGTCTCGAGACTTCTTTTAGCATTTTTTCGGATTTAGTCTACCACGCCCACTTGAAAAGTTCACTCTGTAGAAGAAGATATATTTATATTAAATTTATTTGCTATGTTTTTGTAAACTGTACTTTAAACTCATTTTTCTTGTGGTCCCGAAATACTACTCAAAAATAATAAAAAATTAAAAGGTGTAAGTTTGGACCGCGGTCCCGGTCCCAAAAGCCCCACGACCCGTTATTCTACACCGAACAACAGGCGAACGCTGCGATACACAGCTGAGCGCGGTCATCGACCCGAGCCGTCACAGAATACTTGATAGCTAGTGTGCCGTTATCATTTTTGATATTTTTATTGGATGTATGGATTCAGTTACTGTTACAGATATTCAGATTTTAATAAGTTCCGTAATTTCAAAATAGGGGTGTATTATAGTACCATATATTACTATACTGAGCTCAAGGAAAAAAAATACATTATAAATCTTCTTACGTAAACTAAACACATGAAAAGATAAAGAAAACACAACTTTGTATTGCAAAATAAAACTTTATTAGTTTACACACAGGGCTGTTTATACTTTGAGGTCTTTATCCGGTATGATCATGTCTTCAATACACATTGAATGATAAGCTAACTGAGCGCCGGCACAGTTTAAGCTGAAAAGAGATATATGGTCGTTAATTACGGTTTATTACTCGTAAATAAAGTTTATATCCTCTAGATTATAATCGCGGTTCTATGTTAAGCGTAGGCCACAATGACAGCTAGCGAGCGATCTAGCAAGCTGACGGGTGCGTTAAGGGAAACTATGGAAATAAACTATACAAACTAAATGGAATATTAACAAACTAAACTATGACTAGATTTCAAAGGAAAAATACACATGGGCGAGCAAGTAATGCAAAAAAGATCGCCAAAGCAGCGGCGGCGACAACGAGGCGGGTGGGTGGATAAGGGCCCGTTCTCAAAAAGCCTCAGTCTCAAAAAGCTTCTATCTCAAAAAACCTCGTTCCCACCAAGCCCCGTTCTCAAAGAGCTCCGTTCTGGAGGGCTCCGATTCCCAATTATGTCCAAAAAATGAACTAATACATAAATCATTAAAATGAATGGTCACAATCCTCGTATTTATTTTCACGTTATTGCAGCGTATGCTGAGACGCGGGCGACGCAGACATGTGTCGGTCCTGCTCTCTCTCACGACGTCCATGCTTTACAAAATCTGCTCTGTTCTGCCCTGCACGGCCTGAGTCTCAGCATACGCCTAGTCTACGCCTAGCTTACGCCTAGCCTACTTACTGGCAGAGGTTGCTGTAGGTACATCCGTTGACGGAGCAGACCGGGTCATACAGCGCGATACAGATGCAGTCTGCAGCTCCCCACGGACAGTTACGTGCTCCCAGGATGGAGCTCACTGCCAGGGCCATCAGGAGTACGCCTGCAAATTGATAACATAAATAATGTAGACAAAAAAGTTTAATTAATTTGTTAAAAAACAAAGTGAGCACAGTAACGCATAATAGCATAGCGTAAATCTCCACAGTAACCGGTCTATCACGGTGATGAGATTCAGTGACCTTCATAAGTGCCTGATTGAGGCCTTCATCGAATTAATAATTTTTGAATTTTTAATTTTGGATGGTAGCCGGGTGGTGGTAGGTGACCGTAAACTGCGCTTGTCAATTCGTATATCTTAATCTAGGCGTGACTAGATGATGGCATGTTATAAAACCAAAGTCATACTACACGAATTTACCGCTTGGTAAAGTAACATGCTTATGTTGAAATAAAACACAAACGGATTTTTGTCGTGGTTGTATTTTGTTTTACATTTTGGTCCGGCTGATGTATTTCCGAATCTGTGGTAAATTCACAATGTATTTAAAATTATATTCAAAATATTGAAGGTAGTAAACTTTTTACATTACTTTGTACAGACGTCTTCCATCTTAGTCTTCTGTGATCACGGGTTCTGTAAAGAATCCGAAACGTCAGAAAATGTAAAACAAAATACAACCACGACAAAAATCCGTTTAAGTGTTTTATTTCAATGTGTAGTGTTCGTGTAAATCAAAGATATCAATATGCTTATGTTACACAACAATGTTATACTCGTATTATGTTTTGTTGCTAGAACACTTACCAAAAATGATCTTCATTGTGTAGTGTTGTTTACTGTTGCTTTACAAACAATACAAATATCTGTGAGAAGTCTTATTTATAGTAGTAATCTACTCATTAATCGATAATAATTTACATTTATTATCCTATATAATTATCCTATCTGTTTAAGTATCCGATATTTTGATTGGTCGCGTTAATCCCTTAAAATATTATAATAGATAAGACAATTGATAATGTTTTTACTTAAGGCGAACGTACCGAACAGTGTTTTCACATTGTAGGTAAATAGTAAACTAGCAGCGCCCCGCGGTTTCACCCGCATAGTTACTGCTTCCATGAGAATAACATAACATAATCATTCACTAGATCATCTCAGTAACTGACCCCTAACTAAGTTCGTGACTTGTATCTAAGGTATCAGAAACTACGCACATAGTGAATGATTATGTTATGTTATAATGTACTCGTATTTATTACATAATAAAGTTAATTTAAAAAAATAAAAAACCGACTTCAGCACTAAAAAGTAAGAAAATAATTTAAAATAAACGATATTATTAATACATATTTACAATTTATAATTAGTTACTTTTGGAGTCAGTGCCAGCCCAGGATAGTTTTTTTTCCTTATTAGATAGCACGAGACGCGCCTATAATATTAATGAAGGCTTTGGCTGTCACCGACTTCAAAAGTAACTAATTATAAATTGTAAATATGTATTAATAATATCGTTTATTTTAAATTACACACATCAAAAGTGTCTAGGGATCAAGCATTTTTATGCGGATTTCTTGAGATTGAGATGTGGCTTTGTAATAAATTTATGATTTTATAAATTTATATGGATCCTTTTTGGTGCATTTCATAATTTGAATCAGGAACTGTGAATCAAATTCGAGTAAAAGATGAAAATCAGCTGTCAATATTTTCCCTATAAAAACATACAACGCATTGAAGACATTATTAGTGCTACTGTTTCCCTACTACTGATTAAAACCAACGTTATTATGGAGCGGCGACGTCATTTAAGCAGGGAAGAAATGCTCAGAGCCGTGGGAATGATAGAAGCTGGTACCCGGCAACGTACTGTGGCTTTAGCTCTGAATACAAGTCAGAGTGTTATCAGTCGACTTTGGACACGTTACCGAAGCACTGGTACCGTGGCTGAGCGCCATGGAGGACGGTATCGCTGCACCACACGGAGACAAGACCGATACATTCAAATCTTAACTCGAAGAGCTCCAACAATAACCGCCATGATGTTAGCCGTGCGGCTTCATCACTCTTCAGGGAACTTAATTAGCGACCAAACAGTCAGAAACCGCTTGCATGAAGTGAACCTTCATTCCCGAAGACCGCTACGGGTACCACCTATAGCAATGCACAATCGTAGGATTCGATATCAATGGGCTCTTGAACACAGAAATTGGGCAGAAGAACAATGGCGTTTCGTGTGCTTTTCTGATGAGTCTCGTTTTGGTATGAGACCGGATACAAGACGTATACGACACTGGAGAACCCCTGGACGCCAACAGCGATTAAAATCCTGCCAGGAAGTCCATCCTTATAGTGGTGGAACCATCATGGTATGGGCGGGTATTTGGATCGGCGGAAGAACTGAGTTGATTTGGATCAGAGGCAACCTCAACGCTCAAATTTATGCTGAGACGATTGTATCAGACGTCATCGTTCCTCTACAAGTGCAAATCGGTCCCTTATTTCAGTTAATGCATGATAATGCACGACCGCACACCGCAAGAGTTGTAAGACAGACTCTCGCCGCAGCTAACATCAATGTCCTGCCCTGGCCTGCTCAGTCGCCAGACTTGAACCCGATTGAGCATGCATGGGATATGCTACAGAGAAGAGCTCTGCCGAATATGGAGGGTATCCAGTCGCAAGAAGACCTTTTTTTGTTGTTGCAACGAACATGGGCGGCCATTCCACAGCGTGATTTGGATGAACTCATTTTGAGTATGCCAAACCGATGTTCTTGTGTTGTTAGTGTTCGCGGTAGAAACACGGATTATTAATTGTTTAAGTTACCCAATAAAATTTTAAAGAAAACTGTTATTTCAGTCTTTTTTTCGAACTTTAATGTTAGTGGTTCAAATGTCAAAAATCCCTTTATTAGGAAAATGGCAAATTTCTTTATTAATGCAAAGGTGACTTGGTTTATCGTTACTGTGACAAACGAAAACACTTTATTTGATGAATCCTTAAAGAAAATTTTAATTAATATCAATCAGGAGAAAAGTTATTGCAAAAATATATGTTGATCCCTAGACACTTTTGATGTGTGTATTTTCTTACTTTTTAGTGCTGAAGTCGGTTTTTTATTTTTTAAATTAACTTTATTTTAAATTTTTTAGTGGGAAGCAAGTCTCCTTCTACAAAAGACGCTTAAATTTTCCTCCAGAAGAGCTTTTGACTCGTGGATCACTTGAATCCCTTTTTTGTGGGAGGAAGACTTTACGTCTTTCCTCTGTCCAGGGGAACGACGGGGTATGTCGGACTCCGCGCCGCAAAGATAGAGCGGCGACGCGCTTACCGACTAAAACCCCTTGGTGTGCCACTTCTGCGCTTATGGCCGAAACCGGAAGAAACGCGGCTGCACGCTACTACGATCCCGGACAGCGCCTCTACCCTGTTAAGGGTTTCTCCTCCGAGTTAGAATGTAGCTCTAGGCGACAGATGTTGAGTTACCCCCTTCCGAAAGTACCGCGCGCCACCTCGAGGCCTATATGGCGGCAGTGGATCTCCCCCCGGGGAATACTGCCGCAGGTCGGGCGTATGGCGGTTGCAGGACAAAGTGGTAGTCCCGCCTCCGTCTGCTCAACCTTCTGCTGCGGATAATGTTAGTGGAGAGGGCTTCGCGCTCTCTCGTACGACCTCACAAAAGGTGGACACTACAATCCAAGACCTCTCCTCGCTCACCATAGCAGAGACTACATTTGGCAAGGAGAGGTCGTTTCCCACGATTGCCGCGAGAGTTGCGAGGGCAATAGCCTCTTGCAGGGATTTTTTCGCTGCTCTATAAGTGTCGAGCAGTTCAACCTCAACGGGTACCGCTTGAATCCTGTCCCATGAGCTGATGTTACTCATGATTCATGATTCACAACCCTGCATTTTATTACTTCTTTTTAACTTCATCATCCCAATTAAACCATCATTTTATTACAAAACTTCTTTATAACCACAAAGGTATAAGAACTTTTTAGAAAATTAACCAAAGTCAAAATAAAAACGAAAATAGAGGATGACGTTTATACTGTCTATTCTATTTATTAATTAAAATAATATATACAATCTAATCTGGTGCAGTGTTTGTTTGTAATATCTAAATATATTTTTTTACTTAAAGTTTTATGAAAACGCTCTGAAGATATATGTGTAATAGGTACCTATAATAGTATAAAAAAACATTTTTAAAAAATGTTGTAGGTTCGGGTTTATTTCAGTGTGTGTTAACGAATTAAAAACAGGACATTTTTATATCTAAAACCCATGAATTGTGAACAGCATTTGATTTAAATACGGAAAAATACAGCCAAAAATTTTTCATCCAGAAATTCTTATGGTATCAAGAATATCGCGAGCAAAACCACGGGTCACAGGTAGTTTTACTTTTAATAATGTCAATCGACACCCCAGCCTACATTGTTGCGGGTTTTTCCTCGATTTTTCTGGATCCCATCATCAGATCCTGATTTCCTTGACATGGGACCACTTCGCGAATATCCGCTTTCTAATGAAACAAGAATTTTAAAATGCTTCATTCATGATTACAAAGAAATCGCGTAACAAACACACAAAAAAAAAAAAAAAATATACACGTCGAATAGAGAACCTCCTCCTGTTTTTTTGGAAGTCGGTTAAAAATATCGAAGTAGAACAATATTAAGAGCTTGAAAACAGCGTTTATTTAAGAACGAACAAGTCGATTATCCTCTTAAATATATAACTTGTCTTGTGACTGTTTTTCAGCGCGTTATTTTTCAAATAAGTCAAGTGAGTCATTATTAATTCGGATTTTCACAAATGTGACATGATTACATACATAATAATCCTCTAATTGTTTATCTTAATCGGTTCAAAACGCGTGCACTGATAATAACACAGCAAAGTCAGTTTAATCCCGTTTTTGTGGTTGTTGGGACGTACTCTTGTATAGGGACCTCACAGAACATTATACATATTAGTTAGGAGTCAACTGGAGTGCAATGGAGTAATTTGGTCGCCACATGAAACTAAATATGTTCTTATGCTAGAGCGCATACAGAACAAGTTCATAAGATTTGTATATATGAAGCAGTATGGAGTATATCCCTTTTATCCATTGATGTATCCCACTCTATTTATTTTGGGGATGGTTGGGTATAATGAACTGAGGGTCAGGAGAGAAGTCGCACTCGTTTATTATATGTTCAAAGTACTCAGAGGGAAGATATACAATGACAATGTGTTAGCGCAGATACAGTTGTGTGTACCGGATGGATATGTGTGGCGGCGCCGCGCCGGCGGCCCCCGCTAGTGCTGGTACCACGAGCCAGGACCAATCTCCTGAGCGAGGCACCTCTGACGCGCGCACTCCGCACTATCAATAAAATTGCTCTCGAAATTGATTTGCTTTGTTGCACTGATACTGATTTTTTGAATGCATCATTGTATGTTGTATCCTAAAAAATGTAATTTGTTGTTTATTGTTTTTATTTTTTGTTTGTATTCTTTATATTTGATTTTGTTATGTATTGTTAAGTGTATTTTTTTAATTGTATAGCTACTCTATCGCATTAGGTTTTTAACCTGTAATGGTAGATGTATGTGGATGAAAATAAATAAATAAATAAATATTTTTTTTGTGTGTTAGGCAATGTGAAAAATATATTAAAAACCTTTTTCTTGAATCACTCTATCTATTAAAACAAACATCTTCAAAATCCGTAGGCCGGACAGACAGCGACAGCGACGTTGTTGTGTACTATGTAGTGAAGAAAAGCATAGTAAGAAAAAACGAGTTAAAATTTCAAACTGAACTTTATTACCCATCATAATAATTGTGTTAAGAGCCGTGATCTACCGCGCGACAACTCAAATTTCACTCACACAGACGCGCACGCGTGTCCGCATGCACACTGTCTATGTGGTGACGGCGCGCTCGCTCTGAATACTCCGGCCGAACGGTTTTGATCCATTGGAAATTATAAATTGTGTTAAAGTTATTGACAAAAGTATAAATACGAGTATATTTTTTTTTACGATTCGTAGAAGGTAGTATATGATTAGATATAATTTACGTAATACCTTTCGATTCGATATTCCATTATTCACAACAAGGAATAATGAATAAAACAAATACTTAGTTTTTTGTTTTTAAAATAAGATGATTTTTTTTTGGTAAGTAACGAAACTTTTTAAAAACAAAGCAACATACGAGTAAAAAAAAATCTATAACTTACTTGTGAATAATATATTTTTTGCCATAATGGGGTATTGATTTTTCATATACTAATTGCAGTTTTAGTTTTTATTAAAATCGCTAGCAATTTTCGATATTCCTTTCCTTATAGTTTTGAATATCGTCATCCACGCCTACTTGAAAAATGCCTCGTCTGTATATGTACAACATATATTATCGGGACAACCTTTTAGCGCTAAAAGCAGGACTTTCTAAATTATTTCGTTTCCTTTTTTGTTAAAAAAAACCGACTTCAAAAACTAAAAAGTATAAAATAACAAATATGTAATATAATACCTCTTATGCGATGTAGCACATAAATAAAATAAAAATGCGACCAATCCAAGCGGGCAAACGTTCGTTAACGGTCATCTCGAATTATAATTTTGTAGTTTATTTTTCTAATAGTTTTATTTCTTTGAGGCTTGGCACCGACTTCACACTTATCAATAGGTAACATACACACAAAAGTATAAATTAGCATCGCATAAAAGGTGTATTAAATTAAATATTTGTTATTTTATACTTTTCAGCTTTTAAAGTCTTTTTTTTTATTACTTTTGAGTGTCACAACCTATCTGGTTGTAAAAGTCTCATCGATACAAATTAATCAAGCCCAAACACGAGGTAACTGCTGTTAGTCGTTGAAGAGTTCCCTCGACTATCTTCCAGGTCCATCATCAGATCGACTCCAAACCTTCATTTAATTATAATGCTTTAAGATAATTAACGAAAAACTTAACAAATGCACTAATCACCCTACGATTTTCTAAAGTTCCTCTCAATTTCTCTAGAATGCCATCATTAGATCCTGGTTTCCTTGACATGGGACCAAACGGCAAGTCCATTCTTTTGAATAAAAAAAGAATTTTAGTAATCGGTACAGAATTGACGGAGATATCGTTGAACATATTCATAAAAAAAAACATACCGGCCGAATTGAGAACCTCCTCCTTTTTGGAAGTCGGTTTAAAATAATGTTGTTTTATTGCTCATTATTTCTAAAACATTATTTGTTATCATAAATGTTAATATTTTTTTTTAATAAATAATTCAAATTATAAAACAAAAATTATTATCGAGTATCAAAACATGTTGATGAGTTATCGCATAAAATCGTACGCGCCGCAAAGGTCAAACGCTCGGTAGGAGCGATACGTCCTCTCTCTAAAAAGCCTCGCGCCAGACTGATTTGAATTGTTTCGTGCGTCCGATTTTATAGTAGTTTTATGATGATTTTAAAATATTTGTAGAAAAAAAGACAATTTGTTTTAGAGATTTTTTTTTAGTATAATTGTTGTAGAAAATATTCTTTTATTATTTGAGGTAATTTTAATAACGTTTTGAGCATCATTTATCAACGTAAATTACGATTTTCTTGAGTGTGATTTTTACAAATTCTAACTTTATATTTTTTTCGATTTCAATAATAATTATAATAACAATTAAATTTTCCTATGAGTATTTCCTTAATAATGATCTGGACTTTAAGTTTGTTTAATTTTTAGTGCTAAATTGGTCGAATTACTAGAATCCGAAGGCATGGAAGTTAATGCTAAAAGTGAAATTCAGAAAACATATGTTCAGTTTTCTTGATATATTTTATAAGTTTTCTGTATAATATTGTTTTTCTCTGAGTATTTTTTAGATGACAATATTTCCTTTAATTATTACCTAAAAGCATGTTTATAAAATACGCTTTTCATATAATATGACTAGATCAAAAAGTACAAAAACCGTCAATTATCGAGTTTCGGGTCTTAATTGAATACAGTTAATCTATATTATATAAATATCTTCGGTTACTGAGTGATGTACTGACTGACTGACAGACAACGCACAGCCGACACTACTGGTCGTAGAGAGCTGAAATTTGGCACGTGTGTTTGTTGGGGGGAGTAGGCTACCACTAAGAGAGGATTCCCCCCCCCCACCTAGGAGGAGAAAAGGGAGTAAATTGAAAACTACGCGGGTGAAACAGCAGGGCGCTGCTAGTCTGGTATAATCCTGTCTTCTACATACTGCGCTAAAGTTTAACCTGAAACAGAGATATATGGTCGTTAATTACGGTATATGAAGGTCGTAAATAAACTTTACATCCTCTAGATTATAAAGGTTTAGTTATGAGACGTACTCAGGGACGGATCGGGGCATAGGATTTGGGCGACAAGGCCAAAAGCTTTCTTTTAGTTTAGGGTATAGGAAACATATTGGTTTCCGTGCTTCGGAGGGCACGTAAGGCCGTCGGTCCCGGCTGTCGTACTAACATCATCGATAGTCGTTACGGGTAGTAAGAGCCCTATAAAGTCTAACATTTGGTTTAACAAAAAAAAATGTAGTATAGCCCTCTGGGTTGTGAAGGCAGTCGCTTCACGTACAATACTGACACTTCGCCAAATCTGGTTAAACTGAAAACCGACACCAAATAGATATGGGATAAAGGTTCGGAAAAGAGAGTATAGGAAACATACAATATTAAAACATCAAATGAAATACCTTCTCTTGCGCGATTCAGGACTCTTCAGTTTAGTTCGAGAGATTACTTACTTACTGATGATATCCAAAAGATTTTGCAATTTGTTCAATAGAAAAGTAATTTAAACAATTATTATTATTATTTATTCCCAAATATTTTAGTCCAGGGTCCCTCAAATCCTTGATCCGCCTCTGCAATACTTAACGTAACTTTGAAGGTAAAAGTGAACAGTTAAATTTAATATTGCGAATGGAGTTTACATAATCTTTATCTAGCTCAGATTTAAGATTTAAGGTAGACATAATTTTACTAGTTAACTCTTACGGTGAAGGAAAACATCGTGAGGAAACTTGTACGCACTTGCGAAGAAATTCTAAGGTTATGTGTGGATTGTGGAGTCAACCAATCCGCACTTGGAGAAATTCTAATGTTGTGTGTGAAGTCGACCGACCGGCACTTGGCCAGCGTGGTTGACTAAGGCCTGATTGCCCTAATTCAGGGTAGGCTCGAACCCCTCGGTGGGGACGGATATGAGCTGATGATGATGATGATTAAGTATATAAATATAAATAGTGCTTTGGTAAATATATTTTCATAGTATATGAGCTGATGATGATGTTCATTTTATTAATAGTGCCACAGTGATTTTATCATATGAGCTAACTAGCTGTGCCCCGCAGTTTTCCCGCACAGAATCTTATCCCGTGGGATTACCCCCTTTTCTTCCCCTAGGAGGGAATTTCCAGAAATCTTCTCTTTGTGATTGCCTACTCCCCCCAACAATCACACGTGCCAAACAGCTCTTTACGACCAGTAGTTTCGGATGTGCATTGTCTGTCAGTCAGTCAGTACAAAGAAATAGATAGAAGAAGATAAGAATAGTAAGAAGCGCTCATGGCCCAGTGCTACCCGCGGATCACTGGTGATCCGTGCGGTTATGCAACGTCTGGCACCGTCATGACTGTGATGGGTCATTATTAAAAATGACTTTTAATTTCATGAGCGTTTCCGTGCCTCGGAGGGCACGTAAAGCCGTCGGTCCCGGTTGTCGTACTTACATCATCGACAATCGTTACGGGTAGTTAGAGCACTCAAAAGTCTAACATTTGGTTTAACCAAAAAATGTCGTATAGCCCTCTGGGTTGTGAAGGTCTGATGGCAGTCGCTTCACGGACAATACTGACATTCCGCCAAATCTGGTTAAACTGTAAACCGACCTCAAATAGACATGGGATAAAGGTTCGGAAAAGAGAGAAGATAAGAATAGTAATGTCATGGAGATAAAAAGTTTCCTACTGGTAGTGCTTAGTGGTAGGTATTAGGTAGGTAAAAACACCAAAAATTATCTTTATCGCTTTGCAAACAATACAATAAAAAAACAAAATATTATAAGATAAAGTGTTAAATATAAATTACCTTATTATCATTAATTATAAATATTATTATCATTATGTATCTAGTATTTTGGCTTCCCAAGTGTTGGTAATACCGGACGGTTTAGGATAAGACGATTGATTTATTATTTGACGCACTTTTAACGTATCTTGACACTGGGGTCATTAGGGGATTTTCCCGCGAAACATTATTTTTACAAATAAATAAAATTGGAGTGTCTTTCTGCACATGCATTGAAGTAACTATCAAATATGTAGATGTTGTAGTTTTTCCGTAAAATATACCACAAAACTGTAGAAATTGTTACGTTACTGCTAACAATTTATACAGTTTTCTGCTTCACTTCGCTCGCCCTAATGATATTATTAATAAATAACAGCGCCCCGCGGTTTCACCCGCGTAGTTCCCGTTCCCGTGGGAATTTCGGGGTAAAACATAGCCTATGTTCATTCCCGGATCATAAGCTACCCCTGTTCTAAATTTCAAGTCAATCGATTCAGTAGTTTAGCCGTGAAAAGGTAACAGACAGACAGAGTTACTTTCGCATTTATAATATTAGTTAGGATTAGGATAGTTAGGATAAAGTAAATACCAAATTGATATTTTTAACAAATCTGTAAAACAGCTGAACCGATTTTGATGGCTTACTCACACAAAGCTATAAGAAGTAAGTAACTTATGCTATTTTTTATCATGAAATTTCCTTCGTATCAGGATTAACGCGGGTGAAATCGCGGGGCACAGTGAGTTAGGACATGTAAGTAATCGCAAAAATATTTAATCGAAACTCTCTCTGGTGATAACAACTGATAACAGACACAGTGGGGTAATCCAATATCTATTTTTATTTTTTACCGACCTCAAAAAAGGATGTTTTAATTTTTTCATTTTTATATGATTTTTACCTACCTCATAACTCCGGCATATATAAAACGATTGGTGTTTTTATCTCTGAAAGAATAAATACTTTCTAATTGATATAGGTATATTTATCATTTATTTTTAACCCAAAGTTGTTTATTTAGTTAGAGATTATAAAGCCTTTGTTACATCCCTACATAGTATTAAACAAAGTCGATTCCCGCTGTCTGTATATTCTTTAAAACTACGAAACGGTTTTTTTTTCTCAGAACAAAAGTACAATATAGCTTACAACTAGTGTCCCGCCAAACTGTGAAACAGTTTGTTGGCGAGTAGCTTTTGATGGCGTTTGTTGAGTGATTCAAGAAGAAGGTTTTTAGTTATAATTTATCTCCGTATTCTCACGGGAGCGGGGTAGTCAGCTAACATACTTTTGTAAATTTCCTTTAAATATTATTTAAAAGGAATAGTTACCTAAAAACTTTTTACAACAAAACCTTATAAATTTTCAGAGCACGTGTATCGTATAAATAGTATATCGTCACGAAACACGAGCTGTTTCAGTATTTTATTCATAGTTGCGGTAGATTGCCGTTCTTTGTAAAGTATTGGGTTTTTATACCGAAGTACTATGTATGGTGATCGCAATTTCATTTGAATATAAAAAACTGGTCCAGTGCGAGTCGGACTTGTGTATAAAGGGTTCCGTATCTATCTATTTATTTATTATTAGATGCACAAAACACATAACAACCTTTGTATTAACAACATTTAGTACAAAAATAACAAGTTTCGATCTGGGCCGTAACGCAATCTCCGGGGGCCGTATCTATACGAGTTGAAGAAAAAACAAGTTATATACTTATTAGCTATATAAATATTTAAAGGGGATATTTATTTAATTTTTTTTCCGCGACTACGTCTGCGTAGAAACAATGACTTCCGGCAGAATTTAGGTTTTTTCCAATTTCTCCCCCAAGGGGGGAAGGTCCAAAAATCCTCTCTTAGTGGTAGGCTACCCCCCCTCCCCCCAACAAACACACGTACCAAATTTCAGCTCTCTACGACCAATAGTTTCGGCTGTGCGTTGTCTGTCAGTCAGTACATCACTCAGTAACGGAGGAGTTTTATTTACTCGTATACAGATAAATAGAAGATATATACAGATTTATTCCATAATCCATTACAAAAGAACACTCGTTTAACTCGTAAAAGCTATTTAAATTGACTCGTAACTTTACCTAATAAAACTGAATAAAGATTTCAAACTCTCACACTTGAAGGGTTAACAACTTAAGAAGCCACTTCAAACGATATAACCCTCCAACATACAAAACAAATTTTAAACGCAATAACGGAACTTGTTAACCACTTTTTAGAAGTTCGAGCCAAGATTCACAAAGTTGGGTCAAATATTTGGCGAGCGTATGTAAGTACTTACTTTCATACTTCACTACATAGCATAAAACAAAGTCGCTGTTTGTCTGTCCTTATGTATGCTTAAATCTTTAAAACTACGCAACGGATTTTGATGTGGTTTACTTCAATAGATAGAGTTATTCAAGACGAAGGATTTTAGCATATATATAATAGCATATATATAGCATATATAATCATCACTACATATCAATACATAGTATAAAACAAAGTCGCTTTCTCTGTCCCTATGTCCTATGTATGCTTAGATCTTTAAAACTACGCAACGGATTTTAATGCGGTTTGTTTTAATAGATAGAGGAATTCAGTGACAAGGTTTTTAGCATAATTTTATCCCCATATTCCTACGGGAACGGGAACTACGCGGGTGAAACCGCGAGGCACCGCTAGTCATAGTATAAAACAAAGTCGCTGTCGCTATCTGTCTGTCCCTATGTATGCTTAAATCTCTAAAACTACGAAACGGATTTTGATGCGGTTTACTTTAATAGATAGAGTGATTCAAGAGGAAGGTTTTAAGCATTATTTATTCCTAGCATTCCCACGGGAATGGGAAATATGCGGGTGAATCCGCGGAGTGTTGCTAGTTGCGAGATAAAACAATTTGGTAACAGGCTAACTTGGGCTCACGGTAATGCATTTACGAGGAGTTTCATCTTAAGTTGTTAAGTATCTTTAGAAGATGATATATTATGTTACTTATATGAGGAGAGGATTTCGTTTGCTTTTATGGGTTTGGTTAAAACGAGGTTGGAATTAACTTTGTATCGTAACGTGTAACGGGTAAAGAGCAGCATACTCGTATATTTCTATACTATCTGTGCCCTGCGGTTTCACCCGCGTAGTTCCCGGTCCCGTGGGAATTTCGGGACAAAACATAGCCAATGTACTTCCCCGGACCATAAGCTACCCCTGTACCAAATTTCAAGTCAAGCGGTTTAGTAGTTTAGCCGTGAAAAGGTAACAGACAGACAGAGTTACTTTCGCATTTATAATATTAGTAAGGAAGTAAGGATTGAGTAATGTCAGAGTTTGATTACAACTGACCCATTCCACATCTCCTCAAGAGTTGATTCGTTTCATTTAAAATTGAATTGTCAAAACTGTAGTTCTTTCTTAAACAACTAGCGGCCCGCCTCGGCTTCGCACGGTTCCAATTTTCCCGTTGATTTTCCAGATTTTTTTACATAAAAACCTTCTACAGAGTATTAGAAAACTACAAAAGAAAAAAATAGCCAAATCGGTCTAGCCGTTCTCAAGTTTTAGCGTCAGGAAGGAAAACCCGACTTATTTTTATATAGTAGATAATGAATTTGATACTCTTTTCATGCTATACCCATATTGTGATGAATTGAAGCAAAAATTTGACTAGTACCTAGAAACTTGGAAAACCTATACACGTCAAACGTTTACATGTGCTAAGCCTATTGAATTTATCTGAGCCGTCCCACATCAAACCATGTCGATGCTAAAATATTTCCTTTCATATCGACGACCTCGAAGGCAGAGTGGTCACCATCCCGGACTGCCATCTGTAAGGTTGCGGGTTCGATTCCCATGCGGGGTGAATATTTGTGTGTACCACAAATGCTTGTCTCGGTCTGGGTGTGTGTGAATGAATGGGTGCGTAGTTTCTGATTACAAGTTTCGAACTTAGTTAGGGGTCACTATGATGCGATGATGTAGTGAATGTTATGTTATTCCTTAAAATTAACCCTCCAAACGCTAATACTACTCACACTTACCCGGATATCTATTCACAATATTACCCAACCAGTAATCTAGGCACTTGATTAGAACAATGAACAGTTGGCTCCAACTCCCGCCAACTTGGAACTCGCTAAGTGAAGCCATTCAGTCGCATATCAGCTCAGTGTAGACCCAGTTTAGTGGCTGTTGGACTAGTTAGATGACTTGTTTTGGTGTTAATTAAATAACTACTGCTAAAGTTAGAACTGTTGGTAAGTTTGCCTGTTCGGTTATGCAATGGCTTGTACGGTTTTATTTGCGTTACAATTTAAACCTAGTTTAACAACATTAAATTAAAAATTTAAAAAACCTCCAACACAATTACTTTCAAACCCCCATAACTTTTAAACGGGTCAACCGATTTTCATCAAACATGTCTAAGAACACTCGCACGTAAGTCCCCTTTAATACCAAAAATACTAAAGGTTCATCCGTTCGGGAGCTATGATGCCACAGACAGACAGATACACACACACACACACAGACACGTCAAACTTATAACACACCTCTTTTTGCGTCGGGGGTTAAAAACCTGGTTTAAGCATTTGACACCTTGTCAGTCAAATCTGTCACTTTAGTCTTTTGACAGTATTCATAATTGTACTTAATTGAAAAACCTGGTTTAGTGCTAAACCAGACTAAAAATGCAACGCAAATAAGGCAGCTAATGTTTAATGAGATCAAAGTTATCCTGTTAAGTCAGTGCCAAGTTATCCTGCCTCGAAAGTTTATTGACATGTGCCTCTACCTACTAAGCCTTATAGTATCTAACTGATATTATTAATATACTTATAGATATATTTGATTTACACGAATACTAAACATTGAAATAAAACACTTAAACGTTCAATATTTTTAATATAATTTTAAATACACTGTGAATTTAATTAAGTATATTCAAAATATTGAAGGTAGTAAACTTTTTACATTACTTTGTACAGACGTCTTCCATCTTAGTCTTCTGTGATCGCGGGTTCTGTAAAGAATCCGAAACGTCAGAAAATGTAAAACAAAATATAACCACGACAAAATCCGTTTAAGTGTTTTATTCCAATGCTATTATTACGCTTAACATTGTCAGTAAGAACGTAAACAATGAATGTACCATTTCATGTTTATCTTTCTGCACTTCACCGTATAAACTTTAACTACACGAATGTTACTCTTTGTGAGCTTTCTTAAAAAGGATTCGAAGGTTATCTTCACGTAATGTGAACTTAGTTTATTAACATTGTTTTCTTTGGTTATTTTGTTGAAGATATGGGGTAATACGAGTAATATACACATATAAGTGAACTTGCATTAACAGCATAATCATTCACTACATCATCTCATTATAAGTAACTGATCCCTAACTAGGCTCGAAACTTGTATCTTGGGTATCAGAAATTACGCACACACTCATTCACAAACACACCCAGACCGAGATAAACATAAGCACAGTATTAAAAACTACGTATAAGTTAGGTTAGGTTAGATGGTGACACACATGAATCTATAGATCATAATATTATACTTTTACTAGCTGTGCCCCGCGGTTTTACCCACGTATATCACAATCCCGTGGGAATCCTTTCTTAGCGGATGCCTACGTCATAACATCTACCTGCATACCAAATTTCAACCCGATCCGTCCAGTGGTTTGGGCTGTGCGTTGATAGATCACTGTGTCAGTCAGTCAGTCACCTTTGAGTTATATATATTTAGATTTTGAGCCAAACAGTAATTGAACCTAAAACCTTTACTGCCTTATTTGCGTTGCATTTTTAGTCCAGTCTAACAAAACCTGGTAAGCATTTGACAGCTTGTCAGTCAAATCTGTCACTTTGACAGTATTCAAAATTGATTGTAAAACCTGGTTTAGTGCTAAACCGGACTAAAATGCAACGCAAATAAGACCGTTAGTGTCTAACGTCGAGTATCACTTTACTATATAGTATGTCAGCATTAATTTAATTTGATTAATGTACTGTTTTCTCAAAAAAAATCTAATAAAAGAAAAACTTTTATAAAAATAATAACATATCCACAAAATTTTACAACCATTGCAAAAAAAAACTCATTGCAAACTTCCAAAAACGTCTTATTTTTATACCATCCTCAAATCTCAAAGTTATTAAAAACTACACTACCCGAAATCCGGTAAAATCGTTCCTTAGTCGGTACTCAAACCGTAACTTACGGAACTTGAAAAGAAATAATCCAGCACTGGTACAATGGCGTGAGATTGTAACGAAGATAAAGAGGGTCTGGAGTCACGTGGGTGTAATAAAAGACATTGTTACTCTCTGGTGCGCCAATATCCGGGATATCCGGGTTATCCGGGTTATCCGGGCCTGGTCCGGATTAAAAGAAACATGATTTGCAGGGTTAACGGACCTTTGATTTGTAATTGGGGTTTTTGAAATGGTTTTGATTTTTTTGATGTTAGTGAGTTTATTCATATTCGTACTGATTGTATGTTAATTTAAATAAGATTAAATAATTACTTTGTTTTATACCTATGTATATGTTGCACGTAATTGTGGTTAGTTTCTGCATTAGGTCAGACTCTAGCAATAAGGATCAAGCGAACCTCTTTACAATAAAGTTGGTGATTTCAAACTCTAGCCATGTTAGGAAAATCGCAAACATGTGTCATTATTGTTTGTACATATCGACCCTTGTTTAAGCTACAATATTTCAGTAGGTTGAAAGAAAAGACCTTACTCGTGTTAAGTGCGACGGTGACGCATGGGTTAAGGCCGTTGACTTCCGATCGGAGGGTGCCTGGTTTGAACCCAGCTAGTCTCGCCACGTACCAATGTATTTTCAATTTACGAATTCACAAGTACGTTAATTTTGACGCTCTTACGGTGAAGGAAAACATCGTGATCCTGCACACACTTGGGAAGAAATTCTGCAGCTGTGTGTGAAGTCGACCAACCCGCACTTGGCTCGTGGTTGACTAAGACCTAATCACCCTAATTCAGGGTAGGCTCGAGCCCCTCGGTGGGGAAATATGAGCTGATGATGAATGCTGATTGCACCTTTAAAAGTATTGCACACTGTAAAAGACTCGAAGTGTTATTTCATTTTGTTAATGCTGTTGGTGTAACTTATTAAAGAATTAAATCGTGTTGTAAAAACTGCCTACTTCCAGTACAGTACAATACATACAATTTAATATGTAAATAGATAGAGAGGTCTTAATTAGATTCGTTGTAAGGTTGTCAGGTTCAACTTAACGATAATAAATGTTTCAGAGAGCGCTCTTCAGACGTTGCGCATTGTCTACAAAGACTACTGTTACGAGTATAATCATTTATGTTTTGCTTTCGGGCGTTATTCTTGTTTCAGTTAAATTATATAGTAATTCTCGAGACTTCGGATATAGTAAACTTTCTTTCTCTGTATTCAAGAAAACGTTTTTGTCGAATTTCATAATGTTAAGATCAGTATTGTGGTGAAGGGAGACCGCGCACAACTCGTCCCGTGGGCTGCCCTCCCGTCTGGTGAACCGATGACCTGAAGAAGGTGGCGGGTAGCGGCTGGATGCGCAGAGCTGAGGACCGAGTGAGGCGTGACATGGGGAAGGCTTATGTCCAGCAGTGGATGGCTACAGGCTGACGATGAAGATCAGTAATTTATAGATATTTATGTACAAAAAAAGTTGTATTTGCGTTATCTCTATGGCGGTTTGGTTCCTAAGTACTATAATGTTATATATATTAAATACTAGCTATGCCCCGCGGTTTCACACACGTAGTTCTCGTTCCCGTTCTCGTGGGAATTTCGGGATAAGAAATAGATGTTGGCCGATTCTCAGACCTACTGAATATGCTCACAAAATTTCATGAGAATCGGTCAAGCCGTTTCGGAGAAGTACGAGAACGAACATTGTGACACGAGAATTTTATATATAAAATTAATATTTATGAAGTGAAACACAAATATTGTCAAAAAAATCAATAACTATGAATACGGACCCCAAAAATTCCATATCCCACACACACACCTAAACTTCAAAATATAAACTTACCATCTGTCTATCAATATATTACCGAGAGGATCCTTCCTCCCTCGTAACCAATACCCGTATTGTCGCGGTCACACCGAGCCCAATATCCGGGCCGGGTCAAATGTATACTGTGTGGTATAATTAAATTTTTTGTGGAAAATATTTTTCGCACTATAAAACTAGCGATACATACGGCTTTGCATGGTTATTTTGAGGTATGTTTTCTTTTTTTTATTTGAACTAAATCACTGACATGAAAAGAAACATTTGAAACTAGCGTTTTTATCCTGATATTTGATTCTATTTATTTCAAATAAAGAAAAAAACTTTTTTTTCTAATATAATTGTAAATATAAACATCTCATATCATCTGTCTATCAATCCATTACCCAGAGGATCCTTCCTCCCTCGTAACCAATTGTATTGTCGCGGTCACAAAGACCCCAATATCCGGGCCGGGTGAGCCCCGCGCTGCGGTCGGCGGTGGCAGGATTACACTTTTGTGTGGTGTAATTAAAGTTTTTGGGAAAATATTTTTTTTCGTATTTTTTATTCAAGACTTGTGGTCTGAGCTTTGTAGGGGTTTTTATAGTATATTTTCGAAATCTTTCGCGTAATCTTTACCTTGACAATATTGAATACAAAAAATTAGTGACCGACTGAACTTTCGGTTTCAGCCATAGTTTTGGTTTCAACTAAAATCCGTTTCAAGACAATCGTATCGGATGACCTTAAATCGGATTGTATAAAGTATAAATATGTTTTCATAAGAAATTACTGTTGTTTCTCTCTTAAAACCTTTCCTGCAATAAAATCTTGAAAATACTTAACTTTTAAAAGCAATGTTGTACATTTTGTAATTTACGGCAGTTTTACGGTTACCGGATTGAATCGTAAAAGTGACGGTAAATAAGGACCTGTTGCTTAAAGTACCGGTTTATGGGACGTACTTAACTTACCGATACATTTAGGTATACATATGGCTGTTGCTAGCCGTCCGCTAGAATTGACGGTAATATAATGTCATTCGTTCGCTAGTCGGATGAATAAGATTAATTTTATTCGTCCGAATTACTGGACGACTAGACATTTCGTTAGGTATATACCGGATACATTATACAGGGTTAATTTTGGAAGTGGGCGTGGTATACCAAGTCATGTTCTTTACGGATAGCGTAACATGTTGAAAGGAATCTTTTGACGAAAAGAAAGTTTTGACAAAAAAATTAACTATAGGTATTAATTGGATTTTTGAAAACTAAATATTTTTATGAACATTTTCCCATTTTTCAAATGTTAGATGATGACATTTTTCAACTGTTAGATGGTGCAATTTTGTTTTCCTAATTACATAACTGATTTAGTTTTAAGCTAAGATTATTGTTGTAATGATGACGTTTACTTTGAGTATTTTTTGCTATAGTTTCAGATTGCACCATGTCTTCTTGATAAATTCACCCTGTATACTTAGGTGTGTAGTTAATAGATATTTACTCAGTGTTGCCAAGAAGTTTTTGTTTTTATTGTCGAAAAAGGTCTTTTTTGTGAAGTTTTTAGTGAAACTTATGAGTTTTAAAACTGCTGTTGTTTGAGAGTGTTTATTATAAATGATTGACCAAAAATTGGGGATTTAAAGAATCTTATAGAGAGTGCCGAGTGGGTGGTCAAAGTAGTATGCAAGTTTTTTACCTAAACTGGGATTCAAACTTGGAAGCAACCCTATTGATTTATTAATTCTAGGTTCTTTTAGAAGAGTACAAACATTTCAAATACAGTTTTTCCAAAAAAAATCTTAATATTTAAACTTTATTTTTATACGAAAGTCTTCCCTTACTTATTAAACAAAAAACAAAGATATTTAAATCCTCCCAAAACTCAATATAAACCAGAATGAATATTATATTAAGGGTATTCTATTATTCTTTTAAAACTCGAGTCGAGTGAGGAAAGTCATCCGTTCGAATATTGTCTTTAATGAAAAACTTTTGTGGAGCGACCTCGGTCCGGGATGGCTCCGGGATGAGTCCGGGACGGGACGGGACTCCTTACACTCCACATCATAGGGATAAGGTTATTAAGACAGGCATAGGACACATGGAACATTGTAGACGGAACAAGGATACACGGTGTTCAGTTGTTCGACTACAATGGTTACAAAAAAGTAGGTACTTATGATAGTAGATTTATGATGTTACTAGCGATTTTACCGGCGTAAATTCCAATCCTAGTTTAGTTTCCTGTGAATTTGATTATGGGTATTTAAAAACGAAGTGTCTAGCCGTCCACATTATATTAAACGTCCATTCTAGCGGACGGCTAGTAACAGCCATTTAAAAAGCACATCGCCCATATTTTATTTGGCTCATATTATTCCTAGCCCACTCTTTTCTCATCTTCCATATAAGTACTTTTCACTTTGTAAAAAAAATAATTATTAATTGATTGATAATTAATATCGCAATAAATAAAAAAGAACGAACATTACCGAAGTCATGTATGTACATTCATTTCGTAAGCCATTATTGAAGAAAACCGCTTTAGAGCTTAAGAGTTGATACAACTCCTAAGCTCCGTCTACTCTTTTTGATTAATCTAAACATTATGAATGAAAATTCCTCTTTAATACATGAGAACAAAAGGAATAGGTATTCGTGAGCGCCGGGAGCCTGACGGGAATTTACATATAAAACCAATATAATCTCGGTTCAATCCGATACCGACTTGAAATTTATCAAAACGGAAAAATTTGATAGGAAAATGGGTTTTGTGATGTCTCTGGATTGTGATTGGGAGAACAATTTATCAATCTATCAGTGTCGTTTATCTACCAATTTCGAATTGTAGAATGAATCCATGAATGTTTTCATAGGTGGTTTGTAACCCCCGACGCAAAAAGAGGGGTGTTATAAGTTTGACGTGTCTGTGTATGTGTGTGTATCTGTCTGTCTGTGGCATCATAGCTCCCGAACGGATGAACCGATTTCAATTTAGTTTTTTTAATTTTTTTTGTATTAAAGGGGACTTACGTGCGAGTGTTCTTAGATATGTTTGATGAAAATCGGTTGACCCGTTTAAAAGTTATGGGGGTTTGAAAGTAATTGTGTTGGGGGTTTTTTCAATTTAATGTTATTTTTGTCTATCATGTTATAAGATAATAATTGGAAATGACTTTTGCCCAGCAGTGGGACAATACAGGTTAAAAAGAAATTGGAAAATGGGGAATTTAAGAGCGATTAGTTCCCATTTCGGCACCCAGTCATAATTTAATAAGAATTTTGTACTTCTAAAGTACAGTCTCGTTCATAACATATAAAAATATGGTTAGTTATCTTGAGCGAGAAACGAACCCGTAAGCTTTGTCGACACTACCTGGTGTTCATTTTATCATACCATTTAATACATTTTATAATAGTAGTAAATTAAGTTTCTATATATAAAAAAAATATAAATTATTAATATGTACAAACCGCGATATACCTCAATGTTCTTGCAAATATTTGTAATAATATAACCGGTTTAATCCTTCTAACGTGTTTTTATTACAGTTATTTATATAATTTAATTAAAACTTTGTATTTGTTACAGGTAAGTTGGAGAATTGAAACTTTTTGATGAACAGTAAGATTTTAATTATAATACAACACAATTTAATTTAAGTACATATTTATAAAGTAAAGACAAGACTTACTTATATAATAAATAAATATTGACAATAATATAAGGACAATTTGGAAAATTATAATTAATATCTTTTTACGGGATATTTACACGTACCTATAAGTCGAATCCCTCGACTAGTTTCAGCCACATTCGTACGTGTTAGGGTGAAGCCAAACGGGCGTAATTTTATGAGTTGTGAGTCGCGTAAAATGAGTCGCGAAATTTACGTTCAACTGAAATTCTGTTAGACTGCCACACGGACGTATGTATTTTCAGTTGTAATCCGAAACATTTGTACGGATACTTGTATCGTGCAAGCTCCCCACCTCACCCCGACCGAAATCCAGTTGATATTATGCGTGTGAGTCGGCAGACAACTCATTTTGCGTCGCCGTGTGAATCAAATAGGACTTTTATATGAAACTGAATGCAGCAGAATTTCTGCAAACGAAATTCTGCGACTCAAGACTCACAAAATTACGCTCGTTTGGCCTCACCCTAAATATCCCGTAAAAAGATATAACTATAAACAATGACGTACGTTTCGTTTAATAATAAAATTTAGAAAATTACATGAATTCAGGGGCTCGATTCACTTGACTATTAAGCTGTGATAATTCTACTCAAATGTATTTTATTATCAACATTATGGCCGTTCTTTGACATTTGTTGCCTCAATATCAGCATATTTCTTATCAAATGATGTCTCAAATTGCTGACTCGACACGACACCCTGATATGGTTCTGGGTTTGAATCCCAACTGAAGATACAATTGTGGTGTGTCGTTTCAGGTAATGATATAAAATGAAATCAATTTTATTTATAAGTTTTTGTTATAATAATAATACACAGTTGGACACACCAAAAGTTTAAATCGAGTTAATAATTTTTGAAGTTCACTTTTTAAACTTTCGCGATCGGAGTTCATTGTTTACATTATAAGTATAGAGTTTAATTTAATGTATTATTTCTACTCTAAGTATTTTTTGTATTATTTGAGAGGGAGAAATCAACTTTTAATTCTGGTTTATCATTTATAAGTGTGAGGACAGACGACACGAAAAGTCCCGCTTTTCCCCACTAGTTAACACTCGGAGAAAAATGAGAATACACACTAAGGGCCTATTTCACCATGTTCAAGTATCGTTCCGAGTACCTACTCACATGTTTTGTCTTTGTCACTTGATATAAAGTAAGAAAGAGACAACACTCACTTTACTCTGTGAGTAATGATACTTGAAGAATACGCTCTTAAACTAATTAAAACCTACTTAAGTAATACTATTTGTTCCTTTTCGTCTTTATTCGGTATTTCTTCCTTTTCTCCTTTCTCCACTATTTTTTCCTTTTCTTCACACCTGCCTTTGTGCGCCAATTCAACTCCTGCGCATTGCAACCTAAAAACGGGAAAATACTTTGATTATTTTTTGTTAGGTAGTAGGAATTGACTTTTTATTGGTGATAGTACTATCGCCAATAAAAAGTCACACAAAATGGATGCATCAAATCGCCACAATTGACAATTTATACAACACCCTAATCTTCCTAATTCAGGGTAGGCTCGATGATAATGTATAAAGTATCAATATAAATTACCAGCAAGAGTTGCTGTAAGTCTTTCCGTCGACTCCACACACCGGGGCGTACAGCGCGAAGCAGATACAGTCGTTGGTAGCCGCTTGTTGTGACAGACAGACAGCGATTAGGAGAATGGTGAATACTGAAATAATAAGGAAAAAAACGTTGCTTTAATTTCTACTTAGAAGGCTGGGTCGTATCTCATCACGTAACCAATGTGTTATCAAATTTTAAAAACTACGTTTGTTTTGTATACTCGTACTACCTATACGAACATATATCATGAGCGGGACTAAAACACTCGGTTGCAGACAAACATGCACATATAACCATGAAAATTATTTATTTTAAGAAAGCTTACGGACTATTAACAATAGTTATAAGTTTTTTTTTAAATAACAAAGTTACCTATGACAAGCTTTCACAAATTAATAAGAGCAATAATTATATAAGTACAGTCTCGGAATGAAAAGGTTCGTCAATTTTCAAATTGATTCGAATAATGTGTCGCGAAAACATATTACCTTTTGAAACTATGTTACAGAATAGACTCGGGTTAGGGAAAATAATGTTCTACTGCTCGATAATAAAGTTTAAAATTATTCAGATCAGTGTTGTTTGACAGGATAAATATCTTGTCAACAAGATTTTTGATGAACTAAATGCCGCGCGCACAAGGCAGTGTTTAAAAAAGGATAGATAAATCAAGCAAAACCTTATTCGATAGAAAACGTCATTCTATTTATTTAAATGTTAGCATCACTGTTTCTTACACTTGTATGTTGGCATAATTGTTTCTTGCAATACTAGTGCAAGTGAAAACCAACTCTAAGGTGACGAACCTTTTCATTCCGAGACTGTACTTATAACTTCTTTTTTGACACGCTGAAGTTGTGAAAATATAAATTTCAAAAATAAGTTCTGTAAATTATACCCTAAACTTAGATCATAATTTAAAGTACTTATTAGTGTACTTACTTCTATAAACGGGCAGTTTTTAGTACCAAAATAGAATGAGTAATGTTATGGGCCTTGGGAAGCGATTTGTAATAAAACATTTTTACTACTTCAACTTTTTATTTATGTAAGGGCTTGTGTATAGATTTATCTACTTACGGCCTACCTGATAGTCTATATCTATAGGTTTTGTTATGTTTTTACACAACTAACTCTCTCGAAATTGGGTTCATTTCGTACTGCGATATTTTTAGTTAAACTAAATACTTATTAGGGTTTTAAGCGTTCCAACCTCCTGGTACACTTATCCCTTGGACTACGAGTAATACCAGCGTTATTTTCTTTACCATTAGATCAAATTATGTCATCCAGCTTAATATAATAAAAAATATTTTTCAACACACTACAACACACTGCTCATAAAGGGGCTCTTATTTGTGCAAAAACAGTTGAATAATGACACGTTTTATTCACCAGTGAGTTATAGATTGTTTTTTTTAATTGCTTTCATTTAAAAAAAGTTTTGATACCAAAAAAATTGTGTCCATACATTTTAAAAACAAACTTCAACTATGTTTCCTTACTTTTGGTAGGTCTATGGTCGATTCCATTCATTCATTCATTCGTTTTTTTTTTTAATAAGTATATTCTTTTAGTCTTTGGCCGATCACCATTGTTGTGTTGGATGCGCGCGAATAGAAAAACTGTTTATTTATTAGCGAAAAATGATAATTTCTTCGCAAATGTGTTGAAAAACGTTGTATGGTACACACGTGTATTGATGATTACTATCCTCGGCTGTCTTCAGACCCTCGCCTGACGGCTCGGGCCTCAATAGCGCCTCGGAAGTAACAGTATTATTTATTTTTATTTGAATGCATTCCTACTTTTGATGCTAAGATTTTTTTTAATTAAAAAGCGGACATTATAAGAATTCAAATACGAAATAAATTATATAAATATTCTCACCAAATAAAACCTTCATGTTTGTTTTTTATCTCAATAATCACTTAAAAAATATCAAATAAAATAAATAAATATTAAAATGTTTATAACACTACTATCCACTTCTTACGCTGACCACTAACTGGTTCCGGCTGATCCACTTTATTTATCCTTATAAACAAATAGTCCACAACCAAAATCCAAGATGGCTGCCGACATGTTTCTGAACTTGAGGAAAATAAAAACTAGTTTTAAATTACTTATATTTCCTATTTGAAGTACTTGTTTTACTAGTAAAATATGTGAATGGGTTTTTTATTTGGTTTTTTAAAGATGATTTAATTGGCATAGTGGTTACGGTACCTGACTGCGAAATGAAGGGTTGTGGGTTTTATTCCCGTACGAGGTAAAAAATATGTAATGATATAACACACATCTTCTCGTCACTTGGTCCCAATTGTATGGATGAATGTGGAAAGTTCGAGAAAATCGGCTTCGAGACACTTTTTTGTCGAGTTTTTGGATTTGGAATAGCGAATGTCAAAAATGCATTCTTTGTTTTTGTGGTAAATATAGTTTTTTTTTCCTTTTTAGTGTCAAAATTTAAAAGTATGCATAGTTTTTCTTTTCGCGATTAGGACCGCTCGCAGTATAAACAAAATATGTAAAATCTGTTTGTTTTTAATCTCCAAGCCTTTGTCCTTTTAAATGAAGTCTGCATTTTAATTTAACCAAACTTTTACCATGTGTATTTTACGAAACCTTTGAGACCATTTGTGGCATAGTGGTAAGAGTTTTGACTTCCATTCGGTAAGGCAATGGTTCGATCCGCCACGTACCAATGTGTTTTCAAATTTCGAATTCATTTGTTTATATTTGACTTCTTCTGGTGAAGGAAAACATCGTGCATAAACCTGCACACACCTGCGAAGATATTCTGGTTGGGTGTGAAGTCGACCAACCCCCACTTGGCTTGTGGTTGACTAAGGCCTAATCACCCTTATTCAGGGTAGGCTAGAGCACCTCGGTGGGGATATTTATGAGCTGATAATGCCACGTTTCTTGCGGTTTACCAACGTTTAATCACCAGCTAATATACCTCAAGCAATGTGCTTTTAGTACTTACCATTTTATCATCAATTTTCCTTCCTCAAAAACACAGTCTAAAACAACACTAAGTATTGAAAAGAATCCTACTAATATTACAAAGCCGAATGTTTGTTAGTGTGGATGTAGATGTTTGTTCATCTTTCACGCAAAAACTACTGAATGGATTTTAATGAAATTTGGTACAGATGTTCTTCATACTTAGAAATAATATTTAGAATACTTTTCATCCCAACATTCCCACGGGATAAGGTTCCACGCGGGCAAAACTGCGGGGCACAGTTAGTGATAAATAAATAAAAAACTGTGCTACCAAGCCGCAGATGGCGTACGAACTGTTCGACAGTTTTCCTTATATTGTTACATTATATAGAGACGAGGCATTGTTATGTAATTACATTATCCGGTATGTAAGAACATCGTAATAATTGTTATTTTCTTTAGGTAATAATAATCTACACTAATATTATAAAGAGGAAAGGTTTGTATTTCGTGCGTATGTTTGTAATTAATAAACTCAAAAACTACTTTGACGACCTCGATGGCAGAGTGGTCGCCATGCCGGACTGTCATCCGTAAGGTTTCGGGTTCGATTTCCGTACGGGGTGAATATTTGTGTGAACCACAAATGTTTGTCTCAGTTTGTGTGTTTGTATGAATAAGTGCGTGCGTAGTTTGTGATACCCTAGATACAAGTTACGAACTTAGTTAGGGGTCAGTTACTAATAGATAGATTAATTCAAGAGGAAGATTTTTGTTGTTATTTTTCCCCTCATCCTTACAGGAAAGACAACTACGCGGGTAAAACCGTGGGACGGAGGTAGTAGTTTATAATTATTCCATAACTGTTGTTGTAGTACATTATTATCACATCACTTCACACCACATGTTTTCACACTTGTCAACACAATCATGATGTATTAATATGTACATAATATTATTATTTATGAGCTCGTGAATGGGCAATTTTCCGTATTATAAGATTACTAGTAACGCTCCACGGTTATACCCGTGTAGTTCTCGTTCCCGTGAGAATGCGGGGATTAAATTATGCTAAAAACCTTCCTCTTGAATCACTCTATCAATGAAAGAAAACCGCATCAAAATTCGTAGCGTAGTTTTAAAGATTTAAGTATACATAGGGACAGATAGATAGCGACAACGAGTTTGTTTGATAGTGTAGTGATGTACTTATGTATGTTTTTCGCAATTAGACGCCCTTATTTTGGTCCTTTAAGCGTGCTGTGATATTTTTTATCACACTTTTTAGGGCTGTGTTTATATATATTTGTTACCTATTGACTGCAAAAGTACTGAGCCAACGTGTATACAATACTTGATAAACAGAAAGTACATGCTAGTACCGGTTGTCGTACTAGACTAACATCATCGACAATCCAGACTTCAAATCTAACATGTAGTTTAAACAAAAAATCGTCACCTTTTGCTGCCTATTGGCAGTCGCCTGACATTATATTTTAACTGACCCCAATTAGATATGGGATTATGTTTTTAAAGAAGAAGAAAAACAGCAACGACACCCTATCTAGAAGAAAACCAGCTTTAGAACGAAATATCAAATAATTACTTTGTTAATATATTCAACTAAATTCACAGTCAAAATCACTTGTCAAATTGTATTTATGCAAATTTCATCCCCCAGATAAACCCTCATCATAGTTTTTACCACACCAACAAAACATAGTTGAGTGGTGCTACAAGAAGTCTCTCTGAAGAGTACAATCATTTATTATCCTTCACAATGTTAGTGGAAACGAAAGTTTTAATGCTTTAACAATGGACGAGGGAATATTCTATTGGTACTAGCTTTGTAGAGCAGTTTTACCCAGCGTAAGTCGTGATCTCTTAGATTTATGGATAACTAGCAGCGCTTCGCGGTTTCACCCGCGTAGTTCCCGTTCCCGTTCGAATTTCGGGATAAAAAGTATCCTATGTTCTTTCCCGGACCATAAGCTACCCCTGTACTAAATTTCAAGTCAATCGATTCAGTAGTTTAGCCGTGAAAAGGTAACAGACAGACAGACAGAGTTACTTTCGCACTAGCAGCGCCCCGCGGTTTCACCCGCGTAGTACCCGTTCCCGTGGGAATTTCGGGATAAAAAGTATCCTATGTTCTTTCCCGGACCATAAGCTACCCCTGTACCAAATTTCAAGTCAATCGGTCCAGTAGTTTAGCCGTGAAAAGGTAACAGACAGACAGACAGACAGACAGACAGAGTTACTTTCGCATTTATAATATTAGTTAGGATTTATAATATTAGTAAGGATTAGTTAGGTTAGTTTATTATACGAATTTAAATATTTTTCCTATAATAAGTATGTGTGAATATTAGTGTGAACCACAAATGTTTGTCTCGGTTTGGATGTGTGTGAATGAGTGTGTGCGTAGTTTTTGATAACCTAGATACAAGTCTCGAACTTAGTTAGGGGTCAGTTACTATAATGAGATGATGTAGTGAATGATTATGTTATGTTATGTGTATCATATATTTAAATCACTAAAGTAATTTTTGAGTGATAAAAGTACCAAATATAAAAAAAACTAAATATCTAAAATTGGTCCAGATATTTTCGCGGGAAAAACTAACACGCACAACCAAACTCACACCAAAAAACTTCTGAGTATAAAAAAATCTAAATTATTTTACATAAAATTCGTGTATTTAGAAAAGACTCTGAATTTGAATTAAAGTTTGAACCCGACAGCCAATCTTCATCGACTTTTTATCTTGGAATTCCCACTGGCTCAGCTGAAACGTGAATTAACAGGAATGAACTAGAATTAAATATATTTACTTACTTTTGGGTAAAAAAAAATATTTTTAACCTGGTATATTCTTTATGAACCTATGCTACGAGGTGTAACCCACGTTACGTTCGCTCTTATTGGTTTGACCGTGATAATTTAGCTTACCTCGATCAAAAGACTATCTCACATTGAAAGATTATTACGAATCGGACTCGAAGTTCCTGAGATTAACGCGTTCGAACAAACAAACTGTTCAGCTTTATAATATTAGTATAGATTCACGCATTATAGATACACATATTACCCAGAAATGTTCTACCCCGAAATATTCCCTAACACACGCACGCACTACCCCAAAATTAGAACAGGAAAACGCGAAAATTACTGGAGTAAAACGGCAGGAAACAGATACACTATGTAATAAACTATCAACATTTATAAGCAACAAAGAAGCCCCCCTCCTTCACCCCCCCAACTACACTTTACGATCAGATGCTCATAACATCGATATATCCATAAAAACCGGTCACTTTTGATAGCCCGGATATCCTTTACCCCGGGTTTATACCCCGCCCGGATCGTTTAATATCCATTTATATAAAAACTAGCAGTGCCTCGCAGTTTTATCCGCGTAGTTCCCGGTCCCGTGAGAATTCGAGGATAAAATTATACTGAAAAACCTTTCTCTTGAATCACTCTATCTATTAAAAAACCCGCTTCAAAATCCGTTGCTTTTTTTTAAGATTTAAGTATTCATAGGGACAGACAGACAGCGACAACGACTTTGTTTTATACTATGTAGTGATAAGCTTTAGTTCCACCCCTCTTTATGATATTGAAGATATGATTTACCCCCCTTTAAATTATTTTTTGGTCAAAGTATCAGAGTAATAGTTCGAATGGATTTTTGGCAATATAGGAGATAAATGGTAGCCATATCTATACAATACATATACAATAAAATTGTAACGGATATAAAACTATATAGAAATGGAAGAAAAACTAATGGGTTCATTCAGTTCGCTCGCAGTCGCTGAGCAGTACGTACGCATACTGACAACGTATCAAACCAGTTTTAAAAGATCACTGTTTCTCAACCTTTAACCATGTTCCAATGCAAACTCTGCGATGCTGAATTTAGGGATGGAGTTCAGTGCACTGTCTGTCTTGGTCACTATGATTTTCCCTGCGCCGGAATAACAGAAGTTGGATACCGGAAGCTAGGTGACAGACAAAACACATGGAAATGTGCTTCTTGCAAAAAAAGTGGTACTATCAGTCCACTTCTCATTCCATGCAGCAAGCAGAATACCGGCTCAAGTTCTTCAGCGTCTAAATCACCCACTACTTTGGATACCGGATATATCGCCGTCGAACTCAGGCGTTTGTCAGCCCAGGTGTCATCGTTACCTACCCTAGTGGAAAGTGTCAAGGCAATTCAAACCGACCTCGCTGACCTCAAGAAGATTAAGGATGACATTGCAGATCTGAAGCTAATGAAGTCGGATATAGCTGGAATTAAGACCTCAATTGAGTTTGCTCACCAGTCCATTGAAGCACTGACAACTAAGGTCTCGGTTATTGATCAACAGGTCCAATCTCTTCTTAAAACGAAAGACGAGGTAAACCATCTTCGTCAGCAGATGGAGTTAATGCAGGAGACAGTACGTGAGCAGGAACAAAGATCTCGCATGAATAATATAGAGATTAAAGGAATTCCTCTCTCAAATTCAGAAAACCTGTTCTCACTTGTCACGAAGATTGGGGAACTCGTCAAATGCCCATTGGCTAGGGAACAAATTAACTACGTCGCCAGAGTACCGATGAGAAACGACAAAGTTAACAAATCTATAATAGTCGCTGTGCATAATAGGTACCTAAAGGAGGACTTCGTCGCCGCTGCCAAAAAAGTCACCATTACCCCAGTTGACTTAAATCTGCAAGGCAACTCAAGAATTTTTGTTAACGATCATCTCACCTTGGACAACAAGCTTCTCTTGAACAAAGCCAAAGCGCTCGTAAAATTTTTTTGAGAAAAAATCACACTTCGCCTGTCCTCCCCATAAGGACAGAAAAAGATTTAAAAAAACTACTGAACTAATTTACACCAGTATTATGGTATATTTTCTTATTTTTATATATTTTTTAAATTATTGTAATAGCACCTGTGCGCCAAGTTTGAGAATCGCTGTCTTGCCCGCTTGTGCATACCAGTTCTGCTACACTTGCAACGTACCAAATATCGCATCATTACTAGTTTCGCTTGTCGCCGGGCGGCCGTGTCGTTGCCTGCTACTATGTGCCAATTCACATTACCCTCTTTTGTGTGATAAATTCACTGTTTATTTCTTTACGTCACTGGATTTAATTATTTCTAATAAGTCTGTGAATGCCTTTGTTTTGCTTCGTAAACATTGCGTTAAGGTGAACTTTGTACACCTGTTACATCCGAAGTTTAGTGCTTTGTTGATTATGCGTATTTATAATCAGATTTTAACTACCCGCCCTGCTATTCGCTATTTCATTATACATCTGTTCTCTACAATTCTTAATATAATATTTCTATTAAATTGCTTGTATAACACAGATATTATTTTAAAATATTTTTACAATTCACAACAATATACATTATACAAATATTTGACACATTCTATTAGTTTAGTGCTTTACGGTTTTAAATATTTTTTAATCATAATAGTTTATTATAAGATGTTGACATTGCACATGTGTACTGGTATAACACTACCTGTACCTATATATTATTACTTTAACGTTATGTTTTTACTTGGGATCTTTATTATTATAAATAAGTCACAAGTTTATGACCCTTACGGACGGGACTATGTCATTTCATTCTTAACAAAATACTTTTTAAATAATTTACCAAGGCATATATTATTATTTTTTATCATATATAACATTATTTTATTATACTTTCATAGTTGTGGCTTTGTAAACAACTCACCAAGGCATACTAAATTACTTTTCAACATAAACAACATTATTTTATTAAATTCTCATGTCCGTGACCCTTACGGGCGGGTCTTTGCTATTTTATTCTTAACTAAATACTTTTTAAATAATCTACTAATGTATATAATATTAATTTTTATTATATACAACATTATTTTATCAAATTCCCATGTTTACGATTCCTACAGATGGGTTTACGTTATTTTATTCTTTACAAAATACTTCTTGGACATAGAATTAATGTTATACTATTTAAAATTTACACAATCTCTATCAAATATCGCAATAAAATGACTTCCTTCAACATTCTTTATCAAAATGTTCGTGGATTACGCACGAAAACAACAGATTTTTATCGCAATGTGTGCTTGAATAACTATGATGTTATTTGCTTGACCGAAACGTGGCTTGTCGATAGTATCAGCAATAGTGAGTTGTTTGATGACCGCTATCTTGTGTGGAGGAGGGATAGGAATTATCATGAGACTTCACAGTCACTTGGGGGTGGAGTTTTGATAGCCGTACGTCGAGACATCGCTGCCGAAGGTCATGATGAGTGGTGCTCCGCAGCTGAAGACTTGTGGGTGACCCTCTTGCTTCAGCTTCGCAGGCCAAGAGTTACTTACAGAATGCACATTTGTGTTACGTACTTGTGTAACCAAAATCTAGGGAACTCGTTAGCCATACAGACATCATTATTCTCCAATACTGTCAGCAACATTTTCTTGAGTCACTCCACAGACTCGTTTGTTATTCTAGGTGACTTTAACATCCCAAATCTCGTATGGGAACAGTCAGATGATGGCAGCTCGTATGAGCCCCATAATATACAAGCTGACTATCAACAAGAATTGATTGATAATTTTTTCTCATGTAATTTATCACAATATAATGCTATTACAAATATTAACAATCGTATTTTAGACTTGGTATGGTCAAATAATATAGTGTCGGTTGTCCATTGTGACCCCCTAGTCTCGGAAGATCCGCACCACAAATCTCTTTGCATCTCAGCAGACTTTGTTGAACTACATAGTTTACCGATCAGGCCCTTTCTCAAGTACATGTATCACGCCGGTGACTACGAATCAATTTGTTCAAAACTGGATGAGGTGGATTGGTATTCTGTAGTTTGTAACAAACCTTTGAATGAAGCCGTTGAATCTTTTTATAAAACTCTATACGACCTCCGTAGTAATTTCATCCCTGCCAAAATGTCTAATACGTGTAGTAAATATCCGCATTGGTATAAGTCTCCCTTAATAAAAATACTACGGGAAAAATACAAGCATCGATCTAAATATAAATTATATGGTAATAAGTACGACTTACATTCCTTCAATATTCTTAAAAATCGGGCAATAACAATGGAGAACGAAATGTTTCAGGACTACATAACGTCAATTGAAAACAACATAAAAAAAAATCCGAAGGCATTCTGGTCTTATGTCAAAACTAAAAGAACAACTCACGGATACCCATCGATACTTAAGCTGGGTCAGCGTTCTTCTAACCAGGGTGATGAAATATGTTCTATGTTTGGCGAGTACTTTTACTCCACCTTTTTAAATTCTACGTCTTACAACGCAGGTTCCACGTTATCCCATAATGAAATGCTATCTCATACTATTGCTGATTTAACTAACATTGATATAATTGACACCGAGGTTTTTAACTTATTCAAATCCCTAGACATTAATAAATCTGCGGGACCTGACGACATACCACCTTCTTTCATTCGGAGCTGTGCAAGAAGTCTCACTACTCCCTTAACTCTTCTTTATAGGCGTTCGCTGCAAGAGGGTGTTGTTCCCAGCTTATGGAAGTCTGCATTTATCACGCCTGTTCACAAAAAGGGACCTAAAGATGTCATTGAAAATTATAGACCCATTTCAAAGTTATGCGTTTTCGCTAAAATACTTGAAAAGATTGTCTATAAGCAAATGTACTTTTCATTAAAGCAATCATTCAGCGATGAGCAGCATGGGTTCCTGCGGGGTAGATCCACTGCTTCAAATCTCGTATTGTGTAGCGAGTATTTATCCAGAGTAATGTCGGAACCATCCCAAGTTGACATAATCTATACCGACTACAGCAACTGCTTTGATCGAATTGATCACAGTCTCTTGCTACTAAAACTCCAGCGTATCGGTATCCGAGGTAATTTGTTTAGGTGGTTTTCATCATACGTCGAAAATAGGTGTCAAACAGTGGTCCTTAATGGCTTTACTTCGTCTACCTTATTCATACCTTCAGGAGTGCCTCAGGGATCAATCTTGGGACCTCTGCTTTTTATTTTGTTTATTTTCGATATCCCAACCTGTTTTCGAAATAGCAAAGTCTTGCTTTTTGCAGACGATATGAAAATAATTAGTCCCATACGAACAACTGCGGATGCATTGTGTCTACAGAATGATCTACTCAGGTTCCAAAAATATTGCTCCGATAATAGGTTGGACTTAAACGTATCCAAGTGCTATGTTTGCTCATTTACTCGGAAACCCCAACCACTCTTATATAACTATTTTATCAAAGATTTGCCGGTATCTAGAGTGAACTCTATTAGGGACTTGGGTGTGACGTTTGATTCCAAGCTGTTATTTGATAGCCATATAAATGCCATAATAAACAAAGCATCTAAAGCTCTCGGATTCGTGATGCGTATATCCTCGGACTTTAACTCAATTAAAACAATTAAAATTCTCTACTGCGCTTATGTCCGTAGTCACTTGGAATACGCATCCCAGATATGGAATCCCTGCTACGCTGTTTACATCAATCGCATCGAAGGCATTCAAAAACGCTTTCTCCGTTACTTACAATACCGAGCTAAAAAGTACCTACCGGACTATATCTCTCGTTGCAAGCAGTTTCACTTGTTACCCCTGTATGAAAGGAGACGTGCAGCCGATTTATCGTTTCTTCTTAATATCGCCAACGGCACAATCGATTGTCCAGAACTGCTCGGACAAATAGGACTGCGCACCCCGGTGGTCTCACTAAGGAAACATAATCTCCTATATGTCCCATCCGTACGTTGCAATTATAGACAGAACAGTTACCTCTTAAGGGCATGCAGGTGTTACAACAAAATAGCTAATGATTTAGACCTTGACTTATTCAATACTTCCTCTTCAAAACTGAAGAAAATACTCAATGATCGCTTCTTCAACGATCCATAATGTAATGTGTGTAGCTGTAGATTTACTTATTTTACAATAATTTAACTTGTTTGATATTTTTGTAGTGTGTACTTAACGTTCTTTTAATTTTAATTATACTTCACCTTATGTTTGTGAAAACTTTTAATTAGCCCTCAATAGCATAGTTACTTATATTAATTTGTATCTTAGCTGTTAGTTTTCCTGTAAGTTTAAAATAAAATAAAATAAAATTAATAAAGCTACAGAAGATTTTATTATTAAACGAAACGTACGTCATCATATATAATTATTTAACAGAACGGGATGTTAGTACGTACTTATTAAAGTCGAAATCCTCGACTAGTTTCAGCCACGTCCGGTGGCCTTCATCAGGAGGAGTGCGATACGCCCGCGCCGTCGTCGTCGGCGTCTCGCTCTGCGCTCTTGAGTGATACTTAAATAAGTACGTACTAACATCCCGTTTTGTTAAATAATTATCCACAGAAGATTGTTTTGAGAATATTTGTCTGTGTGTTCGGTCCAATATTTTCGGACGCTATTCAACATAAAATCTAATAATATTTGTTTATATAATAACAACACTTAGGAACAATAGTTTAATTATAATTTGCGTTCTTATTCTTTCCTATTTTAACACCTTATAACCAAATTTCTTACGGTGGACACGCGGCGTAATATTTAGTCCACTTATCTCCATAATAGATTCTAAAATATTTATAATCTGTCGATTCACCCCTTTAGTCCAAGTGAAATTCGTGCAAATCATCCAATAACTCAAAAGATAGATAGCGCGAAGAAAAGTGTATAATACCGATATTCTAAGGTGGCCATTGTCGAGTCAGTTGAACTGATCAGTCCAGATATAAAACTGTGCGTCACTCCAAAAGTTTTAGGAAAACTAGATTTCCCTACTGGAATCTGGAATCGCTCCGGTGATTGATGATCATTTTTGGATGGACGTCAGTTCAACTGATCAGTTAAACTAACTCGTCAATGGCCATCTTTAAGCAGTCTCGAATAACATAATAATTCAAGCTACATCATCTCACTACTGACCCCTAGCTTAGTTCGAAACTTGTATCTAGGACATTAGAAACTACGCACACACTGTAGCACACACACACCCAGAACGAGAATAACACAAATATTCATCCCGCACGGGAATCAAACCCGCAACCTTACGGATAGCATGGTGACCACTCTGCCATCGAGGTCGTCATAATATAATCATCGCCCGCCGTAAAAACTATGCCAAACAGCACACTCTATTCAGTAGTTTATTAAGCTGTATGTGATCAGTGAGTAACATCCTTTTTAAACCAAATAAGAAATAAACTAAAAATTTAAAGTTTAATCTAAACCCCACCACATACACTCGTACTTCCATTATTTCCGTGTAGTTTATCTTGTAGTTCGCACTCCGCATTGCGGTGCGTGCAGTACACCATACTTTGTCAAGTGAGTATGTACTTTATTAGTGTGGAGTGGAGTTGTTATTACAAGTTAATTAAAGTTAGATAATTGAATTAAATTATGTATATGTTTTTTTTTAAAGTAGAGTAGGGTTATAATCTTCACTACATAGTATAAAACAAAGTCGCTTTCTCTGTCCCTATGTATGCTTAGATCTTTAAAACTAAGCAACGGATTTTGATGCGGTTTTTTAATGAATAGAGTAATTCAAAAGGAAGGTTTTTAGCAAGTTTATCCCTGAATTATCAAGGGAGCAGGAACTACGCGGGTGAAACCGAGGGGCACTTCTAGTAAAAGTAGTAGAAATGCGAAAGTAGCTCTGTCTGTCTGTTACCTTTTCTCAGCTAAACTACTGAACCGATTGACTTGAAATTTGGTACAGGGGTAGCTTATGGTTCGGCAAAGGACATAGGTTAATACTCAATACTCAATACTCAATTTTTATTGCTCACCACAATTACAAGATACAAGGTACAAGTTATTGTGGACCCTGTTAGGGCACACGCAAATAGAATACAATTTAGTTAGAAATTTACAAAGGGTAAAAACTTTGTGACACAGTCGGTATACTAACATAGTTTTAGCTCTATATTTAACATCAATTATATTATGAAAACTCTTTACAAGTAAGTATATCAAAAACAAAAATATCTTAAACTTTTAAAGAAAACAAAATAACAATACAATCAAATAATAACTTTGTGACACAGTAGGTATACTAACATAGTTTTAGCTCTATATTTAACATCAATTATATTATGAAAACTCTTTACAAGTAAGTATATCAAAAACAAAAATATCTTAAACTTTTAAAGAAAACAAAATAATAATACAATCAAATAATAACTTTGTGACACAGTAGGTATACTAACATAGTTTTAGCTCTATATTTAACATCAATTATATTATGAAAACTCTTTACAAGTAAGTATATCAAAAACAAAAATATCTTAAACTTTTAAAGAAAACAAAATAACAATACAATCAAATAATAACTTTGTGACACAGTAGGTATACTAACATAGTTTTAGCTCTATATTTAACATCAATTATATTATGAAAACTCTTTACAAGTAAGTATATCAAAAACAAAAATATCTTAAACTTTTAAAGAAAACAAAATAATAATACAATCAAATAATAACTTTGTGACACAGTAGGTATACTAACATAGTTTTAGCTCTATATTTAACATCAATTATATTATGAAAACTCTTTACAATGTTATGTTTGGTTATGTTTTATCCCGAAATTCCCACGGGAACTATGTGGGTAAAACTATCACTGCATACAGTTTTCCAATGGTCCTGATATTATGATTACATTTTATAATGTTTCACAACTTTAAAATTACTTTTTTCTAAACATTGCTTGTTTTTCGAATCACCAACTCGCACTAGTGTGCGAGGTGATTACACTTATACATTCTCACTGTATTAATATCATCAGTAAGAGAAACTTTTCTCCTGCAGTCTGGAATTCTTCTTCTGGATATTTTTTGAAAAATTGACTATTTTTGTTTTTTGTAATTTATCAATTTTAACTCATCTTTTATGAGTTCTTTGACATTCACAAGAGCATCTTTGAAACCAAATAGCATTAAATTAAAAATTTAAAAACCTCCAACACGATTACTTTTAAACCCCCATAACTTTTAAACGGAAAAACTACTGTTATCGGTTAATCCGTTCGGAAGCTATGATGCCACAGACAGACAGATACACACACACACAGACACGTCAAACTTATAACACCCATCTTTTTGCATCGGTTAAAAAATCTAAACTAAAAAAACAAAAAAAAACTGACTTAAACTCAATAAATTATTTTCGAACTCAACTATTCAAATTCAATTTCGAAAACCTTCCCATAATTTCTTATTAACACAGAACTACTTAATAATTCTGGAACAACCCTTAAAGTTACATAACACTTGCAACAACAACATAACATCTCAAAGTTTACACAAACTTGGAAAATTGTTTTAAACTACAAGATTGGAGTTTGTACGAGTTTTTGTTATTTCTACTTATTACATTGTTCTTGTATGTGTGCGATTTTGTTCCGGAGTCATACATTGATATATTTCACCTGACTGACTGATTTATCTAAGAATATTGCATTAAGGTTGTATACATTTGCAAACATGTTGGTTCTCATGATTGAAATGGCGAATATTCAGAATACTGCCAATAAAACGCAACGGGTTCAATTCCCGGGGAAGGGTTTCCAATTTAAATATTTGTGTGAATAATTAGTACCTTGATTTGAAAGAGTAAAATTACGGGTTTTAAGCCGCGAACCCACCGCGACGCACGCTACGCCCACGGTCCACGGCCACGCAGCTCAGCTACGTTGAGCTATAGCCGAGTCAGCCACGAATGTATCAATGACGTCATTTTCGTGCGTAGCGTGTGCGTGTACTTCGGTGGGTTAGCCTTTAGTAGTTTCAGATCCACTAGGTTAGGTTGGCCTAGATACAGGTATAATTACTATATAGATAGTCTATAACAAAGTCTTTTTCCGCTGTCTGTCCCTATGATTATATCCTTAGATCTTCAAAATACGCGGTTTATAATTATTTAACAAAACGGGATGTTCGTACGTACTTATTAAAGTCGAAATCCTCGACTAGTTTCAACCACGTCCGGTGGCCTTCATGAGGAGGAGTGCGATACGCCCGCGCCGTCGGCGTCTCGATCTGCTCTACACAAATTTCGACTTTAATAAGTACGTACGAACATCCCGTTTTGTTAAATAATTATATACGATGACGTACGTTTCGTTTAATAATAAAATACGCGGTTTGTTTTAATAGATAGATTATTTCAAGAGGAACATAATTTTATTCCTGCATTTTCACGGGATCGGAAACTACGCGGGTAAAACCGCGGGGCACAGTTTTAATAAATTAAATACAAAATCCGAACCGCCCTACAATTATGTAACTAAATAAAGGCCAAACCGTACATTACCGAACACTCCTCTAATTAGGGATACAATGACCGTTCCCGTAATCGCCGCCCTCATTATGTTCCCAAACAATGAACAGATGAACAATTGGCTTTTCTTAACTATTAACAATACATCCTACAATCTGTTAATTTAATAAGTAGTTATGTATTGTGGTTTTGCTTGTGTAAGGTGAATTTTGGAATACATGGTATACTACTTAGAAATTAATTAAAAAACGTGGTAATTTCGATACATTTACGATTTCAGTAAATGTATAAATTAACTTGTAAATTTATATGTTTTTGTGTTAAATCTAACATAACAATCTGGTATCACGGGAAGAAACTAGCGTCTAAGACACATGCTCGGCCTAGTTACACCTAGAGAGCAGGGGGCATCCGAAAACCGGCACCGAAATGAGTATCATAAATACCGAATTTCATGATTAACGTAACGTTCAATTTTGACAAAGGTAGTCTTATCTTTGAATCTTCACTATACACCCCTATTTTGAAATGATGGGACTTATTAAAATCAGAATATCTGTAGCAGTAACTGAATCCATATATCCAATAAAAATATCAAAAATGATAGTCGATTCGAACAAAGTCGCTTTCTCTGTCTCTATGTCCTTATGTCCCTATGTATGCTTAGATCTTTAAAACTACGCAACGGATTTTGATGCGGTTTTCAGTAATAGATAGAATAATTCAAGAGGAAGGTTTTTAGCATAATTTTATCCCCACATTCCCGCGGGATCGGGAACTACGCGGGTAAAACTACGGGGCACAGCTAGTCTAAGAAAATATAAAAATGTTAGGTTAAATAATCCATTATTTTTGTGTAAAGAAACACCTTTAAAGAACTTTTGTAACAACAAATGAGTTGATCCGAAGAGACAGATAGAGTTCTATATTTTATTATATTCCTAGAATTTGAAATATAAATTAAGTATTCTTTTCTTCCATTAATTATCCTTTAATCCGTCAGTCAAATGAACCGCTCTCTTCATTAACATTCATATAATATTAATGAATTCGCAAAGAAATTCTTTGATACAACTCACAAGTCGTTTTATGGAATCATTTTTTTGTTCTTTTAACTCTTAATATATTCATCTAATCAAGTAATGTTACTGTTTAATCTTAGAACTAAAAATATTACGTTATTATTAGGGCGAGTGAAGCGAAGCCGTTCTAATTCAATAATTTATACAGTTTTATAGTTCACTAGCTGTGCTCGCGGTTTTACCCGCACAGTTCCCGATCCCGTGGGAATTTTGGGATAAAACCTATATCATATGTCCTTTCCCGGACTATAAGCTACCCCTGTACCAAATTTCAAGTTAATCGGTTCAGTAGTTTAGCCGTGAAATGGGACATATAGACAGAGTTACTTTCGAATTAATACTAGTTAGATTTTACGAAAAATCTACAACACATACAGATTTGATATTTAATATAGTTATTTCAATTCATGTCTAGATGTGCTGAGAACAGTTAAAATAATGTTTTGTAATTGAAATAAAGAAGAGGTTTTTATATGCCGCGGGCAAAAAACAGCGTTTAAAGCTACGAGCTACGGCTCGCACCATTTTTCATCCACGTCACATGTTCAAGCTCGCAAGTCACGCTTTTAGCTATCACTTCACTACATAGTATAAAACAAAGTCGCTTCTCGCTGTCTGTCCCTATGCATGCTTAAATCTGTAAAACTACGCAACGGATTTTGATGCGGTTTGTTTTAATAGATAGAGTAATTCAAGGGTAAGGTTTTTAACATAATTTTATCTACCGATTTTACAGGAGCGGGATCTATTTTTTTTATTCAATTAAGGCCTATGAAGCCAATGAGGCACTTTTGAATAACAATGAATCTACCACGGATTCGGAATTACATCAGCTGAGAAGAATCGGAAACTATGAAAAAAATAAAAAAAATAGCACTCCGGGAGTGCCGGCAGAAGTGAAAACTTCAATATTAACGTTGTGTTTAATTATAAGTATAAAAGTACTATCATTTATGAGGTAGAATACAATGTTTGTTTCTTACTTCAGTTATAATAAACGTCACGTGATGCTGATCTTACGCTTTTTCGATCAGCATCACGTGACCCTGACGCGAGTTTGAAAGTTTTTACCCATACAAAAAAAGTGCTCAGCGCCGCTAAAGAAGTTTTCACTTCAAAAATATTAAAACAATTTATTTCTTTAACAAGGCTATGCGGGTGAAACCGCCAGCCGGGTGCTAGTCTAGTATAATCTCAGATCTAGAGTTAAGGCTAAACCACAGTATACATACGTATTCCGCCACGTAGTACAAGGATTACTTTGCTACGCGGATTACTTCGCGTCGACGCGATTTCTAGTTGTAGTTGAGTACGTGTGTAGGATAAACTTGGTTACAAGAAAAATCTGGAGATTTTGTGCTACACATTTTATTTAAATAAATGAGAAATTATGAGCAAAACTTATTCTGAATAATGCGTAGTTGGTATAAATTATGGTAATGTATAATCTCACGTCTCTCACGTAGTTGTTCTTACTAATGTAAGTGTAGAGGTACGAGTAGTGTGATTTGGCTTTTACACAAAAATATAAAACTCTTCTGTTACTGAGTGATGTACTGACTGACTGACAGACAACGCACAGCCGACACTACTGGTCGTAGAGAGCTGAAATTTGGGACATGTGTTTGTTGGGGGGACTAGGCTACCACTATAAGGATTTTTGGAAATCCCCCCATAAGGGGAGAAAAGGGAGGAATTAATTTGTAACTTTGTATTATAATATTTGCTTAGGTTTATACAATATTTACATTATACATTAAATGTAAACTTCATAGAAAACTCTGGAATTAAAATATCCATTTTAAAATGTAGTTTTAAAGACCAGGTGGCGAAGTTGGTAATGAACCTGCCTGCTCTGCCAAAGGTTATGGGTTCGATAACCTCTTTAGACAAACATTGGTGCATGAACCGAATGTCTGTTTGTCTTGGTCTGGGTGTTTAATATCTATTCTAAGGACAATTCAAGTTTGTTTATTAGTTAGATATTAGGGATAAACTTAATCGTATATAGATTACGTGATGAGGAATAGCGTAGTCACAACCCAAAACTAGTGCGTGTTGGTGATGTCAATACCGGACCATGATCTTGTGGCCCAAGAATTAAACCTGGGATATAGATCTCAAGTTTGGCAAGTGTCAATAGACCGCTTTAGACTGCGAGTACTTACTCGTCATTTATCTAAGTTTTGATGAAGAAAACTCTTTTGAACTCCCTAATCTTAGGAAACAACTGATTTGTTTTGTATTATACCTTATTTACACTATGCTCCTGCCACTGCTACTCGCGCTGTCCGCGGCAGTATTCTATTTTACCCTCTTTAGATTTTATTTATTATTATTTTATATTTCCGCGGCAGTATTCTATTTTACCCTCTTTAGACTATGCCGCTATGGGCTGGGAAGTGAGGAGGGAAGTAGGCATCGACATAGTGTAAAGGAGTCACTCGCGCTGCTACTCGTCATAGGATTTTTAATATCACGCTACGACCGATAGGAGAGGAGCTAACGCGGGATAAACCACAGAGCACTAATGTGTGATATGAGACCGGATATATTTATTTATTTACATTACGAATTTAGAGAAAACATGTTCTACTTTGAATAATTTTATGCCACCGGGATTTGAAACCGCACTCCAATCTTGCAAAGCGTAACATAAAGCCATTACGCTAAGCCGTTACTACAACACAAGCTGAATTCGGGGAACCCATCCTCCATGTTATCAAAAGGTGTGAGACTCAAGGATAACGTGGTCCTGCCAGGTTTCTGCAATGCGGCATCGCGCAAACCGATCTATAACTATGTCTAGGGCAGGTTTACATGGAGCGGTTTTGACGATTGTTTTATTGAAGCTACTAAATTTAAAACTTTTTGATAATTGTGTCAAATTAAATCTGTTGATTGTTTTTTTTATTTGAGTTTTAAGGAATATTTTAAACGAATCGGTGGTAGAATCAATTTTGACGTTCATTAGTGCCTCATTGAGGTCTTAACTGAATAAATGAATTTTGACTTTGACTTTGAACATATTTCACGAAATAGCAAAATTAAATGTTAACATAAGTTCACAAAGACAGTTCCACAAAGTTCTAAATATACCTTTATTTCATTACTTAATAATTTTATAAATCTGTTAAGTTAAAGTTCAACTATTTTACTTTCGGTAATAAAGGTTTACACGAAGCGTTTTGCGAGCTTGTTGTTACATAAAAAGCATAATAAAATTGAAAGTAGTATGTTAATCTAAATAGCGACCGACGGCTTCATTTGTAAGTGTCAAGTCTAGTTAAATTATTCACTTGTTTTACTTCTTTGATACAGAAAAGCGTTTCGCCTTACATTTCTATACTAATATTATAAAGCTGAAGAGTTTGTTTGTTTTAATATTTTAAATATTCAAATGTATTTATTGCGAATAAAGGTTACAATATGGTGTTACAGTTAATACTTAAATTAGGAATCTCTTTATTCTACCTCACATGAGGCATGCAATATGTTTTAGGTACTTACTTATACTCGTGTAAATATTTATATCCATAAGTATGTATTTAACGCAATTATTTCAGTAACTACTGGTCTGATTTAAAAATTCTTTCAGTGTTAGATAGCCCATTTATTGAAGCAGGCTATAAGCTATATGACATCACTCTGAAACTAAAAGGAAAGGAGTTAACACGGGTCAAACCGTGGGGTATAACTAGTCAAAACATACAAGGATTTACATCAAATGTTTAGTTATTTATGTGATGGAATAATTTATGTTGATGTTACATCCATAAATTACAATATATTAGCGGAGCACGCAGCTTAATCTGTTATTTGTGGAGTGTAAAATATACATTAGTATTATTTTTACACAAGATTGAAGGACATTGAAGTACTTATATGATGTATTGGAGTTGTAAAGTTTGAGTACGGCTTTTCGTTCTCATTTCACTACATTCTCACTACATGGTATAAAACAACGAAGTGTCTAGTCGTCCAGTAATTCGGACGAATAAAATTATAATCTTATTGATCCGACTAGCGAACGAATGACATTATATTAAACGTCCATTCTAGCGGACGGCTAGCAACAGCCATAAAACAAAGTCGTCTGTCGCTATGTATGCTTAAATCTTAAAACTACGCAACATTTTGATGCGGTTAGAGTGATTCAAGAGGAAGGTTTTTAGCGTAATTTTATCCTCGGATTCTCACGGGAGCGGGCAACCGCGGGATGCTGCTAGTTACATATTTTTCAAAATAAATTATAACGTAAGTATAACTTAGTAATAGGGTCCCGTTTTTACCCTTTGGGTACGGAACCCTAAAAAACTATTCAGATTTATTTTATTTTATGTTTTACTCAATAGATTTTTAACTTACTTTGGTTAATAACTTTTTCAACACACTTGCTCATAAAGGGCTCTTATTTGTGCAAAATCAGTTAAATAATGACACGCTTAATTCACTAGTGAGTTATAGTTTTTTTTTTAATTGATTAGTTTTAAAAAAGTTTCGATACCAAAAAAAATCGTGTCCATACATTTTAAAAACAAACTTCAACTAAGTTGCCTTACTTTTGGTAGGTCTATGGTCGATTCCATTCATTCATTCATCCGATTTTTTTTTAATAAGTATATTCTTTTTATCTATGGCCGATCACCATTGTTGTGTTGGATGCGCGCGAATAGAAAAACTGTTAATTTATTAGCGAAAAATGATAATTTCTTCGCAAATGTGTTGAAAAACGTTGTATGGTACACGCGTGTATTGATGATTACTATCCTCTGCTATCTTCAGTCAATTTTTACTCACTCGGGAGGAATGCATAAAACATAAAACGCATATCACAGTTACTCCAGATTCATATATTACACCTAATTGGGTGTCAATTACTAATAACCACCAATAACAGTTTGATTGATTATAATTTATGGAACTATAGTACCTATTACACGCTCCATTAGGCTCAAATTCCGATACACATCAATTAATTATTAGACGTCACGGGACTAATGACGTTGTAAGCCATGAGCTATTAATAATCGCTAAGTGTGCGCGCGCCTTAATTCAACGCTCGAAATACATCTAAAATATTATATATTTACTCACAGCACCCCGCGGTTTTATCCATGTAGTTCCCGTTCCCGTGGGAATATCGGGATAAAATAAAGCATTTATTATGTCAGTCGCTGATAAATTAGCTCTACATTTGTGAAAGATTTTTTGGATTTTTTCTTTGACGTCGTTACAAACAAACAATCATTAATCTTTATAATATTAGTAATTATTAAACTATGTAGCTAAAAGTGTGGCTAAGTGGAGGCTCGTAAGATTTTTAAATATAAATGGTGGAAGCCTTTTTTAACCCCCGACGCAAAAAGATTGTTATAAGTTTGACGTGTCTGTGTGTGTGTGTGTGTATCTGTCTATCTGTGGCATCACAGCTCCCGAACGGATGAACCGATTTCTATTTAGTTTTCTTTTTGTATTAAAGGGGACTTACGTGCGAGTGTTCTTAGACATGTTAAATGAAAATCACTTAACCCGTTTAAAAGTTATGGGAGTTTGAAAATTACTGACTTGGGGGTTTTTTAATTTTTAATTTAATTGTTATTATAACAATATTTTAACGTTTGTCTGCACATCTAGACATGAATTATAATAACTTAGGTTTCTTAGTTTTACCGTAAATTGTCTCACAAAACTGTATAAATTGTTGAATTAGAAGTGCTTCGCGTCGCCCGCTCTAATAAATCGCTTCGTGTGAACGCACCCTTCACCTCTCGAAATATATTTTCCAAGTAATTTGAACTCCTAATTATTTATTACATAATAATTAACTCGCCTGTTTGTTTGTATAAATTATTTAATATTTGCACCTGACTAAAGGTAGCTTTTAAATTAATTGGGAAAGGATGAAGTTAATAAGATTATTGTTACTAAAAAGATATTCTAATTAAAATGTATTTGATTCATTATAGGGTAGCGATACCTCTCGGCTTTATAAGAAAAAAACTACTCGAAAGAGTTAGCCATAGGTTACCAACCCTTTGAATTATTAAAAATAATTATAAAATAAACGCGCTGTTCGAAATTTTGAAAAAAGTTTCGTTTAAAAAAGTCTTAATTTTTTCCGTCTAGCCCCCTTTCGTAACGCGCGAAAAGGAACTTCGTTCCAAAAATCCTTCTACCAGTAATGGAACGAAATAGCTTAATTAAAAAAAACATAAAAAGTATTTTTTTAATGTCAAAGAAACTACCTTGAAAATGTAATGAAAAATCTAAATAGAGCGTCGTTATTACACGAGCCTCTTTAAAAAATATAAAATCTAGAACACCAAGGAGTCATATTACAAGAAGGTTTTTCTTCGCCATTAATTAGTAATTAAAAACTAGCACTAAATACTCTTTCTTGTACAATTTCTTGGTAAGCTATTGAAAACCTTTTAGTCTAAACCGCGTTTGAAGAGATGAAAATGAAAATGAAGTCGAAATTTTATTGAAATTTTGTTAGTTAACCGATTTTGGTAAATTTTCTTATAGAGTGTGACTGTGAGTATGATTAATAATAAAAACATAACATATTCATTCCCTCCATCATCTCATTACAGTAACTGACCCATAACTAAGTTCGTAACTTGTATCTAGGGTACCAGAAAGAACGCACACACCCATTCACACACGAAAATTAGTCGAAATAGTCAGCATAAAAATATCAATGTACATGCATGTAATTTTTTTTTTTGTAATTATAAATTATATATTATTAAGCTAAGTTTGTTTCGCTGAAGGCACTAAGCACAGAAACTGGTGGTCCAAATTGAAAAAGTTTAATATATTTTTCAACACACTTACTCATAAAGGGGCTCTTATTTGTGCAAAAACAGTTGAATAATGACACGCTTGATTCACTAGTGAGTCATAGATTTTTTTTAAATTGTTTAGTATTAAAAAAGTTTCGATACCAAAAAAAATCGTGTCCATACATTTTAAAAACAAACTTCAACTATGTTGCCTTACTTTTGGTAGGTCTATGGTCGATTCCATTCATTCATTCATTCGATTTTTTTTTAATAAATATATTATTTTAGTCTTTGGCTGATCACCATTGTTGTGTTGGATGCGCGCGAATATAATAACTGTTTATTTATTAGCGAAAAATGATAATTTCTTCGCAAATGTGTTGAAAAACGGTATGTATGGTACACGCGTGTATTGATGATTACTATCCTCGGCTATCTTCTGACCCTCGCCTGACGGCTCGGGCCTCAATAGCGCCTCGGAAGTAATCACCAACTTACCTCGCTTGTACCATAAATAACTATTATTCTTTATTCATATTTTAATTTAAAAATACAATATTCATTATTTGTGTAACGTGATCCAATAAGGTCACAGAGTGAGTTACAACCGGCGCGAGCTTTGAGTTATTGCAGTACTTTAGGTACCGAGAGCACTGAGTTAATTACACTGTGACATGGATGAAAAACTGCTAGAGTATTTATAGAATGCATACTGTTATATTTGGTATTTTAATAACGTATTTATTACTAACTAGCTGTGACCCGCGGTTTCACACGCTTAGTTCCCGATCCCGTGGGAATTTCGGGATAAAGTCGGACTGCCATCCGAAAGGTTTTTCTGTTCGAAGGGTTCGATTTCCGTGCGGGGTGAATATTTGTGTGAACTACAAATGTTTATCACGGTCTGGGTGTGTGTGAATGAGTGTGTGCGTAGTTTCTGATACCCAAGATTAGATACAAGTCACGGACCACTATAATAAGATGATGTAGTGAATGATTATGTTATGTTATAAAAACATAGCCTATGTCCTTCCCCGGACCATAAGCTACCCCTGTACCAAATTTTAAGTCAATCGGTTCAGTAGTTTAGCCGTAAAAAGGTAACAGACAGAGTTACTTTCGCATTTATAATATTAATAAGGATAACCATGGCAATTACCAAGTACGGTGGCGAAAGAAGGCTTATGTCCAGCAGTGGATGACAACGGGCTGACGGTGATGATGATATTAGTACGTTTAGACGTCAGCCCCAGTTGTCATACTAACATCGACAGTCGTTATGGGTAGCACAGAGCGTATCACTACATAATATAAAACAAAGTCACTTTCTCTGTCCCTATGTATGCTTAGATCTTTAAAATTTTGCTTTAAAACTAGCTTGTAGGTATAGCCATCTACGGCCTTATATGCTTTACATTTTTAGTCCGGTTTAACAAAACCTGTTAAGCATTTGACACCTTGTCAGTCAAATCTGTCACTTTGACAGTATTCAAAATTGATTGTAAAACCTGGTTTAGTGCTAAACCAGACTAAAAATGCAACGCAAATAAGGCAGCTAAAGTCTAACAGTTGGTATAACAAAATATCCTAACACGCGCAAAGGATCTCAAGTTATAGAAGATATTTTTGCTACTAGAAATTGAGCTTATTAGCTTTATTCCGTAGATATAAATATAAAGGGATAGCTACGTGCCGCAGTTTTGAATTTGGGTAAAACCTAACCTCTATTATTGAAGACGGTTCAGAAAAATGTGGAATATTTTTGTTTTTATATCGAAATTCTCGTGAAGTTGCCAGACCCGAGAAAGATGCGGGTATAAACATTGATACTTGTAGGTGTGTTTGTATTTTTTTATGAAAAGTTTCATATGGAATAGTAGGTACACAAAGAGAAGTATAAAAAAGCAAATGTCGCAAAGCACACCTAGTATTTTATCATCATCTATTTTACAATCATCGTGTGTCCTTAGTATGCTTATACTTATCATCAAAACTGATTCTGATGCGGTTTCCTTTAATACCTATTAAAAATCCTAAATCACTCTATCTAGATAGAGCATAATTTCATCCCGGCATTTCCACGGGAGCGTGAAATACGCGGGTAAAACCGCGGGGCGCTGCTAGTAGTAAAATAAACTTGAATGTTTGTTTAATAAAAGGCACAAAAAAAATATGATACATTTATTTTATCAAAATTACCACAGAATCAAAATTACAGCTTACTTTTCATATAAAATTTAAACAAGCCAACATTCCCCGTATATCCTAGATGTATGTTACAAGTTAGACTACCTACCGCGATCTAGAATGTCGCGAGAGTTCAACGAGATAACGTGAGCTCTCCTCCGCTAGACGAGATAACGAATAACAGTTTTTAACGAATAGGAATAAGTAGTTTTTAGTAAAATATTTTTAGTAGCAGAAGAGAAAGGATTTAGTAGGGTTTTGTTCAGAATGTAAGTATTTATAAGTTACTAGATGTGCCCCGCGGTTTCACCCGCGTTTTTCTCACCTTTTAAACCTTCCCTAGACCTCCACGAACATTTCAAGACCAAGATAAGATAAACCCGTTCAGCCGTTCTCGAGTTTTAGCGAGACTAACGAACAGCGATTGATTTTTATATGTAGAAGATTTGAGAAGTTATGTTTGACAATTACGCCTTATACAAAAGTGTGATGACTGCTATTGAATAAAGTATTATGTGTTGTATTCGTTCATGTAGGTCAATCAAAGAAATAAATATCCTAGGTTCTTTGAATAGTCTAAATTTCGCACCCATGCGATGTTCGGAAACATCCTTAGTATGACATTTCATACACCAATATGCCATATCATACCAAAGAAAATCTCTATGTAAAACTTTCAAACAAACCAGAAAAGCATCGCACACCAACTAAAATACCAATTTTCCCGCCCACCACAAAGTCAGACATCGCTTTTGCATATCACTGCAAAGAGACATGACATGTATGGAAATATAATCTGTGTCTGACACTTGGACATGTTGACAAGCTGTCACATGACAGCAGATAAGCTGTCATTATGACATCTCGGTCGCCATGATTGATGACGTATTCAGTGGGTAATGGAAAAAGTTAGATTGAGTTTTATCTGGTTTTAGAGCTGGTGTGAACCGGTTATAACTGGATAGGTTCCCGGTATTTTGTCCTACGAATATTATAAATGCGAAAGTTTGTATGTTTGTGAGTATTTGTCACAAAAATAAATCTAAATTCTCTTATACCCCTACTAATATTATAAATGCGAAAGTAACTCTGTCTGTCTGTCTGTTACCTTTTCACGGCTAAACTACTGAACCGATTGACTTGAAATTTTGTACAGGGATAGCTTATGATCCGGGAAAGAACATAAGCTTTATTTTATTCCGAAATTCCCACAGGATTGAGAACTACGCGGGTGAAACCGCGGGGCATAGCTAGTAAGTAAATAAAACATAATTGGGACACCTCTCTCTACAGAACACTTGAGCTCGTTACAAGGTAAGGGAACATGAGATCCCATCCTTGAGGCACGTTTACTGACGAGCACACTCTTGTGGTATACTTCGTTAGATGGGTTTGTGGGCGAAATTATTTAATGTAAACGGAAATTGTGGTAGTTAGGGATGTTGAAAATTGTTATCGTAACTTGTTATTATGCACTTTTATTGCACTAATCATACTTCATAATCTAATATATAAAATTCTCGTGTCACAGTTTTGTTGCCATACTCCTCCGAAACGGCTTGTCCGATTCTCATGAAATTTTGTGAGCATATTCAGTAAGTCTGAGAATCGGCCAACATCTATTTTTCATCCCGAAATTCCTACGGGAACGGGAACTACGCGTGTGAAACCGGGGGGCACAGCTAGTATTATTATACTAGTCACAGATCAGGGAGTCAGCTTAGGACTTCCGAGAGAGAGAGAGAGAGAGAGAGAGAGAGAGAGGGAGAGAGGGAGAGAGAGAGAGGGAGAGAGAGAGAGTTATGTTGTCCGTGAGACTAGCACAATTTACTCCACAGCATAATTCACTAGCGCATTCAACATCACATAAATAATCTATTTTTTTATTCTTTAATTTTGATAAAGGCTTTGTAGAATAGTTATTTATGGTACAAGCGAGGTAAGTTGGTGATTACTTCCGAGGCGCTATTGGGTCTGAAGATAGCCGAGGATAGTAATCATCAATACACGCGTGTACCATACAACGTTTTTCAAACACATTTGCGAAGAAATCATCATTTTTCCCTAATAAATAAACAATTTTTCTATTCGCGCGCATCCAACACAACAGTGATCGGCCAAAGACTAAAAGAATATACTTATTAAAAAAAATAGAATTAATGAATGAATGAAATCGACCATAGACCTAAAAGTAAGGAAACATAGTTAAAGTTTGTTTTTAAAATGAATGGACACAATTTTTTTGGTATCGAAACTTTTTTAAAATGAAAGCAATTTAAAAAAACAATCTATAACTCACTAGTGAATAAAACGTGTCATTATTTAACTGTTTTTGCACAAATAAGAGCCCCTTTATGAGCAAGTGTGTTGAAAAATAAATTAAGTATCTTTAATAACACAAATCCAACAGTCATACTATCCATCTTTTATTATTGATCAATGGCCTTTACGTCCATAGCAAACTATTCAGACATCACATCAAATCACATTATCATACTTGACTTGCTTTGAAGCACACTATCACATTGTATCACCCTTTTACTCCCAAACGTCTGAACAGATTTGAATGAATCAAGGTACCTACTCGTATAGTTTATTGCTTGAATAAATAAATAGGTACTAGACTACAAGTAATATATGTATTTTGAAATAAAACACTTAAACGGATTTTTGTCGTGGTTATATTTTGTTTTACATTCTCTGACGTTTCGGATTCTTTACAGAACCCGTGATCACAGAAGACTAAGATGGAAGACGTCTGTACAAAGTAATGTAAAAAGATTACTACCTTCAATATTTTGAATATAATTTTAAATACATTGTGAATTTCCAATAAAAAAAAAACCGTTTAAGTGTTTTTTTCAATGTGTAGTGTTCGTGTAAATCAAAGATATCAATAAGTATTTTTAGGGTTCCGTACCTCAAAAGGAAAAAACGGAACCCTTATAGGATCACTTTGTTGTCCGTCTGTCCGTCCGTCTGTCAAGACCCTTTTTCTCAGGAACGCGTGGAGGTATGAAGCTGAAATTTATATCAATTACTCAGGTCTACTGTCCCTTGAAGCTGTGAAAAAATCAAACTTCTAAGCCAACGCAATCAAAAGATACAGCCGTTTATGCCGCAAATTTTCGACACTTGCAAGGGAATCAAAACCTACAGGGTGCTTCCCGTGAACTCAGAATCATGAAATTTGGTACGTAGCAACGTCTTATAGCATAGATAAAGGAAAAATTACGAAAACCATAAATTTTTAGTTACATCACATAATATATTTTTTTTTAATAATTTTAACCTTACTACCCATTTCCTCATAAACGCGTAGGGTAGGCGAGGTATTAAATTGAAATTCATACCAAATACTCAGGTCTATAATACCTTTAAGCTGTAACAAAATCAAACTTCTATGTCAACGCAATCAAAAGAAACAGCAATTTAAGCTGCATATTTTGAAACTCGCAAGTACTCGCAAGGGAATCAAAACCTAAAGGGTACTTCCAGTCGACCTAGAATCTTGAAATTTGGCATGAAGCAACGTTTTATAGCACACATAAAGGAAAAATTCCGAAAACCTTAAATTTTTAGTTACATTACAAAATATATATATATTTTTTAATTATTTTGTAATGTTATGAATTTCATTTTGCAATAAAAATACCATAGTTATGACTCGATTGTCGTAATGAACGAACTTTGTAAACCTTGCAGGTTTGTACGGAACCCTCGGTGCGCGAGTCCGACTCGCACTTGGCCGGTTTTTTTTTTTTATATCGAAAAAACCAACAAACAGTCGCTGAGGCCAAAATCAAAATCGGTTAAGAAAGCATCATCATCATCATATATTTTATTTAAAAGTAGTATTTTGTAGCCTACGCTTGTACTTATTTCAAAAATATATACTTACTAGCAGCGCCCCGCGGTTTTACTCGCGTAATACCCGTTCCCGTGAGAATGCGTATCTCGTAGTATCATACAATCTCGGCACAATTCACCATCGTGTGTTAAAAAATTAAGTACAGCGCCATCTATTGGTAGGATTTGTGACTACAGAAAGTTACAATAAAATATACGATTACTAATACACAATCCCATGGGAATTTCGGGATAAAAAGTATCCTATGTGTTATTCCTAGTTATAAGGAACATCTGTACCAAATTTAATTAAAATCGATACAGTAGTTTTTGCGTGAAAGTGGAACAAACATCCAAACTCACAAACATACAAACTTTCGCATTTATAGTATTAGTAGGATAATTAGCTGTAAGTTTTAATTAATGAATGCTGATTGCACCTTTAAAAGTATTGCACACTGTATAAGACTTGGAGTGTTATTTAATTACACGCTTTTTATTAGCTTCACCTGTATGTTTGTATGTTTGTTTGTAACCGACTTCTTTGGGCGCTATTTTGACCCACTTTAAACGGCCAGATTTCGTTCAAACTTTGTAGATTTATTGAGGACCGATGACAATAAACTAATTTGATAAAATTATTCCATTTTTCAATTTGCAAAATATGTTTTTTGTTAATTTATTGCCAAAATAAGGCGAAAAAAATTTTTCGATCGTAAAGCACTCTCTGATGCTTCGCATCATGAGTCGTGCAATAGTTTAAAATTAAAATAATAGTTTAAAAAAACTAAAAAACACGCTTTTTATAGAAAACCGAACTAAAAAATAGAAAATAAATTTTAATGAATTTAAATTAAGAAAATAGTGTTAAAAATTTCAAAGAATATAAATTAATAATAGTGTGAATAAAAAAAAAATATTTTATTTAAAAAAAAGCGTGGGGTGCATGGTGTCAATAGTTATAAATATTTTATTGACAGATATGAGTAGAGTGATTTTCATTTCGATAATATTTTAAAAAGCAGTATAGCTTGAATGCTATGCAATTCAATAAACGTTTTAAAGAGACGAAAAATAAAGAAGAGGAAAGTACATAAACTGGAAAGTAATAATACCGGATAGTTCACGGATAGTCTGAGTTTTTAAGCGTATAATAAATACAACACGAAATCATAAGGTATAATGAAAAATAATGGGAAAAGTCTTTGATAAAATATATCTGCACTAGCTGTGCACCGCGGTTTCACCCGCGTAGTTCCCGATCCCGTGAGAATTTCGGGATAAAACATAGCCTAGTCTTACCCGGACCATAAGCTACCCCTGTACTAAATTTTAAGTCAATCGGTTCAGTAGTTTGGCAGTGAAAAGGTAACAGACAGACAGAGTTACTTAGGGATTATTAAATACTAGCTGTGTCCCGCGGTTTCACCCGCGTAGTTCCCAATCCCGTAGGAATTTCGGGGATAAAATTATGCCAAAAACTTTTCCCTTGAATCACTCTATCTATTAAAAGAAACTGCATCAAAATCCGTTGCGTAGTTTTAAAGATCTAAGCATACATATAGACAGACAGCGGGAAGCGACTTTGTTTTATACTCTGTAGTGATAGTGAAATGATGATAATAATAATTATCATTCACTACCTACATCATCTCATTATAGTAACTGACCCCTAACTAAGTTCGAAACTTGTATCTAGGGTATCAGAAACTACGCACACACTCATTCACACACACACACAGACCGAGACAAACATTTGTGGTTCACACAAATATTCGCCCTGCACGGGAATCGAAACCGCAACCTTACGGATGGCAGTCCGGCATGGTGACCACTCTGCCATCGGGGTCGTCAAAATAATAGCAGACACATTGTTGCATATTTACTCACTTGCCTTGAATGCTAGAGGACCAAGGTTCGATCTCCGTTTTAACCAAACATTTGTTCATAGTATGAATGTTTATTCTGCTGTGTGTTGTGTATGTTTGCCACCCACGGTACACGTTCACTAACGCCCACTCTCAGTGAGTGGGATGAAACTGTTTGACTCGTAGTGAGTAATATTGTGGATGTGAAACTAAGTTATTTTTGGTAGTTGGTTTCATAGACTTATTTGTTTTGACGAAGTAAATTGCTGAGTGGTCATTTCTGGACTTTCTGGGCTTTTGTTTCCCGTGCGAGATGAATACTTGTGAGATCCACAAGGTATTGGTTTGCGTATAGTTTTTAATACTTACCTAAGAAGCAGGTAAAAAGCCTTAGGGTTAAGTTGGAGTCATCATCAGCTCATTACATTGTCCCCACCGAGGGGCACGAGCCTACCCTGAATTAGGGTGATTAGGCCTTAGTCAACCACGCTGGCCAAGTGCGGGTTGGCCGACTTCACACACAACCTTAGAATTTCTTCCCAGGTGTGTGCAGGTTTCCTCTCGATGTTTTCCTTCACCGCAAGAGCGTCGAAATTAACGTACTTATGAATTCGATAATTGAAAACACATTGGTACCTGGCGGGACTGGTGGGGTTCGAACCAGGCACCTTCCGCTTGGAAGTCAACAGCCTTAACCCCTGAGCCACCGACGCTCTTAGTTAATGTTGGTGTTGTTTTGTTGTAAGTTGGAGAAATGAAGTTAAATATTAATGATAACCTACCCTTAGTCCACGTTCTAACTAAGATTTCCTAACTATATAGTTATGAATGAATATTTTTTTCACTGTTTCATAACCAGTTATGAAACTAGCTATCGTAAAATTCAATCTCAATCTCAAGAATTGAGTCAGTTTGTTAGCATACCTTTATCTTATTTGATATATTTTTATTTTTTAACCCCCGACGCAAAAAGAAGGGTGTTATAAGTTTGACGTGTCTGTGTGTGTGTGTGTGTGTGTGTGTGTGTGTATCTGTCTATCTGTGGGATCATAGCTCCCCAACGGATGGACCGATTTCAATTTAGTTTTTTTTTTTGTATTAAAGGGGACTTACGTGCGAGTGTTCTTAGACATGTTTGATGAAAATCGGTTTTCCCATTTAAAAGTTATGGGGGTTTGAAAGTAATTGTGTTAGGGGTTTTTTAAATTTTCAATTTAATTTTATCTATGGGATGTTTTGTTCTGATACAAATAAATAATAAAAAAATTGAATATTAGTGTTAGACGTCTAAGGTGTAGACTTCTACTATACCAATAGTCACATGTTCAATTTCCGCTCAAGATAATTTAAGACTAGGTGGCGATGTGTGGTATGTGTCCGGATAAATAAACCAGTAGAATACCACTACTATATAACATAATACTTAGTAGTGTAGTGTCATTAATGAAGCCAAGCGAAGGCTCTGTTACGAGCCGGCAATTATATGAAGGTTTCACACAACGCACTCACACAGACAGACGTACGGATTAACAAGGATTTATATGTACCGTCAGCAAATATAGCAGTAAATAGTTTAATAATAAATATTCGGATACATTATTATTATATTCGATTAACGCGATGTTTGTTCATAGTACAAACATACTAAACAGTTCATGAAAGGCAACCGTTGATGACTGACTGACTGATCTATATTAACACATAGATCAAATCACTGATCGGATTTTGGGTTTGCACGGCAATTAGGCATAATTCGGCAGAAATTTGTCAAAAAAAAATTTCGTAGTTATGATGAAACTTTGTTTTACGCCGAAGTTGAACTTGCAACCATTGGCATACCACAGTGTTATTCAAACTGTGTGTCGCGACCCTTAGGAGGGTCGTGAAGCCTTATTCGGGGGGTCGCCGAAAGGAAAACGCAAGGTTCTAAACTACAGTAATTATTTTCAAAACTGTATTTTTCTTACAACATGTAAAATATTTGTATCAAAATGGAAGAAATTGCAAAGCTTTTTAATTTAAAATATATTTTTGTCTATCAAAGCGTACAAGGGGGTCGCCAGACATTTTCAACCACGAAAGTAGTCGCAAAATCAAAAAGATTGAAAAACACTGCCATAGCAGAATAAGTCCCCCAAATATGTTATTTGAATATTGATATATTTGATTTATTGATATCTTTGATTTACACGTAAATTCACAATGTATTGAAAATTATATTCATAATATTGAAGGTAGTAATCTTTTTACATTACTTTGTCCAGACGTCTTCCATCTTAGTCTTCTGTGATCACGGGTTCTGTAAAGAATCCGAAACGTCAGAAAATGTAAAACAAAATATAACCACGACAAAAATCCGTTTAAGTGTTTTATTTCAATGTTATTTGAACTTCAAAAAATTCGTTACAAAAATTAAAATATCTTCATCTACTTTCCCTGCAAACGCTACAACACATTTAACAGACCCAAACACTCGACGATCGCACTGAAAGCCGACCGTATAATGTTGCATTGCTGTTATATATCCAACAAATAGGTATTATGTATGCGAAACCAGATGGATTTGTTACTTCCTCAGGCATAGAATGGACTGATTTCGGTGAAATACTGTAGGAATTTAAATAAAACACTTAAACGGATTATTGACGTGTTTGTATTTTGCTTTACATTTTGTGACGTTTCGGATTCTTTACAGAACCCGTGATCACACCGTCTTCTGTGATCACGAGTTCTGTAATGGGTCCCTTACATCTTTCAAACTACACAACGAATTTTGAAGCGGTTTTCTTTAATAGATAGAGTGATTCAAGAGGAAGGTTTTTGGTATGATTTTATCCCCACAGCTAATACGGGAACGGGAGCTACGGTACAGTTCCGGATTAACCCTTAATCAAATAAAGCAATTGCCTAGGGCATTACGTCTGGGGCGGGGGGGGGATGGGCAACAGAAAACACCAGAAGGGTCACCAGCCAGGTTAGCATGACTTCGAAAACGCGATAGATAGAGCTATTTATTGACATCCAGCTGTCAAAATATAATAAATATGGCCGCCATACCTTTTTTTTCTTTTTTTTTTGTCCTCAAATTCCACTTCTAACTACAGCCCTGGGGGGCCCGAAGGTTTGGATTGCTTAAGGCATCATGAAGTCATAATCCGTCACTGCTACGGTAGCTACTAACCTAACCATCGGGCGCTGCTAGTATTGTATAAACTAGGTAATTAAAGTGTGGCTTTGTGGGGATCGCAAGATTTTCAAACATTGGATTTTGCCCGCGGCATGTCAATTGTAAAAATGTCTACTTTTTTCTGTTCTGTATTTAAACATGAATTAAAATAACTATGCCAAATATCAAATCTGTAGGTGTTGTATACACACCACATCATTTGTTAATGTCATAAGTCCGTTCCCATGAGAATACGAGGATAAAATATATCCAATTATTTGCGAGAACTATGCGGGTGAAACTGCGACATGTCGCTAGTAATTTATCAAAACCTGTATCTTTGTTGGCCAAAGTTCAACGTGCCCATCGATCTGTTTAAATATATTTGATTTAAATTTCTTAAATTTAATTTTTTTCTTCGTACTAGGTAAATTTGTGGCACTATAACAATTTTTTATTAAACGTATTTCTCAGTTATTTATTACGCATCAAGATATTTTATTTCCATTACATTATCGAGTTCTCAACGCACATACCTCTAAAATAACGGAAAGGTTCCCTTGCTCGTAATAAAATACTCAGGATATGTGTTGTTAGGGAAAAAATCTTGAAATCCACTAAAAATAAAACGTTATTTTGTACCGTAGGGATGTAATAGAATATAGTACATTCGCGTAAGGGATGTGGACAATGATCTACAAAAACACAAGATGTACAACCACGAACAAATCTAACACTCGAAAATGTCCGCAAACACTCATCATTACTACATAATATGAAATTATAACATAACATAACCATTCACTACATCATCTCATTATAGTAACTGACCCCTAACTAAGTTTGACACTTGTATCTAGGGTATCAGAAACTACGCACACACTCACACACATACCCAGACTGAAATAAACTTTTGTGGTTCACAAAAAATATCGTTATACTATAAACATATTTTATTGCAAATTCCACCTTACGCAATTAGTTTAAAGTTGAAAGAGACTGTTTGAAATGAAATGAGCGCGCTGTGCGTTCATTTTATGTGGACGATTTTGAGACGCTCTAAATGTATCTTAGGTTTCTCTTAGTATTTTAGTACATCAATGTATGTGGCCAAAAAGGGTAGGACTCTCGGGGGTTGAAAGGTTTTACGCAAAATATATACACTCACCAATTTTCAGAGATGGGCCGTGTGTAGAATTAACAATGTCAATAGTTTGCATTTTTATCGATATCGGAAAATATAAGGCAATAGTGTTGTAATTTTTACGATGTAGTCGAAAAACCTTTCATATTGATAGTTGTAGAAAAATTGTGGCTTTTTTACTGCAATAAAAATTGTAACCAAAAAAGTGTATGCTTGAATAATGCGTGCTGGTGAATCTTAAAACACGTTAAAAAATACGCGTAAATGCTATTTAATACATTGATAGTAATAAACTAGATAAAATAAGTATTTTACTTAAATTAATTGATGCGTTGTTTCAAAATATTTGTCTAAAATACTCGTAATTAAATTGATATCAATATTATTATAATATATTTTACGTGAAAACAATTTAATTTATTCAAAACAATATTATTCACGTCGTAAGTTTGTATTCATTGGTTTATTTTTGTTTATAAGTAATTAATTTCAAATAATACCGCGAAACAGGTACAGTAGTTCTTTTTCAACAGTTGGCACGACGATGGTTTTAATGTATAATGGTTTTAATGTATAAAACCATCGTTACGTAATAATTTCTTAAATTATTTTTATCGATAAAACTAAAGCACATCACTAAAAAAACAGATTTAATTTTAAATGTTTCCAATACATTTTTTTCCGATAATTCAAGTTCTCTACTATCGACACTATTTCTGTTGATTCGACAGGTCGTGGATTCTATTCCATATATGACGTCAGCGCTTTTTTTATTGCGTTTAGTATCAAATGCCGTAGTTTTTGGATAAGAATAAGATCGCATGGATTTCCTTCAGAATAGTTTTTTCAAGTGGGTAAATAATAACAAAACATAACATAATCATTCACTACATCATCTCATTATAGTAACTGACCCCTAACTAAGCTTGGAAGCAAATAAAGTTTATGTTTTATGATAAATTACCATTATGTAGATACATACTTAAACCAAATCCAAACTATTTAGAAAGACGCCAATAGAATCTTAGACCAAAGGCGTCTTTCTCATTGATGATTTTAAAACTAGAATATACACCCCTTTTTCGATATTAGGATACTTATTAATTTGACGATATCAGTAGCATTAACTGAACCCATATATCGGAGAATAAAATAAAAGAGGATGATCAATTAGGCAGCCATAGGTATACCAAAATAATGTATACCTAAGTACATTAGTACATAGTTGCTAACTGCGCGCGGCTCGCGGCATCATCGTAGGTACAGACTACAAAGTAAAATTATTTAATAATTAATTCCCGGTCGCTCGACCTCCCCGCCTCCCCCGCCCCCTCGCCCATCTTCGTCGCAAGCGCCGCGGCCGCTCAGCTAGCTTCACCAGTTCGTTCACTGCTCACGTGCCGCGAGGTTGTACGCAAATGTAACGCCATGTTTCATTAAAATTACCAGTTTTACCTATCAATTTACTTCTCGTGAGTACATACATGGTATGTAGGAGTGTTTGTGTGTTGTTAATGTGTGATTCGGAAAATGGAATGCGACTGTTCCCAGGGCTAGTCCTAGGCTAGGACTCCTAGCGACCTGGCTCTGGCCTGGGAACAATAACCATTTAGAACTTCGGTGAAAACTAAAGGTAAATAATAATACCTACCTAAGTATTAACTTACAGTATTTTTTACGTAACTTAAAAGTTAGGTTTTTATTTTTAATACGATTAATATTCTAGTACCTAATAATAATTATTATTACGTGTACTTACCTTACTACGTAACAAATCGTAATAATAATAGGCAATTATTATTGAATAGGTATTACGATATGACGGAACAGGTCATGTTAGGTACGTAATATCAATCGTAGTAAAAATGAATACTAACTTCTTAATTAAACACACCCAAATTATTGTTAATACCTAGTAAATACGGAGGTAGGTATTTAGTACGGTGGTAGGTGTTTAGTACTAGCCAATACGGTGGTCCAGGAGGTGATTTTCGCATAAGTCCCTAATGTTATGTTACAAAGTGTTCGAACGCGGCCGATTTCTTCGATAGTTATACCTACATCATTTAGCCGGTTCTAAGCCCGTAAAGAATGAAGAAAGTTAGAAATGTAGAATTGTACGTGAGTATTTACTTATTAATGAACCTATCTTTTATGTTTTATTTGTATTATTCCAACATAATCCTACTAATAAAGGATTATGTTGGAATAATACAAATAAAACATAAAAGATAGGTTCATTAATAAGTAAATCTTGCTAGCATCAGCTGTTCATCGCTGAACTCGCGTGAACTTTGCGGTGTGTGTTGGCTCCGCTATTGTAGGACGTGAATAGATTTTGACGAAATTTACAAAAACTTTGATTTACCATAACTTTTGAAATAAAGGCAAAAAAAAATAATTTCCTCGACTATTATATTGTTAACCCTAATTTACATTAGCTGTGAGATAAGGTATCGCAATTTCAAAATAAGGGTGTATAAGTAGTATAATATACAAATCATACTTAATATGAAACTAGCTGTGCCCCGCGGTTTTACCCGCGTGGAACCTTATCCCATAGGAAATTTGGGATAAAAAGTATCCCATGTGTTATTCCTAGGTATGAGGAACATCTGTAACTGTAAATTTCATTAAAATCCATTCAGTAGTTTTTGCGTGAAAGAGGAACAAACATCCATACATCTAAATATCCACACTCACAAACATTCGGCTTTATAATATTAGTAGGATTAAATGCGAAAGTTTAAAAAACTACTAAACCAATTTAGGTCAAATCTGGTAGAGATGTTTCTTATAACTAGGAATAACACCGGATACATTTTAACCCGAAATTCTCACAGGCTTGATTAAATAAATAAATAAATATCATTTATTTTCTCTCACAATTTGGAAAAAAGATTGGATCTGCAATTCGCAGAATGTAAATAAAATAAATCAACTTTAAAATATTAAACTGACTCCACCACCATACCCTTGACTCCATCAGCATTGCATCATATAAGGTCGAGTATTTGTGAATAATCCACAATATGTCTGTTTTAGGTTATTCCATGAATATTAAGGGTTGAGGGCTGACTTATACAGAAACCCTATTTACTTAAAGTAAGGGATGGACCTCCTAAATTGTCGTTGGGTTAAAATATGTAAAACTGAATTATTTTTCCGACTTTTTCTTGCACTCTTTCTATCACAATACGGATGTCGACTGGGTAAACAAAATGAAATTCTAATTAGTCCGTCAGATAGATTTCGAATAAATATTATACACGTATTTTTTTGTTTTATCAAATTAATAAAACTGACTTAGTTATAACGCATTAAAGTACAGGAGTAGGGCTTGTGACCATGATTCTTGGTAAAAAATGTATGTAGCTGTGACGTCACACGAGTTTTCTATGTACTATATCGGTTAAATTATTTGTTTGTATTAAAATAGAGAAAATACGTGTCCAATATTTTTGCGAAATCTATCTGACGGACTAATTAGATTTTTTTAGTCGACATCCTTATTATAGTCGTGTGAGATACATTTGTAGACCAAGAACCTCTCTCACTCTCTGTTTCTCTCATGACTGCATAAAATTGGATAATTACTGTGAGGACAAGGATAGGTCAGGGTGAGGTAAAAGACAATTTCGCATAGTGTTAAAAATGGACCGGCAAAGGAAATTTTGGAACATTGGAAAATAGATCCGTTAAAAGAAAATTGTAAAAATTATCCAAATTGAGGAAAATTGATTCGATTAAGGAAAATTGAAAAATTGGTCCAATTGAGGAAAATTGATCCGATTGAGGAAAATAGGAAAATTGATCCAATTGAGGAAAATTGGAAAATTGAGGAAAATTGGAAAATTGATCCAATTGAGGAAAATAGATCCGATTGAGGAAAATTGGAAAATTGATCTAATTCAGGAAAATTAGAAAATTGATCCAATTGAGGAAAATTGATAATTGATCCAATTGAGGAGAATCGATCCGATTGAGGAAAATTGGAAAATTGATCCAATTGAGGAAAATTAATCCGATAGAGGAAAATTGTTCCGATTGAGGAAAATTGATCCAATTGAGGAAAATTGGAAAATTGATCCAATTGAGGAAAATTGATCCGATAGAGGAAAATTGTTCCGATCGAAAAAAATTGGAAAATTGATCCGATTGAGGAAAATTGATCCCATTGAGGAAAATTGATCCAAATTGGAAAATTGATCCGATTGAGGAAAATTGATCCAATTGAGGAAAATTGATCCGATTGAGGAAAATTGGAAAATTGATCCGATTGAGGAAAATTGATCCGACTGAGGAAAATTGATCCCATTGAGGAAAATTGGAAAACTGATCGGATCGAGGAAAATTGATCCGTTTGAGGAAAATTGGAAAATTGATCCGATTGAGGAAAATTGATCCCATTGAGGAAAATTGATCCAAATTGGAAAATTGATCCGATTGAGGAAAATTGATCCGACTGAGGAAAATTGATCCCATTGAGGAAAATTGGAAAACTGATCGGATCGAGGAAAATTGAACCGTTTGAGGAAAATTGGAAAATTGATCCGATTGAGGAAAATTGATCCGACTGAGGAAAATTGATCCCATTGAGGAAAATTGGAAAACTGATCGGATCGAGGAAAATTGATCCGATTGAGGAAAATTTGAAAATTGACCCGATTGAGGAAAATTGATCTGTTTAAGCATAGTCGAAAAATTCATCCCTTTTAGGGACATCGGAAATTTGAACGGATCAAATTTGATGTTCCGGTTTAATATCCGCAAGAGGAAATAGATCTGATTGATGAAAACTGGATTAATGATCTGTTAGACTAAAATTTAAAATTAGTTTGATCGGTTCAAGGAAAGTTCGAAAATACAGGGATATGTCAATGTCCGTACATGGAAAATTGAGATTCTTAGAAATATCGGAAAATTTATAGACAGATTAGAAAATTATTTGCAAGAAAGTTATAAGTTTATACTTAAACGTTTAAGTAAAATGTTGATTGTAATTAATAAAATGTTATACAGGTCGACATCAGCTACGAGTTGCTACGAAAAGTATTATAGAGATACCGTAACGCCATCTATACGGTGGTATTGTAACTAACTTGAACCATCTCACTTGAGGAGTCCGTGTTGAGTGAGCGCCATCTATGGAAAACTCTTTGAACTTTTACGTAAACATGAGTTTGTAGATTGTGCTGTGTTTTGTTGAACCTTTGCCTAGAAGTTAGTTTTGAAATATTTCACTAGAGGGCGCTGGTGGTACACAAATAAAAGCTTATTAATTTAATTGTAAATATTCTTAGTAAGTACATAATTATTGACCTTATTAATTATTTATTTCATATGATTTTTAATTCTAGTTTTGTTTTCCTTGAAAATTGTGTTAAGAATTGTGTGTGAAATCGCAAATGCAGACAAACGTTTCCAGAAAATATTTTGCGCTTTTTTACTCGCGTATTGTTGATTTAAGGTGGATCTTTAATTATAAGTAGATCCGTTTATCACTTCTAGAAATTGGTATACATACCAACAGTAGCGCCTCGCTGTTTCATACGCGCTAAAGATCCTATAATAATAATTGTTTATTTATCAAAAATCAAGTTACAATGTGAATCACTTAATAGAAATTGTACATCTATATATATAAAAGAAAGTCGTGTTAGTTACGCCACTTATAACTCAAGAACGGCTGGACCGATTTGGCTGAAAATTGGTGGAGAGGTAGTTATGAACCAGGAAAAGGACATAGGATACTTTTTATTCCGAAATTCCCACGGGAACGGGAACCACGCGAGAGAAACCGCGGGGCACAGCTAGTTTTTTTTATAAATGCAGATCCCTTGTCCACTAACCTAGGAAGAACTTGTATCTTAATGGACAGTGAGTCTGGCAGCTTACGTTTAACCCTAATTGTACAATGATTACAGAATAATATAAATATTAATGTAGTAAGAAGCGCTCATGGCCCAGTGCTACCCACGGATCACTTGTGATCTTTGTGGTTAAGCAACGTCTGGCACCGTCAGGACTGATGGGTCATTACTAAAAATGACTTTTAATTTCATAAGCGTTTCCGTACTTCGGAGGGCACATAAAGCCGTCGGTCCCGGTTGTACTCACACCATCGACAATCGTTACGGGTAGTAAGAGCCCTCAAAAGTCTAACATTTGGTTTAACCAAAAAATGTCGTATAGCCCTCTGGGTTGTGAAGGTCTGATGGCAGTCGCTTCACGTAAAATACTGACATTCCCCCAAAATGTGGATAAACTGAAAACCGACCACAAAATAGACATGGGATAAAGGTTCGGAAAGAAGAAGTGACCAGCTTGTAGACTAGTAATGAAAACAAACAATTGATAATAAAGAATCACATAATTATTATTTAGATATAGAAGAACAACAAGATTTGACAAATACACAACAGTGATAAGCGAACAGACTACGGAAGCAATTTCATTGTATACTATGTAGGTATAGATTTGTATAAGTGATCTGAAAGCTTTTACGATGTAACACAAAGAAACTTCTAACAAATCTAATAATAATTAGCGGCACTTTTCCTCCGGCTGTCTCCAAAGGCAGCCGAAGGTCCAAACCAAAGTACGTAATCCTCGTACTACTTGAGTAATGTGTAGTTGTAGTTACTTATCTTAAGTAATCCCTTACAGATTGACAAATCTTCTGCTCAATCTGTACATATAGGGTGTTTAGTAGGCGTGGTAGAATAGATCCGAAACCTTATGAAATAGTGAAACTTGCTCTTAAGGTTTTTCTGACAGCTTTAGGGAAGGTTCATATCTGACGGAACATGCGTCGCGTATTATCGGTCGCGTAATTCCAGAACAGACAAATGTATAGAAAAACACTTGACCGTTCACACTCAACGCACTAACGCATAATCGGTTGAGTGTGAACGGTCAAGTGTTTTTCTATACATTTGTCTGTTCTGGCGTTACGCGACCGATAATACGCGACGCATGTTCCGTCAGATATGAACCTTCCCTAAGATAAAAACCAAAACTGCGTCATTGGTTTCGTAAAAAAAAATATTCCTAGCAAGGAATCGAACCAGTTGCTTTTGGAAACCTGGTTTTAGAAACAAGACCCCATTACGAGTAGAATCAGTTAACGCGTATAAAACACGTTAGTTTTGCGCCACGTCTCGTGGTATTACAGCTAAATAAAAATAATTCTCCATTTTTTCTTACAAAATACAAGATTTTCAAAGTTCAAAGATGAAACCGCAGTTATTGATCAACCTATCTATTAGAGTAGGATAAACAAACAGAACGCCATTTGCAATGTTTATACTGAAACGGGATACTGAATCCGCGATTACAATATGAACTGCTTTTGAAGAATTTATTTGGCATCGAACGTTTAAAATGTGGAAGTTATTGTTTTGGATTTGAAAGATAAAAGAACTTATGAGAGCTTACAAAAGTAATTTTAAGGCGGCCATTGACGAGTCAGTTTAACTGATCAGTTGAACTGGCGTAAATCCAAAAATGCTGCTCTAAGACCGCAATAACAAGCGTTCAAGATTTTCGACCAGTCGCCTTGAAGCCACGGTAGCTCAATTGGAAAGAGCGGTGCTACGGTTCAGCGTGGTTCCGGGTTCAAGTCCTGGCTGTGGCGAAAATTTTGAATGCATTTTTCAAAAAACCCAAAAATGGTTGTCAATCACCGGAGCGATTCCAGGTTCCAGTGAGAAAATCTATTTAGTTCTATTTAGCCTTAAACTTTTGGAGTGACGCCTCAATTTTATGTCTGGACTGATCAATTCAACCTTTACGTACTCGCGATTCGTGGACTGCAAAAATAGGCTGTGGGTTCGATTCCTGTGACTGCCAAGAAAGGGTTTGATTTCATTATCATCGTCTATTCAAAAGCGGTGCTCTTGGTAGTGTAACAGGTGCTACTCCGTTCGATTCCCGTGCGAGGCACGTAAAGCCGTCCTTCCCGGTTTTGCACTAACGTCATCGAAACCATCGTTACGGGGAGCAAGTACCCTTGAAAGTCCCGAAAAATGTCGCAGAATGCACTGAGGACCCAAATTGAATGGTCTGAAAATTATCTACTTACAAGTACAGTCACGGAAAGAAAAGGTTCGTCACCTTAGAGTCGGTTTTCTCTTGCACTAGTATTGCAAGAAACAATAATACCAACATACAAGTGTAAGAAACAGAGATGTTAACATTTAAATAATTAATGTGACGTTTGATATCGAATAAGGTTTTGCTTGATTTTTCTATTATTTTTTTAAATACTGCCTTGTGCGCGCGGCATGTTAAAACCTCTTTGATATTTTGCAATGATGACATTGACCGATTGACAATAGTTTTAACAGAAATAATAATGGCAGTTTGAACCAACAAGAAGGTTTTAGTTTATCAAAAATCTTGTTGACAAGATATTTATCCTGTCAAACAACACTGATCTGAATAATTTTGAACTTTATTATCGAGCAGTAGAACATTATTTTCCCTAACCCGAGTCTATTCTGTAACATAGTTTCAAAAGGTAATATGTTTTCGCGACACATTATACGAATCAATTTGAAAATTGACGAACCTTTTCGTTCCGAGACTGTACATAACATACATACATACATACAAGTTAAACAGGTTGATATCAAATCAATCAAATCAAATCAAATCAATTTATTTATGAAGTTTTTGTTACAATAAGTACATTTGAGCAATTATCGAGACATTACCTCCCGTGCTAGTTAGAAACTGTGTTACGGCAAGGTAAGGCCTCTCAAATTACAGCACATATAAAATATCATAACAAATACGTAAATCTATATCATCATTATATAAAAGGCTTTGTCCTGAATGACTGATGGATCAACGCACAGCCTAAAACGCTGATCGTAGAGACCTGAAACTTGGAGGGTGTGTTATTTGTATTACGTAGGCGTTGATAAGAAGGGATTTTTGAAAATTCCACCTCTAAAGGGGTGAAAAGGGGTTGCAAAGTTTGTATGGGGCAACGTGATTCCGTGGTCTGATTAAGTTCAAACTCGGCATAAATATTCTTCAAAAAGATTAATTAAATATGTGATACTCATTTTTCTTAAAATCATCACCTAACATGATTAAAAAGGGGTAAAAAGTTATTTTGGGGTTGATTTGCGTCGAAATTGATATCAATACTCCTTTGACATGTGTTTCAATTTGTAATTTGACAGCTGAATGTCAAAATGGCGGACTAAAATAAATTGACGGAAAATAAGGCAGCGCATCAAAACTATAAGTAATTAAAAAAATACCGTATTTTACTGATTAATAGATATTTATCAATATCCCGCATTATAAATCTAGACATTAATTTAAATAACTATTTCAAATATCAAATCTGTAGGTGAAGTAGTTTTTTCATAAAATGTACCACCAAATTGTTGCGTTACAAGGGCTTCGCTTTGCTCGCCCTAATTAGATATTTTACTCATAATTTGATTTCTGCTCTTCAGACATTTTCGATCTAAAATATTACTATAGTATTATTCATTTTAGCTAAAATTTACAAATCGCACATTTGACAATTTTAGCTTTATGATATGAAATTAGTTAAGTCGAGCAGGGTTTTTTTATAACTAAATCACCCACTTATTATAGATGCATAGATTCGCTAAATTACAATCCCAGTGTTAACTTGGCAGTTTAGTTTTTCGCAGAATCTAAAACAGTTTCCAATATAGTAGAACGCCGATTAACCGAATCGCCAATTATCTGAATCGGTCCTAAGTTACTATGTAATGTACCTGTATTAATTGTTGTGATTTATTATATTAAAATAAAATAACTTAAGTACTCTGATCGAGATGTTTAAGTGAGCTATAGATATTGTAGAACTGTGTTTGTTGAACTTATTATAGTTTATTCTATGTGTGACATCGTTTTTAGAGTTCCGTTCCCAAAGGGTAAAAACGGAACCATATTTCTAAGACTTGGCTGTCCGACCGTCCGTCTGTCACCAGACTATCTCAAGAACCATGGACATTGGACGTATGTATGATATGAGAGAATGATGCATATTCAAGGTCAAGAATGGTGATAGCTAAAGCTACACTTGAAATTTTCACAGATTATGTATTTCTATTCTATTGCCGCTTTAGGAAAAAATACATAAAATAAAATAAATATTTAAGCGGGGCTTCTCAATACAACAAACGTGTTTTTTGGTACGGAACCCTTCGTGCGCGAGTCCAGCTATGTGCAGTCTATGTGCGATAATCCGAATTTTCGATTATCCGAATCGACCCCGCTCCCAATTAATTCAGATAATCGGCGTTCTACTGAATATGTATTGTGTTATGAAACGCCGACTCTTCCGAAGAAAAGATGAAAAAATGGGATGGAAGTGGTAGTGGGGTGGAAGTGGAGTAGAAATGAGAGTGGTGTGGATGCGGGATAGGTGTGATGTAGAGCGTCGGTGGCGTAGGGGTTAAGGCTTTTGACTTTCGATCGGAAGGTGCCTGGTTGGAACCTCACCACGTACCAATGTGTTTTAAATCATCATTACCGGTTCATTGATCTCCCGAGGGTACAAGACCAGAAATAAGTAATGATGAGTGATGTGGAAGTGGGAGCGGTGTGGAAGATGTATTAGTGTGGAAGGGGAGTGGGGTGGAAGTGATATTAGGGGGTCAGCATCAGCTACCTAAGGAGGGGCTAGGGCCTGTCCTGAATCATATCTAATAGGGGTATTTTAATTATATAGGCACATAAAATATTAAAGTTTAAGTACCTAATTTATATGTCACTAGCGGTGCCCCGCGGTTTCACCCGCGTAGTTCCCGTTCCCGTAAGAATATGGAGACAAAATTATGCTAAAAACCTTTCCACTGAATCACTCCATCTATTAAAACAAACCGCATCAAAATCCGTTGCGTAGTTTTAAAGATCTAAGCATACATAGGGACAGAGAAAGCGACTTTGTTTTATACTACATATGTAGTGATAACGAATAATATAGGCGTGTTTATTGTTTAATTTTAATCTCGACTGCCAGACCCACATATTGATTAAAGTTATTTTATTACATCGATATTTAGCGTTAGCCCAAAATAACTATTCTTCGCGTACGAAGTCGCGGGGCAGAAGCTAGTACATATATATAATAATTAACGCAAATACCTTAAAAACTAACATACATATAATTTATATAAACTAAAACTACAGTTTAGGGTAATTTCTTCATGAACGCTTCCCAATAGCGTCGGTATACAACTCCTGTAGGCCAAAAGTCGGCATTAAGGAACATGTCCCTATACTTCGCAGGTACTTGAAGTACATACGATTTAAAGGACGTGTCCCTCGTCGACTCGAGGCGCCTCAGATTGAGTCGTATAGAGTCCTTCGTCCAAAAACATATTCTCTGTTTTACATACCGCAGGACCTCTTCACCAGTGGTGTTGGGGTCTAACCGCGATATGTACAACGATACGGAGGGCTCCACAACACGGAGGGTACTCTCTGTGGCTGTGGCGTCGGCGGTACCACGTCGGTTACGAGACGGCTTCGGTCGACGTTTCCACCAGGTTCTCCACCAGGGTGAAGCCATCCACGTCGACTTTCCTCGCTTTGTTGACCGGTTTCTTTGGAGCCGCCACGCACTTAACCTCGGGTGGCGGGCGAGACACTTGCGCGTAGCTCTTCTGCTTTGGGACACGTGTTGCAGAAGAGGACGCAGCTGGCATGGGTGTCGGTGCACACGCCGCGGCGATCGAGGTCATCGGGGCCGGGCGTTCATTAACCTGTGCAACGCTGTTGTCAGTCGCGCATGCATTCGTAAAAATGCTTACTGGCGAAGTATTCGTATTCCTTGCACCGCGCCGTACACACACGTTATGCGCTGACCGCGGTGAAATCGACGTCACTGGCTTGTTGCACAATGCCGCGAGCTCGGCCTTCAGTTCGGCAACCACGCGCTCTGATACCTCCAGCTTAGTTTTCAAGGCGGTAACTTCAGCCTTCAGCAGCGAGAAGTCTTGCAGGAAGGTCTTGAGGACAAATCCACCCTGGTCCTCGGAGGAAAGAGTTTCAAATCGCTTTGCACTCGCCATTTTAATAGAAGTGCAAAAACGATGATTCGGTCAATACATCGAAGCAGCCTTTGCGACACGACTGCTCGTGTTGACGGATCGAACGCGAATCCTTAACGCGAATATTGTTTGAGGGTTTCTAAATTTTGATGGTTTTCAGTTTCAAAGTTTTGATAGTTTTTGATTTAGATGCAAAACGAATAGCGGTTCTTAGCTTCCGCTAAAATAAAAAATAAAAAACTTTATAAGCTCATAATAATGAACTTTTTGAATGACCAATTTCAGCGCAATCAATTCAATTCAATTTATTTAATAAACATTTTGTTACAATAAAAATACATTCAATTTTTTTAATAAACATTGTCAAGCAATCAGTGCAGTGGTTTGAGTTTTGTGCTTAAGATAAGTCAGTCAGTCAGTCAGTCAGTGACATTCTTAACATACTTAATAACTGTAAGTTCTACAACAATAATGTTTCCAACATACTCTTACACAAGGCAATAGATACAACCCCATATAAACTCGTAGTACAAAGTTAGTCTATACAAACAAACAGATAACAGTACTGCACCGAGTATCAGATGTCACACACACACATACATACATAGATATACACATACATACATGCATGTGTACATAGATATACATAAACACAAAGACGTAATAATAAGTGTAATCATGTAGCGTTAGCAGAAATGTTGACATTAAAATCATTTTGACATTGAAGTAATTCAAAAGTTTATGTGAATTGTATAATTGAATTTAGAATATACTTTATACATATATTTATTTACTACATAATCGGCTAGATACTTTTATGTCGAAAGATTTACAGAACCAGATTTTTGCAAGTAAAAGTGAGGTATCAAAACATATATTCATAGAAATATTAAAAAGGACAGTGTTTTTAACCAAGTTATCACTTACACCATTGAGGTATGTACATTAAACAAGTACTAGCAGCATACATAGGTACATACATACAAAACCTCAATCACTCTATCTATTAAAGAAAATCGCATCTAAATCCATTGCGTAGTTTTAAAGATCATACATAGGGATAGACAGAGGGAAGCGACTTTGTTTTATACTATGTAGTGATTTTCTATATAATACTAGCTGCGCCCCGCGGTTTCACACGCGTAGTTCCCGTCCCCGTTTGATTTCGGGATGAAAAATAGATGTTGGCCGATTCTTAGACCTACTGAATATGCTCACAAAATTTCATGAAAATCGGTCAAGCCGTTTCGGAGGAGTATGGCAACGAAAACTGTGACACGAGAATTTTATATATTAGATTAGTACTTATAGATATTTCTTACCACGTAATTAAAGGAACTTAATTTTAATTTACATAAAACATAATCACTCATGTCACACCATCCCTCCGTTTCTGCGAGTAGTACTATCTAGGCGGGCGGGGTGACCGTCAGTCAGGCGCCGGCCGCCCTACCGTACACTCGTGCCGCCCGCCCTAGTGACGTCACACACGATCTTATATACTGATATTATGTGTATATAAAACAATTATTGTATAAAATGATTTAAAAATTGTGAATAAAGCCAGTGATGACACAATCTTTTAAACTAATTTAAAAAATAATATTGAAAAATTTGTGGTTTATAAATAAAAGAATATAATATGATCTTATGTAGTAATTTGATGTGTAAAAAACTAAGATACATAATTTAACTTAAATGTTGTGTATAGAAAAATAAAAATTAGTGGAAAAGTTAGTGTAAATAAAGTTAAATTAGTGTAAAAAAAATGTGTAAAAATATGATAGTGTTTTTTTATAGTTAGTGAATGTGTTTTGTTTTTTGAAGTGAATAAAAATAACGTTATTTGTAGTCAAATGTTACATAGTGAATGTTAGGTGTTTAAATATGTAAATAACATAAACATATACTAATATAAAAACGTATTAGGAATCGTAGGTACCTATACATTTAGAAATAATTATATTATTTAAAATATATAAGTTTATAATTTATCTATACTGTGCTGATATAAGAAAGAGAAAACATATTTTTTATTGTTTATAATGAAAAAAAACTCCTCAAAATTACTGAACTGTTTTTGAAAAACTTTCACATATAATAATATGTTGTTATCAATAAATCACTATATTTTTATTAAAACCTAATTTTTGTATGATAGTGTGGATAAAACCACGGAATGCTAGATGCACTATAATCGCTGATTCACTTCTTCTTCTTTGCGTGTCGACTCATATGTTTGAGGACCAGCCCCCCTAGACAAATGGCAATTACGTTAGACGTATAGAACAAAAAGTTCCTTTTTATGAATTAAATTGATATTTGCTTACGACTTGTAATTTTGCTGGTATATAGCATTATCCGTGGCCTAGTAAAGGTCCTCGCGTGTGCAGGTGTAGGGACACCCACGGCAAGTTAGAAGATGGGCCATTGTTTGGGGAGAAACACCACACAGATATGCACTATCAGAGCTGTAGCCCCACCTGTGCATGTTCTCCTTGCTTCGGCCTTTAAGTCAGCAGTCTGTTGAAGGACTTCCAAGTTGCCCAAGGTAGATCATGTCCAGGGGGAGTCACTTGATCCACTAACCCGATAATCAAATTTTTAACCGACTTCGAAAAATTCGGTTGTATTTTTTAATGTTTGTTATCTCAGAACTCCGTCGTTTATGAACCGATTTGGTTTTTATCTGAAAAATATATCCCGTGGGTGCCATTGAGTTTGAAATTGTTTTTTTTTAAACAGATAACATGAGAAACATAAACCTTTTTAAAATGAAACAAAAATGAATCCCTATTTCCCTTGGACGGCATCATGGCTAAATGACTGAATCGATTGACTTGAAATTTTGTAGAGGGGTAGCTTATGGTCCGGGGGAGGTCATAGGCTATGTTAAGGAATTCCCACGGGATTATGGTCCGGGGAAGGAAAGAGGCTATTTTATTTATTTATTTATTGCATCCACATAATTTTATATAATATTATTTTATCCCGAAATTCCCACGGGATCGGGAACTATGCGGGTAAAATCGCGGGTCACAGCTAGTAAATTAATACAAGTTAATTAATTTAATCAACCCATATAAGTGTACAATCAATAATTAATTAAAAATACGACGGGTGAGAGGTTTCTTAATATAAAATTAAATTGAACTTCGAACATACCTATTATTATTTTAATTAAGCCGTAAGCGAGATGACTAGTAGCGCTTTGCTGTTTTACTCGCGTTATACGTAAATATCATCAAAATATTAAACAATTATTTATATACTAATATTATAGTAAAAAGTTTGTTTGGTTGGTTGAACGCAATTTCAAGAATTACTGGTTTGAATAAAAAAATATTTTTAGTTAGTATTTTTCAGAAGGCTCTGGGCAATGCGAGTGAAACCGCGAGGCAAAGACTTGTATATTAATGGTTTATGGCATCAGCTACTTGCCTGCCAAGCCTGATAACTCAGGTTCAATACCTGAGTTGATCGATACATTTCCAAAATCATTCAATAAGACATATTTCACAATCTTCAAGTAATTCCGAGTACTACTCACAAGTTTTGTCTTTGTCACTTGATATAAAGTAAGAAAGAGACAAAACTAACTTTACTTGAAGGTCGCGAAATAGGCCCTAAGCATAATAATTATTAGGTATATTGATAACTTTGATCATTCATACAGTTTCATACACAAAATCTCACATAATACATGTAAGCAGACTCACGAACGTTTACCTACCAAATTATAATAAACAAACCACAAAATAATAAACAATATATTAATGTCTGAAACTTTGATTAACTATGATTGATGATCTGTCTGTCTGTTCAGCAAAACAACGCGAACTTGGAAAAATGTTTACTTATAAAATGGTGGGTAACGTTGTCTGTTTTGATTGTATCTCACACTTCATAATTTATTTATTTATTATTAGATGCACAAAACACATTACAACCTAATACAACATTTAGTACAAAAACAACAAGTTTCGATCTGGGCCGTAACGCAACAACATGTGCATTCAGCAACAATTATACATATATTTATACATCTTTTCGAATTCAATTTTAGTACAATGTTGAAAAATTTTACAGGAAAAGTTTACACATTGATACAGAAATATTTAACATAGGAAAAAAAAAAAGAAAAAAGGAAATAAAATTAAAATTAATATGTAAATCACGATTCATTCAATTTATAAATCACAAATAAAATAAGAATTGTAAAATAAATATAAATAAAAATTGTAAAAATTGTAAAATCAAATAAAAGTTGTGAAATCAAATTAAAATTGTAAAATAAAATAAAATAAAAATTTCATATTATGGTGTGTCATGGAGGATGTCTTTCAACTGTTTAATGTATGTACATAGTTTTGGATGAAATACATCCAGTTGTGTGTTTTTCCTAACTAAGTCGTTGTATTGACGAACCATCCTTGTAAGCGAGTTATAGTAGGAAATGTTGTTTTTATAAACATAAAGGAAAAATAAATTATTCTGGTTCAATCTGCGGGCGCTAAACTTAATGTTAAAATTAATTTGCGATAATAACTCCGTTGACTCAATCTTGAAGTGGATAATTTTATAAAGGTGAACCATATCGAAGTATGTCCGTCTGGTTTCTAATGATTGAACCCTGAAATAGCTCAATCTAGAATCATAATTTAGATCAGATCGACCAGGCTGCAGACGGTAATATAAAATTCTAAGGCATTTCTTTTGTATACGTTCTATATCTATTATGTGAGTCCTATAAAACGGCGACCATATAACACTACCATATTCTAACACAATTTTTTATGATGTTACATTATCAATCTTATATGATTCTGCACCCTGCGGTTTCACACGCGTAGTTTATTGACAACGAAAACTGTGACACGAGAATTTTATATATTAGATGATATGTTATACTAGCGGCGACCCGTGGTTTTATCTGTGCGGAAAGTTATCCAGAGGGAAAGTTGGGATAAAGTAGTCTATGTCCTTTCCTAAGCTCTGGTTAATCTCGGATTCTCTTTCTAATATTAATTGATGATTGATCTCTAAAAGTTTTTGAATGATGTAATTTCAAACCATATGGAATATCAGTATTTTACGTGAAGCGACTGCCATCGGGTTGTGAAGGTCTGATGGCAGTCGCTTCACGTAAAATACTGACATTCCGCCAAATCTGGTTAAAACTGAAAAACCGATCAAAAATAGACATGGGATAAAGGTTCGGAAAAGAGAGTAATATTAAACCATAATTAGTTAAGTACTTAATATTAAACAAATCATTTTCTCTTTCTAATATTAGTGAAAATTAATTTACAATATTTTATTAGGTATAGATTTATAAAAAACAAACTAAAAATATCTAAAAATTAATTTATAAATAAGTTCACAAAACCCTATTATTTAAAACGAAAGAAATTAAAACAAAGTACCCACAAAACAAAGTGACATTGACAATCAAAACAAAATGGCGTCCAACGGTAAAGACAGTTCAAAAGTGACAAACAGTATTGACAGTTTGAAGTTAAGTAGCAAAAATACTTCGATGTCGTCATCAAAACATGCCTCATCAGAATCTGTGCTATCAAAAAAAGACAAGGAATGCCTCCAAATGCAAGAATGTAAGAAGAAGTTATTGGCTATGGAACCACAGATAATAATTAGAGATGAAAATGTGGTACTGAGATCACCGCCGCAGAAAAAAATAATTATGCCGCCGACTGCTAACGTGGAGGTAAGTTAGATATTATATGAATTGTAAGTCTTAGAATTCGTCTTACTTTTATTTAGGATGAGTAAAAAATAGACAGTTTAAATAGATTTAACGAAAACGTATTGAGCCACAATATCTTCTGTGCCGGTGACAGCGTCGCTGTAATCGCATATTTTGGTTGTCAGTTTTGAAAAATTTCGTAGAAGACAATACATTTGACACTCCAAAGCATAAAAACCATAGAATAAGGTTCACGACCAGGATTCTCTCTGGTCTCTGATCCTTGATAAAAACTAATAAGCAATAAAAAGCGCCTTGGAATTTGAAAATAATAAATGAAACACTTTTTTTGTTCGTTTTGATTGATGATTTACACTCACTAAATAAGGGATTTCGATACTTTTTCTGCCACCAGACGACGCTTCGTAGGCGTTAAGTCCAAACAGCTGTCAGATGGAACATTTTTGCCTTTGCATAACTTTCATTGCTCTATAAATATGACGGATTTCACAAACTTCTTTCTGGTGTTAGTTTCACTAGTTAGTCAATATATTAAAGTCAGTCAGTCAGTCAGGTCAGGACACATGCCCAAATTATTCCTCATTTCTATAGTAATAATCTAAAAGTCTTTTATAATCAATCCCATAATACCGCGGCCATATTGGATTGATCCAATCCCCTTCACAGCATTCAGCATTCACGCAACTCCAACATTACATTGAAACTAGAACTTAAATACAGATTCATGCAATATCTGCTATTTGATATTTAGTTGAATGTACTTTATGTTACATATGTGATGATGTATGCCTTTCATTTATTGATTTGTGTATTAATGTGTGTCGTTTGTGATATTTATTGTTGATGTGATACAGAAGACCTATTCGTTAGGTCTTAAATGCGTGCTGCAGTATTTGCTACTAAACCAAATCGAGGGACTCGACAGACAAATAAATCAAAAGACTTCTAGGAGGTGGACTATTACAAATTAATAATATGTTTTTAAAGCTTCCTATGAATGTGAGTTGCAATTACTTGAATCTGGATTGGATTGAAATCAATAATGCAACGAGTGGGTATCGAACTCACGACCTCTCAAACACAAGCCCTCTAAATTGCCATTGGGCTATTTACATTATAGTCTATCTTTATTTTACTACATTCCTACATCAATCTCATGCAGTATAACTAGCTAATACATGTCTTAGTCTGCGTATCCACTAGAGTTACTAGATTTTTTTCTTGTTTTTAACAAACTAAAAATTCGTATATAGACTCGACAAAATTCTTCTCATTTACATGAATATTTTTATCATATCTGCCGGGCTAGCATGACTTCGAAAACGCGATAGATAAAGCAATTTATCAACATCCAACTGTCATAATATGATGAAAATACCCACCATATTTAATTTTACCACGTAATAAATTTTATGACATATGGTCATGCTCGTGAAATAGATATAGCTATTTATCGACATCCAACTGTCAAAATATAATAGATATAGCCGCCATATTTAATTTTATCAAATCGTACCATGCCATAATTCATTTGGTCATGCTCGCGAAATCGATATTATATCGTGGTGTCTATATCTTTTATCACGCACTGTCATGCTAGGCGGGCTGAATCAGGTAAAACAAATTTCTTATCGTAGACACGTGGACTTACAGCCTCCCTTTCAAAAGACTAACTAACTCTAATTGGTATTCGGTCCGCGTCCTACTCCATAACACTCCTTTCTCAAGCAATAAATCGCAATTAACAGTAATAAACTCGGCCCGAACTTCGGTGAATATAACCTTTAATTTATTGAGTAAATGATTGCAAAAATCCTATCGGGTTGTGTGAATTCGCGTCCAAAGTTGCGCTCGCGAACTTGTAATGAATGTAAGGTTTGGGTGTATGTTGAGATGTGCGATGTATTTTAATGCGATCATTTTGAAAACAACTTTGAAACGAAACGTAGAGGCAAAAAAAATATTTCACGTGTTTAGTAGTTACAATAACTTTTAAAGGTACAAACAACTAGGAATATTTGTAATAGAATGTAAGTAATTTGTGATGGCCAAAGTGAATAACAAATTAGTGTTTCGAGATATTAATTAGTCAGTTTAGCGTAAAATTATATTCTACCTACAAAATTTAATCTTTTCAAAAAACCATGTAAGTTTTTCTATTATTTCTATTAAAAGTATGTGCCTAGCCGTAAAGAACGATGAAATTATTGTATCTATATGTATTAATTGTGTTCTCATGTAAGTGACTGTTGTGTCTTTTTTGAGAGTAAAATTCTTTAAACCGAAGTTAAAATTTTATGAATGCGTTTTGCTAATATGTACCCCGAAAAAAGTTTGAAAATTGATAGATGGAGAGTAGACCCACCGAGGCGTTATTTTCTGGAGACGTATTCATTAATTGGACTATATAAATCAGATTACTAATAATTTCATAAACCAATTAAGGAAAATTTTATAGAGTCAGTAGTAGAGCCACTGTGATTATAATGACTAATACTTCGAACAAATTCACATAATAATATATTTATCGGTTCACATATTAATATCGGTGTCAAGTAATAGTGAAAGTAATTGCGTTTTGTATGGTTAACGTGTGAGGTATTGAGTTCCTTCCTTTACTCCTCTTTATATTATAATAATAAATAATAATAATCATTCACTACATCATCTCATTATAGTAACTGACCCCTAGCTAAGTTCGAAGCTTGTATCTAGGGTATCAGAAACTCATTCACACACACCTAGACCGAGACAAATATTTGTGGTTCACACAAATATTCACCCCGCATGGGAATCGAACCCGCAACCTTACGGATGGCAGTCCGGCATGGTGACCACTCTGCCTTCAAGGCCGGTAACACACACAGACTCTCCTTCGTGTCAGATGTCCAGGGACGATGGTAGTCTCTCTCCATCAGACGATTTTCCACTCGTTTGCCTATCTATTAAAAGCTGAAGAGTTTGTTTGTTTGGTCCACTAAAATCTAATCTAAAGAAGAACTAGTTCGAATCGAAAACATGTTGGTGTTGGCTTATTTATCTAAGAAATCTTGAGGTAGTAAAAAATCACGGTAAAACCAATAAAACCGGGGATAACACGCTTTAAACTAATTCGAACAGTTCAATTTCAATTTATTTATTAAACATTTTGTTACAATCATAATTTAGCGAAATTATCGAGACTTTACCTCCCATACTAGTTTAGAACTGTGTGTGCAAGGTAAAGCCTCTCAAATTACGCGCGGTGGCGTCAGGTGATTGAACAATTTGTGGTAGAACATTTCTGTTCATGACTGAAGAGTAAAATACATAACTAGCTGTGCCCCGCGGTTACTCTCGCGTGGTTCCCGTTGCCGTGGGAATTTCTGGATAAAAATACTATGTCCTTCTCCTGGTTCTAAGCTACCTCCCCACCAATTTTCAGTCAAATCAGTTTAGCCGTTCTTGATTTATAAATAGTGTAACTAACACAACTTTCTTTTATATTATACACCCCTATTTTGAATTCGAGATACTTAATCACACAGCTATTGTAAACGACGGGTGACAATATAATAGTGAAGTTAGTTTTTATCTTTTGCTTTTATTTAAAAAGTTATGATAAGTCAAAGTTTTTCAAAATCCCGCCGAATTTTATTGTTATTCTACACCGAACAACAGGCGAACGCTGCGATACACAGCTGAGCGCGGTCATCGACCCGAGCCGTCACAGAATACTTGATAGCTAGTGTGCCGTCTGGTAATACGGCATTTTTTAAAGATAAGTAATCGACTATCATTTTTGATATTTTTATTGGATTTATAGATTCAGTTACTGCTACAGATATTCTGATTTTAATAAGTCCCATCATTTCAAAATAGGGGTGTATAGATAACTAGCTGTGCCCCGCGGTTTCGCTCGCGTAGTTCCCATTCCCATGGGAATTTCGGGATAAAAAGTCAAATCATATGTCCTTCTCCTGTTTCTTAGCTACCTCCCCACCAATTTTCAGTCAAATCAGTTCAGCCGTTCTTGAGTTATAAATAGTGTAACTAACACAAACTTCTTTTATATAAGTATATTTTACATACTTATATAACTTACAAACTAACATACATACAAAATATAAAACTTAAAACTAACGTGTTAGTATCAACCATCGCATATCATAGCTATACTCACCAATCCTAACTCCAAGTCTCCCAATAATAAGGCATTGTCCCCGATATCGCCCAAGTTTTCTTTTACACAACTTTTTGTTGAGTCCTTCTAATTTTGCGAGAATTATGGGATCGTCCCGCGTTTTGTATTCCCTTTTGTAAGTTATTTGAAAACGTTCACACAAAAGAAACGTAAGAGAAATGGATTTGAAGTTTGTTAAGGTATTGGTTTTTTGTATTTTAATTTAACCCTTATCAATGTAAGAGGGATGATTTGGAAGGGTTCTTTAGGACTGGACAGGGTTGAAATATTGTTATTGTATGTAACTAGTTTTGTATTGAAATAAATCACTTAAACGGATTTTTGCCGTGGTTATATAGTTTTTAAACGACTTCCAAAAAGGAGGAGGTTCTCAATTCGGCCGGTATGTTTTTTTATGTATGTACACCGATTTAATTCGGCCGGTATATTTTTTTTATGTACGTACACCGATTTTTCCGTCAATTGTGAACCGATTTTCAAAATTCTTTTTTTATTTGATAAAGTGGACTTGTGTACTGTAGTATTTCACACTACATATGAACTATAACAATGGCGAAAATCACGCAAAAAAAGGATTTTCTGCTTTTTCATACTAGAAAAGTACTTAAACTTACGTTCTTCAATACTACTATTTTAAGCGCTCAAACACCTGAACGTGTGTAGATGCTGGTAATTTAATAATGCATTAGATTAGATGGCTATTGGATGGATTCTATCTATAAAAATACGTAAATATACCAAACCGTCGATCCATTTTATCCTAAAAGAACACACAAACATACTATCACATTTAATATTAGAGAGCATTTTATAAATCTTAACTTACAGATATTTATTTGACTCTTACTTCAGTCCTTAGGTTTTTGAGACCCTTAAAAGGTCTAGAAGTTTGAAAAATGGTTCCGAGTCCGTATTTTATATAGAAGTAATTTCTTTCTTTCCCTTCTCCATATAAATGTCACATAAAGTTTGTTTATCTGCGACTTATGGCCGCTGTTCCTTGCAGAGGACTACTTTTTGTAACTACCCTCATAATTTAAGCAACTTTATTTCTTGTGAGCTTTATGATAAGAGTGGTATTAGCTTGTATGTATGTGTACTTGCAAGTGGATGGTTTTTCGCAATTAAATTTCTCTTTGAGTTCTTTGAGCGTTTTGCATCTTGGAGGGGAAAGTAGAAGGAAGAAGGGGAAGGGGTCGGCCAAGAATAAGTTACATGAGCCAGATAAAGAATGAGGTCGCTGTCCTGTCGTATGAGCAGGTGAAGGAGGCCGCCTTAGATAGGGGCAGATGGAGGGAGTTGCACCTGTTACACCGACAAGAGCACCGCTCTTGCATTGATGACTAGCGGTGTCTCGCGGTTTCACCCGCGTAGTTTCCGTTCCCGTGGAAATACGGGGATAAATATAGCCTATGTTACTCAGGGTGAATGTAGCATTCTAATGAAAAAAGAATTATTAAAATTGGTTTTCGAAATGTCTTTTTTTTACGACCATTATTTTATTTGACTAAGGGCCTATTTCACCATTTTCAAGTAACATTCCGAGTACCTTCTCACATATTTTGTCTTTGTCACTTGATATAAAGTAAGAAGACAAAACTAACGACTTTCAAGTAAAGTTACTTGGTAAGTAGCATTACTTGAAAGTCATGAAACAGGCCCTTAGTATACATTTTCAGAAATTTCGGTAGAAACGAATTCTTTTCAAATTGTCAATTAATCCACGAGAAAAACCCCAAACATAACATAACATAACATTTGTGGTTCACACAAATATTCACCCCGCACGGGAATCGAACCCGCAACCGGATGGCAGTCCGGCAAACGTGAAGCTTGTATAGTAAGATAGTACATATATACCAACCACTTACATTGAACAAATACATTACTGCAGCAAACTTTAGCAAGTTTACTCGGTACTTAGACTTCGGTTATTTATTGGCTATTGTTGTACTATTATAGTTGGAATGTTTATGATTTAGTTATCATTTATTAATTAACCTCCGACTCAAAAAGAGGGGTGTTATAAGTTTGTCGTGTCTGTGTGTGTAAGTGTGTGTGTATCTGTCTGTCTGTGGCATCATAGCTCCCGAACGGATGAACTGATTTCAGTTTTTTGTATTATAGGGGACTTACGTGCAAGTGTTCTTAGATATGTTTGATGAAAATCGGTTAACCCGTTTAAAAGTTATGGGGATTTGAAAGTAATTGTGTTGGGGGTTTTTTAAATTTTTAATTTAATTACTTACTTACGAACCGTGGTCTCGTCTTCGTGAAGTTTATCTATCTGCAAAGCAGTGTATTTTGTTTTGTGAAGACACGTGGGGCACGCTGTGACCCAAATTATCGGAAGATTTTTTTCAACAAAAATCTATACTAATATTATAAAGACGTAAAGTTTGTGTGCTTGTTAAACTGTAAGGGGTAATCTCAGCATCTACTGAACCGATTTCAAAAATTCTTTCACTAATACGAAGCTATATTGTCAGCGAGTGACATAGACTATAGTTTATCCCTGTATTCCCACGGGAATGAAAACTACGCGAGTGAAACCGTGCTGCTAGTATGCTATAAAAACAAGAAAGAAATCAAAGAATTAGAAATATTTTTTTAACCTTACTTCAATTTTGTCCTCAATTTTTTTATCACAAAGCAAAATTAGGGACCTGCAACTTTCAAAAACTTCTTGCCCCAAAAGAAGTCAATAAAAGACCTTATTATTTTCGGAGTCAATCAGGAATACCTTCGACCATAACCCAGTACTCTCTCTATAGGTAATAATATAGTCCATTAATCCACCCAATCACCATTTCGGTCCAGACCATGAAATGAACCATCAATAACTCGTCATTTTTACGACACATCAACTTAACAGACCGGAGTTAACAGTTAACCCATTCTCGTATAAATGACCTTAGGTTTTTCTATACTAATGTTATCAAGAGATTTGTTTGTTTGTTACGATTTAATTAAAAAAACCGGTCAAGCGAGTCAGACTCTCAATTTTCTTATAGAGGCAACAGAAATACAGAAATTGTAAAAATTTCAGCTGTCTAGCTATCGCGGTTCTTGAGATACAGCCTTGTGACAGACAGACGGGCGGACAGACGAAGTCTCAGTAATAGGGTCCCGTTTTTACACTGGGTACTAAACCCTAAAGAGCGTCGGTGGCGCAGGAGATAAGGCCGTTGACTTCCGATCGAAAGGTGCCTGGTTCGAACCCCACCAGTCCCGCCACGTACCAATGTGTTTTCAATTTACGAATTCATATGTACGTTAATTTCGACGCTCTTACGGTGAAGGAAAACATCCTGCACACACCTGGGAAGAAATTCTAAGGTTGTGTGTGAAGTCGACCAACCCGCACTTGGCCAGCGTGGTTGACTAAGGCCTAATCACCCTAATTCAGGGTAGGCTCGTGCCCCTCGGTGGGGACATTATATGAGCTGATGATGATGATGATGACGGAACCCTAAAAACTACTGAACCGATTTCGAAAAATAAGTAAAGCTATATTTTCAGTTACCATATTATTATCCCCATATTCCCACGGGAACGGGAACTACGCGGGTGAAACTGCGGGGTGCTGCTAGTTAGCAAACCAATAATATACTAACAAGGGGATTATACGACCAAAGGTCATTGTTTCCCCGATACTCACATTGATTTCAAATAATGTCACACTAAACTCAACTTTATTACCACGAGTTAGAGCCCAAAATCCAATACCAATAGTCGAGTAAACAATATATTGAATCGCTCGTAAATTTCTCCTGTCGATAAGTGTATACTTTGTTGTGTTGGATTAAGTACTAACTGTTTGGTAATCTGTGACCTGTTACGTAGTCACTATTTGTTAAGCTGTGGTTGTTGCGTGAAGCGGAATTCAGATAACAGTGAAATATATAACGTAGAGGTGTGTAGGATTTGGTATACTTACAGCCGTTCCTAATAATCGATCGATCTATGATCTTGCTTGTCGAAGAATATAAAACTGTGTATATCTGTCATTTGCCGTCTCAATAACCATATCAATGGTGGACACAATCATAACATAACATAACATAACATAATCATGCACTACATCATCTCATTATAGTAACTGACCCCTAAGTTTGAGGACTTGTATCTAGGGTATCAGACTACGCACACACTCATTCCACACACACCCAGACCGAAATTCACAAAGATATTCTATTCACCCCTCACGTGATTGAACCCGCAACCTAAACGGATGGCATGGTGACCATTGAGGAATGAGTGCTAATATTATCCTAATCCTAACTAATATTATAAATGTCTGTATAAACTCTGTCTGTCTGTTACCTTTTCACGGCTAAACTACTGAACCGACTGACTTGAAATTTAGTACAGGGGTAGCTTATGGTCCGGGAAAGAACATAGGCTATGCTTTATCCCGAAATTCCCACGGGAACGGGAACTACGCGGGGCACAGCTAGTTTTTCATAAATCTAATAATACAATTTTAGTTTTTATCGAAATTGGCCTCAAGATTTACAGCATTTTTGGATAGGAATAGCCAATTTCGGATTTCGTCTACCACGCCCACTAGAAAAATATGTACTTATATGAAGACTAAAATAAAATACGTACCCTATTAATATCTATTTATATTTCCATTATATTTCTTCGTATCTTGACCCTCGATATCCATTACAAATACTCAGTAATGGTACGTTTGAATATAATAGTCCATTAGTTATCAATACAACTCTTAATGTGATGTCGTATGTCTATTGTGTGTGATAAGTGCAGGATAAATGAGGTATTATTGTGTATTTGTATAGTTTTTTGTGTTGGGAATAAGGAATAACTCGCTTTTTTATTTTTTCAACCCACATCGTCCCACTGGTGGGCAAAGGTCTCCCCCAAACATCCCCCAACTCTCCCGATCCTTCGCTTTTTTATATTAGAGAAAAACTGTGATTGTCACAAAACGAACGCGGGCTGGCTAGACTAGGAAAGTACACACACTCCATGAGCGACGATAGTTACTCATACGATCTGTCTACTCGTTAGCCTTCTATGTCATAAAGAAAGTAAAATACAATCCTAACTAATATTATAAATGCGAAAGTAACTCTGTCTGTCTGTCTTACCTTTTAACGGCTAAACTACTGAACCGATTGACTTGAAATTTGGTACATGGGTAGCTTATGGTCCGGGAAAGAACATACGTTTTATCCTGAAATTCTCACGGGATCGGGAACTACGCGGGTGAAACCGCGGGGCACAGCTAGTACCTTATAACTAGGTACTTATATGTGTTACTAGCGAAGAATAATATAATCACTTCGGCAGATTTTTTTCTCTTTTTCTCCCCCTGGGGGGGGGGGGGGATTTCCAAAAATCCTCTCTTAGCGGATGCTTACGTCATAACATCCACCAGCATGCCAAATTTCAGCCCGATCCGTCCAGTGGTTTGGGCTGTGCGTCAGTATGTCAGTCAGTCACCTTTGAGTTATATACATATACTTACTTAAGTAATTTAGATTATATTTTATCCTAAGGTATTATACTTAGATATAAAGCATATCTAATTTCATATATTGATTCAGTAGTTTTTGTGTAAAAGATTAACAAACGTCCACCAAAACTTTTGCGTTTATAAATAAGTAGGATGAGTTATAAATGAAATGAACTTACATAAAACATGCCGCTTCCAATTTAAATGTCAAACAGTACTTCAATGAAAATTAAATGATGCTACTACGACTATTTTGGGTACAATTAAATTAAAAACAAGTTCGAAATTAAAAGCCGACTACTCATAAAACGTTCTCAAAGGTTTAAAACTTGAAAATATTAATAGTAAAGTTCAAGAGATAATTGTAGTCGTATTTTTACCGAAAACAAAAAAGTCTAAATTCAAATAATCTTTTTCAATACAAAAACATAAGCCACATACTACATAAGCATAAGCATAAGCTACATGTATTACCTATAAACAAATTAACTTCTTTGGCTTAATGTAAATCTATCTTTATTGAAACTATAGTTATTTTTTTTTCAAAACAAAAACAAATTAAATCTTATAACTCCTAAATCTACATATCTGTATTTAATCTATTACCTTTATTCTTCAAACAAATCTTTGAAAAGCCCCCTCAAAGCTGAAACAGACTTTCCATTTTCCCAAAGTAGAATTACAAACAAAAAGAATATTTATTATCCTCGCGGCGCAGGTGGGTTGTGTGACTTTGATTACCTATTTTACGATCTGGAAATCGAACCGGCTACCGATAGAATAAATAAACATTTTTTATAACATTCTGTAATCTTTACGGGTGGTACAATGTATTTTTTAGATGTTTTCTTTTATGTCTATTTCGGGGGAAGATCTAAGCGATCTATATATAATAGATCTTTGTAAAATATAGAAATAATTATTAGTATCGACCAGCATTCATTGTCATGGTTTACACAAACATTGAGAGAAATATAGAGCACTAGCAGCGCCCCGCGGTTTCACCCGCATAGTTAATTTCGGGATAAAATTATTAAAAACCTTTCCACTGAATCACTCTATCTATTAAAACCGCATCAAAATCCGTTGCGAGTTTAAAAGATCTAAGCATACATATGGACATAGGGATATAGGGACAGAGAAAACGACTTTGTTTTATACTATGTAGTGAAAATCACTTTAATTTAGAAAGGCCGTAGGTAGCGCTTCTCTTCAGCACTGGTTCTAGTCCCAGCAGAGGTAAACATTTTGTATCTTAACATATGGCAAACTTTAATTTTTAAATAGACAATATCTTGAAATTCCTACAGGATCGAACAACGGTACACAGGCATATGTACCTAGTATTATAAATGTTGTTCCTACAGTATTATTATTATGAGTAGGTAGTATTATTACGAGCTAGTGAGTCAGTGCTTGGGAACGTACACTTGAACTAGACAGGCATAATATAATACTGGTACTTAGATATTATCATAAACTTATAATAATATCACCGTAATTCCGTTTAACTTGGTTCGCATAACAATAATGGAAAAATAGAAAGTTAATGGAATATATGACACATTATTCGGGATTAATCGCAGCTGTTAAATTTATGAATCCATAGGGCACAGCTCATGCAGCATATTATAAATGCGAAAGTAAATCTTTTTAACCCCCGACGCAAAAAGGGGTGTTATAAGTTTGATGTGTCTGTGTGTATCTGTCTGTCTGTGGCATCATAGCTCCCGAACGGATGAACCGATTTCAATTTAGTTTTCGTATTAAAGGGGACTTACGTGCGAGTGTTCTTAGATATGTTTGATGAAAATCGGTTAAACTGTTTAAAAGTTATGGGGGTTTGAAAGTAATTGTGTTGTTTTTTAAATTTTTAATTTAATAAATTCATTGATATATTATTGTCATCATCATTAATTAACCAGAACAAATGACTACAGCATTTTATTATAACATTTTCAGTACATATTTATTGAAAACAATACAATAATTGCAAATTGCAAATGGCGTCAATCGATACCATACGTTAACTTTGTACGAGACCTGCGATTCAGTATGTATCAACAAAGGAATAATTTATGTACGACCTCTGCTATCATGCGATAATGAGGTCGGTATTGAAGCTACAGGTGTGGGATTCAAGCCGGGAATGGGGCTTGTTATATGGTATAGGGACTTTTTATTATATGAATAATAGTGATGGTGATCGAAATAGCTTTTGATTTTATGGTTGTTTTTGTGCTTTGGGGGGTATTAAGTTGGTACTGGTTGTCGTATTAATTAATAACATCGACAGTCGTTACGGGTAGAACAGTTATTAAGCCACAATTTTTTCTGTGCCGGCGGCCAAAGTTGGAAGCTACTATTGTCGTTTTGACTCTAATGTCATTTGGATAGGAACATCCTACTAATATTATAAATGCGAAAGTTTGTATGATTGTGAGTTTGGATGTTTGTTCCACTTTCACGCAAAAACTACTGTATCGATTGTGATTAAATTTGGTACAGATGTTCCTTACAACTAGGAATAACACATAGGATACTATTTATCCCGAAATTCGTATGTTTTATTGTAACTTTTTGTAGTCGCAAATAGTACCAATAGATGGCGTTGTTACTTAATTTTTTAACACACGATGGTGAATTGTGCCAAGATTGTATGATACTACGAGCTGCGCATACGCACGGGAGCGGGTACTACGCGGGTAAAACCGCGGGGCACTGCTGCTAGTTTTCAATAAACTGACAACCAAAAGATGCGATTCACCGGCACAGAAAAGATTGTGACTCAATAGAGTCTTCGATATTTTAACTGAAAGAAACTCAGCACGCGTAACAGATCCTAAGTATAGAATTACATAGCACTATATCCACTTACGAGAACAACATAAATTAATAAAAATGTAGCTGTTATTCCGCGATTTTACTTATTAATATAACAGTATTAATAATTCTGCATACTAAGTAGTAAAGGTTGGTACAGTTGACAATAAAAATAAAAGTGTTTTGTTTTAATATGTCTTGTACACTAAACAATTTTCGTTTCTTTCTCCTTATCTCTCAGTATAACGTAACCTTTTACTCCGTCACATGTCTATTATTAGCGTGAAGAGTTCTCTCTGATTTCCCCCGGGATACCCCTGGGGTGGTCCGGGGGTGTCTCTAAGTGATTTAACTCCTCATCCCACGGATAACAGCTAATTGCTGTCCTGTGTAGCGGGTTCATTACCCGTGTTAGTGTACTGTCGAGATTTGAGTAGAATAGTTTTTTTATGTATCACTTTGTCTGTTCCTTTTAAACCTGCGTCTTTCCCGTTTTTTTCTCCCGTCCCAGGGAAATTCCCTAAAATCTATCATTCAGACCAGTCTGTTTAAATTTTAAGTATTGCGTGCATACGAACTAAACTTGCTGGCTTCCTGGTATAACATGGAACAAAATTTACGCCGAATTTAGGGATAACTTGTATAAATTCGACAACAGCTATAACATTTTTGTAATTAAATACTTGGAATAGATAGAAAAAAACCTAGACTAAGGGCCTATTTCACGACCTTCAAGTAACATTACTCACGGAGTAAAGTTAGTTTTGTCTCTTTCTTACTTTATATCAAGTGACAAAGACAAAACTTGTGAGTATGTACTCGGGACGTTACTTGAAGATGGTGAAATAGGCCCTAAGACAAACAGATACACATATAAATATTTGTCTTGACCGGGAATAGTACCCAAACCTTTTTAATAGCAAGCACAGGGTCGTCAATTAAGCGTGGTTATGTCTATCCCTCTTCCTACCGACAGAGAATGTCAGTCTAGTCTCAATAAACATTAATCTAGATATACCATTCACATATAACCCGTTATTATGATATACAATATCACCTTTCAACCATTACTCTTCATTTGAACACAACTTTATGTAAAGAGGATTGCATTTTACACGAGTACTATATTTTAGAATAAATATATTTATACGTGACATCCTATAGTTGGCTCTCTGTCATTATACTTAATTAATACTTATACTGTTAAGAAAAGCTGTTGGATCTCTTATTAAATAAATAAGTAAATAAATATTATAGTTATAAAATGCTTTAGAATCGGAGGATTATCGCCCTGATCTGTTCAAAGTTCAATTCAAGATTCAAAAATAATTTATTAAATTAAGGCCTTAATGAAGCACTTATGAAGGTCAATGAATCTATCACTGTCTGCCATACTTGAGGTATCAAGTTCAAATTTCCGGGTATATCTAAAATTTTCGAAGTACATGATTTAGTTATCTTTCAGACTAGGTCTTGGGATCGATTTCCGAGTCGAATTTAATGTTTTCAATTTTCCAAACGATTTGGGTTTTGCATCACCGACATGCAGTAAGCTAGAGTGGTTAAGAGTTTTCTTACTCGCGTACCTATATTCAGTTTTTATAGAATCTTCTAACTTGCCGTGCGTGTCCCTACACCTGCACACGCGAGGACCTTTACAAGGCCACTGATAGTGCCATATCGGTGGCCGAGTTCTGGTCCTCACAAATATGAGTAGACACGCAAAGAAGAAGAAGAATGACGAAGGTCTAGGGTCCACTGGCTCTTAGTAGGTATACTACAGTTATAACATCAGTGAAAGAGACGCCTTTGGTTTCCAGTGTTATCTTACAGACCCATACTTTACGATTAAAAATTACGAACTTAGTTAGGGGTCAGTTACTTTAATGAGATGATGGAGTGAATGATTATGTAATTTTATAATGTGGTCCCTTACCTATTATAAATCTAATTAAAGCCAATTGGAATTTGTTACCCTTTTCGCAAAACCTTCTAAACCGATTTAGGTAAAAGCTACAATCATTCTTTGTACCCAGAAATAGCATAAAACCATAATTTATTCCCGAAATTCCCGCAGAATCGGTGTCTATTTATATATTCGTATAAATAGAGTTAAAGGTCGTACCAAAACTTGTAGAGAAAATAGGATCACTTAATATGTTAATTTAATCCTTTTGAACTAAGTAAATAAGACTTACAATGGTTTAACTTGAACATACATATACATAGATGGTTTTCTTTTGTTTCATTGTTTTTCCAGTAGGTTGACCAAAGAGATTGGAATGGATTAAACAACCATGTTGTATAGTTGGTAGTCTGCCTGTTATGCCGAAGGATACGGGTTCTATTCTCGTTCAAGATATAAAATTGTGTGCATATTATGTAACAGGTTTTAGTAAATAGAGATGGATAAATTCTTTATTGTACACACGCATACACACACACTCATACACACACACACACATACACACACCATAGAAATAAAAAAACTAACGAATTGAAAACCTTGTCCACTTTGAATAAGCATCACGAGAGGAGATTCTCTCTGTTCTCTACTTCTCGTTTTTAAAGGTGAAAAAAAACAGATATAAAAAAAAATTAAGAAACCCCCAACACAGTTACTTTCAAACCTCCATAACTTTTAAACGGGTTAACCGATTTTCATCAAACATGTCTAAGAACACTCGCACGTAAGTCCACTTTAATACAAAAAAACTAAATTGAAATCGGTTCATCCGTTCGGGAGCTATGATGCCACAGACAGACAGATACACACACACACACACACACACACACACACACAGACACGTCAAACTTATAACACACCTCTTTTTGCGTCGGGGGTTAAAAAAAGTTTCACACTGACCAAAAAATGGACAGCCTTATCATATAATACTTTAATAATAAAACATATAACCTTCATGTGTAAATAGAGCTTAAAAGTGATTCGCCGTAAATCAGAGGCGTGGCACGAAATGACGTTTCACAATTTATGATCGAAGCAGAAAGAGTCGACCGATCGACCGATTTGTTGGGCGACCAGTTGACTTATGTCAGGGAGGATTGCGTGTCACATTTTAGTTATTTTCAATATTTATTTATAACTGACACTGTTTTTATTGATAGAACCTTGTTGTTAATGAACGAGATAATATAACAAGTGTTATTGTTTATGAATTTTCACCATTTAAGGCTTAGAATTTGGAATTAACTTAATTCCCCCATCTCCGTTCACATATGTCGTATAAATATGCATAGAGAGATGATAATATTTGTGACCATTGTCACAAGAGAAGTAGAAGAGTTCAAACCACTCCTCTGTCTTCTCATAAAATGTGTTTTCTCCTTAAATGTTGGTCTCCTAAAATTTGCTTCTCCTAAAATGGTGTGTTGCCGGCTTTTAAAGAAAAGAAGGTATTTTTTAAAGCTGGCAACACACCAGAAGCTAGCCTGAGATTGGGTGATCTATGGGTGATGTGATGATAGTTCTTAACATTAGTTCTCGTATGCTTCTTTACTTTGGAAGCTATGATACCATTTTTTTGAAGCTTTTATAGTCTATACTATTTCACTTAATTAGTGCTCAGAAAATATATTCAAACGTGGTCCTGGGTTCATATCTTATATATAAAATTCTCGTGTCACAGTTTTCGTTGCCATACTCCTCCGAACCGGCTTGACCGATTCTCATGAAATTTTGTGAGCATATTCAGTAGGTCTGAGAATCGGCCAATATCTATTTTTCATCCTGAAATTCCCACGGGAACGGGAACTACGCGTGTGAAACCACGGGGCGCAGCTAGTACATATATAACTCAAAGGTGACTGACCTGACCGACTGACTGACATAGTGATCTATCAATGCACATCCCAAACCCTGGATGAATCGGGCTGAAATTTGTCAATTTGTCAAATTCCCCCCTAGAAAAAAAACTGGGGAAAACCCCAAATTTTGCTGGAAGTCATTATTCCTCGCGGAAGAAGTTTCTAATATAATTATTTTATGAATGATACAAAGCTATATTTTATTCCCTTTTTAATATACCCGCATAAAACAATACCCCAAAGCTGCAATATATAATGTAGGTTAAACATATAAACATAAATCTATGGCAAGAACATAATTCACATTTTAAGCGACGCGGGAAAATCTTTGTAATTTGGCCGGAAACGGATATACGAGTACAAGTACTCTTACTTTCATATTTCGAACGTTCTTTTTATTATTAAGGTAGGCATGACTCATGGTTTTACTCGCATTATTTCAGTATTTTCTTGCAGGTATTAAATTTTGGGAATATCGGGATGTAAATTACGATAAGAATTCGTTAATGTAGTTTTATGTCAATGCGTGATTTTCGCGTACGTCAACGAATTCATTACTAAAATATTTTTTGTCATTAGAACCAGTAGTTTCGTTACCAGCCCCCCTAGACAAATGGCAATTACGTTAGACGTATAGAACAGAAAGTTCGTTTTTATGAATGAAATTGATATTTGCTTACGACTTGTAATTTTGCCGCGTTACGAAACGTGAAGTTGGAAGACAAGTGGTCAATTATCTATTCGTCGGATTTCGTCGCAAGGAAACTTCAAGGAAATGCCACAGTAGTACATTTTTCATTCAAAATGGTGAATTATTGATTTGTTTGATTCAAATTGTTCACGTTTGTGTCAATATTGTTTTAATAAATATACTAAAAAAATAATTTAATTTCATAAAAATTAATTATCAACATTTATTTTCCGTTTTTTTACTATTTATATTAATATTAAAGATTAAATTGTAGTTCATAGTAAAACCACAGATAATATTATATTAGTAAAACCAAAGTTCATAATTTTAATTGCGCAAAGTTTATAAAATGTACAAAAATTTAAGTTTTTTAATAGTTTATAATGGTAATAAATACTTGAATAATTATTTGACAAAGTAAAAATAAATTTTAAAGTTAAATAAATTATGAACAAAATGTTTATTATTCCATGGCACAGAGATACTTTGTATAATGTGTTCTGTGGCGAACTGGCGAACGCTCCAAATATATGCCAAATCCTCGCCCTGTGGCGCAATAGGTTGTCAATTGGTAGCCAAGTGTACAAAAACATAATTAACGCATAGTCTATTCGTTTAAAGGTAAAAGTCAGTGGTCTTGTCTACAGTTTCATTGTTTGAAGCTTTGATTATATACTTGTCTAGATGCAATCGTCGCTCACTTAGTTTTACCACGTTTTACTTTAAAATATAATTTGGTCGCCAGAGAAAGGCCTACCTACACATGTATATTAAAATTGTAACAAGTCAATATCCGTACAGAGATATTGAATGAATTAAGTAAATTAGATTTAAAAATTAGTTCAATTGAAGTTTATTTATTTTCTATTACTAATTACTATTTTATTTTATTTAATTAGGTATATTGACATTGACATAATACCTAATACAATAATAAACGAGCCGTACTCACACATATCCCGCAATTTGAGGACAATTATAACGCGTCGTTTGTTGGCATTACTCTATCTAGACAAATATATAATCAAAGGTTAGACATCATGTTTATTAGGATTTATTATTTTCAAGAGCCAAAAGATGGCGTTGTAATAAAAGGTTGGTGTGATTTGACCATAGAGGTATTATACATTGTATTATACTATGGATTTGACGCCAGCAAAAGCCATAAGAAACGAAACTTCAATGAAATAAATTAAGTTTTACAACATAAAGAATAATAGATACTTAAATACTTAGAGTAAATATAAATACATAATAATTAAGGCATTAGGTAGATAGTTGCACATACGAAATGTTGGTAGCCTAGATTTTTAAAGATAATGTACACAGTTATTATCATAATAGAGAATAAAAATACTTTGTATATTTATTTTTAATATTTATCAAAAACTAGAAGGTAAAATTACGAACATATCACCACGTATATGTACTAGGATATAATTAGGTACTAATATAATCAAGTTTAAGTATAAGTATGTACTTAAGTACATTTGTGCTTTGACCTTCCAGTTTGGTAATGGTAAACTAACTTTAAACAAAAAATCTGATGCATTCATTTTGTTCATCTATGTTATTAAATATTTCTTTTAATCGAAATTATATTATTTATTAGTTAATATCAAGATTCATGCAAACATTACTACAAAATTTGCAAATAAAGCATCAGCTGATCAATCGTCGCGGTTTTAGCGTTTCTCTCTTCTTAAGTTTTCTGCATGGTCCTAGCATGCGCTAAAATTCATACGCTCGCGGCCCGAAAACGTTTGTCAAACTGCCACTTGGCTGCCAATTTGTAATTTCTATTCACAAGCAAATGTCAAACTCATTTCATTTACTAACTTGCTACTCCCCGACCGCTTGTCCCGTGAAACGGCAGAAATTGGAAACTCGGTGACAATGTCAAAATGACATTTATTTATTGTCAGTGTCTTTAGTATCAAGTGCTCCGTGTTTTAAATCTTTATTTATAAATTGAAAATATTAAATAATCTAAAAGCATGTAAAAGTGATGCTCCACATACTATTCTAAAGGATGACTAATGGATTATAGAAAAAAGTAAGCAGCAGGCCACTTTATTTCCTTAAAATTAAATACACATATAGATTTTGACTGTCACAGGTTTGTGTTGTCAGTTCTTAGTTAAATACTCGACATATTTTTTCATTATAGTAAATAGGTAAGTTAATGATAAAAATTAATACCGTTTGTAATGATTTACATAACTTATCGAAGTTCGTGAAATACCAAATAACAATTCTTGATTGACGACCGAGTCAAAGACTATACAGTGTGTATTTGGTGGTTAACCTGCCTGTTATGCCCAAGGTTACGAGTTCGATTCCCGCCCAAGATAAACATTTACTTATATTTGATTAACATAAAAGGATTTTTGGGGGGCGAAAAACCTACAGCTTGTCAAACTTTACATAAGTAAATAAACATGACAACTTTTTTTTTCAGATTACTTTTAATTGACAGAGGAGCAAGCAGATTTAAATGAAATACAAGTTAGACGGTGTAGTGAGACGGGTTAGCAAAGGGTGTACAGTCTGGACCGAAATAATACTGCATGTGCACTATCCAAATCTATGACTTATTTATTTCACTATATGTATTTAATAATAAATTTATAAAATACCTTTTTTGTGTTTTTATTTTTTTACATAAGTATGGTACTGAGAGCACTATAGTCTATCTTTAAATGTTTTGAAACAATATAATTAGGTTTCTAACGATATAATAAAACATTGAATATTATTTCATAGATTGTGTTAGTCAAATTAAACGATTATTTTTTGCCTATTTTAAAGCAAGTTAAAATATAATGGCAATACATGAGAAAGAGATGCCTAGTTCTCTGTTTCATGGAAACGAATGGTGGCGGTCCCCGTTGTTTCACGCGTCAAGCGGTCGGGGAGTATGTCAGTTGAAGCGTTTTGTACTGTTTGACAATTGTAAAAAATGACGTGCACCAACGATATCAAAGAAGTTAGCGCTGTTGTAGAGACGACGTTCGTTTGTGGAGAAAAGGAATAGACTGGGAGCGTTTGCCACTTGTCTAGGGGGGCAGTAGTTTTTGTTAGGTTAAAAGCGTTAATTTCAGGTTTTGATCATTAAACCAATAATTAAAATCGGTTCAATTTTGCGTGAAAGAGTATCAAACATCCATCGATCCAAAATTTCACGTTTATAATATAAGTAACATATTATAATCACTACATAGTATAAAACAAAGTCGCTTTCTCTGTCTAAATATGCAACGGATTTTGATGCGGTTTATTTTAATAGATAGAGTGATTCAGTGGAAAGGTTTTTAGCATAATTTTATCCCCATATTCCTACGGGAACGGGAACTACGCGGGTGAAACGGGACGTCGCTAGTTTATAATATTAGATGTATAAACATCCACATATTATGTAATTCCATCATAAAACAGCTGATTCTCCCACATCTGTTCCCGGGAACACTAAAAACAACAACCCTAATTACCATTACATTGTAATTTACAAAACACAAGTTCCCGATGTTCTCAGTTCGCAGAATTTAATTATCGTAAACAATTAAATAATACTTCAAACGGGTTTCGTAAACAATTATAATAACTGAGTTTATAATTGGAGATAATTATTTTATTTTCATTTTGAGGGTGACCTGGTTTTTGTTTTGGTATTGCAAATTAATTCATTAATTTTTAGTATCACAAACACACAGAATATCGGCGTTAAGTAGTACTAGTCAGAGATGAGTTTGGCGGCCCGTAAGAGTCTAGAGGCTAATTCTTCTCCTCTTCCTCCTAGTACCCTCATTCCTTTACTTCACTACATTATGTCCTATTATCTCTACTCGTAAGCCGTATTCACATATTCCAATTTAAGTGTGATTCATCAAAATAAACCAGAACAAATGTGGTTAAAATAAAAAAAAACATTTCAAACGAATACAAACATAACACATAAACACGTAGAACATATACAAGTAAGCAAAGTATTTTTTTTAAATCAAGTTAGTGTACCATACTTACTTTCAGTATGGTACATAAAATAATGATATTACACCATACGTCGCGAACAAGGCCGTGCGAAACTCTATTTTTTGTAAAAGGGGACATGTACAATGTACCTACATAGCCTTTCCTTATAACCACAATAATAGACCTAATAAGACCGATATAAGCATAGAACTAGCATATAACAATTAACACAATCAAAACCACTAAGCACGACTACTTAGTCCATCTATTGCAGACTCAGGTCAAGTAATATTTATGTAGCTTATTTGAATGGTGCTCCTGTTATTTATTACATAATCGCAGAACTGTGACGAGGGTGCGATGAAGATTGACCGCTTCAGTCTATATAATAATAGAATTTTATATTTATACTTCAAAGTGGACAAAATATGCGACATTGTTACAATGTAAGACAAGGTTAAGTTCCTTATAGTCAACATTACAAATCCTTACTTCACTACATAGTATAAAACAAAGTCGCTTTCTCTGTCCCTATATCCCTATGTATGCTTAGATCTTTAGAACTACGCAACGGATTTTGATGCGGTTTGTTTTAATAGATAGAGTGATTTAAGAGGAAGGTTTTTAGTATAATTTTATCCCCACATTCTTACGGGAAAGGGAACTACGCGGGTGAAACCGCGGGGCGCCGCTAGTAATATTATAAATGCGAAAGTAACTCTGTCTATCTGTTTGTTACCTTTTCACTGCTAAACCACTGTAGCCATTGACTTAAAATTTGGTTAACTTATGGTTCGGGTAAGATTAAGTTGACTATTACCTCATGATAAGTATGTTAATAGATCAGTCAGTCAGTCAGTAACGGTTACCTTTCATCACTAATGTATTTAAAACCAAAGTCGCTTCCCGCTGTCTGTCCTTATGTATGCTTAAATCTTTAAAACTACGCAACGGATTTTGATGCGGTTTGTTTTAATAGATACAGTGATTCAAGAGGAAGGTTTTTAGCATAATTTTATCCCCACATTATTACGGGAGTGGGAACTAAGTGGGTAAAACTGCTAGAAAGTATATCCTAACTACCCTAATTAATATTATAAATCCGAAAGTAACTCTGTCTGTCTGTCTGTTACCTTTTCACGGCTAAACTACTAAGCCCATTGACTTGAAATTTGGTACAGGGGTAGCTTATGGTCCGGGAAAGAACATAGGATACTTTTTATCCCGAAATTCCCACGGGAACGGGAACTACGCGGGTGAAACCACTGGGCACTGCTAGTAGAAGATAAAGTACAATCACGGAACAAAATCCTTATCCAGTGAATGAATGAAAGAGAACGTCAGACGCGTCATTTTTTTCGAATGAACAGATTGACGAAGGTTATCCTTTATCTGCGAAATGAGTGACGTTATGTGAGCGGGGGTATTGGGATATCATTTACTTTCACTATATAAATGATATGCTTTTTTCTGGCGTAAAATGGACATAGTTTTTTTCTATATATTGACCATGGTTTTTCGTAGTATTTATTTAACTTACCTAGTTAGTGTGTGTTTAATATTGTAACAGAATTTTATGATATTTTTTCGTATCGAACAATTTTTTTTAAATACGATTGGTTTGGGTTATTTTAAAATGCATTTGATGTTTACTTTGTCGTTTTCGAAATTACTACATAATATTATCTAATATACCAAAATAAGTAACGAAAGCTAGTCTTTTCTTTGTCCTATAATAATGGAAAACGTTAAATTTTCAGTTAATAAAGTATTACTTCTATTTATTGCTTCCTAACTCACAATCTACCAAACTTATCGTAAGGAAAATGTACTAATACTCCATAAAACTCAAAATAGCGTTTTATACAACTCCTTATCTCAAATCATGCAGGAAACACGCAGTATCGAACAAGATTTACGTGAGATGATATTTTGAGACATAACCAAGTATCTACATAATGTAAGTAAAACCGCGATAAAAAGCTAGTTAAGCTTTTATCGCGGTTTTACTCAAGTTTTGCTTTCTTAACTGATTCCTACGTCATGAGAAATATACACCCCTATTTTGAAATTACGGGACTTATTAAAATCTGAATATCTGTAGCAGTAACTGAATCCATATATCCAATAAAAATATCAAAAATGATAGTCGATTACTTATCTTTAAAAAATACTAAATAAATGCCGTATTACCAGACGGCACACTAGCTATCAAGTATTCTGTGACGGCTCGGGTCGATGACCGTACTCAGCTGTGTATCGCAGCGTTCGCCTGTTCGGTGTAGAATAGCAATAAAATTCGGCGGGATTTTGAAAAACTTTGACTTATCATAACTTTTTAAATAAAAGCAAAAGAAAAAAACTAACTTCACTATTATATTGTCACCCGTCGTTTACATTAGCTGTGTGATTAAGTATCTCGAATTCAAAATAGGGGTGTATATTGTTTCACAAAGCGTGCTACGACTCAGCATTGTACTGGGTTCGAATCTTTTTTTTTAATGTATTTTAATAATAATATTTAACTGCATATCAAAATTAAGCTTAATCCGTTCAGCAGTATGTACGGTGTGTCGATATATCAGTCAGTCAGTCAGTAACTATTGCCTTATATATACAGAATAACCAATACCTCAGGGGGCTCAGGGGATGAGGGGTGACTGAAAAACAGCGCCGACTGAAACATGTTTCAGTCGACACATGGCTGAGTCACTTCTTTTTGTTCTTTTTGTCCATCCTTATTTTAATTATTTTTATTTCATTCTAGTTAATTAAGTTATGCATAAGACTTATGTATTATTAGTAAAAAAAAAAAAATATACACGTCGAATAGAGAACCTCCTCCTGTTTTTTTGGAAGTCGGTTAAAAAGAACAGTAAACATTTTTTTTATATCTAAACATTGGTACAGTCGCGTACAAAAACATTATACCCTATCTTGATTTACTCAGTAAATTATGTATTACAAAAGTCCCTTCCACAATAAATACTGGTACGAAAACATTAGACGGCAAAACAAAACAACATAATCAGGTCGCATTGATATGACGTACCATTTTACTCTGAAGGACCACAATCGTATCGCTGAGTACCGTATGTACAGTCGGTGTCAGAAATATGTAAACCTTTTCAAGTATTCAAACCTTTTTTAAAGATTTTTCTACTTTTTCTCTACTTTTCTCTACTATTCTCTATACTCTACTATTCTTTTTTTCTACTTTTCTACAACGAATAAAGTTTTTTATTATGATTATTAGAAGGTGTGCCCTGCGGTTTCATCCGTGTATTTCCTAATGTTGTAAGAATTTTGGGATAAATAGTATTATTACTAGCTATAAAATTTAATTACAATCAGTTTAGTAGTTTTTGCGTGAAAGAGTAACAAACATCTATTAATCCGTTCAATCTATCTAATATTAGCATATAGATTAAAAGATAATGAAGTAATAGAATTAGAAATATTTATAGTAAAAAATGTGTGTGTGTGTGATTATATAGTTTTGATTCTGACTGTACCTAATAGGAGTTAATCGGAGACGCAGAGTGTGGTCGGTACGGCCAATATGGGTCAACTGTTATTGCCCCGACTGTACTTTCTGTGATTTCCGATATCCCGGACTCTTTTAACTTAGGAATTGTACGGGATTATTTGATTTGGTGTTCATATTTTTATAGCGGATTATTTAGTTTGTGGTTAAAGTTTTATATTTTACATCGCAGATTATGTGATATTAGCGCGGGGGCGGGCAATAACGTATTTCATAATAATTTTATTAGACATATTATTTTTAATAATATTAATAACACAATATACGGCATCATCGAGTATGTATGTCTTAGTTAAAATTGATCAGAAACTACACTGTATTTACTTACGAAAATATGGAACAAAAATCGAATCTGAAACCCTCTGCTTTCTAATCACTCTGCAACTCATTAAGTAGTATAGCGGCCATCATGTTAATTCCACTCAATTAGTGATATACTAACTTCATCTTCTAATATATAAAATTCTCGTGTTACAGTTTTCGTTGCCATACTCCTCCGAAACGGCTTGACCGATTCTCATGAAATTTTGTGAGCATATTCAGTAGGTCTAAGAATCGGCCAACATCTATTTTTCATCCCGAAATTCCTACGGGAACGGGAACGGGAACTACGCGTGTGAAACCGTGGGGCGCAACTAGTAATCTATAAAAATAATTAAATTAAGGTTTAAAGAAAAATAACGTTATTTCTCCAAGAGTTACTTAGCGGTATAAAACCGCCTGTGATGGCGTCGGGCTCCATAAACCGTCACAGTTCATTTGTCACAGAAACAAAATGGCCGCCGACACGTAACCCGCACACTGGATAATATCACTAAAATAAATCACAAACGGGGCGGTTTAACTCTTAGAAGGGATACAAAAGTGACTTACTTACAAATATATATTATTACTAGCGCCGTCCTGTGGTTTCTGCCGCGTAGTTCCCGCTCCCGAAAGAATGCAGAAATAAAATCATGCTAAAAACCTTCCCCTTGAATCACTCAATCTATTAAAAGAAACCGCGTCAAAATCCGTGCCGTGGTTTTAAAAATTTAAGCATACATAGGGACAGGCAGCGGGAAGCGACTTTGTTTTATATTATGTAGTGATTATAAAAAGGAAAGATTTGTTTTTTGTGATATACTTATTATTTTATTTCCAAATCACAACAATAAACATTTGTTACACAGAAATATTTACCCCGCGCGGGAATTGAACCCGCAACCTTGCGGATGGCAGTCCGGCATCCTGACCGGGTTAGTCCCATTTTACTCCATTCCTTTGAAATCGAAAATGAAAAAATGCATACATGCAGTCCCAGTTTGCTCCAGAGAATAATATTATAAATAATATATTATTTTTCATATCCCACTTTACTCCAATCGATACTTGAATAATTTTATTGATTTTTATTTTTATGTCCCAAGATACTCCAAAAAGAGAAGTACAGTCGGATAGAAAATTTAACAAAACATTTTATGCGGTTTATTCCAAATTCCAGGAAGATGCCGAAATGGGAAATTTAAGTGCGATTAGTTCCCATTTCGGCACCCAGATATAATTTAATAAGAATTTCTTACTTCTAAAGTACAGTCCCGCCCATGAAACATATTACCTGTTTGGGGTGTTTGGTTTTGGTAAGAATTTGCGCGAATATGCTCTCCTGGTACTTCTAATAATAAATTCTCCAATATTTACTTTTGTGAATCAATTTAATAAAGTTTATTGTAAAGACCTCTTCTACATTTCTGTTCTCCTGGTAATTAAAATTGGTTATTATAAAATTTCTTGTACATAATGTTTATTTGAACAGAGCAATTTCGTTTCTTTTTTGTACGTAAAACTCCTAATAACCCATGTTTGCCTGGTACTTTTATCCACATAGTACTGTTTTATGAACAATGATTCTTACCGCAAGGTGTTATTTAACTTGAACATAGCATGTTATTGAGTTACAGTGTCAAAAGGAAAGAAATGACATCTTGAATAGTCATCTTGATTTTAAAATAAACACAGAAAATATATCCTCTGATTTAATATTTCTATATTAGATAAATATGTGTTTACATTTAATAATAACACGGCCTATGGGAAATCTATAACTTTGTTTTATTTTTCTTTTTGATTTTTGCGTCTGACTGTATCTCATCCATAAGTGACATTACGCGTGGAGTAAAGTGAAACTGAATGTATGGCAGTTCCAAATATTGATAAACAATAGTGTTTGACAGTTTGGAGTAAAATGAAACTTATTTTGAAATTTAAAAAAAAGAATATTTTTGTTTGGAGTAACTTGGGACTTTTTGGTGGAGTAAAATGGGACTAACCCTCCTGACCAGCGGATGGCAGATCCCTCTGCCATCTTAGTTGTCATACATACCGAGTTTCTTGCCGATTCTTCTCGGCTGATGTAATTTCCGAATCGGTGGTAGAATCAATTTTGACGTTCTAAAGTGCCTTATTGAGGAAATATTGAGTCACAATATTTTCTGTGCCGGCGGCCAAAATTGGAAGCTACTATTGTCATGTTGATTCTAATGTCATTTGGATACATTTTCAATAAACTGACAACCAAAAGATGCGATTACAGCGACGCTGTCACTGGCACAGAAAAGATTGTGACTCTATAACGGAATAAATTATTTTTGACTTTGATACATTAGAATCTCGATTTTTCCGTTCAGCACATTAATGCAATAATCATTAAAGGTGACAACCGTTGGAACAAAATGAAAGGCTTATCGCAAATGGCTCTCCAGAGATATAATTGGGTACTTGACGTGATTACAGCGCTGTAGCGCTTTATAGCCCGAATACGGGAGTAAGCGATTTGACAGTAATTGGTATTTTAGATGAGCTGTCACTGTCGTTATAGTTAGTTTAATGGCTATTGTGATTTATAAGATTAGTAATGAAAAGTAAAGTGGATCTTCTAAGATTCTGTTGCAGAATAAAAAATGTCTCCATCACTAATGATATGAGTAAGGAGGATTTAGGTGTGCCTAGTTTTGCCATGCGTTTTAATAAAGAAAAATAAGTCCCAGGAGATAAATCATCCATAAATGCCTTTAAAAATACATAATTAGATCCTGTTCTTTCTTCTTTCTCTTTTTCCGAACCTTTATCCCATGTAGGTATTTTTGGGGTCGGTTTTCAGTTTAACCAGGTTTGACCGGAATGTCAGTATTTTACGTGTAGAGACTTTTTTAGGTTAAACCAAATGTTAGACTTTTGAGGGCTCTAACTACCCGTAACGATTGTCAATGACGTTAGGAATTAGATCCTGTTTTTTATCTCCTTTTTATTTCCTTCACGGTTCTTATATCATTAATGGAAAAGACTTTTGCCCTAAAGTGGGATCTGGCATGACGACACAATACTTATTTTTTGATAATTTCTTAGACAGGGATCGGTACCTAATACCAACATACATATAATCAAACTTTATTAGATCAACACCATTAGGTCAAAGGCTTATCAGTTCTACAGTGGCCTTGAACCCACTTTCATCCTGAGATCAACTACTAAGTCACCCTAACTTGATCCACATTGGAACCTCATAAAACGTCAGAATCCCATCTCCCATGGCCGTTCCATTCGAGACCTAAATCAGATTATGCGACGTCCACACGTGACGACAACCGCGCGGTCCCCGCAGACAGCCGCACAGTGAGCTATGACCCTAACATGACATTTGTGACAGGCGATGTCACTTTTGACGTTAGGATGACAATTGAGTTTGACATTATGAGCAATGTAATGCTGTTTGTTTTTTTGATCCTTGATGTTACCTTAATTTGAGCTCAACTGGGGTCAATTCCACTAATTTAGGAGCGATAAAGTTAAAATAAAGATCTAGAAAAGCTATAAAACGATTATTTGGTACATAATCATTCACTACATCATCTCCTTATAATAACTGACCCATAACTAAGCTCGAAGCTTGTATCTAGGGTATCAGAAACTACGCACACACTCATTCACACACACTCACACACCCAGACCGAGACAAACATTTGTGGATCACACAAATGTTCACTCCGCGCGGGAATCGAACCCGCAACCATACGGATGGCAGTCCGGCATGGTGACCACTCTGCCATCGATGTCGTTGTATTCTACTCTACTACTATAACAATATTTTAGTGTCGGATAGGATAGTTCATTTATCGAGGAAGGCTCATAGGTTATAACTAATAGAAGCGGACTAACACGGGTAAAACCACAAAGCACAGTTATACTGACATTAAAAAGGCTATATACTATATTATATCACCACGCGACAACCAAAATAGAAGCGGAGCTAACGCGGGTAAAACCACAGATACAGTTATACTAACATCAAAAAAATATTAAAAGAATTATCCTTTTTTCACCAAATTTGTACGAAAGTAGGGATTGAGAATAGATTATCGACATTTCGTCCCTTAAGGAGTTAATGGGGGGTGAAAGTTTGGGGCCCGTGGGAACACCCAGCCGGTAAAGATTTTGTTTATACATTTAATTTTATGTTTTAAGAAGTTTAGTATTGGGAAAAAGTTTGTATATTGAGATGTTTTTTGTAAATGATTGAATGGATTTGTGTGTTTTTTTCGTCCATGATATTCGTACCGCAAGAAGCAATAAGGATAATCATCCCAACTTCAAAAGCATGTTTCTGATCCCATAATAATTAAGTTTTGTTTGCAATATAGATTGCATTGTATTGAATACTAGCGGCGCCTCGCGGTTTGATCCGCTTAGTTCCCGTTCCCGTGGAAATATGGGGATATAAAAGCTTATGTCATTCAAGGTGAATTTAGCTTTCTATTGGTGAAAGAATTTTTGAAATCGGTTCAGTAGTTTTGGAGCTTATTCGTTACAAACAAACAATTAAATCTGTCCTCTTTATATTAGTTTAGTTATGTAAAAATACATTTTAAAGACATTTTTATAATAATAACGCATGCCTCTTTTGGCAACTTTGCATTCGTTTTGTAACTAAATACGACCAATAATAAACCAACGTCACAATCATCTCTGTAATTCAACGGTCTATAATATTTTAGGGAATAAAGTCGAAAACTACTGAATCAATTTAGATGACATTTGGTACAGATTTACCTCATAACTACAAATAAAACATAGGATACATTTGATCCCGAAATTCACTAGCCATCAGAAAACCGCGGGACAAAATAATAAATGAACTGAGCGATTCAAAACCGCATTATTCAAATAGGAAACAACCTAATCTCTGAACAACAATTAATCACAGCTATCAAACGAATTTGGACCTTCTATCTTTGTTCAAGAGCTGGATCTCTGGAAGGAATTATGGCGAACATTTGTTATGGTGATACAGTTGATAAGGTCCATTTTTAATTGTCAACGAGTTGCTTGGAGTTTTAGCAAATTAACTGCTGAAATAAAGTTTAATCAGAGATTTAAACGTATGCTATTTGATTGTATTAAAAACCAGGAATCTAATTTCATAAGGATGCAGTTGTCCCGTAGGTTTTCACAAATTCTTATATACAAACCTTGGTTAATATTACGGAGACAATAAAAAGATAAAATTAATTAAATAGGTTAATACTTTAATAGTTATAGTGGTCACCATGCCGGGCTGCCATCCGTAAGGTTGCGGGTTCGATTCCCGAGGTGAATATTTGTGTGAACCACAAATGTTTGTCTCGGTCTGGGTGTGTGTATGAATAAGTGTGTGCGTAGTTTCTGATGCCCTAGATACAAGTCACGAACTTAGGGGTCAGTTACTACAATGAGATGATGTAGTGAATGATTATGTTATGTTATGTTATATGCATAGGTATATCGTTATTGCATTTATTTTTCTTTAAGGTTCATACATATTTATGTGGAACAATAAACTATTTTACTTTATTTTATTTATTATAGTATAGTACATTGGAGTATATACAGATGTATTTTAAGACATAAGCCAACAGCCTACATACATACTACTTTAATGATATCTAAAAACCAAAAATCTACTTCTTATTACCAACACCAACAATATAAAACACATAAAACAACTACCAAAACCATTACACAGATTTTAATAAACAAAAATATAAAAATCCATTCCCGTACGTCCCGACTAAGTCCTGTTCAAAGGAGGGATGCGAGCTATTAATAGACCCCCCCCCCCACGTCACCGGGAGGGGGGAAGCATCCGGCGATCGATAGTCGCTCAACTTTAAAATTATATGGTTATTTACGGGGACAAACAGTGCAGTTTCCTATTTTAATGTTGTAATGGTGACTGTAATTGCTGTCACTTAAAACTAAGTTAATGGATGCCGAAAATAGGCTACAGGTTAGTCTTCTGTGGTTATAGGCTAAAATTTGTAAAACTTTTATGTTTTCTGTGCCAAAATCACATGTATATTATAAAAGCATAACAAATATGTAGGTATATGTGTGAAAAAAAACCAAAGGTACCAGAGAGTCTGATTTTAAAATAACATCTCACATAATCATTCACTTCATCATCTCATTATTGTAACTAGGTTAAAAACTTGCATCTAGATAGGTATCAGAAATTACGCACACACTCACTCAGATCGAAATAAACATGTTCACACAAATATTCACCCCGCACGGGAATCGAACCCGCAATCTTACGACCACAGATCAGAGAGTCACCTTAGGACTTCCATCCTCTTTTCTTTATGCTTACGACAGTCTGGCATGTCGACCACTCTGCCATTCAGTCTAGGTCGTAATTTTAGAACTTTCTGAGAGGATAGCTGATTTTGGTAAAGTTCGTAGACTAAAAGATACAAAGTATCATCCTTTAACATTAAACTGCGTTATGTTTTTGAAAAACAATTCTTGAAAGCTTCCAAACGACTACAAACGGTAATGCGCAATTTTCGATTTTATTTCTACGCCTCCAAAGTCTATAATAGTTTGACAGGAAAAATGATCTGCTTTTCACTTCTTTATAATATTTGTCGTACGTTCATAGTCATAAAAACAATAATATTTAAAACTAAACTTCATTATAATAGTATGGAAGAACCAACTACGTAGTAAAAAAACAAAGTCCGTAGTCAGTGCTACGCGGCGACATTCCGTAGCGGGCTACGTCACGTAGCAGCCACATGCGGCCAAAGTTGTCAACAGAGGCCATTTGTGGGAGATTCCTGAATACTTAGGCTGCTTACTTTGACACAGTTTGACATGTCGTATTAAGTTGGGTAAAGTCTGACAGTTATGTTAGAATGCAATGTTACATGGTTGTTGGTATGTTAGGTTAGGTAAGTATTTGGTTTTTTATTATTTTGTACTGTTAGGTTCTTTTTAGGGTTCCGTACTCAAAGTGTAAAAACGGGACCCTAATACTGAGACTTCGCTGTCCGTCCGAATGTCCGTCTTTCACCAGGGGCCTAAGTCTGCAACTTGACATTATTGATCAGACAATATGTTGATATTGAGGCACCATAACGAGAGTGTCAGACATTTGGTATTCTGCTAAAATTTATTCATATGGCTATGGTGTCTCAATGGTCTTTGTTGCATATAAAAAATTTGACAAATAAACGTCAGAATACTGTTTCCATGACAACCATCTAAGTTTTATTTAGCTATTGAGTCAGCGGAACAGTTGTCACTAAGAAATACCAAAATGACAGCAAATGCCAAAAAAAACGACCATAATGTTGATATTAAAATACATTTGAGTAGCATTATCACAGCTTAATAGTTTAGAGAATCGGGGGCCAGGCTGTATCTCAAGAACGGTGATAAATAGACAGTTGAAACTTTCACAGATGATGTATTTCTATTGCCGCTATAACAACAAATACTAAAAACAAAATCAAACGAATATTTAAGGGGGCTCCGATACAACAAACGTTGTTGTCGTTTTTAGTACGGAACCCTTCGTGCGCGAGTCCGACTCGCTCTTGGGCGGTTTTAATTATTTTGTAATGTTAGGTTCTTTTTAACTATTTCGCTGTTTTAAAGATCTTTTAAAAGTACACACAATGTAACACAGTCTTTGGGCAAAACAATTTTACTTAGCACGAATATAAAAATAAGTTAAACGAGAATTACCCGATCTTATGTAACCTGACTGACTGATCTATAAACACAGTTCAAACCACGAAAAGCATTGTAATTTAGCACGCAGATAAATTATTACCATGTCTATACTATAATATTATAAAGAAGAAACATTTGTTTGTTTATTTTTAACGAATAGGCTCCGAAACTACTGAACCGATTTCAAAAATTCTTTCACCATTAGAAAGCTACATTCACCCTGAAAAAAGCTATATTTTATCCCCGTATTCCCACGGGAATGCTAACTACGTGAGTGAAGCGGGGTGCTGCTAGTAAGAAATAAATAGAAAAAAAAGCGAGCAAAACCACAATCCACAACTAGCTTGAAGAATAAATAAAATAAAAATTAAAATATAATAGTTTATTGTTCCACATAAATAGCCTATTTTGTAACTTAAATAAATTAATAAAATAAATCCCGCTATGACGTTAGTGGACGTCCAGTGTTAATATAAAATCATCGCCTACAAGAAGTTACATTAGACATGTTAATATTAAGGCGGCCATTGACGAGTCAGTTTAACTGATCAGTCCGGACATAAAACTAGCATCACTCTAATCATCTTATTATCGTTTCTTAAAGCCTTGTTTAACAAAACCAGTTTTAAGGTTACACTTGGTTTTAGAAATTAGCGTTCCAGAACTAAAGTTAGACCAAGAAATCCAAAAAACTTAATTTAGCCTATGGTTTTGTGAATTCAATGAAGCATATAATCTGTGTTATCGTTCCCAATCATTCAGATGAACAGGTTGTAAAACCTGGTTTAGTGCTAAACCACACTAAAAATGCAACGCATAATAGGGCAAAAGTTTCAGGCCAACTAGATTTCCCCACTTCAATGTGGTGATTGACGACCATTTCTGGATGGACACCAGTTCAACTGATCAGTTAAACTGACTTATCAATGGCCACCTTTAGGGCGGGCGGCGTCAGTCCACCGGGCTGGGCGGGCGGCGTCAGCTCGCGGTAGGGCGGGCGGTGACAGAGCGGGTGTCGTATGTTACTGTCGGCGCCATGTGACTTTATTACTAGAGTATTTGTGGGTGTGGAATGGTGGGGGCTTAAATGGTGAAATGTTGGGTCAGATTTGGATGTATTTTTAAATAATATAGGAATTTCAAGTAAATTATGTTTTGTTTTTAAATTAATTGTGTTCATTACGAGTATCCTAAGTCACTAGTGATACTAAATGTTAATGTAAGGTCAAATCTAAAGTTGTATTTTTTAAATTTCTTGTAAGTATTAGATGTGTCGAGTCTATTTCAACGTAGGCTCTAGCGCCTCGGCGGCGACATATATGAGCTGATGATGATGAATAGTTGCTAGCTTTTATACCGCAGGGTTTATACATTTGACTTCCATTCGGAACTCACTGCTTTGATACCCGCCACGTATCACTGTGTTTGCGAATTTTGAATTAATATACTCGTACGTTTATTCGATGCTCTTTCGGTGAAATAAAACATCGTTTATACATGTTGCACACACCTGCGAAGAAATTCTAAGGTTGTCGACCAACCCCCTTTATTAATAAACAAGTAATAATCGTTATATTTAATCAATATTTTCGCTCTTTTATTATTACTTAATTAGTCTTAGAAATGAGAGAGACATGTGGATTAGCTATACTATTAATAAAGTCTCGTTTATAAGAAGGGTGACATCAGCCAAATTAGATCTTATTGCGTCATAAAAATAATTGAGTCTTATACGATTTACCCGCTTGGAATTCTGTTATAATAAGTTCCACATTTCGAAATTAAACGTAGCTTATGTATTTTCTTGTATGTCAGTCTATTTGCACACAAAATCTCATCAAAATCGGTTTGATATTAAAACCGTAAAAGAAAACAAGCATTGCTGTCATCACATGTATGTATGTAATCGTTAGAAGGCAGTTTTTCGTAATTATATCAGTCTAATTTGGATCCTTTATGGGTGCTGCAATATGTTTGAATCTCATCCTACATGAAATTAATTAAAGTAATACTTCGATAACGCCCGCCTATCACTAAATAAGAATGTGCGACACGTTGCTTAACATCAATTACGCACGAGATCACATAAATTAAAAACATCATATAATACATAGTTAGATTATTCTCTGTCGATAGATAGATACAATAATTAAAACATGATACATAGTTGATCAGTCTGTCAGTCAGTCAGCACCAATTGCCTACACATAAACAGATACAAAACACATCTATAGATAGATTCAAACTAATTTAAACTTGAAACAGGTTTCCAGTTAAATCATTATACGGCATTAGCGAAGGTAGTGCCGTGAAATTAGTGGTACGAGATGCATAGTTGCAGAGGGAGAGGCTGTAGGGGTAAGGACGCGGTCACACCAAACTGACTGACTGTCGAATGCGAGCGAGCGCTACGCAGGTTATTGTATTTCCATACATATTCACTGGACGACCTCGTTAGCAGAGTGGTCACCATACTGGACTGCCATCCGTAAGGTTACGGTTCGTTCACACCTAACCGACAATACTTTAGCCAAGCGTAGGCGCTAACTAAGAAAAATGTAGTTAAGGAAATTAAAAAACACGCAATCAAACTTAAAGGTAAAAAATATTGTTCTATATCTTACTGTATCACTCGATTTCAGGGTAGGCTCGAGCCCCTCGGTGGGATTGTGACGACATCTATCCGCCACTATAGGAACTAAAACTGAAGAGTGAATCGCGCAAGAGAATATATATACAGAGCAATTAACCTAATACACGAGAGCCCGACTACAACCGTCGGGCAGCTGCCCACCAGACAATAACACCCGACTGGTCGGAGGATCCTCCCTTTCCATCGGGGATTCCCATCCCCATAGGATAATATACAGTAGGAAATAAAGTTGTCAATGCTCTAAAAATAGGTACCTATATCTATCACATATAAAATCATTAATCGGTACAGAATTCAATATAGTAAGCTGAAAGTGATGATGATGATTTTTATATGGAAATCAATTTTTAAACAGTTAATAACTGTATTATTTTGAAAAAAGCGCTTTTCCCGAACTTACATTATTTATTAACTGGCTCACAGTCAGTGGCTGACAGTCAGTTTGGTCTGAACGCGCCCTTACAGAGGGAGTGGGGTGAAGGAAAAGTAACATTAGGTTTTACAATAGCGCTGGAGTACACTCGTGGAGGTATTGCTTGAGATTTTAAGTTTTAAACTGCAAACGTAGGGAATGTGTAGGTTTATAGATGGTCTCTGTTTTTATAAATGGAAGTATTTTTTGTCTACAACTTTTATCAATACTGAATGACCGTCGGTGAATTTTTGCGTATTTAAGATCAAAAAATATAAAGATTTATAGAATAACGTCCCATTTGGAGGCCCTTTTCATATTATATCACACCACAAGCAGCGCCCCAGGTTTTACCCGCATAGTTCCCAATCCCGTGATAATTTTGCGATAAAACATAGCCTATGTTCTTTCCCGGACCATAAGCTACCCCTGTACGAAATTTCAAGTCAATCGGTTCAGTAGTTTGGCCTTGAAAAGGTAACATAATATATAATATTAGTAAGGATTAGTAACGATTTTTAATACAGAAATTCCTACAATAACACATATAAGGATTACGTGAGCCAAACCGTGGAGCTTACCTAGTATATGCAGATTTTCACAACATCTACGACATACATGTTTTGCTACGAATTCGACTACGCTCTGTTTGCTACGAGCTACGACACGGCTACGAGTTTCTTGAGTAAATTCAATAGCGCTACATAAACGCGTTTAAAATGCAGTACTTTGGAATTCTAAGCCAATTTTTGTTTGTTTAGCCGAGCTAATGGGCAAAGTTAAATCAATTTTGAAGAAACTTTTAGTTGTAGGTAGAGGATTTAAGTACCTAGGGAAATACTAAATTAAATTATGCATGAAATGTTACAAAAAAAATATTGAGATAAAAAATTCCAATATTTTCAACCCTAAATTTCCACACTCCCAAAGTTACTTTGTATTGACATTCAACATAACATAATCATTCCCCCATCATCTCATTACAGTAACTGACCCCTAACTAAGTTCGAAACTTGTATCCAGTGTATCAGAAACTACGCACACACTCATTCACGCACACTCAGACCGAGACAAACATTTGTAGTTCACACAAATATTCACCCCACGCGGAAATCAAACCCGCAACCTTACGGATAGCAGTCCGGCATGGTGACCACTCTGCCACAAGAAACCATAATTAAAACACCACATTCATCAGAGTCTCCCAAAAAACCTTATTTTTTCCGTGTTCTTAACAATCAACCAAAAAAATTCACTTAAAAAAATCTCGTCATATTTAACGAAGCACTTTACAAAAACTCCAAAATACTTTACAAAATTCTCCATAATTCTACAGAATACTCCATAATAACGTCGAAATCTGTACAAATGGTGTGATATAATATTAAAAGGGGGAGGCTTCAAATCACTACATAGTATAAAACAAAGTCGCTGTCTGTCTGTCCCTATGTATGCTTAGATCTTTAAAATACGGTTTTACGGATTTTGATGCGGTTTGTTTTAATAGATAGAGTGATTTTAGAGGAAGGTTTGTAGTTACAATTTTATCCCTGCCTTTTTATAAGTTTCAGGGCCTATTTCACGGCCTTCAAGTAAAGTTACTCACCAAGTAAAGTTAGTTTTGTCTCTTTCTTCAAGTGACAAAGACAAAACTTGTAAGTACTCGGAAAATTACTTGAAGATGGTGAAATAGGCGCTTAGTTAAATTAAAATTACTTTTTAGCCTATTATGGCTAGATCATAATTGAAGTACTCAAAGTGGTGCATCAAGGACATAAAAAAAAATGTTGTGGCACCTAAAGAAAGTGCATTTAATTTTTAATTTAGTTATTTAAGTTTTTACTTATAAGATCTAATGTTATTTTCACTGGTCGTCCTAAATAAATAAATAAATATCGGGAGCGGGAACTACGCGTAAAACCGCGGGGCACTGCTAGTGGTGTGATAAAATATGAAAAGGGGGAAGCCTCCAAATGGGACGTAAAAGCCTTTCATTCGAGATTCCATCGTTTGAACGCAGCGACGGGACTTGTGTACAATATTCATCGCTTTTAGAGACTGGTCTATTCGCGGGCCTAGTATCTGGGACAGACCTTTTGTGTGTCCGTTTTGACTATGGTTGTGTTTATTTTAGTGTATTGTAATGCGAGGAGTGAAGGTGTTGGTGTTATTGTACTGCTATGGCATAAAATGCCATTGGTGAGGCAGTGGTCCCGCCGCGGGCGAGTGTGAACAGGCGAGTAACTATAAATAATATGTGCATCTCTTTTGTTTACACGGTATGTATGTTCACTGTCCTTTTCTTGGCTAGAAAATCGCCGATAGTTCATCGCTCACTCGCCCGCGGTCGGACCACTGCCTAAACATGTCTGCCTTACTTAAAAAAGTAAGAGGCTGAAACTACTGGTCGTAGAGAGCTGAAATTTAGCACGTGCGTTTGTTGGGGGGAGTAGGTTACCGCTAAGAGAGGATTATTGGAAATTCCCCCCCCCCCCTAGGGGGAGAAAAGGGAAAACTATGCGAGTGAAACCGCGGGGCGCTGCTAGTAACTCATATCCATTTTCAACCTTGTTCCAGGAGCTAGCAGCCGCCACACCGACGCAGCGCAACTGGCGCGGGATCCTCATTGCCCTGCTAGTGATCGCCGCAGTCCTAGGGCTGATTGTGTTCAGCATAGCGCTCCTCACGCCGGCCCCCGACGGCGGGAGGGTCAAGGGGCGCAGGCCTACACTGCACCATCTGCTGCACTCGCATTATAAGCCTTTTAATGGGACTTGGCTTTCGGGTAAGTCTAAATATGTGTAGTTGATACGTATCACAGCAGTTTTTAGGACGTTTTTCAACATGTTTTCATGTCTAACTATTATTGAAAACAAGAATCGTAAACAAACTTAAGAAGATATTTTTAAACAAGGTTTTATACTAAGTATCCATTATTCCACCATCTTTGGCAGTCAACCATATTGGATTTTGTGTGGCGTCACTTATCTATTTGACATCCAATCGAATCTTGTATGCAATTTATTCAGGAATAAAATTCAGTGTACATACTAATAGGGCAAGTTAAATAAAAGCCTATAAAATGCAAATAAACGTAAATATTTAAATAACAATTACATAACCACATTATAGGGAAGGATATAAGTTTAAAACCAAACCAAACATATCAGTAAACACAAAAAGAACATCGCTATAACAGACCTCTAATAAACAATCTTATTATCATTAAAACAGGTTTTCCCCTCCATTATCATATTCCCAAATGTCAACATCGTATTACAAAGTCAGCACCTCACAAGTGACGGGTTAATTACGTAAAAAAACCGGCCAAGTGGTAGTCGGACTCGCGCACGAAAGGTTCCGTACCAAAAACGACAAAAAACACGTTTGTTGTATTGGAGATGGGAACCCCTTTAAATATTTATTTTGTTTATGTATTTGTTGTTATAGCGGCAACAAAAAATCTTACTATCCTTACTAAATAAATAATACACACATCAAAAGTGTCTAGGGATCAACATATATTTTTGCAATAACTTTTCTCCTGATTGATATTAATTAAAATTTTCTTTAAGGATTCATCAAATAAAGTGTTTTCGTTTGTCACAGTAACGATAAACCAAGTCACCTTTGCATTAATAAAGAAATTTGCCATTTTCCTAATAAAGGGATTTTTGACATTTGAACCACTGACATTAAAGTTCGAAAAAAAGACTGAAATAACAGTTTTCTTTAAAATTTTATTGGGTAACTTAAACAATTAATAATCCGTGTTTCTACCGCGAACACTAACAACACAAGAACATCGGTTTGGCATACTCAAAATGAGTTCATCCAAATCACGCTGTGGAATGGCCGCCCATGTTCGTTGCAACAACAAAAAAAGGTCTTCTTGCGACTGGATACCCTCCATATTCGGCAGAGCTCTTCTCTGTAGCATATCCCATGCATGCTCAATCGGGTTCAAGTCTGGCGACTGAGCAGGCCAGGGCAGGACATTGATGTTAGCTGCGGCGAGAGTCTGTCTTACAACTCTTGCGGTGTGCGGTCGTGCATTATCATGCATTAACTGAAATAAGGGACCGATTTGGACTTGTAGAGGAACGATGACGTCTGATACAATCGTCTCAGCATAAATTTGAGCGTTGAGGTTGCCTCTGATCCAAATCAACTCAGTTCTTCCGCCGATCCAAATACCCGCCCATACCATGATGGTTCCACCACTATAAGGATGGACTTCCTGGCAGGATTTTAATCGCTGTTGGCGTCCAGGGGTTCTCCAGTGTCTTATACGTCTTGTATCCGGTCTCATACCAAAACGAGACTCATCAGAAAAGCACACGAAACGCCATTGTTCTTCTGCCCAATTTCTGTGTTCAAGAGCCCATTGATATCGAATCCTACGATTGTGCATTGCTATAGGTGGTACCCGTAGCGGTCTTCGGGAATGAAGGTTCACTTCATGCAAGCGGTTTCTGACTGTTTGGTCGCTAATTAAGTTCCCTGAAGAGTGATGAAGCCGCACGGCTAACATCATGGCGGTTATTGTTGGAGCTCTTCGAGTTAAGATTTGAATGTATCGGTCTTGTCTCCGTGTGGTGCAGCGATACCGTCCTCCATGGCGCTCAGCCACGGTACCAGTGCTTCGGTAACGTGTCCAAAGTCGACTGATAACACTCTGACTTGTATTCAGAGCTAAAGCCACAGTACGTTGCCGGGAACCAGCTTCTATCATTCCCACGGCTCTGAGCATTTCTTCCCTGCTTAAATGACGTCGCCGCTCCATAATAACGTTGGTTTTAATCAGTAGTAGGGAAACAGTAGCACTAATAATGTCTTCAATGCGTTGTATGTTTTTATAGGGAAAATATTGACAGCTGATTTTCATCTTTTACTCGAATTTGATTCACAGTTCCTGATTCAAATTATGAAATGCACCAAAAAGGATCCATATAAATTTATAAAATCATAAATTTATTACAAAGCCACATCTCAATCTCAAGAAATCCGCATAAAAATGCTTGATCCCTAGACACTTTTGATGTGTGTATAATGCTAAAGTAACTCTGTGTGTCTGTCTGTTACCTTTTCACGGCTAAAATACTGAACCGATTGACTTGAAATTTGGTACAGGGGGTAGCTTATGGTCCGGGGAAAAACGCAGGCTATGTTTTATTCCAAAAATTTCACGGAACCGTGGACTATACGGGTAAAACCGCGGAACATACATCTTATATATAAAATTATCGTGTCACAGTTTTCGTTGCCATACTCCTCCGAAACGGCTTGACCGATTCTCATGAAATTTTGTGAGCATATTCAGTAGGTCTGAGAATCGGCCAACATCTATTTTTCATCCCGAAATTCCCACGGGAACGGGAACTACGCGTGTGAAACCGCGGGGCGCAGCTAGTAATTTATAAAAAATTCAACTGTCTAGCTATCGCGCTTCGTGAGATACAGCCTGGTGACAGACGGACGAGCGGACAGCGAAGTCTTAGTAATAGGGCTCCGTTTTTACCGTTTCTGTACGGAACCCTAAAATAAACAAAATGCTAAGAGTCTCGACAAACACCGACCCTCGCGTTTTTCCCAATCATTAACATTCGAAGTGTCAACCTCTTACAAAATGGTGGCCGAGCTGTCAATTTACAATTTATGTTCGCGCGGATTTAAGTATTTTATTTTAGATTTTTCTGCTTTATTAGCGTCCGCTGCCATTATTCAGCGATGAGAATTTACACGTATTTAAACTAAATCGGTTGTAAGCCTTGTCATTTATTTAGAAAATCGATATTTGTATTTTAAACCTTTTTATTTGAATTTATTTGAATTTGAATTTGAAAACTAGATTTAGACCAAACCAAAACCATACAATTTGTGCTTAAAACAGATTTTTACAGCTTGGTTTAGCGTTAATGATGTTAATAAGGTTTGCTTTAAAGCTATAATTATTTAAGCAATCAGGTAAATTTTCAAGTATGTACCTAATTTTAATTTAATTACATTATTATTCAGTTGTCAACTAATCCTACTTAAGCCTTTTTTTAAACTCTGCATTTCATAAGTCCTTCGTCAAAGTTCGAACAAAACAAATTATTTGAGAATCAACTGTAAATATTTACATTTATTTTAATATATTTCTATAAAGTTGGGTAAGTTTCCAAAACTTATTAAAGTTTGAATAAGAAACAACTTTCAATGGCACGTTTCGGGCGACGCGGGGTCACCTAGAATTACCTACAATACAGGGCCGGATTCAACATATAGCAAGAGTGGCAGTTACTAAGGGGGGCTAAGCAAAAACAAAAGTGCCTGAGGCCTTCTGACTGTGTTTTGAGTGGAACCTAATCATTATACTTTAGTGTCATGGGCACAGAAATCAGAGTACCATAGAATATTCCGATTTCTGTGATCATGGCTCCAGTTTGTGGTCGTTGATACTAAAATTAATATTAGAGTGCCAACGGCCACCAGTGGTGGCGGATTTAGTGGTGGCCATTGGGAGTAAAACGCCGCAATTTGCCATTTAATGAACTTAGGCCTCTCCCCATCGACTTCCACAAAGACAGATCTTTATGTGCTCTAAATCCAACGGCAGAAAAGATAATTTACCTAATTGATGTGACCCAAAATCGCTTATTAATACTTTTACGACAAAAACAATTTAAACAAATAATAGAAAGTTAATCATACCATAAATGCAAAAAATCTACAATAGGGATGTCGACTGGGTAAAAAAAATGAAATTCTAATTAGTCTGTCAGATAGATTTCGAAAAAATATTAGACACGTATTTTTTGTTTAATAAAACTGACTTAGTTATAACGCATTAAAGTTCAGGAGTGGGGACTTGTGACGATAATTCTTAGTAAAAAATGTATGTAGCTGTGACGTCACATGAGTTGTCTATGCACTATATCGGCTTCATTATTGTTTGTATCAAAAAAGAGACAATACGTGTCCAATATTTTTGCGAAATCTATCTGACGGACTAATAAGTTTTTTTTAGTCGACATCCTTATTATTTATTGTATAAAACAAGGTCCCACAAAATATACCCCGTACCCCGCACGTCCTCAATCCATCTCTGCCGTTACAATATTAATTAATATACTATATGATTTAGTGCGAGGGTTTATCGAGCAGTTAACTGTGAACGTTTGCTTAGGTTAACGGCTTCATCACTCACTCGTCGTATGTATGATTAATAAGGAGTAACTCACACTGACAACGTGATATGAAGATAAAGTTAGCTCGCTGTGTTATAAAGTGTGAAGAATTTTATAGTTTATTTAAAAGATATGTTTTACTAAGATAAATAAATTGTATAACAAAACACGTAATACATCATACTTTTTAAACATCACTCCATAGTATAAAAAACAAAGTCGCTGTCGCAATTTGACTCTCTGATATATGCCTAAATCTTTAAAACTAAGCAACGGATATTATCAATAATAGATAGACCGGTTTAAGAGGAGGTTTTTAGCATAATTCTATCCCCGCATACTCACGGGAGCGGGAACTACGCGGGTGAAACCGCTATACGGAAATAATGTCACTTAAAATTCAGCATGAAAGTCAAATTCAACCGTTATTTTTCTTCAAATAAAGTAAAACACTTATAACTACAAAATAAAACAGAGTTTAGTTTAACACCACAAATAATTATAATGTCGATATTGTTAAAACAAATAGTGACTCAAGTATTCAGTAGCCACACGCTTAAAATAAAGTGATTTTAGTTTTACCAAAAAAGATTATTTATTTTCAGTGTTGTAACTAAAAACGGGATTAAGCCGTACGCCTCTGAAACAATATGCCTGTTCAAATATTGAACCACATCACAGGAACTAGCGCCGACTTGAACCTTCGCAAATATTATTCCATTCTGCCCCCTTCTGCCCTTAAGAGGAGAGTCTACCAAGCAATTCTCCATACAAACGTATTGCCTCTAGAGCTATTTTTTTATTTATTTTATTATATTTATTTATTTTTTATGTGCAGCACTGGGACTGCTCCTTTTTATTTATTTTAAACCGACTTCATAAAAAGGAGGAAGGTTTTGCACAGATAAAATAAAACACCAACTTCAAATGATGTTTAAAATTAGCATGTTGTATTTTTTTTCTTTTCTTTTTAGTTCCTTATTTTCGTTCTTTGAAGGCGGTTTTTCATTTTGTATTATTTGATAAGTTAGTAATTAAGAAAATATGACATTATGTGCTTTGTAATTAAGTTCTTGAAAAAACAGAGAGATTGCAAAAAAGGTCCCGGGGGGAAACACGGGACTACGTTTGTATGAAAAGCTGCGTCTCGTCTCGTCTCTTAACTCGACAAAGAATTTAATATCATCCCTTGTGAGGGAGTTACAAAAATAAGAAAAATTCAAATACCCTCGTTTTTTCGTTCATTTCCTTATTTAGGAATTCGTTTGCTCAATTAGTAGACGCGTGTCTCATACACGGGGGTGAATAATTTGTTGGGTTTTGAGGAAAATACTGTTTTTATTATATTAGGTTTGGCTGCGTAATTTTTAATATAAGTACGTACAAAACATTTTCTTGAATCACGCTATTCATTGCTGAAAACTTTATTGAAATCCGAATCTAATTATATAAATAAATAAATATAATAATAAATAAATCTAAGTAAACAAACAACATCAGTGACATCATTTTATACTAAGTAAATATATGTATAGTGAGAGTGCCATATCAGTGGTCGAGTTTTGGTCCTCAAAAATATGAGTCGACACGCTAAGAAGAAGAAGAATCTATTTCTAATATATAAAATTCTCGTGTCACAGTTTTCATTACCATACTCCTCCGAAACGGCTTGACCGATTCTCATGAAATTTTGTGAGCATATTCAGTAGGTCTGAGAATCGGCCAACATCTATTTTTCATCCCGAAATTCCTACGGTAACGGGAACGGGAACTACGCGTGTGAAACTGCGGGGCGCAGCTAGTCTAATATATAAAATTCTCGTGTCACAGTTTTCGTTGCCATACTCCTCCGAAATGGCTTGACCGATTCTCATGAAATTTTGTGAGCATATTCAGTAGGTCTGAGAATCGGCCAACATCTATTTTTCATCCCGAAATTCCCACGGGAACGGGATCTACGCGTGTGAAACCGCGGGGCGCAGCTAGTATATGTATAAAAGTTTCCTTGAATTACTCTATCTAATACTATTCGTTGAGGTTTCACGTAAATAGATCCAGCAGTTTTGGAACCTATTTATTGTTTAAAACAAACAAAAAATTAAATTTCACTTAGTACTTACATTTAAATCCAATATTTCCTCTTTATTATATTAGTATAGACAGAAGCCATTACAACTTCTTAAAATAAACCACGTTCTAACATAAACTTTTCCAGTGTTTACATACAGTTTCAGGTCTCTGAAACCTTACAGCTGACTAGACACAGATAGAAACCTTACTCTGTCCCTGAAGGAAAGATTACTTCTATGTATAGGTAGGTTAACTAGCTGTGCCCTGCGGTGGCACTTAGATTTATAATCTTGAAAGGATATTGGAAAGATAGTGGATAAATATTATGAAATAGTCAATCGCTTATAAGATCACTGAACTAAAAAGATACTGAACCGATTTTGATGAAACTTTTAACACCAAGCGGAAAAATACTCAAAAGTTTGACTTTTTGTTAATCCGGTTTCAAAGGGATTAGAAACTGATTCATAAATGAGCTTTTGTGAGATTATAAACAATTGTAATTGAGGTTTTATTTTTATAACCAAATTAACTCATTTTTTAAGTCGTTTAAAAACAAAACCACATTCATAACCTCATATTTCGAAATCAGTTAAAAACCAAACACTGAAACTTGAAACCCTAACCTGAAAACAATAACATACAAACGAGCCACATTTTTTGTGCACCGCCATAACTGAATGACGTCATAGAATATGGTAATACATACAGATATGACATCCGACCTCGGTTTAATGTAACCTACAGCGACGGAAACCGAATGTTGAGAGATAATTTTGGCATGATATGGTGGAATAAAATGTTTAAAATATGTAAAATATAATTTTATGGTAATATGTGATGATATAGTTTTTAGATATACTAAGTTATTACAAAGTTTGTTATTAAAAAAAAAAAAAAAAGTTAACGTCAAAAAGTAGACGTTGTTTAACATTCGCCACAGAGTAAATTCGTCATTTGCATAAAAATGTATACGTTTTATTTAATCACAAGGGTTTATTTTGCACTAGCCGCGCCCTGCGGTTTTACCCACGTGAATTCCAATCCCATGGGAATTTCGGGATAAAAAGTATCCTATGTGTCATTCCTAGTTATAAGGCACATCTGTACCAAATTTAAACTAAATCGATGGAGTAACAAACATTCAAACTTTCGGATATATAATATTAGTAGGATTTATCATCAGCTGATATTATGTTCCTACCAAAAGGATCGAGCCTATCCTGAATTAGGGCAAACAGGCATTAGTTGGCATAATATTAATAAAATAAATAAACTCTGTAAGATAAGAAAAGATTAAAGTCAGGATTATCGAAAAAACGTGACTCACAAATATGTAGAAGGCAAAAATAAAAACCTCATAAGTGAAAGGTCACCCACTAAACCTCAAGTACTTATCGGATAACTCCATAAATGTCAACCTCCCTTCATCTTCGGCTACACATCATACATTATTTATTACTTCTACATAATATAATAACACATCTGTTTCATATTTACCTAAAATAATTCTCGCCAAAAGAAAATATATTTCTACGAGACCAATTTCGTAGAATTACTGAAATTACGACTTTATTACAAGCATATAAGAATGATTATTACATAAAGTTACTGTATGACCGCACTTGTGACGAAATCACAAAGTTTTATACTATCTTTATATGGTCGAATGTAACGACAGTAAAATTTTGTAATGTAACTAACATCGGCAGAAATAAAGGTGCGGTTTCACTGCTGCGCACGGCCAGCGTACATAAACTAATGGCAAAGCGCAGCGCATATCATTTTTTCCTGTCAAACTATTACCGAAATAAGATCGATCGCTATAGGAATCAAAAGCGAGCTGGTTAAATAGACTTCGCTAAGTATTGAAAGTTGTGAAACTTTTCGGGGAAGATCAAATATTTTTATGATTTACTGCTATTTTTATATTTAATTTAAATTTAAATTATATATATTTATAAAGATATAATAAAGATATGAATAAAGATTTTATATTTAAACTAGCTTCTGCCCCGCGACTTCGTACGCGAAGAATAGTTATTTTGGGCTAACGCTAAATATCGATGTAATAAAATAAAGTTAATTTAAAAAAATAAGAAACCGACTTCAGCACTAAAAAGTAAGAAAATAATTTAAAATAAACGATATTATTAATACATATGTACAATTTATAATTAGTTACTTTTGGAGTCAGTGCCAGCCCAGGATAGTATTTTTTCCTTATAAGATAGCACGAGACGCGCCTATAATATTAATGAAGGCTTTGGCTGTCACCGACTTCAAAAGTAACCAATTATAAATTGTAAATATGTATTAATAATATCGTTTATTTTAAATTATTTTCTTACTTTTTAGTGCTGAAGTCGGTTTCTTATTTTTTTAAATTAACTTTATTTTAAATTTTTTAGTGGGAGGCAAGTCTCCTTCTACAAAAGACGCTTAAATTTTCCTCCAGAAGAGCTTTTGACTCGTGGATCACTTGAATCCTTTTTTTGTGGGAGGAAGACTTTACGTCTTTCCTCTGTCCAGGGGAACGACGGGGTATGTCGGACTCCGCGCCGCAAAGATAGAGCGGCGACGCGCTTACCGACTAAAACCCCTTGGTGTGCCACCTCTGCGCTTATGGCCGAAACCGGAAGAAACGCGGCGGCACGCTACTACGATCCCGGACAGCGCCTCTACCCTGTTAAGGGTTTCTCCTTCGAGTTAGAATGTAGCTATATTCGACAGATGTTGAGTTACCCCCTTCCGAAAGTACCGCGCGCCACCTCGAGGCCTATATGGCGGCAGTGGATCTCCCCCCGGGGAATACTGCCGCAGGTCGGGCGTCTGGCCGTCGTCAACCTTCTGCTGCGGATAATGTCAGTTGAGAGGGCTTCGCGCTCTCTCGTACGACCTCACAAAAGGTGGACACTACAATCCAAGACCTCTCCTCGCTCACCATAGCAGAGACTACATTTGGCAAGGAGAGGTCGTTTCCCACGATTGCCGCGAGAGTTGCGAGGGCAATAGCCTCTTGCAGGGATTTTTTCGCTGCTCTATAAGTGTCGAGCAGTTCAACCTCAACGGGTACCGCTTGAATCCTGTCCCATGAGCTGATGTTACTCATGATTCATAATCTAACACAACCCTGCATTTTATTACTTCTTTTTAACTTCATCATCCCAATTAAACCATCATTTTATTACAAAACTTCTTTATAACCACAAAGGCATAAGAACTTTTTAGAAAATTAACCAAAGTCAAAATAAAAACGAAAATAGAGGATAACGTTTATACTGTCTATTTATTAATTAAAATAATATATACAATCTAATCTGGTGCAGTGTTTGTTTGTAATATCTAAATATATTTTTTTACTTAAAGTTTTATGAAAACGCTCTGAAGATATATGTGTAATAGGTACCTATAATAGTATAAAAAAACATTTTTAAAAAAGGTTGTAGGTTCGGGTTTATTTCAGTGTGTGTTAACGAATTAAAAAACAGGACATTTTTATATCTAAAACCCATGAATTGTGAACAGCATTTGATTTAAATACGAAAAAATACAGCCAAAAAATTTTCATCCAGAAATTCTTATGGTATCAAGAATATCGCGAGCAAAACCACGGGTCACAGGTAGTTTTACTTTTAATAATGTCAATCGACACCCCAGCCTACATTGTTGCGGGTTTTTCCTCGATTTTTCTGGATCCCATCATCAGATCCTGATTTCCTTGACATGGGACCACTTCGCGAATATCCGCTTTCTAATGAAACAAGAATTTTAAAATGCTCCATTCATGATTACAAAGAAATCGCGTAACAAACACACAAAAAAAAAAAAAATATATACACGTCGAATAGAGAACCTCCTCCTGTTTTTTTGGAAGTCGGTTAATAACTTTAATCAATATGTGGGTCTGGTAGTCGAGATTAAAATTAAACAATAAACACGCCTATATTATTCGTTATCACTACATACTGTAGTATAAAACACAGTCGCTCTCTCTGTCCCTATGAATGTTAATCGGCGTTCTACTATATTGGAAAGTGTTTTAGATTCTGCGAAAAATTCTAGAAAGATTCTGGATTATAATTAAGCGAATCTATGTATCTATAATAAGTGGGTGATTTAGTTATAAAAAAACCCTGCTCGACTTAACTAATTTCATATCATAAAGCTAAAATCGATAAATCGCACATGAATAATAATTTTCGTATAGTAATATTTTAGATCAAAAATGTCTGAAGATATGATAAGCAGAAATCAAATTATGAGTAAAATATCTTATTAGGGCGAGCACTGCGAAGCCCTTGTAACGCAACAATTTGGTACATTTTATGAAAAAACTACTTCACCTACAGATTTGATATTTGAAATAGTTATTTAAATTAATGTCTAGATTTATAATGAGGTGTGAAGAATATTGACAAATATCTATTAATAAGTAAAAATACAGTATTTTTTTTATTTAAGTACATAAAGTTTTGATACGCTGCCTCATTTTCCGTCAATTTATTTTAGTCCGCCATTTTGTCATTCAGCTGTCAAATTACAAATTGAAATACATGTCAAAGGAGTATTGATATCAATTTCGACGCAAATCAACCCCAAAATAACATTTTACCCCTTTTTAATCATGTTAGGTGATGATTTTAAGAAAAATGAGTATCACATATTTAATTAATCTTTTTGAAGAACATTTATGCCAAGTTTGAACTTAATCAGACCGAGGAATCACGTTGTCCCATACAAACTTTGCAACCCCTTTTCACCCATTTAGAGGAGGAATTTTCAAAAATCCCTTCTTATCGGACGCCTACGTAATACAAATAACACACCCTCCAAGTTTCAGGTCTCTACGATCAGTGGTTTAGGCTGTGCGTTGATCCATCAGTCATTCAGGACAAAGCCTTTTATATAATGATATAGATTAAAATCTTCTGTACGCTCTTTAACATCTAATAAGTTTAAGGACCATTCCAAATAAATGATTATAATTTTTCAATTTAAATATAATTATTTAAATTGAAATTATAATAATTTACTACATTTTATACAACCAGAACACAACGACGTATGAAGTATACGCCGCGTATAATGATATTACTTGTTCATATAAAATGTGCGTCACGTTCTGTGTCATGTCAAAAGTAGATTTATGAAAAACCATGTAGCCTGTGACGTCATCGTTATCACTGTGACCCGAGCCAATATTTTTTCTACGCAGTTTATCTTCACGTACACTTTATATTATATGCTGGTACGTAAACTGCTTCTTTACTAAGTACATAAGCTATCTGTATCATCTGGTCTCTATTAAATAATATATTTTCTATATAGTCTTTATAGTTATCATGGTTATTAGAACTCAAATTATTTCTTCTCTAGTAAAGACGATAAATTTATATAAGAATAAGTTATTAAGAATTAACACTAAAGTCTACAGATATAAAACTCTTCCGTTACTGAGTGATGTACTGAGTGACTGACTGACAGACAACGCACAGCCGAAACTACTGGTCGTAGAGAGTAGTAAATTTGGCACGTGTGTTTGTTGGGGGGAGTAAGCTACCACTAAGATAGGATTTCGATTTAGAGACGCTTCTACTCGTTCATAAAGACGCTTGCAACAATGTTGCAATGTCGTAAAAATAATATTATACTTACATGATAAATATCCCGTCAACCTACAAATAAAAATAAATTATCCTGTTGACTTATAAAACTGTCACAGCTAACGTTCACCTTTATGTATGGACGTGAAATATTTTAACCTATTTTTCATGCATAATATACGTAGCAGTGAAACAGTGCCTTAAGCCTGACGAAAGACATTATTACAATAAAAATGGCCACGTTATTTACTTGTCAGTCTAATGCAGACAAAGTCTCATGCGACTGCACATCTAGTGGACATAAATTCGAGTTTTATATACTTTTGTATTTCAAGTTTATATATTATTCAGTGAGGCACGCTCGTTGTAGGTAACTTTAGTTTATGTACGTTTTATTGCTTACTCTTTGATAGTCTCTGACATTTTCATGTTTATTACGCTAGGTTCGTTTGTTTTAGTAAAACTAAGTTTATTTTTGATAAAAGATTTTATAAGCTCTGTTTTGTGTGAAACTAAAATACGGATTATAGTGTGTGTATAGTTTATGGGAATGTTGAGTAGTTTTAGGATGGATGTAATTTAAATTGTACGTTATTTGGTTTAGGTTAAGGTACAGTTTTATTTGGCTTGGTTTTAAGGTATAGAATATTCGAACAAAGTGCTCTTGTCTTTAATAAAAACAATAAGAAAAGTGCTTACGGACACATTTATTAGACATTTAATTGATTGAAGTTTAGGTTAAATTACTTAGTAGCCTTATATATAAATATATAAATATTGTCCTTAAAGTATAGCTGTGTCCCGCGGTTTTACCCGCGTAGTTTCTGATTCCGTGGGAATTTTGTGATAAATGTTCTTCCCCGGATCATAAGCTACCCCTGTACCAAATTTCAAGTCAATCGGTTCAGTAATTTAGCCGTGAAAAGGTAACAGACAGAGTTACTTTCGCATTTATAATATTAATAGTAAGTATATAGATCAAATGTTGATATAAAATATAGATCAAATGTTGCAATCGTCAAACGTGGAGTCCCCCAAGGCTCTATTTTAGGACCTCTATTATTTATCATCTACATAAATGATATTAATAAATCAATAGAAGAACCACTTATACTATTTGCTGATGATAGTACAGCTATTTTTGTTGAAAACAATCCCCACACCTTTGAAATTGATATCAATAGATCCCTCGAAGCTATTATCCACTGGTTAGATTCAAATCACCTTAAAATCAATCTGGACAAAACTAAATTCATGACATTCTCTAACATAAATAAGGCAAACAAAATATTGAACATTAATTATAACGGAAAATCTATAAATAACACCGAAACAACTAAATTTTTAGGCATCCATATTGATGATAAATTAAATTGGAAATCGCATGTTGAATACGTATGTAATAGACTCAAACAATTTTCCTATGCGTTATACATGCTCAAAAAAGTGGCAAATAAATCTACAGTACTAACTGCTTATCATGCGTACGTAGGGTCTGTATTGAAATATGGAGTTTTATTTTGGGGTAATTCCACAGATAAGGATAAAGCTTTCTTAGCACAGAAGAGATGTATCAGAACCATCGTCGGTATATCTCAACTTGATTCGTGTCGACCATATTTCAAAGAACTTACTGTGTTGACTCTACCATGTATTTATATATTAGAAGCAGCATTAACTATAGCTAATAATTTAAATAATTTTAAAACATTTAAGAGTAAACGTCACGAGCATAAATTATGTTTACCCTATTCTAGAACCACTAAGTACAATAAAAGTATATATGTTATGGGAATCAAAATATATAATAAAATACCAGACAATATAAAGAACAACTCCACCGTTCATTTAACAAAGAAATTTAAAGAATTTTTAATAGAAAAATCTTACTACTCAGTGAACGAATTTTTGCAAGATAAAAGTATCTAATTTTTCGATTTAGTTTATAAACATTTTTAAAGATTTTTATTTGTAAATTATAGTTATATTATTATTTTGTTGTATTCTTTATTTGATTTTATTTAAAATTTCCTAAGTTTTTAAGTCTGATAGTTTTATTAATTTTGTTATTTAATTATATAAGTTTAATAAGTACTTATTTTGTCAGAAATGTTATTACTATTATTTTCTTTCTCTTTGAAGTGATTACTTACATCATTTTAATTTATTTTTGGTTTAGTTCTAGTTCATTTTAACAATTGTATATTTTGCATGCCTTAATGGTAGAAAACAGAGAAACTTCTTACAAATGTATAACACCAACATGTACTTGTTACCTGATTACCTGTTTTTCGCAATAAAGATTTTTATTATTATTATTATACAGAGTGGTGCATCAAAAACAAAATAAAAATGTGTTTTCTCCATTTTTCTTTCAAAGCAATGCAATAATTTATCCAAATCCAATTTGACGACCTCGATGGCAGAGTGGTCACTATGCCGTACTGCCATCCGTAAGGTTGCGGGTTCAATTCCCGTACGGGGTGAATATTTGTGTGAACCACAAATGTTTATCTTGGTCTGGGTGTGTGTGTGTGAATGAGTGTGTGCGTAGTTTCTGATACCCTAGATACAAGATACGAACTTAGTTAGGGGTCAGTTACTATAATGAGATGATGGAGTGAATGATTATGTTATTATTGTAATTTATTTTCCTTTCACGGGGTTATTAAGGAGTCCCGGTCTTTTGGAAGGCTAGTATAGGGCCAAAGCCAACACGGAAGCCCTTTGACATATTTAATCTTGTGTAAAGAATATTATAAAAAATACAATACCAATAAATAAGACTACACACTCGAAACATCACTCTTAATTTGCATCCCATTGACACGAGTCGAGTGATTGCTCGCGATTAATCGGTTGGGCCAATCGATTAAATCGCTCGGTCATCACCCGCTATTAATTACGCGATTTTCGATTTTATTGTTGATGTTAAATGTTTAAATCGTGAATTAAGTTGAGATTGACGGACAGACGCACAACCCACCTATTTTTACACATTTCTGGGGGACTGGTAGAAAAGACTTATTTGTACCAATATAGTACCTACAAATATCCTACTAATATTATAAAGCCGAATGTTTGTGAGTGTGGATGTGTGGATGTTTGTTCCTCTTTCACGCAAAAACTACTAAATGGATTTTAATGAAACTTTACAATAATTTAGCTTATACATCAGAATAACACATAGGATACTTTTTATCCCGAAATTCCCACGGGAATGGGAACTATGTAGAAAAACCAATAGTGTTGTTGAAAATCAATAGTGTTATTTTATAAAAAATAATGATAATAAAAGGTTGCGGGTTCGATTCCCGTGCAAGACATTTTGGATTTGAAAATATGTATTGTTCTAAAATTTCAAAATATTGTGCCAAACAATATTGAATAATGGATGACTCAACTGGCAAAGCGTATGCCAAATAAATAGTTACAGGTTCAATTCCAGTACAAGGTTATTTCACGTATCGAAGTCAAGTCTCGTATATTTTCTTCATCATTAAAATTCGAAAGAAAAAAAACTGTATTCAATAAAAAAACTTTATTTCTTGAAGTATCATTTCTACCTTGTTTCTTGAGTAACTGTAAAAAGTATACTCTGAAAAGTTTCCAATAATTTTCGTGTAACTTTAAAACTTTTTACAAAGTGGAGCGCTCGGGCGTTCTAGTGCTCGTTTGGAAACGTTCTTACTTTTTAATTTTGTTAGTTTTATTTATTTTTTAATTTAATCATGTTTATTTTTGTAGCGATTGTTACATAACTTTAGTAGAGGTGTTCGTTAAATAATAAACGTGGATAGGTTTCGGGTTTTTGAATTTGTGAAATAAACCTTTTTTTGTATATTTTGACCATTTTCCCACTTTAATGTAAGACGCATTTTGAAAAATACGTTTAAATTGCCTGAGCCGGGACTAGAACCCAGGATCATGCTGTGCATGCATCTAAAGTGTGTGTGTGTGTCCTGGTGTGTGAAACACTATAGAAAATAATTCTAGTAAGTAAGACGTAGTCACCGCAAATTCCCAACTACCTTATTTGCGTTGCATTTTTAGTCTGGTTTAACAAAACCTGGTAAGCATTTGACACCTTGTCAGTCAAACCTGTCACTTTCACACCAGGTTTTTCAATCTGTATACTGACAGTATTAAAAATTGGTTTAGTGCTAAACCAGACTAAAAATGCAACGCAAATAAGGCTGCAAATGTCGAATTTCCTTGTGGATTATCCGAAACCTGTCGTAAAAACTTTTAAACCTCACAACCTGACAGTGACAGTTACACATCTGACAGTTACAAACAAAAGAATGAATGTATAGAAAAACACTTGACCGTTCACACTCAACCGATTATACGTTAGCGCGTTGAGTGTGAACGGTCAAGTGTTCTATACATTTGTCTGTTCTAGCGTTACGCGACCGATAGTACGCGACGTATGTTCCGTCAGATATGAACGTTCGCTTATGCAATTTGATACAGTGTCTGGCCTCTTTTGGTCATTATTTCTTATTCCATCGTAGCGTAGTATTTTTCGGGGTAGAAAAATTGATTAATCTTCCAAGCAAAAATTACACCCGATAAAAATTTGTTCCTCAGTTGGTTAGAGTATTCACCATGGCTGCTTCATACATATCCTGAGTTCAATTCGTGGCTGACAAAAATGTTGAGTAAAATATACTACACTAGCTGTGCCCCGCGGTTATACCCGCATAGTTCCCGATCCCGTGGGAATTTCGGGATAAAATCTAACCTTAAACCTTCTCTGGACCATAAGCTACCCCTGTACCAAATTTCAAGTCAATCGGTTCAGTAATTTGGCCGTGAAAAGGTAACAGACAGACAGAGTTACTTTCGCATTTATAATATTAGTAGGGATATATAGATATAAAAAAAATGGTATGAAAATTATGATCGCTAGTTAATTCCAGACAAATTCCATTACTATTTCACCAGAAGCAAATTACAATCATTCAAACCTCACGAAAACATAACCAAACAAACAAAACGCCAAAAAAGCAAGAATCAAAATGGCGTATAAACTTCCGAATCTTTGTAACAACAGAAAGTAAGAACTATTCGATTTAATTACAAAGTCTTAGCCCGACCAGTGTAGTGTGACCTCTGACTTTTGGTTAAAGTTGAAGTGCGGGCGAGTTTGGAGAGCTCTCTGTAATCTGGGCGGATCAGTAAAGGTTGTGGTACAATGGGTGGTAAGTTTAATGAAAATATTTGTGATATTTTTTTTTATAGTGTTACTGTTGATTCTGATTCGCTTTTTTTATTCTAATTGTCATTTAAGGCATTTTCCTATTATAAAAAGCAAACTTTTTTATATTCATATCAAGTAATAAAAAACTATTCCACCATCTTTGAGAGTTTGCCATCTTGAATTTAGAATGACGTCACTTTTTATTATGCTTTTATTTATGCTGTCACTTTCGTATCTTACTCATCCTCCTGATGAAGGCCACCGGGTGTGGCTGAAACTAGTCGAAAGATTCGACTAAAATTGATACTTAAGCTGTATAAATAATTAAAATGACGTCACTGAACCAATGTCATCAAAACAAAAACAGAATGCATAACAGCAAAGCAAAACTTTGATTATATTTATTTCATTAACATTATGATCGCACAAATATTTACTTGTGATCGGAACCCGGAACCCTCAGTTTGGCAGGCCGCCATTGGATTATATTAGTCAAAAAAATAGGTTTTATTAATAAATTGTAATAATATGAGTAACATGTTGTTATTGTAACCATACCACATAAACAACGTGTTTTTCCTAAGTATTGCGTATCTGTGATATTATTAGGACAAGGTTTATATGAAGGAATATTTTTGGAAAATAAATTTGAGCCATGAAATACCCAGGCAGATTGTTCATGTAGTACTCGCATACCTAAACTATTGTGGGTGCAGGGGAGAGTCCTGTCCTAACACTATTACTGATTATTATTATATTATGGGGTTCAGAGCGTCGGTGGCTCAGGGGTTAAGGCTGTTGACTTCCAATCGGAAGGTGCCTGGTTCGAACCCCACCAGTCCCGCCACGTACCAATGTGTTTTCAATTTACGAATTCATAAGTATGTACGTTAATTTCGACGCTCTTACGGCGAAGGAAAACATCGTGAGGAAACCTGCACATTCCTGGGAAGAAATTCTAAGGTTATGTGTGAAGTCGACCAACTCGCACTTGGCCAGCGTGGTTGACTAAGGCCTAATCACCCTAATTCAGGGTAGGCTCGTGCCCCTCGGTGGGGACAATGTAATGAGCTGATGATAATGATATTATGGGGTTGGAGTCAATAAAATTACATGTTTTTATCACGGGTTTTATTTACCCCTTTGACTACGTCCGTTCACTCCGGCCGGGCAGTGCGCATTGTCTGCCACGACGTACTTTCATACCGATATCTCGCTCACACACCGAATCGCTTATACATCATTTCTGACACACTACAATGTACCTACACTATAATTGAAGTCTAAATTAGTTGGATTATCTCGAAAAGTGTACGAATTGTCATACGGAATGGTTAGGCATTTATTTAATACTTTTCATATCTCTTGATTTCTCCATCATCATCAACTTAAGAGATGTTGCTCTTGTCGATGTAGCATAACATAACATAATCATTCACTACATCATCTCATTATAGTAACTGACCCCTAACTAAGTTCGAAACTTGTATCGAGGGTATTAGAAACTACGCACACACTTATTCACACACACGCAGACCGAGACAAACATTTGTGGTTCACACAAATATTCACCCCGCATGGGAATCGAACCCGCAATCTTACGGATGGCAGTGGCATGGTGACCACTCTGCCATCGAGGTTGTGAACAGGTGCAACTCCCTCCACCTGCCCCTATCCAATGCAGCCTCCTTCACCTCCTTATACGACATAACAGCGACCTTGATGACCATGATTTCTCAATAATTGTTAAAATTTTCTAACTTATAATTGTGGCTTTTATTTGTAAGTTCTATTTGTTGGTTTTACTAAATGTTTTACAAAAGCAAAAACCACGTGAAATAATTAATCCGATATATTGACGTCACATTCAGTCATAAAGTGACTTTACCTTAAAGTAGGTATTACAAAATGCATAGCGTGCTCGGTGTGCCTCAAACCCAACGCCAAAGTAGGGTAATTGGATTCAAAAAGTTTAAATTGATGGATTCCTCGTAGGTTTCGTATTTCGACAGTCTGCAAGCGCCGATGGTTGATTTAGATTTTAAATTCAAGTTTAAAATTCATTTTTTAAAATCATAATGAAAGCTGTAAAAAGTTTTAAGTTTTAAATTCAGTTTTAAAAATCATATTGAAAACGCGCTTAAATATCCCACTATGCGCTGGGTAATGTACTCCCGCTCCCGCTCGCATTGTGGATAAGTTCAAACATTTAGAGTGTTTGATTTGCACGCTGCTGATTTGGGGTTTTAATTAATGCAAAAAACACTACAAATGCATTCGACGAAGGAGTAACAAGACTAGTCTAACCGCATGTTAGGTTAAGCAATCGATTCTGGTTATCGTATTAACATTAGTAACCAGAACTGACCCGAAAATCTCTATCTCTAAATTTCTATTAAATATATGATTTTTCAAAAATAATAAGTACTTATCTAATATATAAAATTCTCGTGTCACAGTTTTCGTTGCCATACCACTCCGAAACGGCTTGATCGATTCTGAAAAAATTTTGTGAGCATATTCAGTAGGTCTGAGAATCGGCCAACATCTTTTTTTCATCCCGAAATTCCTACGGGAACGGGAACTACGCGTGTGAAACCGCGGGGCGCAGCTAGTAAGTTATAAATTATAGAAATATCTAATATCCATATTCCAAGCTTTGCTTACATTATGGCTACATGACCATATAAATAAATAAAATAAATAAATAATAAATAAAAATATGTTTATTGTTCTTTTACAAATAATACTTAGGTCTTATGCATAACTTAATTAACTAGAATAATAAAAAATAATAAAAATAAGGATGGACAAAAATAATTAAAAGAACAAAAGGAAGTGACTCAGCCGTGTGCCGACTGAAACATGTTTCAGCCGGCGCTGTTTTTCAGTCACCCCTCATCCCCTGAGCTGTGGTGCGGGGGTTACAGTTTACGGAGGGCTCACGTGACTGTTTCTATAATATAATTTAAAACAAGAAATAACAATATTTATCATTCTTAAAAATATTAATAATAATAAAAGTGCAATTTGTTAAAAAGAAGAAAAAAAAATGAATGAAATCATAATATTATGATTGTGTCCAAACAGACCATCACCACAAATCCATCCTCTAATTTTACTCTCAAGTATGTACACGTAAAACAGCGCAGCCCCTGTAAGTAAGATTTAATGCCGTCCCGAAGTGTGGCGCGCGGTACTTGAACCGGGAAATTGGACAGAGCCGCTGACTCGCACGAATCTGACAGAGAAAGTCACATTATTTACTACCTTTTACGTTTAGGTTAGGAGTAGCAATCTTTTGTCTTTAGGTGACCTTATTAATGTGCAATAGAGTTGGCCCTCTGGGTTGTAGGTGTAATTGTAGGAAGTCTTGGTGCGCTCTTTAAGCTTTATTGTAACGCTTGCAACATGGTATTTAAGACGAAGTTCGGTCTAGCGAGCCATATAAGAGCTCATCAAAGGGACCAAAATAAATAATTTATAATAATAGTATAGTATTATTTCAAATTTTCTATTTATCAATATAGCTTAAGGGGGTCGCCGTCATCGAAATCGATGAGGAGGACTATAATATAATGTGTTATTTTTTTTTTGTCAACCTATAGTGTCCCACTGCTGGGGAAAGGTCTCCTCCAAACATTTCCAACCATCCCTATCCTTCGCAGTGTCCCACCAGCTACTGTCAAAGGTGGTAACATCATCCCGCCAACGCTTTCTCCTTTCTTTCTTTGTAATTATAATTAAAAAATAATTATTCCACTTTGCCCCACCAAGGCGCTCCACTGGTGGGGCAAAGTGGAATGGCTTAAATTTTGCCGTTTATTCTGCCCCACTAATTCGCTTTAGTGGAGCATATGTATAAAGTATTTTTCGAAGGTTCGCTATACGCTACTTACCTAGAAGTAGGAGGTGTTGGCATGGTCCTGGGAACAAATCCCGGATGAGGGTGACAATTTTGAATGTATTTTTAACTAGGATAAAGTTTACCAAGATTTTCGTAGCTTTCCCAAAGAAAAAACAGGACGAGACGTAGAATTATTTGGTGCTCATGGTTTATCTTCACGGATAACGAGATCGGATATATTTAGTAACTGAACTTTATCAAGTTATATACAACTAGCGGCGCCCCGTGGTTTCACCCGCGTAGTTCCCGTTCCCGTAGTGGTCCCGATAATGGGGATAAAATTATGCTAAAAACCTTCCCACTGAATCACTCTATCTATTAAAACAAACCGCATCAAAATCCGTTGCGTAGTTTTAAAGATGTAAGCATACATAGGGACATAGGGACATAGGGACAGAGAAAGCGACTTTGTTTTATACTATGTAGTGATCATACCGTGATACAAAGTACAACTTGGCAGGAACAATAACTAATTAAGATACTTTATACTCTCTGGCGCTTTATCAAATTAAGAACAATATTTGCAGCTCGGAAAAACATTGTTCTAAACAGAAAATTCAAACTCCAAACAAAAGCATAAACTTCAATAGATGACGAAACGAAATTGGCTTTCAAATGCCAGTCTTATTCCAAAAAAGTAGAAAATTCTAGAAAAACAAAGGAACATCTGACCTATTTGGCTTAACTGAGTATGTTACCTGGGCCGATGACGTGCACAGTCCAGCATACATTTTCACAATATCCACCAATTTGCCACGCTATTTTGAACCTAATTTCTAAAAGAATAAAGGCTATAACGAAAGCTGGCTATTGTCCAATATGGTCACTGCGTTTTATGGGTAATTTTTCAAAAGAATTTTTTGGCAAAAGTCGTTCTTGTTATGAAGTTTCGAGATAAATTGGTGTTTGACACAATTGGACGGAAGTTTTTAAGAATTTATCTTCTAATGGAATTTTACTTACTTATGTTGAATATTTGCTCCTCATTAGGGAAGAAGTCTCTTTTTATTTTCACTTAAAATGAATGCGTATTTTAATATAATAAGGGTAACTTTGTATGTGTCTATTTATAATATCGTAGCTTTCACAGCAATATCTAATTTGTTTTTTTTTAAAAGCTGTGGGGGAATGTACGGCCATCGTCAGATAAGAACTCCCTTGATTGGCATTCCAAAGTTAGCATTACCTACCAGTAGGGGGGTACCTTTTCTCTAACGCTGACTGTACTTGTAGATAATAATCATTATAATAATAATCATTTCACTACATCATCTTATTATAGTAACTGACCCCTAACTAAGTTCGTAACTTGTATCTAGGGTATCAGAAACTACGCACACACTCATTCACACACACACACCCAGACCGAGACAAACATTTGTGGTTCACACAAATATTCACCCCGCAAGAAGAAGTTTAAATCGAGAGTGTCACTACATAGTACAAAACAAAGTCGCTTCCCGCTGTCTGTCCCTATCTATAGTATAAACTACACATCGGATTCTGATGCGGTTTTTTAATAGATAGAGTGATTCAAGAGGAATTTTATCCCCGCATTCTCACGTGAATGGGAACTACGCGGGTGAAACTGCGGGGCGCCCCGCTAGTAGTACTTAAAATTCAATTTCGTTTGAAATTAAACTGAAGTAGGTATTGTTAACTCATAAAAAATATACTGACTTAAATTTAGTAACTTCCAATAAACATAATCCATCTTATTAATCCGTCGCGAAAACAATCTCCAGATCAGTTGAAATGTTGGCATAATAAATCTCTGTGTTGCCTTCCTAATAAAGCGTCATGGCGGATTAATATGCCTCGGCCGCGTCTCATAATCTTTATACGAGTTTATTGTAATAACTGAGAATATTTTATGTTGTGTTATGACGTCATTTGTTTAGTCGTCTGGGCAAAGAAATATGTATTATAGTGATAATTGTCATGAGTGGTCGTTACTGAAGCTTTTAATTATATGAGCGTTTCCGTGCTTTATAGGGCACTAACAGCGCCTAGTGGTTTCACCCGTAGATCCCGTTCCCGTAGGAATATGGGGATAAAATTATACTAAAAACCTTCCTTTTGAATCAGTTTATCTATCAAAGAAAATCGCATCAAAATCCGTTGCGTAGTTTTAAAGATCTAAGCATACATAGGGACATAGGGACAGACGGCGGGAGGCGACTTTGTTCTATACTATGTAGTGATGTTAAACTCAGTTGTCGTACTAATACAATCGACAGTCGTCACGGGTGATTAGAGCCTTTAAAAGTCTTAACAAAAATATCTCAATACGCACAAAGAAGGGAAATAAGAAAGGTATAATTGCGGAAAATTGGCCACTTACCAGTAAGTACTTACTTATAAGTACTTTATAAAAAGTGAAGAGTACTTGTGTAAGTATGACCAATTTCGAAAATTCTTACTTTAAAAGCGTTTTATTACAAACGATCCCCGTGAATCCGACCTCTCGTGGGGTTCGATGGTACACCAACACTGTATTAATCCCAACCGTCCCTAGTGGGGTCTGATGGGAATCTATGGGTGTTTTACCAACGGACCCCAACAAACCGACTACACTTGGGGTCCGATGGTACACCAACACTGTATTAGTCCTAACCATCCCCAGTGGGTCCAATGGGCAACCAAAGGTGTATTACTATCGGACCCCATATAACTTCTCGTGGGGTCCGATGGCACACCAACATTGTATTAATCCCAACCATCCCCAGTTGAGTCCAATGCGCATCCAAGGGTGTATTATCAACGGATCCCATGTAACTTCTCGTGGGGTCCGATGGCACACCAACAATGTATTAATCCCAACCGTCCCCAGTGGGGTTCGATGGGAATCCATGGGTGTTTTACCAACGGACCCCATGTAACTTCTCGTGGGGTCCGATGGTACATCAACATTGTATTAATCCCAACCGTCCCTAGTGGGGTTCGATGGGAATCCATGGGTGTTTTACCAACGGATCCCATGTAACTTCTCGTGGGGTCCGATGGCACACCAACAATGTATTAATCCCAACCGTCCCCAGTGGGGTTCGATGGGAATCCATGGGTGTTTTACCAACGGACCCTATGTATCTTCTCGTGGGGTCCGATGGTACATCAACATTGTATTAATCCCAACCGTCTCCAGTGGGGTTCGATGGGAATCCATGGGTGTTTTACCAACGGACCTCATGTAACTTCTCGTGGGGTCCGATGGTACATCAACATTGTATTAATCCCAACCGTCCCTAGTGGGGTTCGATGGGAATCCAAATATTACAAGGGTGTATAATCATCTCACGTAGTTTTTAATGGCCCATAACGATGATGATTACTAAGGGACTCGTGAAACCGACCCCATGCTTAAAGCAAGCTACAATTTTACTTATTTTTTAAGGTATAAGAATTTAATTTTTAAAAGATCTTTATTAATAAATATAATTACAAATAATATACAATTCCAGTGTACATTGAGATCCTAGAATTATTATTTAACTAGTGGCGCCCCGTGGTTTCACCCGCGTAGTTCCCGTTCCCGTGTGAATACAAGGATAAAATATGTCACGCATTGATAAATTAGTTTTCCATTAGTGAAAGATTTTTTAAATCGGTTCAGTACATCCCGAGATTACAACTCACAATTTAACAAACACACAAACTTTATTTTTTTATAATATTGGTATAGATATAGATAATTAAGTATTCAATCGTTTTATGTTATACTTAAATAGGTAACTTACAAAACTTTTAATTTACTTTGGATACAAATCAACTATTATTATCATAAATACATGGGAAATTAATTAAATTTTAAATATGAATTATAAGCACTTCATTACTTACATATAAATTTATGGTATAAATGTGGGTAAAACCGCGGTGCGCAACTAGTCTCAAATATAATTAACTCCGTCTTGCAATCTCCTCAAACATCCCGTGAGATATCTTAATAACAGACTCTCCCAAAATATGTTGCTACCTACAAATATCACAAAATAATAAATTCTTCATTTAGAGTCACGTTTTTGTGAGATGAATATTAAATACAAAATATTCATAAAGACTTCTTGAATTATAGTTTACTATCTGTGCCTCGCGGTTTTTCCCGCATAGTTCCCGATCCCATGGGAATTTCGAATGTCCTTCTCCGGACCATAAGCCCTCCCTGTACCTCCTGTACCAAATTTAAGTCAGATTCTGTAGTTTAGCCGTGTAAAGGTAACAGACAGACAGACAGAGTAGTTTCGCATTTATAATATTAGCTAGGATTTAAACATTTGTGTTTAATAAGACATTTTAACATATATTTTTATTAACAAAAATTAACCGCTATAAATGTATTATAATTAATATCTTTTTACAGGATATTTACACGTACCTATAAGTCGAATCCCTCGACTAGTTTCAGCCACATTCGGTGCCCTTCATCAGGAAGATGAGTGTCCCGTAAGAAAATATTAATTATAATACACCGTTAGTCTATTGAACATCCCATTCCCATAACCCAGTCGTAGTTTTCCATATATTTGCAATAGTCCCAGCAGAACCGGGGACTGTCCCTGGATGCATTTTATAGTGTTATACAGGGATAGTCGCCGGATTGTGCATCCTTTACACAAGATTAAATATGTCAAAGGGCTTCCGTGTGTTGGCTTTGGCCCCATACTAGCCTTCCAAAAGACCGGGACTCCTTAATAGTCCCGTGAATGGAAAAGACATGGAAATAAGACATAACTGTAATTAATATTACTTATTTATTAACTATGAAATAAAACTTGTAAGTAAGTACTTAATTTTTATGTAACGTTTGAAGTTGGCTCCACGTTTGGACAATAACAAACACAAAGTCTATTTTTATCCCAAAATTTCTGCCGAATCAGAATTAAACCGGGTAATCCCGCGGGGAGTAACTAGTGTTCTATAAAAAGAAAGGTTTTCTAATAAAGGGAACTCGCAAAAAGACAGGGCCGAATTTTAATAAGGACGTTTTGGGTTGCCCTCAGCCCCAATCAAAACGTTTGTGTATTTTGCTATCGACGATTTCAAAAAAGCAGTTATACGATTATTAAGTAAAATTCGTTTTTGACTAAATGTTTACAAAGCCATCTAGAATATCTGAAAATGTTTAATGTATAGTAAATGGATTTGCAAAAAAATATAAATGCGAAAGTAACTCTGTCTGTCTGTTACCTTTTCACGGCTAAACTACTGAACCGATTGACTTGAAATTTGGAACAGGGGTAGCTTATGATCCGGGAAAGCACATAGGCTATGTTTTATCTCGAATTGCCCACCGGAACGGGAACTACCGCGGGGCGCTGCTAGTATAAGTAAATTTGCTTAAAAGTGACCTCAAGTAATTTGTCAAATCAAGACTTGACGCCCCAAATAAAATTAGCCCAGGGCGCCGTCAATCCGTCCCTTGGAAGGTTATGAAAGTGCTAAACTGAGACCTATTTCATCCGTGCCTCCAATCCGATTGGGCTCCATCACGCGAAGATGAAAAGCGAATATCTCTATTGAGCGCCGATAAAAGTAATCTGTGAAGTGCTTCTCAAATTTACGGAGAATTTTTATGTTATATCTTTTTGGAGATTAGTTTTTGAGTGAAAGTAATTTTATGATGTCTGTTTGGGAGTTAAGCATTGAGGGACGGTTGAGCGTTTGATTCCTGGTTCGAGTTATGCATGTTTTAGATAAGTAGCATTGGGACGGTTGGCATTTGACTCCTGGTTCGATTCTTGTTTCGGTTCAATGTAATTTCTTATAATTTTGTAGTGGAAACAATCAACACAATTTTACATCATGTTTTTGGTAAGTTAAAGTCACAGACAGGGGCAAATGGAAAGAATAGCGACAGACCTTTACCCAGAAGTAGAATAAAGTAGGTTAAATAAAACAATGGATTTGATGAGATTTGGGGATTTTCTAGAAATTAAATCATCATTAATTCACTACATTACATCATCTCACTATAGTAACTGACCCCTAACTAAGTTTGATACTTGTATCTAGGGTATCAGAAACTACGCACACACTCATTCACACACACACACAGACCGAGACAAACATTTGTGGTTCACACAAATATTCACCCCGCACGGGAATCGAACCCGCAACCTTACGGATGGCAGTCCGGCATGGTGACCACTCTGCCATCGAGGTCGTCAATATTATTAGAAATATAATATTAAAGAAAATATTTGAATTCTTATATCGGCGAAGGCAACAAAGACGCATTTTCCTAATATTAATCTTGGTTCTGACGGGATTAAATAATTCAAAAGTTTCACACTCACACCCCAAACCATTCGTAAATCCTTATGGGAACAATCACTTAACCGTAATAAAAAACTATGTTGATTTTATACGAAACACACCATTACAACATAAGTAGAATGTACTATGATCCAAACTATGTATTTTCTTCGGCAATTTTCGTAATTTTTCGGAGAGATGATATAACTTTTTTTGTTCTTGATGCACCACTTTCATATTTTTACCCCCGACGCAAAAAGAGGGGTGTTGTAAGTTTGACGTGTCTGTGTGTGTGTGTGTGTGTGTGTGTATTACATCTGTCTGTCTGTGGCATCAAAGCTCCCGAACGGATGAACCGATTTCAATTTAGTTTTTGTATTAAAGAGGACTTACGTGCGAGTGTTCTTAGACATGTTTGATGAAAATCGGTTGACCCGTTATAATTTATGGGGGTTTGAAAGTAATTGTGTTGGGGTTTTTTTAATTATTAATTTAATTGTTATAATAACTAAGTATAAATAATATACATGCAAAACTACAGTGCAATTCGTTCAGTTAGCTATTTTGTTAATATATCAGTCAGTTAGTGAATAACGGTTACCTTTTCATCCATACAAACTCAATAAATCATAAATTAAACCAGCTCACGGATTACGAAACAAACAGCGGAGTAAAAATTAAAACATTTAACAAACGATTATGAACACCTGAACTCAAAATACGGGTCAAACACCCGGTTTAAAAGATGAAAGTGAATGTTTTTATGGTAATACCCGGTTATACCAGACTGCCGGTTAAACTGCATATTGCCCGGATTATGGGGATTAAACGACATAATTAAGAGTTTCAAAATGGCCGCCTTTTAATGGCGGACGCAATTTGTAACAGCGCCATCTAGCGAGGTTAAACGGTTTGCTTGAACGGAGTTGAGGGTTAATTAATTTTGTAGTTTATTTTTCTTGGGATTGATTCTTTGGTTGAGTAAACATGGCTTGGGATTGGAATTACCGACATGCAAGAGTAATGGTGACGCCTAATCCTTGCTTTTAATTATTAAAACATTAGCCAGACGACCTCGATGGCAGAGTGGTCACCATGCTGGACTGCCATCCGTAAGGTTGCGGGTTCGATTCCCGTGTGGGGTGAATATTTGTGTGAACCACAAATGTTTGTCTCGATCTGGGTGTGTGTGTGAATGAGTGTGTGCGTAGTTTTTGATACCTTAGATACAAGTAACGATCTAGGAAATAGCACATAGATGTGTGTGCTATTGCTAGATCCAAGGATTGAACCCTAGGCCTCAAGTTTATATCATATAGAATAACATAACCTTAATTTATAATTATAAATCTCTATAGTTATATAAAAATGAATCCCTAATTCCTTTGGTCACGGCATCACGCGTGAACGACTGGACCGATTGACTTGAAATTTGGTACAGGGGTAATTTATAGTCCGGGGCGGATATAGGCTATGCTTTATCCCGAAACTCTCACGTCGATCGGGAACTACGCGGGTAAAACCTCGGGGCACAGCTTATATATTAAAAAATAAATCAAAGAGCAGACTAATTGAAATTCCCTTAAGATATAAAATATTAACAACAGTTTTACATTAACGAATTCCTTACAAAACGAAATTAAATTCTCAATTTCAATTTAGACTCTATTACTAGGCACAAAGAGATTAAAATAGAACAAAGTAAACAATAGACTGAGATTGTTTTTTTTTCATTTAAAGCGCGTTTCACACTTGAATGGCATAAAGCGGGTTTACATGTGACCCACATACTCGGATGTTCTGTGCTCCGCTTTATCTAAGTAGGTATCCTACAACGTATTACGTGGCGTATGAAGTATTGTCTGGGAAAAGTTAATCTACGTAAGTCAGTTCAGAAATGGTTGTTCAAGTATAAGTGTAAGTTATCGGTTAGATTAAAAAAAAGCAATAAAAACATCAAAAAAACAGATTGTTTTATCTAGAAGTGGGTGTGTCCGAATTTTCTGGTAAACCCTGAATAAAGGCTTGAACTAAACATTAATCCTCTGAGGTCCAGAATATTTAGTCATTTTCACGTTTACCAATTTCTCAAGATTATATCCTACATTCAAACCATTACCTTTGACTTAACAAACTACCTACATATTCACACATTCCCAAGTCGTCACAAGTCTATAAATCAATGGCACCCTCGTAAATGTCTCCGAGCTGTCATTACACAACTGACATTGACGTACTTACTGTGTGACATTAATACTCGTGCAGATGACAGGTGACGTTTTATACGTTGTTTGAAAGTTAAGTATTTTTCTGTTTTATATGGGTGAAAAGACTCATAAAAAGTTCTGGAAAGGACTTAGTAAGCATTTATTATTTGGACCTTTTCTCTCAAATCACTCCAAATTTGACGGATTTTGGCTACTATTTGCTCAAATATTTTAGATTATCCGTTCAAGACTGTTTATAAAGTACCTACGATGTAATCATCCAATTCCATTCAGCCGTTTAACAAACGTACATGTGTGATCTATTCATCATTATCAATCGCCACCCTTAATAATTAAACATTTATACTTAGTTAGGGGTCAGTTACTATAATGAGATGATTTAGTGAATGTAGTGATTAATGATTTATCCACCAATTCTCTCACAAATACTGTTTCAATTTCCTAACTGAATTATGTGAAGATCATCGTAAAACACTTCATTATGTACTTTATACCGGATATAACTGGAATTAACTGCATATAAACCGGTTCAATAGTGCGCTCAAACAAGTGTGTTATCAGGCATATTATTAGGTACTAGCTGTGCCCCGCGGTTTCACCCGCGTAGTTCCCGATCCCGTGGGAATTTCGGGATAAAACGTAGCCTATGTTCTTTCCCGGACCATAAGCTACCCCTGTACCAAATTTTAAGTCAATCGGTTCAGTAGTTTAGCCGTGAAAAGGTAACAGACAGAGTTAATTTCGCATTTATAATATTAGTTAGGATTTCTGCAAACAATATTAACACATTATTTTTTCCATGCGGTTACTCTCACGTTGATACTCGTATCTTACAGCCTTCCTAAAGAGCTTTTCAATAAATGAACAACGAAAATTTTATAATTAACCACTTTTGTCCCTTTCTTGGTAAATATTTCCCCCAATACTTTCTTTGTCCCTGTTTTTGTCCTTATCCTGCGATCCCGCAATCCAACCAACGTTCTCATGATAGGGGACGATACAAAAGCAATTTTCAAACTTGATTCCTAAGATTAACGCGTTCAAATAGACACGATCCTTTCATTAATGGACAACGATTCAAGGTAAAAAATATTTGCAGGACAAACCACAAGGCACACTATAACTAGTGTGCCTTGTGGTTTGTCCTGTATTGTTGTAACCAACAACAATATTATACACAAAATATGTCAGAATCTGCTCAACCACAAACTCTGGAATCTCACATTACATAGACCTTTACAACCAGTAAAATGTTTAAAATTAAATACTTCCAGAAACCGCTGGAACGTTCTCAAAACGCTACGAACGGGAATGCAAATGATATGAATTAATAACGCTCAGATTAAATGGCGTCTGAGTCGACAAAACTTCGATTGATGAGATTTGAGTTACTTTGTATTTACTTAAGGTCTTGAGGTTGGGAGGGTGCAGAAAATATATTACAGAAGTTATTCTGTTGAACACAGGATGATATACAAACGTGTTATAGGAATGGAGCTCTTGAAAACATAATAGTAGTTAATTTCATCGCGATTTTTCCCTTAATACTTTATAAATCTAAAGTCTACCTACAACTTATTCGAAAATTTACATGATCGCAAAAATCAGCAAGAAAATTTCACTGTATTTTATCTTCTAACAAAACTTGAATGATATTCAAAACATGTTGTTAATAAATTACAAGCATAATGAAATTGCAAATGCAGATGATTTTCTCTACCATTTCTAATACCATTTTATATATCTACTAGCTGCGCCCCGCGGTTTCACACGCGTAGTTCCCGTTCGCGTTCCCGTTCCCATGGGAATTTCGGGATGAAAAATAGATGTTGGCCGATTTTCAGACCTACTGAATATGCTCACAAAATTTAATGAGAATCGGTCAAGCCGTTTCGGATGAGTATGGCAACGAAAACTGTGACACGAGAATTTTATATATTAGAAGATACATACATTTAATACCCATAATACCAGAGTACCTAATGTATCTAATGCTCCATTAGTACATATTACAACCATATTAGACCTTAGAAGCTCACAGTTCACATAAAGATTGTTAACAGGCAGATCGTGACCAGAAACCCAGTGAGGAAATAATAACAAGACGCTACAATGTATGGTAGTGCAGAGACAATACAAACGATTTTATGGTCATGGTTATAACCAGCAGTTTTACCCACGTATTTGCGATCTCCTAGAAATTCTTAAAAATATTTGAAACATGTGTTTCATTAAATGATGATGCCAGAAAATGTATGGTCTCTGGTACCCCCTCCAATAGCTATGTTTAATATATCGTTGGATAGCCATAGTTGAGCAGAACAAAAAATCCTATGGACTCAAGGTCCAAATCTTAGTTAGATTAGAGCTATGCAGTACCAAACATAATATCAATTTTTCAACGATAAGTAGGATTTTCAGTATTATAACAATTTTATAACCTTCCTTTAAAATTGGTGTATCTATTGATGAAAACCGCAATAAGTTACGTTACGTTGCGTAGTATAAAAGATTCACTCGTACATACAGAGAGACAGGCTAAAGCGACTTCATGTATATTATGTCTAAAAGAAGATGAAACATTTAGCATGTCTGACTGTAATACAGCTCACAAAGAGAATTCGATTCCAGCCACACAATAAAAAACCTTAATAAAAAAGGAATAAGAAAGAAAATTGCAGTTTTTATAGTCCAATAGCACTCGTGGGCTGTAACGGGCTATGTCTAGGTTGGATCTAGGTTCGGTTTTCACGCCACAATTAGCTTGTATTGAAGCTAGAGACTAGTGTTACATTAGGTCAGGGTGACAGTATACATACCGGACCGGTAAATGTCGGATGTATTAAGTAGTTTTTGCAATTATTATTTTTAATAAAATTTCTGTATTTTTACTCGTTAAAATAAAAGAAAATATAGTACCAATCTGTTGGTATATTATATCAACCTTTCCAATAATAACAATCAAATCTCATTTAGAAAGAAAAGAGCATCTACCTATTTTAAATCCGTCAAAATACCGCACCAAGTCAATATACGAGGGAAGGTCAAAAAGTTCTTAAAATGGGATGAAATTAAACATGATATTATGTTACCAATTTCAAATATTCTCCTTAAATGCATTACTCAAACCTTCAAACAATTTACTGAATTATGATTATGCCTTCGAAGAAAATGTTTTGTTTTTTAACGATTTTCCCAACCCAATGTAACCCAATCTTCCAGACGTTAACAGTTATCGTGCCCGCAGGTGCCCGTAATTGGGCCCTCGTTAGTTTATTTATTAGTTAATATACAAAAGGGTTCGCCCCTTTACAGGTCTGACTAATTTATTGAAACTTCATACCGATCTGTTAATCCCGATATTGTATCCGTTGTGGGATTTGCAGGAATTTACAAAATGATTTGCTTTCGGAATTTAGTAATAGTAGTTTTATCGGCCTGTCTTAAAATCGATACTTGGGTCATGCGACCATGCTTCGGAATTGACATCACCGACATAGATTAGATAAACGTGGTGGTGACGCCTATTCCTCCTCAATGTATGTAAGTATAAGAATTATTTTTGTTTTTACTTGAATTATTGTTGGTTTGTTTTAACTTTTGAGTACTTTAAAGGCCAGTTAGATAATGATATTATACATTTACTGGTTGGCAGCAGAATGTCAAGCAATGTGATCTTACCCACACAGACGGAATCATACAAGAGTGAAACTACTTACCTGAAAAAAATACTGTGTATTCACATATCATACATATAGAAACATAAATCAAACTAGAAAATCATTTCCGAACACATTCAAAGATGGCCGCCCAAGCCCGCCATATTGAAATGTCTCCCCACATAAATTCCATATACCCGCCATAAATAAAGGTAGCAAAACGAAGGCGGTGTAATAAATACCTTACAAGAGACCTTCACAGGTAGACAAATGTTGCCTTAATCCCTAAATATCCCGGAAAACCGTCCCGTGGTTACATCAATATTATCATCCCTCGCGTGTGTATGTACCGTGTAATTGATCCCGGGATAACTCACTGAATCCCGGCGTGTCCCGTAAGGTAAGGGTGCGTTCATACAGAGCTTTGGACGGTGGATTCTTTTCACACAAACCGGCGCGAAGGTGATGGCTGGAGAAGACAGTCGTTTCACATTTTTTTATTTTAATGTTGTGCTGTGTGTTTAAATGGGCGCCTACTGTGGATACTTTTTTAAAATACGTATTTTAGAATATATAAATCATATAAAAACACCCGAATCGAGACCAACAGATGTGGCGACATCTTCCATACTTTTGTTCATGTTTCTTGATCGGGAATCGAATACGTAAACTTTGTGCATGTGTATAGCAGGCAGGGTCTACCAACTACACTACTCGATCTTATTACCAAGTCCGTGAGTGATTCAAAACGTTTTTGATGTGATAAACATTTATTCTTTAAACTGGTCAGTGTGAGCGGACCCTTACCTGTCTCGGGTAAGAAGGGATACCGGTTTATTTATTACGTTTTAAAAGCGGTATTTAATGAGTTTTTAAGTTGGTTTGTGTTTCAAAATGATGAAGGTATTATTTTGAAAAGGTTCCGTGTGAGATTAAAATTTATACGCGTGTGTTACTTTTTCAATTTAACTAAAAGGTTGATATTTTGTTTTGTTTGAATTTTATTGAGTTGGTTATTATTATGGACAGTTATTGATATTGTTCAACATAATTTGTTAATAAAAAACATGTTTAAAAAACTCAAACTGACGTGACTTTTTTTTTTATTTGTTGATATTGAAAAAAATCGAATTCAAAATATCGATCACTCGACTCAAGAATCGAACTCGGGACCTTTCCTCTAGCTTGGCCGACAAATGCACAAGCCGCTAGACTGCCTGAAGAGATCTATGATCTATGTATAACCATGTTGATATATATTTTTTTTTTATTTAAACTAACAATACAACTAAAACAACTTAAACGTGAAACATAACATAACATAATCATTCACTCCATCATCTCATTATAGTAACTGACCCCTAACTAAGTTCGAAACTTGTATCTAGGGTATCAGAAACTACGCACACACTTATTCACACACACACCCAGACCGAAACAGACATTTGTGGTTCACACAAACATTCACCCCGCACGGAAATCGAACCCGCAACCTTACGGAAATAAAAACCGCGAAAATCCGCAATTAAAAGTGAAATAATACACGTCACTCTGAGCTTAAAACGAGATGAAACGTGGCTAATAGAATACCCCACCTCGGAGATACCGTGACCTGCCTCGTTGCAAACTAGCACATAATTTCACAGGTATTTTATACAACCTGACCTGAAGCGGATTCCTGGGCGAGTGAGGCGGGCTGTGCTGGGTTACACGTCCTTGTAGGAATATTATGTTTCTTGTGTCTTTGTTTATAATACTTATAAGGTTAGACTAACGTCTTTGTCGCGTTAAAATAATACGTGAACACATTTTATCTTCCCTATTTTATTAAAATTTAGCGCTTGGAGGATTGCAGACTTGTCACCTGATGGTAATTACTACCATTGCTTTTAGGTACCTAAAATCTCAGAAGAGTCATAAGTACCTACTTTGCCTTTAAAAGATAACAGGATCTAAGGAGGGAATGGAGGGAGAGGAAAAGGAAGAAGCAAACTATAAGGAACCAGTCAATAACCACCCAGTATCTCTCACTACTACCTAATCTTGATATTATGTGAGTGTCATACTTTCTGAACGGTCGAACCAGCCTGGGATAACTACTGTTAAGTAGAGTCCCACCGCAGGCGAGTGATGAACTATCGAGTTTCTCGCCCAAGAAAAGGACAGTGAACATACATTCCCTGTAAACGAAAGAGATGCACTCGCTTGCGATGTTACCTCTGCCCACACTCCATACCTCTGCACAGTCACTGCTGTAGTCAGTGGGGCAGAATACATGGAAAAAATTTTGACATTCCACTTTGCCCCACCAGTGGGGCGCCTTGGTGGGGCAAAGTGGAATGATTCACTATCACTAGAACCTCTTTATAATATGGGAATAGATTGATAAGTACATATTTTTCAGATACAATTATTCCAAAAATGACCTCAAACAAACAGAAACTCTTTCTTTCTATAAATAATACGAAAAAAGTAATTCATTACAATATTTGTATGTGAAACACGCACGACTCTCAGGGGTGATATTTGGGATTGTTATTGTTTTTTTAAACAGCGAATGTTGGGAAACGATCCCGTGGGACCGTTTTGCACATAAACATGTATAACATGTGGAATAACAACAAGTATATCAGATATCAAAAACTGAAGGCATAGATGAGAAAAAATACGTAGTAGAAGTAAATAGAACGTGTCCCCTGTCTGTCTTAGACCTTTAAAACTACGCAACGGATTTTGATGCGGTTTTCTTTAATAGATAGAGTGATTCAAGAGGAAGGTTTGTGGTGTAATTTTATCCCTGCATTCTTACGGGAGCGGAAACTACGCGGGTGAAACCACGTGGCGCTGCTAGTTTAAAAATAAAGCCTAAAACCTCAGTATGAAATAACATTCTTAAATAGTGCACACCCAAAATAACCAATGAACCGAACTACAAAAACTTCTATAAATATTCAACTACCCTCATATTGTATTCTCGTTGATTTGCCGCGCAAATTGTGTTCCGGATCGAGCGAGCCACTTCCGGTGCGGCCGGATGCGCCGCCATACTGCCTGCCTGACAGGTGTACCATGGAGGTTATAGGATAGCCTTTGCAGGTAGGCAGAATGTAACGTAATCAATCACTATGTTATCTAAGGAACTAGTTACTGATTTGTTTATTGCCTATATTGTATAGGGTAACAGAAACCATGAAAATACACATACAGTCAGACCGAGATATTCATTAATACATGACATAAAGATTTTCCTCGCAAAGGAATCAAATCTGCGACTTTAGGCAGCCCGGCACAGTGCGTTTGGCCTCTTACTTCCATTTGGGCCATTAATTTAAATTTTCTAGTGGTTTATTTTAACTTTATATTCTTTGCCAAACCTTAGAAGCGCTCATGGCCCAGTGCTACCCGCGGATCACTTGTGATCAGTGCGGTTCAGCAACGTCTGGCACCGTCATGACTGTGATGGCTCATTACTAAAAATGACTTTTAATTTCATGAGCGTTTCCGTGCTTCGGAGGGCACGTAAAGCCATCGGACCCGGCTGTCGTACTAACAACATCGACAGTCGTTACGGGCAGTTAGAGCCCTCAAAAGTCTAACATTTGGTTTAACCAAAAATGTCGTATAGCTGCCGTATGGCTGTCGTACTAACATCATCGACAGTCGTTACGGGCAGTTAGAGCCCTCAAAAGTCTAACATTTGGTTTAACCAAAAATGTCGTATAGCCCTCTGGGTTGTGAAGATCTAATGGCAGATCGCTTCACGTAAAATACTGGCATTCCGCCAAATCTGGTTAAACTGAAAACCGACCCCAAATAGACATGGGATAAAGTTTCGGTAAAGAAATTCTTTACAAAACCTTACATTCCTCAATATCCCAAGAAAGAGATCCAATACATTTCACTTCATACATTAATGTGTCCGACTAACAGAAAACAATTACTTAAAACCTCAAAAACAACACCTCAAAGAAGCCTTTTCAAGCCCATTACAACCCAAACAAATTAAGTTTGTAGTGTTTCTTTTATCTCTCTAGTGCCTCTTGTTTCAAAGACTTCCCTCTTTGGTACACAAATCATATCAAAAGCTTTCAGCTTCTATCGCTTACACAGCGTGTTCGGAAGCACAATATGCGCTTTCAGCTTTAAATCCCAATTAGGATGGTATCAGTCTTTTGCGACGTCTTGTGACATACGGTTGGGTGGGATGGGGAACAATTATTTTATTTTTATAACTTATAGAATAATTGAATATTTATAGTTTCTTCTCATTGGTAGGCGCGTTCCGAAGGCACACATCCTAAGATTTTCAATGCGTTTCATGAATAAATATTTTGTTTCTTTTTCAATCACATTTTATTTCCTCCTACATAATTTAGTTATCTTATATAAAAAGTTGTTAATAGTTGTTCAATCTTGCAACTAAATTGTATGCAGTTTTCTTCAGCTTATTGAAATGAAATTTTAAAATAAATGTTAGCACACAAATATTCACCCCGCACGGGAATCGAACCCGCAACCTTACGGATGGCAGTCCGGCATGGTGACCACTCTGCCATCAAAAAATCTTATTTAAACAGAGTACAATCTTTCCTAATTATTTTTTTTACCGAATAAAATAATAAATCCAAGTTAATAACTACATATTTACTATTTACGAGTATAAGCCAAATATCTAAGTCAATAATCCAATGCGATATTCTTTTTCTATAATCCAAAACCTAACAAACAATTGTTACAAACTCTACGTGACTTATTGTAACTCCAAAGCTATAGCTGAAACAACCTTTTCAGCTTCACCAATAATAATTTATGTTCTTATATTTTCCTTTCACTTCGATGTTGTTTTTTTTCTTGTTTTCTTTGTATTGTATAAAGTGTTGGTTTTTTATTTCTTTTTTTGTTGTGTTTTATTTATTTACAATGAGAGTCGACAGATGATGCCTTGTTAAGATTTTACGGAAAGTGCATTCTGAACAAGCCGCTTCGCGGTTTCACCCGCGTAGTTCCCGTTCCCGTAAGCATATGGGGACAAAATTATGCTTAAAACCTTCCCACTGAATCACTCTATCTATTAAAACGCATACAAATCGGTTGCGTAGTTTTATAGATCTAAGCATACATAGGGACAGAGAAAGTGACTTTGTTTTATACTATGTAGTGATATTCTGTTACTAAAAGTAAAGATTTTTAATTTATACCTTCATAACTAAACATTTTAGCCAATACAACACGTTTAAAACATACACAATAGCTGTTATTTGCAAAAAGAAGTTGTTATTTTAGCAACTCAATTCAAATTTTGAGAAACATTGTTAAATATGTGGTAGGTAAGCCATGTCTTGGTGTGTTTTTTCAATTTTATTTTTAGAAACTTTTATCCATCCATTCCACAATAGCTCCAAAACGGGATACCTACTTTAATTCGAAACTTATTAGTGCGATGACGATTATTCGTCAGCTTCTTAGTATGACAATACGTTTCTTCTAAGGAGTACCATCGATGAAAAATCCTTCGAAGTAAGTAATGAGTTTCGAATGAATAATAGTTTTCGTAGTAAAATAGGAAATCATTCATTAATAATAATCATTGACTACATCATCTCATTATAGTAACTGACCCCTAACTAAGTTTGTCACTCGTATCTAAGGTATCAGGAACTACGCACACACACATTCACACACACACCCTGACCGAGACAAACATTTGTGGTTCACACAAATATTCAGCCCGCACGGGAATCGAACCCAAATCCCCTAAAAACACCTACCAAAATGCTATTTCCCGTATTGCAACCTACCATATAATACTATTTCCCACTATTCTTAATACCCTGCGCCCGTGTGTACCTCGTAGGTATATAAAAGCAGGGTCGTGTCGGAGGCTGAGCAGTGATTGATTGGGGCCCGATGGATCCGCAGCCACCGACACTACACGACGCGCCACGACACGCAACTACTATACGCATGTAGCTGTAGGTGTGTACGTAGGGTTGTCGCGGGAGTAGTTTTTAAGTAGATTAGAATGTTTTGAATTATAATCCCGGATTTTTTAACAAAAAATAACGACTGCACTTATAAATAAAATGACAAAATCACGCTATTGGACTTATTTTAATAAAACTTCTATGGACACCGTACCTAATATATTTATGTACTCGTAAGCGGGTATTTTTTCGCAATTAGGTCTCCAATTTGAGTGATTGGGTCTTTGAGTGATAAACATGTTTGGTGACAGACTCAGGGTTCTATATTCTCTCTCATTATTTTTAACTAGCTGTGCCCCGCGGTTTCACCCGCGTAGTTCCCGATCCCGTGGGAATTTCGGGATAAAACGTAGCCTATGTTCTTTCCCGGACCATAAGCTACCCCTGTACCAAATTTCAAGTCAATCGGTTCAGTACTTTAGCCGTGAAAAGGTAACAAACAGACAGACAGAGTTACTTTCGCATTTATAATATTAGTTAGGATTAGGATTTTCATTTCTAACAGCGGGTACACTAAATCTTAATCAAAAAGAAAACAAAATATTATAAAAACAAATAACATTTTCAAAACTAATCACTGCCAACCCTAACGACCATACCACGCAATTTACGTATATGCTAAACCGTTGCTTACAACGCAGCTCCCTGTACACTGGTACCGGTACACACACAAAGACGACCATTGTTAATTGATCTCTTGTTTGTAAATGTTCAGATGTTTGGAAAACTCTAAGGGATGGAGGAACTGTCCTTTTGTTAAGCTAATACAGAGTTATCAATCAAATGGTTACGGGAGTTTAAATAGTTTATTAAATAAAGACTTTTTAAATAAGATTTTTGACGACCTCGATGACAGAGTGGTCACCATGCCGGACTGCTATCCGTAAGGTTGAATATTTGTGTGAATCACAAATGTTTGTCTCGGTCTGAGTGTGTGTGTGAATGAGTGAGTGCGTAGTTTTTGATACCCTAGATACAAGCTCCGAGCTTATTTAGGGGTCAGTTACTATAATGAGATGATGTAGTGAATGATTATGTTATGTTATGTTATAATTTTCACTAAGTTAAGTGCGATAAAATCTTCTTTTTGTGTCTGTCTCGTGGTCACGAAGTCTTAAATATATATACCCGATCCATAACCCGACAAAAGTTGAGGAACTTATTCTTTTCAAATGTGGAATATTAGAAAGTTTAAAAAGTAACAAAAATGTTATAAAAGATTTAAATACAAAGGTGTTATTGTGACAACAGGTAACTTAAAGTTTCAGTACTAACCACCGATGTATTGTTTCAGACGAGGAGCTGGTGTTCCGGGACCGTTGGGGCGGACTGACGCTGTTCAACGTGAAGAACTTCACCACCAGGCTGCTTATGAACAACTCCACATTCGTAAGTATACCACTAATTATTGTAGTCTATACTATAATACGTCGGTGGCGTTCGTCGGTTTAGGCCTTTGACTTCCGATCGGAAGGTGCCTGGTTCGGACCCCGCCACGTACCAGAGTGTGTTTTCAATTTTCGAATTCATATGTACATTAATTCGGCACTCTTACGGTGAAAAACTTACTATGGCCTAATCCAAACTAATCCTAACTAATTTTATAAATGCGAAAGTAACTCTGTCTGTCTGTCCGTCTGTCTGTTACCTTTTCACGGCTAAACTACTGAACCGATTGATTTGAAATTTGGTACAGGGGTAGCTGGTCCGGGAAAGAACATAGGCTACGTTTTATCCCGAAATTCCCACGGGATCGGGAACTACGCGGGTGAAACCGCGGGGCACTGCTAGTGATAAATAAGTAGAAGCAGAGTAAATACGTGTTACACCGGGAGGCATGGATAGTTATTAGAATAGAATTTCCCAAAGATAATGTTATGTTATTCCCAAATGATTACGCGATCAATAGACACTTGAATCTGATCGCACCCCGTGGCCCGTGGCCCGTGGCCCGTGGATCGCATCAAATGATAACGTTGCATTTATGCCGAAACCCAACAATAGTTGGAACTCTTTTATACTGCTGACTCTTTTATATAAGTTTACTAGCGGCGCCCCGCGGTTTCACCCACATAGTTCCCGTTCCCGTAAGAGTATGGGGATAAAATTATGCTAAAAACCTTCCCACTGAATCAATCTATCTATTAAAATAAACTGCATCAAAATCCGTTGCGTAGTTTTAAAGATCTAAGCATACATAGGAATATAGGGACAGAGAAAGCGACTTTGTTTTATACTATGTAGTGATGTCGCGATATCTTTTAAATCCAAAACAATGAATTATTCATTTTGTTTTAAGTACTTATTATAATTTGTAGTATCATTAAAAACGGCTCACAAATATCTTGTTATCGCGTTTACAAGGAGATATTTTAATCCAAACGAAATCCAATGAGATCGTATAATTCAAAACGTTACAAATTACAATATTCAAATCCTCGTACTAATGTTTCCAAAACCATTATTAAATGTGTATTAATCGCATTAATTCACTGGTTCCCGCCATTGCGACCGCCATGACAGTTTTACGTCAGGGGATTTAAAATGGCGCGGAAATGGAATGAAAATATCGAGGCGACTTTAGCTCGGCAAAAACGTACTCTGAGGAGTATTTGTTTTTTCGTTTCAATAGTTTAATCTATTTTTTAATTTGGCGTGTGTTTATTTATTTAAATCTGTAAGTTATTTCGTATCTACATTATTGTAAAGCTAAACATTTTTTGGTTAAATAATGTGCTTATTTCAAGAACTACTGATTCGAATTGGATGGTTACTTCAATGTTGGATAGCTCATTTATTGAGTAAGGCTAGTAACTGTAGAAGTTACGAGCATAAAATCGCCAACTCAAATAAAAGTGATTCTCTGAAATATTTACGCGCACAATTACAAAATGAGTTCACCAAATTGGATACAATTTTTTGCTGTATTCGTGTCAAGACAAGGCTTATGTGAAAGAAATTTCTAGAAAATCGACGGGGAAATTGTTTCCATTCTTACAAACCTAGACTTTGATTCACCAATACATTTGTTCCAAAACTTATTCTTTGATTCAGGTACACGAAAGTAACATATAAAAAGCTTACAAATGAATTCTAGAAACACAAAGTCCAAACACGGATCGTATTGAAAACAGAGACACAAAACGAAACAATTTTCTGTTTCAATGTCTGTTTCTTTCTTTACAATCCAAAGGAAGTAATGAAGCCTTTGTGGCGACTGTTTTCGACCATCTTGAAAATGGGTCAAAGGAATTTAAAAAACGAACGTTGTCTTTGTAGTATGGAACGTTATTTAACACACGATTTTTGAAATTTAGAATTCTGTTTTTGAATGTTAAAAAAATGAGAATTCTTTTTTAATGTTATTTAATATTTAAAAAATTGAATTCTATTTTCCAATGTTATTCCAAATACGAATGTTTTTTTTTAATTAGATTTTTTTAATGTTATTTAAAAACTAAAAGATTTTGAAAATTAAAATTCTAGTTTTGAATGTTACATCAAAAACAACCGATTTTTAAAAATCGTATTCTATTTTTAAATGTAATTGTTCTGTGTAATGGTGGGATGTTTTTGTAAACACGTTTAGAAAAACAGTTATTTTCAACGTTAAAAATATAACCGTTACCGAGTTTTATTTTAACATGTGATGTGGTTAAGTATTGCATCATTTTAATGAGCGCTATTGTTATAAGTAATTTTGTCAAAATACTTACAATTAGTGGTATTTGTTTGCAAGCTTTACTTCCCAATAGATAGGTATATATTTTATGTTATTTGTGGATACGTTATTTATTGCACTTATCCGACGAATGATTTATAAGTTATTTCACTTTATTCTAATGTAAAATCGGATTGTTTGCGTAAAGTGTGAATCATGAATTTAAACAATAGTTATTTTTAGGTACATCTCTAGTCAGTTTTGAAAAAAGGAATAAGATATCACTAATATGAAACTCCATAGCTAAGACAGAATAAAAAAAACTCCATAGCTTAGAATGGCCACGGGTGCCAATACCAGTTGTTAAAAATTTAAATATTTTATGAGTGTATTTCATTTTATTATTTATTTCCTTTCTTACTTGTCCTACACACTTTAATTATTTCCTTCAATCCAAAAGAGCCTTCGCTATCCAGTGGAATCATACAAGAAAAAGTAGTTAAGTACATGATTATTTTCCAATCTTGCTTTTTTAGATTTTTTTTCTTTGGTAGTTCAAGAAGCTATTCAACCTCAATAATGAAACAAAACACATCTCTTCTCTTCTATATTAGAATCCCTTAAGACATCCCCCCACCTCTAAACATAGCGACGCGACTCGATCGCTGCATTCCGCATACAAGTCGCCTCGTTCACGACAAATGTGGTACGTGCCGCGCACTGTGCCAGCAATGGTTAGTGTACTGCAGCTGGGTTAGATAACTTATTGGGTAATTAAGGAAAATAGTAAGCACATACTATGTATCGTTCGGTTTGACTGTATTTTGAAGATTTTAAACCCTCACTTTCCCCCGACGCAAAAAGAGGGGTGTTATAAGTTTGACGTGTCTGTGTGTGTGTGTGTGTGTGTGTGTGTGTGTGTATCAGTCTGTCTGTGGCATCATAGCTCCCGAACGGACGAACCGATTTCAATTTAGTTTTTTTTTGTATGTAAGGGGACTTACGTGCGAGTGTTCTTAGACATGTTTGATGAAAATCACTTGAACAGTTTAAAAGTTATGGAGGTTTAGAAGTAATTGTGTTGGGGGTTTTTTTAATTTTTAATTTATTGTTTTGAAGGGGAAATCTTGGAAATAGTTCCAGGTACTATAGATGGTAAACCTCACAGAAAACAATGAATTTCAATTAACGATATTTTTTTTGAGATAGAAAGAAGCTGTCAACTTGTTATAAATCTTTTATATCAAGGAACACATATATTGGAACACACTTAATTTCCTCAGGATCGGCAAAAAATGTATGCTCTAACTAACATACCCGGAAACTAACATAAAAAGTGACACAGCATATGAGCGGGTCGTGGGGCATTTGGGACCGGGACCGCGGTCCAAACTTACACCTTTTAATTTTATATTATTTTTGAGTAGTATTTCGGGACCACAAGAAAAATGAGTTTAAAGTACAGTTAACAAAAAAAACTAATTGCTGTGTTCAAAATAAATATTATGTATAAGAAATTTTACAATAATTTATTTTAAATACCAGGAGAACAGAAATGTAGAAGAGGTCTAAAACTTTGTTAAATTGATTCACAATATTAAATAAAGTAATTGGTCTTGGTCTTGGAGAATTTATTATTAGAAGTACCAGGACAGCATAACCTTAAAGCGTTATTTTTTAAATAAAAATTCTTATACTCTTAGTAAGTATATTTAAATACATATATTAAGTCTTTACAACAATAATATATGTTTGAAACTAAATTAAGATAATATTTAGTTTCATTGGAATACTTCAATAATTTCAAGTATCTGTGACTTGCGAGGTAAGCCCTTTGCCATGTCTATTCCGTTAGTAAATCTGTGAGTTTGATGTAAAATACCAATGACGTACGAATCAAAGTGAACCAAAATGATTGGGCGTACGAAACGCGACTATTCAATAAAGCCATTTTTTATTATATTTTACAAAACGCTCGAACCGCGACCAACTTACATGTTTACATAAATTCGACGACGCACGAACCGCGACCTATTTTCTTATTTCTCTGCAAACAGGCACATAATGACACCTATTATTCACAAGTGAGTTAAAGGTTTTTTAAGTTCGAAAGCACAAAAATCGTTTCAATACATTTTAAAAACAAATCCAACACAACAATGGCGATCGGTCTAACATTTAAACAATATACTTATAAAAAAATGGACGAATGAATGAATGAATGGAATCGACCATAGACGTACCAAAAGTGTTGTCTTACTTTTGGTACGCCTATGATCGATTCCATTCATTCGTCCATTTTTTTTTAAGTATATTGTTTAAATGTTAGACCGATCGCCATTGTTGTGTTGGATGCGCTCGAATATGAAAACTGTTCCTTTATTAATGAAAAATGTTATTTTCTTATTATTTTTTTCGCATGTGTGTTGAAAAACTTTGTATGATACACATGTATATTGATGATTACTATCCTCGGCTATGTTGTCGCTAATAAACAAACAGTCTTTTTTGTACCGAAACATTTTTAAAAACAAAGCACCTTAAAAAATCTATAACTCACTTGTGAATAATAGGTGTCATTATGTGCCTGATTGCGGAAAAAAAAGAGCCTCTTTATGAGCAAGTGTGTTGAAAACTATATTATAACTATACAGGATGAATTTTTCAAGTAGGTTTGGTAGACGATATCCGAAACTACTTATAAGGAATCTCAATAAATGCTGAAAAGAGTAGTTTCTTTAATAGCAACACTTTCAGATGACACGATAATACAGGGTGTGTACGTTTTTGTGGCATACTCAACTGGTTTTATTCCTGGCAAAGAATATAGATTTTTCAAAAATATAATGATGTAGTTTTTGTTTTTATCAAAATAGGTCTCGAGACTTCTTTTAGCATTTTTTCGGATTTAGTCTACCACGCCCACTTGAAAAGTTCACTCTGTAGAAGAAGATATATTTATATTAAATTTATTTGCTATGTTTTTGCTAACTGTACTTTAAACTCATTTTTCTTGTGGTCCCGAAATACTACTCAAAAATAATAAAAAATTAAAAGGTGTAAGTTTGGACCGCGGTCCCGGTCCCAAAAGCCCCACGACCCATATGAGCATACACATAGTCCACTTCTTGTCAAAGTGTTGACAATAAGCAGGCAGTTTTCCGAGATTATACTTTACTAGCAGCGTCCCGCGGTTTCACCTGCGTAGTTCCCGCTCCCGTGAGAATTCGGAAATAAAAAAAAACTTCCCCTTGAAACACTCTATCTATTAAAAGAAACCGCATCAAAATCCGTTTTGTAGTTTTGAAGATATAAGCCTACAAAGATACAGATGGCAGGAAGCGACTTTGTTTTATACTATGTAGTGATAGGGCTCTACCTTGTCTTTGATTTTATTACGACAACCTGGACCGGCTGAACATGCCCTCCAAATCACAGATATCTCTTAAAAATAAAAGCCAATTTATTCAACCTATTAGTAGCTAGGTATATTTATGATATAATAAAAAAGTACAGATGTTAGTACGCACTCCTCACCTGCCCGTTAGCGATGATGAATCATTCAAACATTATACAACATACTGATAGATTTATTGCTTAAAAATACGCGTTAAAATAAACAGTCGATCCAAATATATCTAAAGCTTAGAAGACTAGCGCAAAAGCCCGTCTCTCCCTGATGATATTGGTGCGGTAAAGAGGAAAAGACGAAATCAAATTATTCTGTCAGAGAGATTTCGGAAAAATAGGTGTAAGCATAGAAAACTCCCGTGTCTTCACAGTTAGCTACACTTTTTACCTAGAATTATCGTCACTCGTCAACTTTAATGCGTTATATTTTATTTTATTTTTATTTATTGATAAACGTGATAAAATTGAGCACAAGACACACCTTATAGTACCATAATAATTAAACATTATTCTGATCTAGAATGCAACGTAAAACTATGTGCTTACAACTAATGTACAAAAGAAAACAAGTTATATACTTATAAAATAAACTTAATAATAAATATTGTAAATATAATAACCATCGTAATGTTACTAAGGAGTGCCATTTAAATTTAGTAAACGTTTTAGTTAGACGTTAGTAATTTGTACATCTTAGGTTCGAAGATTATAAAGTCAGCTTTATTAATGTGATACGAGTAAAACAGAAAAACTACGTGTCTAATATTTTCTATGACTAGACTTATGGACAAAATAGAGTTTCATTGCCATTACCCTGTCATCCCTATTGTCACATCCTTGGCTAAATAAGTGATAATGAAGGATAGTGGTCACCATGCCAGACTGCCATCCGTAAGGTTGCGGGTTCGATTCCCGTGCGGGGTGAATATTTGTGTGAACCACAAATGTTTGTCTCGGTCTGGGTGTGTGTGAATGAGTGTGTGCGTAGTTTCTGATACCCTAGATACTAGTTACGAACTTAGTTAGGGGTCAGTTACTATAATGAGATGATGGAGTGAATGATTATGTTATGTTATAGTGCTGTCGTCCGTGATAAAAAATAGAGTTAAATTTCCTCTATTCGAAATTATAATCTATCTCACGTACACATCTTACCTATCGCCTAGCTAGCACATCAAGAACGCAGACAAAACATAGTTTCTTTCCAAAAAAAAAAATTGTTATCAGAAACAAGAAATTGCAATAAAAATCCCAATTACACAAAGAGTTTTTTGGCCACAAAAAATTGCCAACAATTTGCCGACTTGGGGCGATAAAAAGGTGAAGTTATGAGTTTGTGGTGAGACAGTGTACTAATATAGGGGAGGGGGTACTTGGGGGTGGTTTATGGTCATGACAGTTAGTGAGACTGTTACGCTTGTTACCCGACTGAAGGGCTGAGGGGTTGTGTGTTTTGGTATTTATAGAGGGTATGTGTTAGTTTTTTGAGGTTAGGGCTTGTTATATTGACTTTGAATGGTATTTAGTCGCGGTTGTAATATTTGTTTTAAACCATTTATTTCTACACCACAATACATAAAAGAAAGATACAAAAAAAATGTACTTACATATATTTTAGTTACATTTAAATTTGTTACATTTCCGACGTTTTGGTATATTTATTTGTAGGTGCCATTATCGGGTTTTCGAGCTTGAGTTAACATTATCATCATCTCAAAGAAGAATCATTGTATTTCGTGCACTGAATTAATGTTAATGAAATGTGGTTCAAACGTTCCTTACAACTAGGAATAACCCATAAATTATGTCTATACTAAATCACCCGCGGGATCGGAGTTTGCGCAGGTGAAATCGCGGGAAAAACTAGAATAATAATTGAGTATTTTAAAAAAAAAAAATGTGATAATTGGAAAGATCATATTACAGTGTTTTACCAACTTATTTTAGTTTTTGTTTTTTTGAAATAATTAAAAATTACATTACATTAAAAAAATAAATTTAAATTCAGAACCGAAAACACGCCGATAGCTGTCTGTGACGTCATAATGTTAGTTTTGATTATTGTCGCGAACGCTGTACCATAGATTACTAAATAGTTACTACGCTGTACCATACACTTACTATAACATTATTTTTTTTTTTTTTGTCCTTGATGCACCACTTTGTGTACTTCAAAATATTGCAATCTAGCCATATTAAGGCTAATAAGCAATTTAACTTTAACTTAAACTAATAAAATGTTTCTGTTAAGAATGTGCCCATCGGCACTTTTCTTATTGTTTTTGTTAAGGCGAAGACACTTTGTTCATGTGTTCTTTACCATAGTACATACACTGCACTTTAACACTATTTACTATCACTACAATAATTCAAAAGGTTTTGTCCTTTTTAAACGTCTTATAATGTCCGTGTTGTCGAGGAGCTGGATAGCCTCAACGTTCACGTGATGATGAAGTCTTTTCTCATGAGCTTCGGCATGTTTTTTAACAATAATGGCAACAGGTTCCACACTGAGGTCCCGGTGGAGGTCGTCATTTCTAACGTACCAGGGAGCATTTACGATACCTCTAAGTACTTTATTCTGGAAACGTTGGATCATCTGTACGTTACTTGATTTGGTACAGCCCCACAGCTGTATACCATAAGTCCATACAGGCATTAGGACTTGTTTGTATAATAGTAATTTATTGTGTACTGATAACGGTGAGTGCTTACCAAGCAGCCAGTACATCTTCTTATAGCGAATTTCTAGCTCATCGCGTTTCTTTTTGACATGTGCTTTCCAGCGCAGCTTGGTGTCTAGTGTCATGCCTAAGTATTTGGCCGTGTTTTCATAGGGTATTGCATGGGTGTTAATGTATACCGGATGATAATTCGTCATTTTATTTGTAAAATCAATGTGAACCGATTTTGATTCATTAAGTTTAATGCGCCACTGTTCAGTCCAATCATATATTTTGGTTACGGCTCTTTGTACGTTTTCCACAGCGACTTCATGAGTGACACCAGTAGCCAGTATGGCTGTGTCGTCTGCAAAAGTTGCAATGGTGCAGTTTTCTATCTGTGGAATGTCACTAGTGTATAATAGGTACAGGACCGGGCCTAATACACTTCCTTGCGGCACTCCTGCTTTTATTTCTTTTAGTTCAGAGTAGGTGTCTTCTTGTTTTATTCTGAACATCCTGTTTGTTATGTATGACTCCAATATGTCAGTAAATTGCTTTGGTAGCATTTTTTTCAGTTTGTACATAAGGCCTTGATGCCACACTTTATCAAATGCCTGTGCTACATCCAGGAAAATTGTAGAGCAAACTTTTTTTTCTTCTAGAGTTGATTCAATAATATTGGTTATTCGATGGACCTGTTCTATTGTAGAGTGCTTTTCTCTAAAACCAAACTGATGCTCAGGGATAAGTCTATTTTCTTCTATAATAGTTTTTAACCGTTTCAAAAATAGTTTTTCAAACAATTTTGACATAACTGGAAGAAGAGAGATTGGCCTGTAAGATGTTACTTCATGAGGTGGTTTACCTGGTTTCGGTATCATAATAACTTCAGCCACTTTCCACACATCCGGTACATGTTTTAGTCTGAATGTAGCATTGATAAGGTTGGTAAGTTTGACCACTGCTTTTTTAGGTAAATGTTTAAGGACTTCTCCGGTAATGAGGTCATAGCCCGGAGCTTTATTTTTATTTATAAATTTAATTTCATAATAAACCTCTCTTGGAGTTACAAGTTTTATTTCTGACTCATCCTGTGGCGATACATGTTCTATAAGTTCAGTGTTATTTTCGTTTGGCTGAAATATTTTTTCTAGGTGGTGCGCAAATCGTACAGCTTTTTGCTCATTGTTGATGGCCCATGTACCATCAATTTCTTTAATAGGAGGTATTTGTCTGGTTGGGTGTTTAATACTTTTAGTGGCTTTCCATAGAGAATAGTCGGTTGTACGGTCACTAGTAAGTTGACTTAGCGATGAAGACATTGTATCCTCTTTGAATTTTTTAATCTCTCTACTAAGTCTCTTTGAAAGGTTATTTAATAAAGTTTTGTCGAGTGGGAATCTAGTTTCCTGCCATATTTTTCTTTGTTTTCTTTTTTTTGCTATAAGCTGTGGAATTTCTATTGGGTACATGGTTGTTATATTTTTTCTTTTTATATCCGGAGTATTATTCCAAGCACATTGTTGGATATCCGCTATAAACGTTTCAAGTTCCAAATTTAGATCTGCTGGAGTCTTCAGTGGTACTTTTAGATTTATTTTAGAGTCTAAGTCATGTTTAAAGCTATCCCAGTCCGTTTTTTTATTAACAAGCGAAGGGATTTCTTTTTTATTTAAGATTTCATCACTGAGAATCAAAATTATTGGGGAGTGGTCTGAACTCATATCAAAACCTTCCTCAATGTGAAGAAAGTTAGGAGAGAGATTTTTATATATAAAAAAGTCTATCAAATCAGGTATTTTGTGAGGATCTGTGGGCCAGTATGTTGGTTTACCTGTAGATAACACATCACATTTAGTTTCTTTAATTGCATTTAACAACTCTTTACCTTTAGTTGTTGTGAGTCTAGATCCCCAGTAGGTATTTTTGGAATTGAAGTCGCCGCCAAGGATAAACCTATTGCCAAGTTGTTTAAGGAAATTTACATATTGATCGGTCTTTAACGTATACCTCGGTGGACAGTATATTGCTGAAATAGTAACCGGGTAACGTTTGGTTTTAATGGATATCCCAACTGCTTGTATTTCAGGTTCTTCACATTTAAAGACCTCGCAATGTTGGATATTTTCTTTTATTATGACGGCACTGCCTCCTCTAGCTTTATTAGTTGGATGCAGTGCGTGATAGATTTTATATCCTTTAATATCTAGGTATGTTTCTCTGGTGAAATGTGTTTCTGATATGAGACATAAGTCAATATTTTCTATGTTTAGGACAGCTTGTAGTTCATTTTGGTGCCGGAGAAGTCCATTGGCATTCCATGCAAATATCTTTACTGACTTAGACATCATTTTTGATGCCCAAACGTTTCTCAATATTTTTGAATCTTTCATCATAAGATGAAATGAAATTTAAAATGGTGTTAAGTTTGTCCTCCATGTTTAATGTAGGCTGTTTTTTTGGTTGGGTTTGCGGTTTGAAACCCTTTGTAATTTGTGCAAAAGACACATTCTTCGTCACTTGCTGACTGGGTATAGCTTTTTTTGTAATATCGGGCTTTTGTGCCTGGGTGGTCGAAATTTGATTTTTGTGGCTTATTTTATTTTTCAACTTTTGGAGTTCTTTAGCTACAGTGCAACCTCTGTAGCTAGCTGGATGCTGTTCACCACAGTGAACACATTTTGGTTTGGCTTCTGCGGGTTTCTTGCAGTCTTTCGTTAAGTGTTTAACAATGTTTTACTATAACATTATGACGTCACAAACATGACAACCAATTGTGGCGCGTTTACAGTCACATGATATTTATTTATATTTTATCAATTTTTAATTGATTCTAATTAGTTTAAAAAAAAACATTATTAAAGTTTTTAACATTGAATATCGATATAATTAAATATAAAGTATAAAAATACAATAAAAAATCAGTACTTAGTTCTTTTTTTTCAAATACTCAATTACTCGAGGGAAAGAATTATAAGGACATCTTAAAGTGCACAGCAAGTTAAACATTATACCCATTAACCAACACTTACTTAACACCAAAACAATCAGTACCAACCGTCCCACTGTCCGTTACATAATCCTGAGTTAGCTTAACGACTGTCTAATGACAGCTGAATTCTGCTTGACATGCACACCGCATTACACGAAGATTTATTGCGGGTACAACCAGAGAATGTTTAATATTTTACAGTGATTTTTAGGGGGACATTTACTTCATTGCTTCATTATCCTACTAATATTATAAAGGCGAAAGTTTGTATGTATGGATGTTTGTTACTCTTTCACGCAAAAACTACTGAATGGATTTTAATGAAACTTTACAATAATCTTGCTTATACATCAGAATAACACATAGGATACTTTTTATCCCAAAATTCCCACGGGAACGGGAACTACGCGGGTGAAGCCGCGGGGCGCTGCTAGTATTGTATACTAGCGCGCAGGAGTATGTATACCTGCGGCTATCAATTATAACTATATTGATGGTGTACTCTCATGCCCGGTATGTTCCAGGGTCTTCGCCAAGAAGATTGGCCACATGAGGGCACACGACAGACAGTCGTAGCCGGAGGTGAAGTAGTCGCCGTGGCCGAAAACGGCCGGAATCCTATAATATACATATGTACTTATACGAATAATATGGTCAAACCAAATAGATACCTTCTACTTGCTAGTATGTGCAAAATAACAAACAGCCGTACCTAGTAGGATTAGGTACGGCTGTTTGTTATTTTGCACCCACTAATATTATAAATGCGAAAGTTTGTGAATGTGTAAGTAAGTGTATATGTTTGTTACTTCTTCACGTCTTCAAACGGCCGCACTGGAGCGATTTAAATGAAATTTGGTACAGATGTCCCTTAGAACTTAATTATAAATCATAAACTAGGAGTAACACATAGGATACTTTTTATCCCAAATCTCCCACGGGATAAGGTATGCGTGGGTAAAACTGCGGGCACTGCTAGTATTTAATAATGTAGACGTGTTATTACATAAGTTTTATAACATGTTACATAATTTAGACTCGCCTTTACGAAAATTTTTCCACGAAAAACAATCACAATTAAAAATCTATTCGTAAACAGTGAAAACAATTTTAATTGTATTAATGGTATAAATAACGCCAAAACTCTACCTCGGTAAAGGCCATTGACGAGTCAGTTGTACTGATCAGTCCACTGTCGCAGCCGCAAAATGGAACGTAAATCTCAGGTCAGCTGTGATTGGCCGACGACATCCCAGCTGTCAAAATTTATATTTAAAACTAGCGGCGCGCCCCGGCTTCGCACGGGTGCAATTATCCCGTTGGTTTACACAGTTTTTTTTTACATAAAAACCTTCTCCTGGCAATAACAAACACAACAAAAAAAGAATTGGCCAAATTGATCCAGGCGTTGTTGAGTTATGCGCTTACCAACACATTTTGCGATTCATTTTTATATTATAGATACGCTCTTGTTCTTGTAACGCCTCTATACGCAACGCAATTATTGTAACTATGTATTTAGTCTTTACGCTGATTATATTTTTTATGCGATAACCAACGTAGTTGTCATTGAAGAGCAGCCCTTAGGAGTTAATACCTACTAGAAATACGTCACAACGCGACACAGACATAAAACTGTGCCGTCACTCCAAAAGTTTTAGGCCAGCTAGATTTCTCCACTGGAACTTGGAATCGCTCCGGTGATTGACGACCATTTTTAGATAGACCCCAGTTCGACTGACGCTGACGCGTCAATGGCCACCTTTACAAGATGGCCGCTAAACGTCAGTTGTTTTTTTCGTGTAGAATTTATTAATTTAACAACGAGTTTTTATTACGTTTTTCGTGTTGTTTTCGACTTTTAACGCTCGTATTGTTTTGTGGAAACATTTTGTTCGTTTTCATATTATAACTTTTACAGAACAACTGTTGTCGATATTATAAGCACCTTTATCAAAGTTGGTTTATTTGTTTTTCTATTTATGGAAAATGTTTGTTTTTCTTTTTTAATATTAGACTGGCGTATTGGCAAAATGGGTTTTTGATTGAATGGCAAATATAAGGGATAGAGACAGACGAAAGGAACAAAGTTATAAAACGAATTATTAATATGCTTCACACTCGTTATATCAAGAATATACACAGTGGGTATTTTTTATTTGGTAAGGCTGTAAGAGTTCAGTTATTTTTTCCTTTTGAAGTACAGAACCCTAATAAAAAGAAGAAGAAATATATTTTTACCAAAATCAGAATTCAGTAATCACAAATCCAAACGTGAGTATTCGTAAATTGTTACGTATACTCAAGTTTGAATTTGTATCTATACTAATATTATAAAGAGGAAAGATTTGTTTGTTTGTAATGAATAGGCTCCGAAACTACTGGACCGATTTCAAAAATTCTTTCACTAATGGAAAGCTAATTTATCAGTGCGTGACATAGGCTATATTTTATCCCCGTAATCCCACGGGAACGGGAACGACGCGGGTGAAACCGCGGGGAGCTACTAGTATTATATAATAATTTGTATAGTGTATATTACTATTATTACAACTCTATGCTAATACTCAAATGACTGGGCACACTCTATCACCAACTGATATCTCGGGGTGATGAGCGCAGTACAGTGTTATATATTCTGCTCTGTTATGAGCAGGCGTGATGCGTATCCTTAGGTGACCACCTCGCTCGTCTCGTTACTTGATCGCAATTCTTCTTCTTTTTCTTTGTGTCGATTGACAAGACATTTTTAACAATCAGGTTATATATTAGAACACCAATGAGCGGCCACCTCGATGGCGTTAGGTTGGCATGACATAAGGTCTTCCAGAGTACAGCTATTGGGACATGATGGGCACTCCAAAAGATGTGACATTGTTTGGTGGGTCGCTGCAGATGCAACCTGGCCAAATGGAACATGATAAGTGCGACCGATACAAATTTCTCATGCGGCGCAGCACAAACTTGATCGCAATAAAAAAATACTTGTAAACTAACCTCTAATCTATCAATATTTATTTATACATTAATGTTGTTTCCAGAGAGAACTAAACGCAGTGGACTTCAAGGTGTCAGCAGACTTGAAGTACGTGCTCCTGATATCTGACGTGAGACCCGGCTGGAGGCACGCGAGGCTCGCGCGGTACCACGTCTATGACGTCATTAACAGGTAACAAAATACAGAAAAATAATTAGAAAAAAATACTGAAAAAAAATCGAAAAAATAAAAAAAACACAGACAAATGTATAGAAAAACACTTGACCGTTCACACTCAACCGATTATACGTTAGTGCGACCGATGATACGCTCGACGTATTTTACGTCAAATATGAACCTTCCCTAAGATAGTAGTTTTTAATGTTCTAATTATTTCTTGGTGTGTGAGCGTCGGTGGCGCAGAGGATAAGGCCGTTGACTTCCGATCGGAAGGTGCCTGGTTCGAACCCCATCAGTCCCGCCACGTACCAATGTGTTTTCAATTTACGAGTTCATATGTACGTTAATTTCGACGCTCTTACGGTGAAGGAAAACGTCGTGAGGAAACCTGCACACACCTAGGAAGAAATTCTAAGGTTGTGTGTGAAGTCGACCAACCCACACTTGGCCAGCGTGGTTGACTAAGGCCTTATCACCCCCCCTCGGTGCCCCTCGGTGGGGACATTATATAAGCTGATGATGATGAATTATTTCTTGGTAAAGCTTTCGTATCCCGGGATAGTGGTGCCGTCATAATATTACCAACGCAAAAAGATGGTCGTCTTTACGGTGCCGGTTACATTTGAACTTACTTCTTCTTCTTAAGATTTCTTTTGGTAACTAACTCACTTTCTTAAGTGCTTTTTGCTATAAAGTTCAACATTTTATCAAAATTTAAATTGAATAATTTATTTTGCATTTGGATTCGTACGTAAGATATCTGTAACTCACACAAACGAGATAAACGTTTGTAAATTACACAAATAAATACTTATCGAACTAAATTGAATATAAATAATCAATAAAGCTTTCAAAAACCTCTTCGAATATATTTATTTTCTTTTCACGAAGCACTTTTAGAATAAAGACAGAATTTTAAAAACATTTCATTTGTCGAATCCTAATTCAAGTCTAATAAGGTTTTTATTCTTTTCGACGCCATTTTGACGAAACGTGAACCTTCTAAATCTATTGTTTGAATACAAATAGATTTGTTATTTTTAGAAATAAAGAATGAGTTCGATAGTGTAGTTGTTATTCAATGTTTATTCTGCTTGGACTTCAGAGGCCCACTTATGAATAACAAACAACTTGCACAACAAGACTTGTATAATAGATTTTTTTAACAAACTTCTATTAAAATCCAATTATAAATCATGCAGAGTTGCTACCGTTTTGTGGCCACTATTTTATGTACTTTTTAATCGTAAATTAACGTGGCCACAAATTAAAATTTTTGTATTTTGAAATTAGTGAGCCAAATCGTGGGATGTCTCGAAAACATCGGTAAATTAGACTATGGCTTTACAACCTGTTCTCGGCTCAGGGTTAGCCCAAAGGCGCACGTATTGTGTGTGAAGTCGACCAACCCGCACTCGGGCTGTGGTTGACTAAGGCTTAATCACCCTCATTCAGGGTTGGCTCGAGTCGAATGGGATGTGTATGACCTGATTATAACACTATACAAAACATGTCCAAATTCAAGATGTAAAAATAATATCCTAACATCAAGAGTTACCCATGATACAAGTCGATCTAGTTTGGAGACCACAAATATTTTTTGCATAATTGATCACTAAACATTACTTTATTTTATTTTTCCTTTAACACAGGAACAAAATCCCGATATCTCCCGTTGAAGACGACCGCTCCGCCCCCCTGCTCCAGTACGCTGAGTGGTCTCCCGTCGGCTCGACGCTGGTTTTCGTTCACGACAACGACATCTACTACAAACCCTGGATGCTGAAGAGGCTTATATGCAGGATTACTAAAAATGGTAAGTCAACATTAGATATTATAAGTTCAGTACTACCAAAGGCTTTTATCAAAGTGGTTTTAAATTTCATCAGCGCTTCTTGCATCGTGCACGTTACTATTTATGAGTACTATGACGTAAAAATGCCACCAGAACCCACAGCTTAACGTGCCCTCTGCGCCTTAACGGACACTTTTTAATGGCTCCATCACTACAGTGACTCTCCTAGATGTTGATTAGTCGTGGATATGGCACAAGTAATCCGTGGTTAGTACTGGGCTATGGGTACTTAAAAATAAATGTCTCTTTCTTCTTTTTTTTCTTGAAACTACACTCACTCCAAAAAATATTTCTCCAGGAATCCCAGGAGTAATATTCAACGGCGTGCCCGACTTTCTCTACGAGACCGAAGTCCTGCGGCTGGAGCGCGCGCTGTGGTACAGCCCCGACGGGCAGTCGCTCATGTTCCTCACGTACAACGACACGCAGGTCCAGGAGTACAAGTACCCGTGGTACGGGCTGGACCAGCCCGAGCCGCCCGCCTACCCCAGTATCAGGACTTTGAGGTATCCTAAGGTGGGTGATTTTCTGTATAGTTCATTCTTTTTGTAAGATGGAGAGGTTTCGGCCAAATAGACTAAAACTTTCATGGACCAATCAATTTTAGGCGACGTTACGGAATATTTTATTAAAATCATTACAAGAGGGTTAATCGGACTGGCTTCGATTGCTGTGCAAGTGACGATCCACGAATGTCTTGGTCTGAGTGCGTCTATGAATGTGTACGCAGTCACTTATACCCTAGATACAAGCATTTTTAGTTTAGGTATCATTTATTTTCCTAAGACACTCAAACATTTTTTTACACTCTCAGGTGAACACTGAGAACCCGGTGGTGACTGTGAACGTGGTGAGCCTGAAGACCCCCAAGTTCCTGTTCCCGCACGCGCTGCAGTTCACCTCGCAGGTCGACAAGAGTACGTGCCACTTGTTAGTCCTAAAATAGTAGTCATCGTCGTTTATTAATTACTTATAGGTATAAAATCAACATTTCCTGCTAGATCTTCAACCCAGAACCTAGCCGAATCATAGCATTACTCTTACCAACTGAACGACCAAAGTCCACACTCCAGGTGTTGAAAATCATAAATCCTACGAATAATAAGTAGCTAGGGCTAAAGTTACTGACCATGAACAGCTTATGAATCTTGTATTTATCACCAGCGTGGTACGTACGCTGGACGGGGTGGATGTCCGAGAAGCAGGTGGCGGTACTGCTCCTCAACCGGCCGCAAAACGTCTCCATCATCAGCGTGTGCAGCGCCGCGCAGTTCAACTGTCAGGATGTGAGTATTACAGTTGAGCATTACCTGGACTGGACGATTCAATTGGTTTACACGGAAAAAATATTATAATCTAATCCCTTACCAGGAGAAACCTTTGCCCTGGTATTACGAGTATTACCTGTATCTGAACAATTCAATCAACTAACACCAAAACCCATCACCGTATTCCCAGATCTACCGCGACGAGTCGGACGGGTCCCGCTGGTCCGGCCTGGGCGCTGAGCCCGTTGAAGAATGCGGGTACTGCGGCGGCGGCGCGCTGTGGCCGCACCGCGCCGGCCTCTACACCACCGCGCCCGCGCGCGCCGACGGCAGCGTGTGGCGCCACGCGCTCTCCATCACAGTGGACGCCAAGACCACGCTCACGCAGGGGAACTACGAGATCACACAGCTGGTGGGCTGGGATGAGATGAGGCGCTTTCTGTAAGTGATATATAGGAATATTTAAAATACGCATACCTAATTGTAGCTATAGAGAGAGAGTGCCTTTCGAAGATCTGTTGGCAGTCGTTCCATGCAAAATGACATTCCAAGTTAAACCAAAAACTGACCAAAATTAGTTATAGGATAAAAAATCGAAGGAAAAGATAAGAGAGTACCCCTTACATCTTCTTCAGCTAAAATAAGCACGCGTTTCCACCGCCCACCACGTCATGCACACGGCCACGCGGTGCTGTCATACAGATGACATTTCATTCTATGGCAGTGCCGCGTGGCCGTGACCGTGTGTGTAGCGTGCATGGCTATGGGACCGCGCTCTAATATCCCAACCAAAGGGCTCGGAACCTACCTCAAATTAGGACGATCATGCCTTAGTAAATGACGTTCTCCAAGTGCCTTCAATGACATTACAATGTATTTTTTGTACCAGGTATCTGATAGGCACGGGCGTGGACAAGGCGGGCGAGCGGCACCTGTACCGCGTGGCGGTGCCGGAGGAGGCGGGCGCGTGGCCCGCGCCGCCCGCCTGCCTCACGTGCCCGCACCACGCGCCCAGGGACGCGCTCGCCACCACCACCGCCGCTAGCGACGACTTGGTACGTAGTATTACGGTAAACGGGCGTGGACAAGGCGGACGAGCATATAGATATGCACTCGTGATTTGAACAATTTTTTTTACAACATGATTGTATAAGTACCTTATCTATTTCGTTCTTAAACCAGATCTTAAACCACTCCTGAAATAAAATCTAAATGTTACGAGAATTGCGAATTTAAAACTTAAACTATAATCTCAGGAGGAAACAAACTCTACATCCCCGAGCCCGTCATGGCCGACGTCGACAGTGCTGCCGCACGTGGCCGACGAGAACGACTCGCTGCCCACAGAGTGCCTCTACAACCGGGTCATGTTCAGCAAAAACTACTCTTATTATGTGCATGTAAGTAGCACTAGCCAATAATTCACTATAGGGCTTCTAAGAGTCCAAGTTGTAAAGCCTTTTTAGGTTGAAGGAAGGATCCCAGGAGGTTATGAGAAGCTCTCCACGGTGAGGCCTACCCACTAAAAATCCAACTTCAGTCCACGCTATGTGTGGGTACCACAAGATCTCGTAGGATTTTTACCACGCTATCCAATGTAATATATAAGGCCTAGAGAGCTATTAAGATAGCTGTGCTCGCTCAGCTATTTACTATGTGATCGCATTAGAACTGCAAGGAAGATATCGATTGGAAACCACGTACTAGCAATGGTGTGTGTCGACCGTGAGGTCTTTGGCCGTCTATTCTTCCTTGCTCTCTTTGGTATTGCTAACCAAGTAAGGGACCTTTTCTCTGACACTGACCGTACCTATATTTATGAGCAAAAAAATAATTATGCTTGTGGTGGTAGGAGTGCCTGGGCCCGGGCCCGCCGGCGACGTTCCTGTGCGCGGCGAGCGGCCGCCGGCTCTCGGTGCTGTGGGACGGCGCCGCGCTCCGACACAAGTTCGCAGCACTCAAGCACCCGCAGCAGAAGGTGTTCAGGGTCGAGGTAAACATCATCACTATTAGCTACCTTTTAACACTGAGTTTAGATACTGAGGTAGAGCTTGCCAGAAAGGTGGAGAGAAGACCCCAAAAGTACCCGCAGTCTTCTAAAACTCCAGGGATTGGCCAACGGTTGATGTATACTAAACCGGGACGTGTCGGGGCCGAGCTGTATACTTGTACGTGTCCCCATGTGAACATAGATCATGCACTGTATAATATACACTGCTTCATACAAAATATATGTAACGAGTCAATAAAGTCCAGGCCACATATACGGCAAGCCCCGGGCACGCACTGGTCTTAAATAAATCAATTCTTAAATGCATATTTCTGGAGTCTTTGAAGAGAGGTTTTAGGATTCTCTCCGTCCTTTTGGTAAGCCTTACCCCACACATACCCGCCATTTACCTCGGCGCCTCTTACGTCGCAGAATAATATTACTGTATGTGATATTATAATTTCATTTCAGGTGCAAGCGAACAGAGAAGCGAGGGTGCGCCTTCTCCTGCCTCCAGGGTTCAGGGAGACTGATGACCTTCCTCTGCCGTTAGTGCTTCACGTGTAAGTACAAAATTCAAAATTGGCAATAGGTATATAAATAAGGCCCATCCCAAGTATTGGCCTGGTGATCGAGAAGTTGTTACTTAGTCCCATTGAACTATTGACGAGAAACAAGTCCAGATACAAGCATTCTTAAGTCTTTACTAGTAAGCTTTTAGAAATAATATTTATGCAAAATCACGTTTATTTTGCAAAATTGTTCCCATTCCATTCATCCCAAACAATTCTTAAATTGATTAGTAGGTATGTTGTAATGTTTCTTTCTTTACTAACTCTGAACATACGTCTCTCAGCTCGGCAGAGCCCGGCGGTCAGCTGGTGACGGAGCGCTGGTCCCCCGGGTGGGGCTGGTACCTGGCGGCGGCGCGGAACTTCATCGTCGCCGAGATCGACGCGCGGGGGTCGGGCGGACAGGTACATATAGAATAATAGTGGTGGTGATGGAAGATGTTATTGTGTTGGTTGTTGAAGTTATAGAAGAAATGAAGGCGTAGAGAAAATTGTTGAAGTAGCAAAAAGTTCAGTCGTACTAAAGACTATTGAATTTGTAGCAAATATCATTCACGCCATATTAGCAATAATTGAAATCGTGGCAATAGCAAAGTCATTAAAATCTAAACAAAAGTCAGTGAAATATGAAATTATGCATGTTGCACGTGAGAATAAAATTAAACTGGTCAAATTAGTAGCAAAAACCATTGTGTTATTACTATATTTGTCACTAATGTTAATGTAATTGTTTCCAGGGAGAAGAAATGCGGACGGAAATATATCAAAAGCTATTATCAGTCGACGTGGAAGATCAAATCGCTGTTCTATCGTAAGTTAAAGATTAGAAGAAATCGAAGTAACAAAAATCTTCTTCTTTCGTGATAAGCTTTTTGGACCTGATGGCAGGCCGATCAGCTAGTAATAATATTCGTTTTGTGCAGTTACCTTCGCGACAACCTGAAGATGGTGGACGGGAGCCGCGTGGGCGTGTGGGGCGCGGGGTACGGGGGCGGCGCGGCGGCGGCGCTCGCGGCCGACGACGCACGCAACGTCACGCGCTGTCTCGCCACGCTCGCGCCTCTTACTGACCTTAGGCATCATAGTCAGTATTACTTACTTTAAATATACTTTAAATGTACGTAGACTAGACTTCGATAGGTCGCCTCCGACCTGTTGGAGCAAGACCATGACAAGTTCGACAGAGATTGGAAGGAGCTGGCTAGGGACAGAGACAGATGGAGAGATTTGAGGGAAACCAATACAGGTTAACTTCCCCACCCCGAAAATACCATAACCGGAAATTTCCCCAACCGAATATTTTCCCCAGCCGGAATTTTTCCAACCGGAAAATTTTCCAAACCACAATTTTTCCCAACCGGAATTTCTAACGGGAATTCTCCCCGACTAAAAATTACCCTAACCGAAAATGTCCCCAACCGGAAACTTCCCCAGTCGGAAACCTCAACCAGAATCACCCCAACCAGAAACAGCCCTAACCAGAAACTTCCCTATGCTATGGTATAAATAGTGCTTTAATTTATGCCACAGTATTGAATGTTCTTATGTGTTTCTATTCACATTTGACGTAGCCTCATTAGATTGTCAGTTTATTGAAAATGTATCCAAATGACATTAGAATCAAAGTGAAAATAGTAGCTTCCACTTTTGCCCGTAGGCACAGAAAAGATTGTGACTCAAAAGTCAAGTCAAAAATCATTTATTCAATGAGGCACTTATGAAGGTCAATGAATCTACCACCGTATACTTTCCATAATACTACACACTCAAGAATTGTTTTGTGACTTTGACTTATGTATGTACACTTGTGCAGTCTCGTACTGGACGGAGCGGTACAGCGGGTGGGGCCTGTCGCGCGCGGGCGCGCTGGGCGCGGGCGCGGTGTGGCGGCGCGCCGGCAACCTCCCGCCGCGCCGCGTGCTGCTCGCGCACGCCGCCGCCGACCTCAGCGCGCACGCGCACCACGCGCTCGCGCTCGCGCACGCGCTAGTGCGCGCCAACGCGCTCTACACGCACCAGGTATTATATTATACAGACTACTTTGTTAGTGTGATATCTTTATCAATTCGTTAATGTTGTCATATAATTTTTACTCTGTTGATTCAGAAACGTGCTAATTGTCTAATAAAGTTTCCCTCTAAAAATCTTTAGAAATCTATACTTTACTAGCTGTGCCCCGCGGTTTCACACGCGTAGTTCCCGTTCCCGTGGGAATTTCGGGATGAAAAATAGATGTTGGCCGATTCTCAGACCTACTGAATATGCTCACAAAATTTCATCAAAATCGGTCAAGCCGTTTCGGAGGAGTATGGCAACGAAAACTGTGACACGAGAATTTTATATATTAGAAGATGTACTTAAAATAATTCTAACACTAAATCCCAGATAGTGGTAAGAAATAGAAATAAGTTACATCCTACCTACTAGCTTATCGGAACTTCTCTCTTACACTAATAATTTCACAAATTTTCTAAATTACCTAATCCAAACCAAGCATAACATCATCCATCTTTAATCCAGGTATACCCAGACGAAGGTCACGAGTTCGAGCGCTCCAAGATCCACCTCCACCGCACCATGGAACAGTTCTTTGACGAATGCTTCGGACCCGTCGAGGTAGCTGACTGGGATGCCGGCGGAGTGGGGGGGCTGTTCCCATTCAGAGACTAGTGTTAGATACTTATTGACACCGCTCAGGAGTGAAGGAATCGCTTGAGACCTTAAGATGCAACAGGTATCATTGATGTTTAAATTCAAGGGGTACCGCAAGGTTGTATACTTGGCTGTACGTTGTTCCTCGTTTCGATCAATGACTATTGTGTTCTTTTAAATGCTTGTGACTTGAAAATAAATTAGCAATGGCAGATGATGTAAAATTTTATTTAATTAAGCATTCAATTGTAATGTGTTCGATGGTGACGCGGAGTAAGAAAAATAAAAGAAAACTTAGAGAAAAATATGTACTACCAGTATTAAGAGATTTGTTACGTTTTAATTTAAGGGTTATTTTTAATATTTGTAACCAGTAAACTAAAAAGAAAAAAATACAGTTTTTTTTTTTTAATGTTAATGGCAAGATGATGGTAAGAGGCTGTGCAAGATGGATTTAAGATCGTTGTATTGTTAATATTTCTCTTAGATATAGATAATATCAGAATTTTAATACATATTTTGGTGTTGTACGGATAGACAGAAATGTATTAATATAAATATTATACTGATGCTAGAGTTTACGCTTAATTCAAACAAGAAAACCGGTAAAAATATCGTTTAATAAATAAAAAATAAATATTCTGAGGCATTACGCAAAATGGTGCTTGGTCTTAAATTTTTTTTCGGTGTTAAAAGTTATGCTTAGTACACAATGTATGTTTAAATATTCAGTATTTGGTCTAAGTAACAGATACTCATACTAGTATTTGTGTTCATGTCAATATTAGGTTATGTATGTACTTACCTAATATTAGGTATTTTTATTCACATAGTTTTAATAACCTATAATTTATTGTGATATTATGTACTTTGATTATAGAATAATAATATGTACTTCCAAAATTAAATGATTTTTCGTGTCGTGTATAGATCATAATTGGGTATTTATAAAAATTGAATATAATTATTATGTTGTGTTTAATATTGACCAAAATTATTGTCGTATCTTAAAAGTATAAACGAGTACAATCTTGTCAGATTAGAATATTCTAAAGTACTATTATTTTAAATAGATAAGTAGTAGTTTAATAGATAATCTTGATGTTTTGTAATAAATACTCATAAAATATCACTTCAAGTATTAAAAATACTGAATGTATTATAGATATTTGTTTGCTAATATCTAATAAATAACTGATATCAAATAACAGTTACTTTAATTAGCTTAATAAGTTAATAGATATTATTTGTTCATTTAAGATGTATATTTATAATTCATTTTGCCTCTATTAGTGGAATGATAGCTAAATGTATATCATAATTTGCATAAATCGGCCAATAACTCTGTAGTTACGTGTATAGATTTATTATTGGGCCTGTTTCATGCAAATATAACTGTATAAAATATTTAGTAAAAAGTAGCTAGGTATCGATGTGTAACTTTGAATCACAAAATGAATCCAAATATGTATGTACTCAAGTACCTATCTGTCAAATATCAGTATTTTTTGTAACAGTTACTTATCAGTGGAACAGGTCCGTGACGTTCGAAATTCTAAGTATTAGGGGAGTTACACCCCAAAAATTTTCTTATGATTATAATGTAAGAGAAAATACCTATTTTAGAAAATGTAATGTATAAACTTTTGTCTATATTTCTATGTCGCTTTCAATGTCTTAAGAATCGTAGCTTTATGTCCTAGACACTTTCGGCTTTGTCGGCGTTGGATAGCGTGTTGATAATCAAAGTATCTATCAATACTAGTTACCAATACTTAGTATTTGTGTTACATGTTGTCGAAAATATTTATATTTAAAGTATCAATATAATATTTAAGCTAGTATTATTGACTCGCTATGAAACGGTTGCACAGAGCAATTCGCTCTGTATGTTTAGTTATTAATCTAGTCATTTCGACATTTCTAGTCATTAATTAGTACCTGTCTCTTAACGGTCGTGGTGGTTTATTTTATTTATTTATTAGTAAGAACCTCTCTTATATACTTCTACCTATTAAATACTATAAGTATCAGTTTTCTTTCAAAAGACAATAGTAATAAGGATATTCTATTTCACTCATAAATTGTTCCTATTATTTTTAAGTTTCTCTATTTGTTATTTGAGTTTGCTTAAAGCCAATAATATATTTATAACCAAAGAATATAAACTTTATTGATGTTGTAAGTAAAATCCCTCTTAATATTTTCCTGTAATAAAATACTTATTAAACTCAATCCTTTCCTAAATACCAATATTCGTTAAATAAAGTTCAATCGATGTTGAGACTAAATTAATAATGTGATAGGCGTGTTAAAATAATTTATATTTAATAATAAATTAATAACAAGTATTATTAAATTATAATGAATTTATTGTAAACGTGTCGTTTCGCGGTTAAATTTTAATGTAATTTAATGTGTAGGGATATTCCTACGTTTGTCCAACAGTATTTTTGTAAAATAGATGTAATTTTATTTATTTGAGTGTCACTTGCCTCCAAATTAAATACTCGTACAAAAAAATATATCACTACAAAATACTAGGTAATATTTCGGAACTAGTATTTTCATCCTTATTATAATACTCTAGTATGAACACTGCCTTATTTGACAGCTCATATTTTTACCTTCATGGTACTATTGCCTTGACAAGTGACATTTAAAATGAAGTTTATGAAGCACTAGTGTAATAGCTCCATGTTGACGATTCCCCGAGTTTAAAATAAATAAAAAATATTGTAAACGCAATAGATGAAATTAAATATTTACAATGTGTGTATTATTGAGCTCAGTGTAATTATTATGTAATTTAAGTTGAAATATTGTTTTTTTCAATAAATAGTATTGAAAATGTGTTCTGAAGATGTCTAAATGTTATTTTCTGTTTTTTATTGAAAACCTTTCCCTATAAAAAACCCCCAACACAATTACATTCAAACCCCCATAACTTTTAAACGGGTCAACCGATTTTCATCAAACATATCTAAGATCACTCGCACGTAAGTCCCCTTTAATACAAAAAAAACTAAATTGAAATCGGTTCATCCATTCGGGAGCTATGATGCCACAGACAGACAGATACACACACACACAGACACGTCAAACTTATAACACCCCTCTTTTTGCGTCTGGGGTTAAAAATAGAGATGAAGAGAAAGCAATAGAAACTTTTATTACTTAAAATTAATATTAATAGAAATTGTAAGATTACTTCTTTAGACAGTATCTTGGGTACAATTCCTAACTAAAGCTATGGCCAGTGAGTTTTTACTTTATGAGTCCCAATAATATTTTGTTTTATTTACTAGATGCGATCTCTAGAAATTGCTAACATTATTGTACTTACCTACCTTAAAAAAATCTCAATTAAGGGTGAGGCCAAACGAGCGTAATTTTGTGAGTCGTGAGTCGCAGAAATTCTGCTGCATTCAGTTTCATAGAAAAGTCCTATTTGATTCACACGGCGACGCAAAATGAGTTGTCTGCCGACTCACACGCATAATATCAACTGAATTTGGGTCGGGGTGAGGTGGGGAGCTTGTACGATACAAGTATCCGTACAAATGTTTCGGATTACAACTGAAACTACGTCCGTCCGTGTGGCAGTCTAACCGAATTTCAGTTGAACGTAAATTTCGCGACTCATTTTACGCGACTCACAACTCACAAAATTACGCTCGTTTGGCCTCACCCTTAATCAAGGCGTTATAATTAAATTCATAAATGAAAATACTAAAAATATAAGTCCAAAACAACAATATAATAAATAAGATACAATTGATTGGAATCACATTTATTATCTTACATTATTCTTATATAACAATTTGATGCTAGTAAACTACCCCGGAGCCGCCCTCCATCACACTAACAAGCAGAAACCTGGAACAAACATACATATTACATACATACATATGAATAAAACCACGTAATTCCCGTGATAATGCGGGGATAAAATTGTGCTAAAAACCTTCCTTGAATCTCTATCTTCACTACACAGTATAAAACAAAGTCGCTTTCTCTGTCCCTATGTATGCTTAGACCTTTAAAACTACGCAACGGATTTTGATGCGGTTTGTTTTAATAGATAGTGATTCGGTGGAAAGGTTTTTAGCAATTTTATCCCCCATACGGGAACGGGAACTACGGGGGGCCGCTAGAAATAGATAAGAAGAAAACCGCTTAAAAATCTTTAGCGTAGTTTAAGATTTAAAGAAACATTTCCCTGAATATTTCCGCGGCAGCGTCCACACGAGTGAGTGTTTAACTACACTCTCGTTCGCGCTGCCTTCCTTTGACATCACTCGTGGGAGCGTCGGGCTATTAAAAACGTCGCACTATTAAAAACCGGAGCTTACCGGATTATCGGATTGTTCGGATTACTGGATTATAGTGGAAGTCATAGGTAATGAATAAAATAAAGCATTTCATTCAAAGAATAAGTGTATGTAATGTATTAAATTAACAAAAACGGCATGGGTGGAGGGCGCCGGATTATTCCCAGTTGCCCCCACCGGCATCGCCCCCACTGGGGGCAACTGGGAATTTGTAAAAAATAATTCCCAGATGCCGCCTTGTTTCTTTTTGAAGGGGTAGACTGGGATATTCAAAAATTAAATTCCCAGTCTCCCCCACTCGTGCCGATCTATCTTAGGACCGGATTGGTGAGATTATGCTGTATAAACATTCAGTCATTGCAAACTTCCCTACTCTGTACGACTAAGTGTTATACAATGTAGTGATGAAGTATTGATACAGTACGTACAGTTCACTTCCAGCGGTTGTTCTCGTAGTCCCACTTGGAGGAGAGTCCGTCGATGGGGTTCACCTTCATGTCCAGCATACGGCGCAGCTGGGCCTTCTGGTTCTCGTCGCTCAGGGAGTCCGGCAGCGGGTTGTATACTGGAAATAGTGAACGTTATACATTAACATATGACAAATTGCACACAAAATAATAACGTAATCATTCCTACATCATCTCATTATAGTAACTGATCCCTAAGTTCCAAACTTGTATCTAGGCCTAGGGTATCAGAAACTACGCACACTCATTCACACACACCCAGACCGAGACAAACATTTGTTATTTGTGCTTAAGGATAGCAGTCCGGCATGGTGACCACTCTGCCATCGAGGTTATACGGGTAATATTTGTTTTCCGCCACATTTGTTGCCTAAAAAGTGCAAAAATTTGTTGCTACGACGTACGTTTCGTTTAATAATAAAATTTCAACAACACATTATTTCTCACCAAACATCTTCATAGCCATGTAGATCCAGACGGAGAGCGAGGCGATGGCGAGCCCCCAGCCGACGACGCCCTTCCACTCGCCCGTGGGCGCCTGGAACTCCGCGAACGTCTGGCAGAACGACGCGCGGTACAGCGCCTTCTTCTCCTCGATCGTCAGCTTGCGCCAGTCGCCGCGCTCCTTCTCGCGGAGGACCTGCGGGTTCAATGTAATGTGTTAATACATCATCAGACAATAACACCCGTCTGGTAGGCAGCTGCCCGACGTATTATATGGGCTCTCGTATTATATGTATAGTCAATTGCACCGTAAATTTCACTTGCGCGATTCAGGACTCTTTAGTTTATTTCCCTCAGTTACGGATAGATGTCGCTATAAGTATTTAGTTCCTCATGTGGCATGTAGATGTCGCCACACATTATAATCAGGTTTAAAATCTCAATTTATTATGATAACAAATTAAATACATCATACATCATGCTAATAACCCTTTATTAGTGCCAACGTCCACCTCCGTGGCGGATACGAGGCCGATGGGAATAAAGGCTAATAACCATTATAACTATAAAAACAAGTTTAAAAACCCCAGTACCAAAATGGTTGTAGGCCAGTGTAATAAGATGATGTAGTGATTGATTATTTTAGTAATTAACATCCCACCAAAAACATTCTGTAAAAAACTAGCCAAGTCTCGATGGAGCTGCTTGTTTATCTCTAAAAAGTAATGAAATCTAGACAAACTCGTGCCAAGTCTAAGGTTCCTTACTGCGATTTCTTTATTATTATAGTTAATGTTGTGTGACCTGGCCGTTGAAGGGTACACATGTATACAAAGGTACAAAACTAGGTGCTCCATGACACCATTGCACCAATCTGTCGCCAGAACCGCTACCCTTTGACGATAGAAAATTACCACTTGAAAAACGTTGATTCAATATCCAGTCAATTGTAGGCTTGATGAAGCTGCGTATTTTAATAATGTAATAACATTACGTGTAAACAAAATTGACTTGTACCCACTACTAACGTTTTAAACAATGTTCAACGGCCAAGTCACACAACATTAACTATAATAATAAAGAAATCGCAGTAAGGAACCTTAGACTTGGCACGAGTTTGTCTAGATTTCATTACTTTTTAGAGATAAACAAGCAGCTCCATCGAGACTTGGCTAGTTTTTTACAGAATGTTTTTGGTGGGATTTCATTTATTTTTGTTGAAACGTGTTTATATTGATTTATTTTATTAGATTTTCTTATTTGACACATTTTTTTTCTTTTTAGGAGTAGTATTTTATTATTAAACGCCCCGCGGTTTCAACCGCGTAGTTCCCGTTCGCGTTTCCGTGGGAATTTCGGGATGAAAAGTATTCTATGTGCTTCTCCTGGTTCTAAGCTACCTCTCCACCAGTTATCAGCCAAATCAATTCAGCCGTTCTTGAGTTATAAATTCCCGTTCCCAATCCCGTGGGAATTTCGGGATTAAAAGTATTCTATGTTCTTTTCCTGGTTTTAAGCTACCTCTTCACCAATTTTCAGCCAAATCAGTTCAGTCGTTCTTGAGTTATAAATTCCCGTTCCCATTCCCGTGGGAATTTCGGGATTAAAAGTATTCTATGTTCTTCTAATAGTTTTAAGCTACCTCCCCACCAATTTTCAGCCAAATCAATTCAGCCGTTCTTGATTTTAAAATTCCCGATCCCAATCCCGTGGGAATTTCGGGATCAAAGGTATCCTATGTCCTTTTCCTGGTTCTAAGCTACGTCCTCACCAATTTTCAGAGAAATCAGTTCAGCCGTTCTTGAGTTACAATTCCCACTCCCGTTCCCGTATAATTCCCGTTCCCGTTCGATTATCCTAGTTTTTATAGTTTTCCCTTTATGTGGCCATTAAACCCTAACTCTGTACCAAATTTCAGCTCTCTAGGTTTATGGGAAGTACTAGTTCTATTTTGATGATCATGAGTGAGTGAGTGAGTGAGTGTCTGTCTAAAATGCGAAACTTTGCTTTCGCTTAACTTCGGAACTAAATGACCTTCAGACTTGAAATTTTATTTTAAGTATGTGATTGTATAGCTTACTGGATGACGAAAATTTCAGCGTTCTGGGCTTATCCAGAGGTTGTCAAATAGGGGCCTGAAAATGCGGCGAAAGGGTTCCTGTAAAGGATGGTACGGCAGTGTTTGCTTCGCGCTCGACTTGGCGGGGGGCACTGCCGTGCCCCCAGATAACATAATCAATCACTACATCATCTTATTAAAGTAACTGACCCCGAACTAAGCTCGAAGCTTGTATCTAGGGTATCAGAAACTACGCACACACTCATTCACACACACACCCAGACCAACATATTATTGGTGGCAATAATTGTTGTTATGGGGGCAATTTTTGTTTGAAACATTTCTTTGTTTAGCATTATTGTCAGTATGTTTACCACCAAAATATTTCAAATTAGTGTTTCTCAAACAACTTTTTCTAACTGTTACTGAATATAACAATAGCAATACAGAAATGTTGTTATATAAATACTGAATTGTTTCATAACAAACATGGCATTTGAATAACAATATACTCCATAAAAGAAAAGCTAGGATAATTTTCATGGAAAGGAGAAACAGCTAGCTAGTAAGTATATTCATTTGGAGCCAAAGTGGTGGACCTCAGAATGTGTTTCAGTTAGGTTACCTGCCCACATCCAATACTTAGTGACCGACTTTTGGACCAATACTCATATTATTATGATTAACGAGATATTTACCATGTATATTATTTATTTCGAGTTTCCGATATTTCGACGCTGTTGCAAGTAAATTCATCCGTGATCATGGCGCTTTCAACAGCGTCGAAATATCGGAAACTCGAAATAAATAATATACATGGTAAATATCTCGTTAATCATAATAATTTGAGTGCTAATAACTATGTTATCTATAAAAACTATTTTGGCCAAAAGTTATGCTGCCCTTTTTGGAGTTTATAACCGTTTTTTTGGTGAATGTGTGTTTAATTATTACTATCAGTACATACTATTTTTCTCCTACCAAAGTAGAATAAAAAATGTCTGGCATGAGCGAGCAGCCTTATGGAGGTTTCTCACTTATTCAGATCCCACTTAACCAGGTTGCACTTTATATATTATTAGCTGTGCCTCGCGGTTTTACTCGCGTGGAGCCTTATCCTGTGGGAATTTTGGGATAAAAAGTATCCTATATGTTAATGAAATTTGGTACAGATGTTCCTCATACCTAGGAAGGTTTGAGGAACATCTGTACCAAATTTCATTAAAATCCATTCAGTAGTTTTTTAGAACAAACATCCACATCCACACACACAAACATTCGGCTTTATAATAATAGTAGGATGGTATCTCACCTTGATGTCAGGGGTTTCTTCGCGGAACCTGACAGCGGGCATGGGGAAGTCAGCGCGGTCGACGTACGTCGGCATACCGTTGTACCCGAAACCAACCCATTCACGCTTGCCAATCTGTTGGGTACAAACATAGTAAAATCAAATTATAATATGTAGGTTACATCACTAATGCAGAATTTAAATGAGATGGCAACAGTCTGACATTTTTTTTTTTATTATGATTTTAAATTTACAATCAGTTGTAAGACTAATTAAATTATTTGTGAGCAAATTATGACTTTTATTTAGACGCCGTCCCATTGGGCATGACTCTATGTAGGTTGAAGTATCCTCTTCCTCTTGAGTCGGAATGCAGTGTTTGCTTGTAGTAGGCCCATCGCCCATCGGATTGGGATGCATACTAATCGCTTTTTAAAGCTATGTTGTGACGACTCAATTATGTCAGTATGACAATAAATACCTCTGGAAGTGCTAGTTCATATAAATAACTACTAAGTTTTACTTTGTTGTGTAGAGTTGAAGACTATTGTTTGATTTTTGTGGTTTAATAAATCATTATCACTCTGTATAAAATCTAACAGCTGGTTTGCGTTGAGCCAACATTTGGGCTAAAACCTCCATAATCTTTATACTTATTATATGTATTTCAAAATATAATTTTGATTCTTAATAATACTTGTCACAGGTGGTAAAGCATAATCTCCGATTAGCCCGGGCTAAATGCGCTTCACTTTCAATTCAATTCAATTTTTAGTTCTTTGGCTGCTGCTGTGACGCTTCACTTTAACATTATGACAATTACCATTATCATAAACATTACTTTTTATTGACCTACCTTGTCAAACTCCCCAATATTTGAGGAGTGGCTGGCGCGGGCGGCGAGGGGGACGCGGACTGCATCTAGCAGCGCACGGCGCATCAGATAATTGGCCATTATCCTGGAAAATGGGAAAAATACACTCAAAATATGTTATAAATTTTCAGAATTTTACAGCTCAAAAATCTAATTTATTATTAGTTACCTACCTTGAACGTAAATGTTGTTAATGTTATTATAATTTCCTAAAAAAGTACCTAAAATATAAATATTTCTAGCCAACAAAAGGTCTACCTGGACGAAAATAAGGTTATTGATAATATTTCATGATAAGGTTACTCTTGTCCAAACCAATCGATACGTAGTTACATAACATGTAAAATTGTCATGAAAACCCTTATTTATTTATATAAGGGTAGTAATTATATTTACATTAGCTAAAAACTTTATAGAATGCAAATAAAAACATATGATTACGACATTTTAATAATTAAATTTGATTTTGGAATCGATCAAAGTAGGGTTAGATTTTTCACTTACCTTGATGAAAAATGTATTTATAATCACAAGAAATAAAAACTTAATGCATATAAAACACTATTTACTAAAAATAATTAGTAATTTATTGTAAAATTACCTTTTTTGATCTCCTTTTCACAAAATTTTCACCACCCTACCAAAATGTCTTATTAACTGAGAGGTGTTGCCAGGAAATATTTTTCCTACTGCCATCAAATCAAAACATTACCAAAATCTTATTGATTTTAGTATAATATTCATAAAAAAATCTAAAGTAAGTGGTAGTAGTAAAAATTCTAAAAGAAAATATGGAACATGTCAATTTAAACATGAAATATTATTAAGTAGTAGTTTAAAACTACTATTTAATAAGCAGTAATTATCTCTTTCGACTGGTATCACTGTTGGTTTCCACATTGCTGTCCACATTTCGTTTTACGCAAAAAGTTGAATGTATTTATCATATATATTTATCATCAACCTTGATGAAGTTTCTTTAAAATGTTTTTTGAAAATAACTGAGAGTAAATATGTACTTACTGTATTAGTTCTTAAGTTTTATATATTTTTACTCCTGTTTGGCAATCGTCATCGTCATTTAGGGATTAAACCTGCGAGGATCAGATTTCAATTAGAATCTAATTTCTTATTGGGCAATCAAATCACGCCTCCTAACATCGGAGACCACATACCTTTATATATAAGTACAAAAAATAAAAAAAATATCGACTTTGTTGTTGTTGTAATGCATGAGCTAAGTGCATGAGGTTTCGGATTCGAACCTCGGGGTTCCGAATTAAGAATTCATACATGTCCTATCAGGACAGATATAATCATACATCATCTCATTATAGTAACTGATCCATAACTAAGCTCGAAGCTTGTATCTAGGGTATCAGAAACTACGCACACACTCATTTACACACACACCCAGACCGAGACAAACATTTGTGGTTCACACAAATATTCACCCCGCACGGGAATCGCAACCTTACGGATGTCAGTCCGGCATGGTGACCACTCTGCCATCGAGGTCGTCAAGATATCAGTTTTAATTCGCATCTTGGCTTTTTGGGATCTATGAGCGAAATGCAAAAGTTCGTTCATAAAGAAAGTTTAGTTAAGGATAATGCTACCTACTAATATTTTAAATGCGAAAGTTTGTGAGTGTGTATATTTGTTACTCTTCTACGCAAAAACTACTGAACCGATTTAGATAAAATTTGGTACAGATGTCCCTTATAACTGGGAATAATACATAGGACTTTTTATCCCAAAATTCCCACGGGATAAGGTTCCAGGCGGGGCACAGCTAGTGTCAAATTAAACTTCAATTAACAAAATCAATTACTTATTTAATTCGAAACATCATTCACAACGTCAGTCAAAAGATCGTACCATTCATTTTTGGGTAGCAGATCTAGTAGCTGAATCGTCTCATTGTTCCTAAACGTTAGATCATCAAATTCATCCGCTGGTATTTCTATTCCTTCTCCATCACCGCTTACAGCTTTCACTTCACCGCGTTCATATTTCTTATTACCCTGATTATTTTCTTCACTCTTATCTTCAGGACCATCAGACAAGTATAGCAAAGTTAAGATGGATTCGTCAATATCGTTGCCTCCACCTAGCAATGACTGTATTTGTGACATTTCATCAGAATAATTACTTTTACTGCGATGTTTCTTATATTCTGCCCGTTCTGATGCTTCTAAGGTTTTTGTAGTTATTTCTACTAATTCTTCTGTAGGTTCAGTAGTATCTATAGCCTGTGTAGTGAATTCTCTAGGCTCTAGTGTGTAGTCTCTTGCGTGCGTAGTTTTTAATTGATGATAATCTCGGATATCTTCGGTATCACTGGTAGATTTTAAATCAGGACGGTCTAATAAATCTATAAGTTCACCGTCAATAGGACTTTCATCTTCAGATTGATCTTCCTTTATTGCATATTGGTTAATAGATGCAGTCGCCGGTTTCACTTGCATAACTTCATCCGGGCTCGAAGTTTCAGTATCTTCTAGATTCTCTGGCATTATATCAGGTGTCGTTACTTTCGTATCACTTCCTTCGTTGTGTTCTATCATTTTGTCTACTAATTCATTCAAATTCATCTCTCTTAGTGCGTCGATTTCGCTTATAGGTATTGGTTTTAGTTTAGTGCCGCTAATAGGAGCTATTTTGAATGTAGTCGTATCTAAGAAAGTGGGCATAGTGAGAATTGGTTTATCTGTGGTTGTAGTTCGCTTCTTCGTCATTGGTACGTCCTGTAATTACGAATTGTAGTTTTATCTAGATTGAAAAACAAGTGATTAAGCTGCTGCTTAAATGTTGTCATTTTGGTAGGATATAAAAAAATGGACGTAAATTCTATAATTCTTAGTAAGTACTTGTAAGTTTGCATGTATTTTTTGTTCATGAACAGCATTATAAGCCAACATTATCAAATAATTATGTACCTAGTGTGTGTTGGTCTGTTAGATTTGACTTCTAGGCAAAGGTTTCCGTGTCTTCAAATTAATTAGTTTACAAAATTAGGCCATTTCTGGCCTTTAGAGCTCTTAAATGTCTTATGTTATCTAACTGTCTTACTTTTAAAAAAATATAATAGGTAAACCATAAGGAGCGTGGATGGCGAATTGGTTAAGACCTTTGACCTCCATTCGGAAAGTGCCTAGTTCCGCCACATACCAATGTGATTGTGAAGCACTTCGGTGAGTACATAAGCTGAAGTATGATGATAATAAGTAAGTATACCATATCAATAATATTCTCGATCCAGTCGGTGTAGAACCCCAGCTTGGTGAAGACGGTGGGCGAGTCCGGGGTGCCGCAGACAGGAGACCCGAAACTGACCACGCCCACCAGCTTGCCGTTGGCTATACCGGGATCGCCGGCGTCTTTCTGGTGAATATACACGTGGGTAAGTAAGAGGGAATAAATGAAAATAATTAAGTACAAGTCCTAATCTTGAAAAATCGTGAGGAAACCTGCACAGTGCACACATCTTCTAAAGAATTCAAAGGCTGTGTGTGAAGTCGACTAACCCGCATTTGGCCAGCGTGGTTTCAGGCATAACCGCCCTATTCAGGGTAGGCTTGAGACCCTCTGTTGGGACATAATTATCTGAGCTGATGCTAATGTACAATACAATAGTATAATGTCGAGTGGGGACGTAGCATACTATTAATAGTTATTTATGGTACAAGCGAGGTAAGTTGGTGATAACTTCCGTGGCGCTATTGAGGCCCGAGCCGTCAGGCGAGGGTCAGAAGATAGCCGAGGATAGTAATCATCGATACACGCGTGTTTTTCAACACATTTGCGAAGAAATTATCATTTTTCGCTAATAAATAATCAGTTTTTCTATTCGCGCGCATCCAACTCAACAATGGTGATCAGCAAAAGACTAAAAGAATATACTTATTAAAAAAAAAATAACGAATGAATGAATGAATGGAATCGACCATAGACCTACCAAAAGTAAGGAAACATAGTTGAAGTTTGTTTTTAAAATGTATGGACACAATTTTTTTGGTATCGAAACTTTTTTTAAATGAAAGCAATTTAAAAAAACATTCTATGACTCACTTGTGAATCAAGCGTGTCATTATTCAACTGTTTTTGCACAAATAAGAGCCCCTTTATGAGCAAGTGTGTGTGTTGAGAAAACTATAGTTAAGACACCGTCGTCGTTGAATCATTTCAGAGGACGAGACCGCGCGCTTAGTCGATTAAACGTCTGCCGTTATTGCCTTAACTAGTCGACGAATTCAGCTAGTTGATCGACTGTTCATGAACGGTCTGGTTTCATTGACGAAAAATACGTCGACGACCCATGTCTACTATAGACTACTTACGTTACAGGCACCGCTACCCCTCGAAAGGAAACCAGCACAGAAGTTTCTTTTAGATACGTACTCCCTGAAAACAAACAAATATTTCATTTTTGTTTATTTATTATTGCCATTCTGGCTCAGCGACCCGAAGTGTATCTTGGCCTCCGACTTGTGCTGTTATTGTGCTCTATTTTGTGTCACTTGTCATTCAGGCGTTTAAAGGACAACTAGACTTCGGCGCACCTGGTTAATCTAGCGATAATTAGGTCTTCCTTCGTCAGCTTATCTTTAATGCAATCACTTTATTTCTTTCCCGCTATTTGTAATTTGTTTGTAGTGACACGTATTGGCGTTCCGTCCGAGGGGAACCAGACGGAATTTCCGTGAAATGTGGCGCTGGCCTAATGCATTGGAAAGCACTATGACATAATACGAAACTTGTATCTAGGGTACCAGAAACTACGCACTCACTCATTCACACACCCAGACCGTGACAAACATTTCTGGTTCACACAAATATTCACCCCGCACGGGAATCGAACCCGCAACCTTACGGATGGCAGTCCGGCATGGTGACCACTCTGCCACTATGTTTAATGCCATTAATTTATTTCTTTGGTAAGTTTGTAAATTTAAAATACCTTGAATAAACGTCCTGGCAATCTCTGAATGAATAAAAATCCACAACAGAAAAGGCGATGCGATTTGAAAATGGATTGTCAAGAATGTTGCTCATCTGAAAATAGAATCACCATGTAAATATATTGAAATCAAAATTATATTTCTTTAAACTTTTATATTCATTCGATGTTATTACGCTGAAAGAAAACATCGTGAGGAAACCTGCACACACCTGGGAAGAAATTCTAAGGTTGTGTGTGATGTCGACTAACCCGCACTTGGCCAGCTTGGTGAATAAGGGCCTAATCGCCCTTATGCAGGGTTGGCTCGAGTCCCTCGGTGGGGACATATAAGAGCTGATGATGAAGTTATTAGATATCTGGTACTCACGGTCCTAGCACCCCAACCAACAATAGTTATTCCCTCCGTAGTCACAGGCAGAGTATGCGCTTCTGTATCAAAGTTTATCTTCTTCACTCTCCTGTGCTTCAAATTCAAGTGCCTCCGGAGTCTCATGATACTGATGTTATTCTTCAGGGTCTTTGGATCGTAGCTAGGGTGGAAGTAGACTTCTAGAACTGGTATACTCTCACCGCCAGTGCTGAGGTAGGTGCTGCCAACTCGCACGGAGAGGAATGCCGGGTTCTCGCGGAAGAAACGGTTGTTCCATGCTCTGGAATTTTAAAGAGCAATATTATAAAGGGCTCTTTCAAGGGCGTTTGGTGTCAAACCGCTGCAGTGCCAAAGCGGTTTGTCGTATTACGAACAGACTAGCTAGTTGTTTTCATACAAAACAACAGCAACTGTACAGTTTACACACAACGTACAAAACGCTGTTACGAAAACAAAAAGAGTTAAATACAACTATCATCATAACAAAACTTACGTTTCTTTAAGTAGACTTAAGCCCGCTGAAAATAAATTCAAGAAAAATATTCAAACAATGCTTACAACTGCAGACACGATGCTGCAGTGATGACCAGATCTGTGTGTATGATACTGCCACCACATTGGAAGTTCTTGAAGATGTGAACGCTGGCCATGAACGGGAAGTATTTGATCTTCGTTCTTTGCCCGTGGTATACTCGTCTAGTTATGGAAATGGGAACTGAAAATATAGATAGAGTTCAGACACTGCCTATATTTGTAGACGCCGATTATCTCGTCACCCTAATTCAGGGTAGGCATTCAGGGTAGTCTAGCCCCTCGGTGGGGACATTATATGAATTGATAATCATTGTCTCATTGACGATAGATCGATGGATGTTCTATTCTGAAGTCTCTAATTCAAGCGGTTTGAAAAGGGTTTGAACAAGTCAGATTACCGAAATTTGATGAATAAATAAACGTCATACATTGATAAATAATAATCAATAAAAATATGGACAGTCCCCACTGTCGGTTACCACCCTTAGAACGCTGTTGCTGCTGTCCCCTATTCGGCGCAATAGTGACGCAACTTTTTTACGCAAGATGGTGCTGAAGCTCCACCACCTCTGCGTGCGCAAACATAACCGAGGCGCTACAAAAACGTGGCAGCTTCAACAGTACTCTAAAGGCGTTATTATACTGCATCCGATAATAGTCCCCAAATGAATATTAATTTTAATTTACGTTTTTTTTATTTCATTACATGTAGTAGTGCATCGTTAAGATCCGGTACACATTACCCACAATAACACTTATTTCCTCTATAATATTATTTTAAGCAGCGGCCCGCGTTTTCGCCCGCGTAGTTCCCGTTCCCGTAGGAATATGGGGATAAAATTATGCTAAAAACCTTTCCACTGAATCACTCTACCGCATCAAAATCCGTTGCGCAGTTTTAAAGATCTAAGCATACATAGAGACAAATAAGGCGACTTTGTTTTATACTATGTAGTGAAGCTAAGTAGTAAAGAAGATCTTTTGTAGTATTTTTAAACTCACCCCAAACTTCACTATCGTTGACGTCATCATGACCCTCCTTACTTGTATCATCGTCCTTTGCATGTTCCAAATCACTTTCAATCATATCCAATACATTTTCAATGAAATGAATGCTATTATTCCCAATAATTTCGGTTGTATAATCTTTGAAACTTTGCTTGGTTAAATAACGGTCAACGAAATGTAGAACGTTAATGTTACTTGTGATTGTATCATCTAAATCGTTTAATAAATCATCATCAAGTAGTTCATTGATTATTTGTAATATACGATCCGTGCTGTTACCATAATCATCCACTTTTGATATCTTTGTTATATATTCAAATGTTGTATGATCTCTCAAAGTGAGATTTGTGAAATAATTGTGTATTAAAGTGTTCTGAGTTATTTTATCGTTGTATTTTATATTTTGTAGTTTCAAGTTTAAAAATATACTGTTAATTGATTTCCTAATTATTGTTTCCGTAGTTAATATAACACTTATGTTTGTACCTCGATTGACAGTCAGACCACTCACTTCAATAACAGTTTTAATAAATAAAATACTTTGTATTATTTTAGTGCAAACCATGTTTATTATAATATAAATATTGTTATCAAGAAATGTTTCATTTCAATGTCCGATTTTTATGATTTGATTTAAGTGTTTTGAATAAAAAATGTGTTTTTATACTCGATTCGAAACTATTTGAGAATATTGTTGAAAATGAAGCAAATTGTATTATTGCTAATTATTTATGAAGTATCACACATACAATCAAACAATGTACCGACTACAAACGTGACGTCACCAGAGAAATATTTTTTTATCAACATCAACACCAATTTACACAATGTCATGAATAAATTATTCAACTCATTGAAACTAATAAAGTATTTTAGTAGAATAACCAAGAACGAACTACTGCTGACAATGCATAATCATCTGAACTATATATCGGAGAAGAATTTCGAAATATATGACAAAATAAAAAATATTAGCTTTACAGATACCATTGAAAATAGATATAGGAACAAAATTATAGAAACGTTCAAGGAAATCATTACTGATGAGAAAAATAAGAAGAAATATAATATAACAAGTGATACAAATGAAGCAAATAGTGATATAAACGAAAAATCTAATGATAGTGGTGAAAATTATACAGAAATGAATGAAAGTGACGCGAATATGCACGCCGAAATCAACCAGTTCAAGAACAAAGCAAAACCTGTCGAGAATAACGATAAAATATTCAGAAGTTATAACGAAACTATTAAAGAAAACGATACCATATGGAGTTAGTATTAATATCCACACATTTTTAGTGGTAGACCAAAATTTGTGCAGACTTGAATGGAGAAGTACCATAGTATCACTGAATATCGGGGTCATGTAGTAGTGAGAGCATTTGTATGATGAGTGAGACTTTCGGAGTCCAAAATACTCTCTCTCTTTCTCTTGCCTCCTGTGTTTCTATCTTTTGTCCCTTTACGGTGATTGACTCCTTCTTCCGAACCTATATCCCATGTCTAGGTCAAGCCTCGCAAGATTCTTAAACACTGCTTTTTGCCGGCAGCGTATAAAAAACTCTCTTTCACTCAATTTTCTTCACATCTATATAGACATAAATTGAAAGAACTATGTCAAATGTCATATCGCCATAATGATTGGCTAGGTTAAGCTTTTCTAAAACTGACTTTCAAATCCAGGGCCAGATCTCCAGAACCAGTTAAACAGGACTCGGAGACTCTTCCACTCCAAGAGCACCAGTATTAAGAGCTATCCATTCGTGGCCAGCGTTCACGTCTTGTATGTGTTCGTCTGCTCCGGCTCCATCATCAGCAATAACTTGGTGCTCACTGCCGCTTCTTGTGTTTATGCGTAAGTAATTACGAAAGGATTGTCAAGTAGAGCATTTATAGTTATTACTAGATTCCCAATCCCGTGGGAATTTTAATCCCACTGAAGACAAACATCTGTGTGCATAAACATCTCAGTTTATATTGGTTAAAAAGGTACAAAATTAGGTCCTGTCCTGATAATTAAGAATATACACACATCAAAAGTGTCTAGGGATCAAGCATTTTTATGCGGATTTCTTGAGATTGAGATGTGGCTTTGTAATAAATTTATGATTTTATAAATTTATATGGATCCTTTTTGGTGCATTTCATAATTTGAATCAGGAACTGTGAATCAAATTCGAGTAAAAGATGAAAATCAGCTGTCAATATTTTCCCTATAAAAACATACAACGCATTGAAGACATTATTAGTGCTACTGTTTCCCTACTACTGATTAAAACCAACGTTATTATGGAGCGGCGACGTCATTTAAGCAGGGAAGAAATGCTCAGAGCCGTGGGAATGATAGAAGCTGGTTCCCGGCAACGTACTGTGGCTTTAGCTCTGAATACAAGTCAGAGTGTTATCAGTCGACTTTGGACACGTTACCGAAGCACTGGTACCGTGGCTGAGCGCCATGGAGGACGGTATCGCTGCACCACACGGAGACAAGACCGATACATTCAAATCTTAACTCGAAGAGCTCCAACAATAACCGCCATGATGTTAGCCGTGCGGCTTCATCACTCTTCAGGGAACTTAATTAGCGACCAAACAGTCAGAAACCGCTTGCATGAAGTGAACCTTCATTCCCGAAGACCGCTACGGGTACCACCTATAGCAATGCACAATCGTAGGATTCGATATCAATGGGCTCTTGAACACAGAAATTGGGCAGAAGAACAATGGCGTTTCGTGTGCTTTTCTGATGAGTCTCGTTTTGGTATGAGACCGGATACAAGACGTATACGACACTGGAGAACCCCTGGACGCCAACAGCGATTAAAATCCTGCCAGGAAGTCCATCCTTATAGTGGTGGAACCATCATGGTATGGGCGGGTATTTGGATCGGCGGAAGAACTGAGTTGATTTGGATCAGAGGCAACTTCAACGCTCAAATTTATGCTGAGACGATTGTATCAGACGTCATCGTTCCTCTACAAGTGCAAATCGGTCCCTTATTTCAGTTAATGCATGATAATGCACGACCGCACACCGCAAGAGTTGTAAGACAGACTCTCGCCGCAGCTAACATCAATGTCCTGCCCTGGCCTGCTCAGTCGCCAGACTTGAACCCGATTGAGCATGCATGGGATATGCTACAGAGAAGAGCTCTGCCGAATATGGAGGGTATCCAGTCGCAAGAAGACCTTTTTTTGTTGTTGCAACGAACATGGGCGGCCATTCCACAGCGTGATTTGGATGAACTCATTTTGAGTATGCCAAACCGATGTTCTTGTGTTGTTAGTGTTCGCGGTAGAAACACGGATTATTAATTGTTTAAGTTACCCAATAAAATTTTAAAGAAAACTGTTATTTCAGTCTTTTTTTCGAACTTTAATGTTAGTGGTTCAAATTAGGAAAATGGCAAATTTCTTTATTAATGCAAAGGTGACTTGGTTTATCGTTACTGTGACAAACGAAAACACTTTATTTGATGAATCCTTAAAGAAAATTTTAATTAATATCAATCAGGAGAAAAGTTATTGCAAAAATATATGTTGATCCCTAGACACTTTTGATGTGTGTATTTTAATATTCAGGCCAAATTGATAATAGAAATACCAGTTTAAAATTTCTTACTAATTTTACATCTAAAGTTAGCATAATTTTACCTTTTTCAAACCTATCCCTTTTCCAATTACAGGAGCTACCAAAAAAGTCCCAAACTAATATTCGTGAGAGTGGGCAGTGACTACGTGAAGAGATTGGGGAATATCCTACAAATGTCGGACGCTGTTTTCCATCCCGGATTCAACAGTGAAACCTTGAGGAACAACCTCGCGATCCTTAGGGTAAAATTAACATAATGTTTAAAAAAATCAGGCACACTCACTTACCATAAATTATTATCGTTTAGATTATTTTTTATTGCGATTGAGTGACGACACTCTCTCGTGGTCACCTGCCTATAACAGACACAGTGTACAACACTGTTCTGCGATCATCACCTCGAGACAGCAGTTGCTGAGCCTCGTGTTCCCATTGTCCTTCAAACTGGAACACATTAATGTTTTCATAATATTTGGCAGCAGAATTTCTGGCCGTGCGGTAGTACCCACTCAGACGGAGTCGGGCAAGAGTCCTACCACTTGGAAAAAATATGAATAAACTATTTTTCAACACACTTGCTCATAAAGGGGCTCTTATTTGTGCAAAAACAGTTGAATAATGAAAAATCGACCATAGACCTACCAAAAGTAAAGCAACATAGTTGAAGTTTGTTTTTAAAATGTATGGACACCATTTTTTTGGTGTCGAAACTTTTTTTAAAAACAAAGCAATTTTATTAAACAATCTATAACTCACTAGTGAATAGAACGTGTCATTATTCAACTGTTTTTGCACAAATAAGAGCCCCTTTATGAGCAAGTGTGTTGAAAATAACTATTATTTAAAGGTGCCAGGTACGCTCCACCTTGGGTACAAATTAAGGAGAATAGAGTTCGACAGAGAGCCCGCAAACTTCACAGAAGACGATGGAGTCACTATCCTCGGGTGGGGAGAGAATGATGTAAGATGATTACTATTATACCCGTGTCGTGACGTCATATGTGTATTTCTGGAGACTATAGTCACCATGGACAATTAACTAATCACTACATAGTATAAAACAAAGTCGCTTTCTCTGTCCCCATGTCCCTATGTATGCTTAGATCTTTAAAACTACGCAACGGATTTTGGTGCGGTTTATTTTAATAGATAGAGTGATTCAGTGGGAAGGTTTTTAGCATAATTTTATCCCCATATTTCTACAGGAACGGGAACTACGTGGGTTAAACCGCTAGTTGCTAATATAGCAGCTCCCTGCGGTTTAACCCATGTTAGCTCCTCTGTTATTATTTTTTCAAATCAAATCAAATCAAATCATTTATTAGTATTAACATGAGTAAGTTAGGTGGTACGTATACATTATTTAAGTAACAACATGTTAAGCCTGTTCGGCGTATACATAAAGTATAAAATTGAAATTTTTACATTAAAAAAACAAATTAAAGTGAAATATTAAAAACTTACATTAATAAAATAAAATAATTACAGAGACTTGCTCATTAACATTTAAACAAAATTACATAGTAAACAATAAGTACTAACTAGCAAAGTTTTTTACATATTTACCAAATTATTATGACTAATTTTAGGTAGGAATTTTGAATTATAAAATTTCACAAAAAAAAAAAAACTTGCAATAATAAAATAAAATAATTAATTACAGAGACTTGCTCATTAACATTTAAACAAAATTACATAGTAAACAATAAGTACTAACTAGCAAAGTTTTTTACATATTTACCAAATTATTATGACTAATTTTAGGTAGGAATTTTGAATTATAAAATTTCACAAAAAAAATAAACTTGCAATAATAAAATAAAATAATTAATTACAGAGACTTGCTCATTAACATTTAAACAAAATTACATAGTAAACAATAAGTACTAACTAGCACAGTTTTTTACATATTTACCAAATTATTATGACTAATTTTAGGTAGGAACTTTGAATTATAAAATTTCACAACAAAATAAACTTGCAATAATAAAATAAAATAATTAATTACAGAGACTTGCTCATTAACATTTAAACAAAATTACATAGTAAACAATAAGTACTAACTAGCACAGTTTTTTACATATTTACCAAATTATTATGACTAATTTTAGGTAGGAATTTTGAATTATAAAATTTCACAAAAAAAAATAAACTTGCAATAATAAAATAAAATAATTAATTACAGAGACTTGCTCATTAACATTTAAACAAAATTACATAGTAAACAATAAGTACTAACTAGCACAGTTTTTTACATATTTACCAAATTATTATGACTAATTTTAGGTAGGAACTTTGAATTATAAAATTTCACAACAAAATAAACTTGCAATAATAAAATAAAATAATTAATTACAGAGACTTGCTCATTAACATTTAAACAAAATTACATAGTAAACAATAAGTACTAACTAGCAAAGTTTTTTACATATTTACCAAATTATTATGACTAATTTTAGGTAGGAATTTTGAATTATAAAATTTCACAAAAAAAATAAACTTGCAATAATAAAATAAAATAATTAATTACAGAGACTTGCTCATTAACATTTAAACAAAATTACATAGTAAACAATAAGTACTAACTAGCAAAGTTTTTTACATATTTACCAAATTATTATGACTAATTTTAGGTAGGAACTTTGAATTATAAAATTTCACAAAAAAAAAATAAACTTGCAATAATAAAATAAAATAATTAATTACAGAGACTTGCTCATTAACATTTAAACAAAATTACATAGTAAACAATAAGTACTAACTAGCAAAGTTTTTTACATATTTACCAAATTATTATGACTAATTTTTGGTAGGTACTTTGTATTATAAAATTTTACACAAAAAAATATTAAGAAAAAATAAAATATAAAAAAAGTTAAAAACAGTTACAACAAATATATATATATATCTATACTTAAATTAATAAATAATAAAACAATATTAGAGGCTTATTGAGTCTTGTAGGAATTCTTGGACGGAATAATAACACTTCCGTAAAAGAAGTTTTTTCAATTCTTTTTTAAGATATAAAAGTGAATTATTTTTAAAGATTTGTGGAATTTTATTAAATATTTTAATGCCCATTATATAAATGCTTTTACTGTATTTTGTAGTTCTACAATATGGTAACCGTAGTGTATTTTTATAACGTTCACTCTTAAATGTATCAAAATCAGTAATATTCTTTGCTACAAGTAATGCCGATTCTAAAATAAATAATGACGGTAAAGTAAGTATTTGTAATTCCTTAAAATATTGTTTACATGAGTCAAGTTGTCCAATACCTGTAATGGATCTAATGCATCTTTTTTGTGCAATAAAAGCTTTGTCTACTTCAGTGGAATTTCCCCAAAATAAAATTCCATAATTCAGGATTGATCCCACGTATGCATGATATGCTGTTAAAACGGTTGAGGTATTTGCAACTTTTCTCAGTAAATATAGTGCATATGAGAATTGTTTAAGTTTTTTACATACGGAGTCAACGTGAGCTTTCCAATTTAATGAGCAATCAATTTGCATTCCTAAAAATTTTGTGCTATCAATATTTTTTATTATTTTTCCATTATAATGAATATTTAGTGCTCTATTTATTTTATTAGTATTTGTAAATGTCATATTTTTAGTTTTATCTAAGTTAATTCTTAAGTTATTTAAATTTAACCAGTTAATTATAGCTTCAATAGATTTATTAATATCAATTTGGAAAGTGTTGGGATTGTTTTCTACAAATACAGCAGTACTGTCGTCTGCAAACAATATTAGTGGCTCTTCGATACAATTTGTAATATCATTTATATAAATAATAAATAATAAGGGTCCTAATATAGATCCTTGTGGGACGCCATATTTTACATATCTTGTATCAGATCGGTAGATTAATTCAGTTTTAGTTTTAATGTCAATTCGAGAGATTTCTGTGTATTGCCTTCGGTTTGTTAGGTACGATTTCAGCAAGCTATGTGTGTTATTTCTTATTCCATATTTTTCTAATTTTTTTAATAGTATTTCATGATCTACATGATCAAACGCTTTGCTTAAGTCCATATAAACAGTAGACACTCTTTTTTTGTTTTCTAAAGCACGATAAATTTTATGTAGAAAAATGTTTAGGGCCATATTTATAGATTTCCCTTTACGGAATCCAAATTGTTCTGGAACCAATATATTTTTATTTTCAAAGTAATTATATAACCGATTATAAATTATTTTTTCAAAGATTTTCGAGAATATCGGTATTAGAGCAATTGGTCTATAGAAATTCATATCTGTACGATCTTGTTTTTTGAAAAGTGGAATTACTACCGTTACTTTTAATTTAGTTGGAAATACGCCTGATACTATACATTTATTAATAATATCCGAGATAAGAGGAGAAATAAATACAGAGACTCTTTTAATTATTTTGGTGTTGATTTCATCGTACCCTGTACTTTGTGTATTTTTTAAGTTTTTTATAATATGTTGCACTTCATCGGGGCTAGTTGGTTCCATAAACATTGAATGAGGGGAGCTATATTTTATAAAATTTGTATATGATGTATTAGCGGGAGTTCTATTTATTTTGACATTGTCAATAAAGAAATTATTAAACTCTTCTACAATGATTTTAGGGTTCGTAATTAGATCACCATTAGTAAGTATTTCTTTAATTTCCTCTTTTGGGGTATTATTTTTTTGTTTATTTATAATTTTCCATGTAGCTTTTGCTTTATTATTAGAGTTCAATATGAAGTTATTGTTCTGAGCTTAGTTTTTATTTTAGTTTGTTTAATAATTGATTTGAGTCTTTTAGAATAGGTTTTAAATATAATTTTATTTTGAGTGGTTTTTGAATGCCTATAATTCCACAGTAGCTCTCTTTTTCTTTTTGAGCATAGTTTTATACCTTTGCTTATCCATTTTGGACGTGATATTATATATTTTTTTACTCTAACTAATGGAAAGCATAAATCATAAAACATTTTGAACGTATCATAAAATAGATCAAATGTTTCATTAGCATTATCGTTTATGAAACATTCATGGAAAGTATACTGTTGTAGGCAATCAACAAACTTAACAATATTTTCTTCGCTATAGTTTCTTTTAAATTTATACCAGTAGGTATATCTAAACATCTTTTTTATTGGACAAATCATCAATTGGGCTGTGTGATCAGATAAAGAAAGTTCTAAAACTGAACTTTGTGCACCTTTTATATTATGAGCTATATTATCTAGACATGTCATACTACTTAACCTTGTAGGCTGATTAATGCTTAATTTTAAATTAAAGCAAAGAAGTAATTGTTCAAATTTTTGTGTATTTAAATCATTAATTAACCTATTAATGTTAAAATCACCACAAACAACAAGTTTCTTATTACTGTAGGATATGGTACTTAATAGCTCTTCTAACTTGGTAAGAAACAAATCTAAAATTTTTACTTTAGTATTAGGAGGTCTGTATATGGATAGTATAATTAATTTTTGATCAGTTAATTCAATACCGCTACATTCGAATACATTACATTCGCTACATTCGAATACATTACATTACATTATTCGTAGCGTGATAATGATAATATACCGCCTACCGCCAATAGCCTTCCTTAATCAATGGGCTATCTTACACTGAAAGATAGAAAGAAGACTCTGATTTTTAAATTGGACCAATAGTTCCCGAGTCTAACGCGTTCAACCAAACAGATAAATTGTTCGGTTTTATAAAATTACGAGTAGTATAGATTTATTAGTGGGATACATTGCAGTGTTAATGTTTTTCAGAAAAACACCGCTGCAAATTACAACTTTCAAATATTAGCTTCAGATTTTCTCGATATTTACAACTTCAAGACATGCAAAGCTGTTTACACTGAGTGAGTATACGTATAAGTACATATATTTTCATGACTGATAAGAAGGCAAACGAGCTGACGGCAATGATTGATCTAACCTTGTCTGGAGGTTGATAGGGTAGCACGTATAGGGTGGTTATTGTATTTTATCTTTTTGTTTAAGATTTAGTTATGTTGATTAAGTACTTAGTTATAAGCTTAAGGTTATTATGGGACTGACAAAGTCGTTGCACGACTCAAAGTCCCCAAATAAAATAAAGAATTAATAAAAACTATGTATTTACCTATCATACTGTATACTTGAACTTCTTCTTAACTTTTGACTCTATGTTAAAGATATTCAAAGTAGTCACTTTATTAGTGATACGTCTTCATTTGATTCATATTTAACTACCTACGCTTTCAATAATTAAAATAATTTTCTTTCCAGTCGTTATCTAACAAATGATAACTTCTGTGCCGGTTATAAGACAAAAGGAAATGGAGCTTGCAATGTAAGTACAGATCAAATAAATAAATGGTCATCATCAGCTCGTATACCCACCGACTACTGAATGAAGGCAGTCCCGGATTAATCATCATCAGCTCATATAATGTCCCCACCGAGGAGCACGAGCCTACCCTGAATTAGGGTGATTAGGCCTTAGTCAACCACGCTGGCCAAGTGCGGGTTGGTCGACTTCACACACCACCTTAGAATTTCTTCCCAGATGTGTGCAGGTTTCCTCACGATGTTTTCCTTCACCGTAAGAGCGTCGAAATTAACGTACATATGAATTCGTAAATTGAAAACACATTGGTACGTGGCGCGACTGGCGGGGTTCGATCCAGGCACCTTCCGATCGGAAGTCAACGGCCTCATCCACCGACGCTCAACCTGCGCCACCGACGCTCAAAATTAAACGCTCCCGGATTAAACCCTTAATCAAATTAAGCAATTGCCTAGGGCACCACGTCTGGGGGGGCTCCAGAAAACACCAGAAGGGGCACCAGAACACATAGGGGCCCCAGAACACATAGCTCCCCCCCAGGGTCGTAGCTATAATTGAAATGACAAATGCCTTACCTTGTTGAACATAGCGAACTCAGTGTTAGCTGACCTATTTTTTCGTCGTCAAATTCCACATTTCACTGTAGCAACAGCCCTGGAGACCCGAAGGCTTAGATTGCTTAGGGCATCACGAAGTCTTAATCCGTCACTGAATGGAGACGATCATGCCTTTGCCGACCACAGACGGAGTGCGGGTTGGTCGACTTCTTAGTGTTTGCAGGTTTCCTCACGATGTATAGATTATACAATCTACTTACCTAATAAATAAGTGATAATAAGAGTCCCTAAGTCTCAAATAACCGTACCTACATGTCTTACAAATCAAGTCGAAAACACATTGTTACATGGAACCAGGCACCTTCCCCATCGACGTTCTATTTTTATTATGATTTATTTTATTTTCAGAGGGACGTAGGAGGTCCCGGTATAAGGGGTGGTAGGTTAGTTGGGGTGATCAGCTACGGGTCCCCCAGCTGTGGCATGCATGACTCTCCCACAGTGTTCACGGCCGTGGGACGGTACAGCGACTGGATTGAAAGTGTTATTGCTGAGGTACAGTATTAAAAAAATACAATCCTAGCCTTTATTATAATCTTTTTCGACCGAGAGAGCGAAGCGTTACCATTTCGATAGGCGATGATAATATAATGAGATGATTGTACTGAATGGTTATATTTTGTGTTATGTTGTTTTGCTTTCGTCAGTGCGGATTATGCTTTTTATGTCACTTCGTGATAGAGACCACAGTTTTTAATAAATCCTTACGAAATTTGGCAAAAAATATTATTAATGTTGTTTGGCACTCATTATTCTCCGCTACGTCTATTGCCTACAGAATTACCAGAATATCTGCAAATTATGTCATTATTTGTTGAAAAATAATTCCAAATTATTCAACAGGAACAATCAAAACCAAAGGACATACTTCGTACCCTCTATTCGACGACTGGTTACCCTGAACCTCTCACCACCACTGTCGACTATTCATACATAGACGAACTGGACATGCTGGAAGACGTCATCAAAGAAGTAGTACTAGCCAACACAAGTCTAGTAGACTACCTAATAAACAACAGAATGCCTGAACCAAAAAACGAACAGTCCAAAGCACACGGATATATAAATTTCGAATTCAAATACGGTAATGATAACAAAGAATCTTCAATAGAAAAACCCCCGCCATCTACTTACTCCAAAAATGTGTACCGCGATGATAATGTTGATGAAAGCAAACCTATAGGACGCATTCAAAAAACCAAAGTAATAGAACCTATAATAAACATATATTCAAACGAAAATGAAGACACTACACCAAAGGAAAGTGCTAAATTAGTTACAAAACACAAGAATAAAGTAAAAGGTTTTAATAACGAAAAAATTAAAAATGGTAAAGTTACTAAAAAAAAGAAAGTTAAAAAAGTTGTTGAAAAAAAGAAAGTTGCTAAAGTTAGTAAAAAGAAACATGCGAAAAAGTTTAAAGATTATGATATAAAATTGACCAATTGGACGTCTTCGGACGAAAATAATTCGGGCATGAAAATTGAAATGGAAGATAAAAGTACTGTTAAAACAATAAAAAGCACAAAAGGATATGATGAGGAGACTATAGCACCAGTGAAATCTGAGAGCGATGAGAAATCGAAAGAAAATTCAAAATCTGTTGAGTCCAGTAGCTCTGATACTGATAATAGTTACGTTAGTAAACCAATAGTTTACGTGAACCCTAATGAAGCAAATAAGGGACAATTTGATGACCATATCGTTGAGACAGCGACTGTAGATTCACGCAAAGATGGAGCGGAATACAATTACGAGCCGTATCAACCGATGTTTGATATATTTTGATTCAGTTAATAAACAAGGTTTAATATAATAGTTTTTTTTTTTTGTTGCAATAAACCAGCAAATGCAATACCTCTATTTTTTATGTGATCAAGTGACAAGACGAGCGTGGTGGTCACCTGATGGAGCGCAACACGCCTGTCCATAACAGACAGTGTACAACACTGTACTGCGCTCATCACCCCGAGACATCAGTTGGCGAGTCTCGTGTGCCAGTCATTTCACTGACTACATTGCCCTTCAAACTGGAACACACTAATGTTAATGCACTACTGTTTCGTGCAAGATTTCAACTATCTGATATCTATATTCGTTTTATTTTTCCAAATCTATAATATTCAGACTCTTTATAAAAAGATAAAAACCATATGCGGGGTTATCTGAACCGATTTTAGTCGACCAGTTTCAGACACGTCTTCATTGGAGATCATGAGTGACAGACTGGATTCGAACCCACACCTTTACTGATCGCTCATCCCGCAGTTAGAAGCAATGACTCTCACGCTCATGTGTCATTTCTGAAAATTAATACCACCAATCGTATCGTATGTGGTTGAAATTAGTCGAGGGATTCCACTATAGTAGTATCTATATGTAAGCATGGCCCATATTTTGTTTGATTTAATAATTGTATAATCATAAATGCTTCGGTCTCAGCCGAATCTAAATAAAACTTATCACATCACAAAATTATCACATCTTATCAATACTTATTATAATTCTTATTTTAACAATTACCTGTTTTTACTGAAATTGTACTGTTTATTAGCCTAATGATGAGTATTTTGAATGCTACGTTTCGTTTTTGTCATAATCATTAATTACAAAAGTAATAAACCTCTTTACGAAGGCAGAAAAAAAAAGAAATTCCAAACTTGAACTCCGACGTTATCGGTGACGGCCGGCGGCCAGTGATGACAGCCCGTCAAAACCTGTCACAAAATTAAAATGTCCATCTTAACATTAAAATCAATTTTTGTTCCTCATTCACATAATGTGAGAAGTGTTTACAACAGATGTAGGATCGGAAATCGGGACTGGGTCGGTCACGGGCACAATGGCACCGCCAGTTACATAGATGATGTGCATTTCCCCTTCCCAGCGGTGAGGTTTAAGGCAAACACTAAAGATATTTGGGTAAGTCGAAGAACAAACCAAGTTCAAGAGCTTTACAACAATCTCAGACAAAAATTCAACAAGTAACAATGATAAAACTGGTTTGTTTATCATTTGTGACTGCAACGGCAGAGTAGTTGTCAATCTGAACTGCCAAAGAGCGAAGGTTGGATTCCTTTGCGAGTCAATTGATGGTGAAGCCATAGATTCAAGTGGAAAGTTTATACAGTATGTTATAGTATATTCCCGCAAGATTTCGAATTTTTCGCTGGTAGTCTATACTAATATTATAAAGAGGAAAGATTTGTTTTTTTGTTTGTTTGTTTGTATGTAACGAATAGGCTCCGAAACTACTGAACCGATTTCAATAATTCTTTCACCATTAGAAAGCTACATTCACCCTGAATAACATAGGCTATATTTTATCCCCGTATTCCCACGGGAACGGGAACCACGCGGGTGAAACCGCGGGGCGCTGCTAGTTATTAATAAGTTCAGTGTAATTTGTAGGCTCTCCGTCAAAAAGAGATTGGCGATTGGAAAATGCTATGTTGTGAGGAGAAGAAGGCGCTGTACCGCGCCTCGTTCTGTCAGACGTTCGCCGAGTTCCAACATCCCACGGGGACCTGGAAGTGGGTCATGGGATTCACCCTGATGGGCGTCAGTTTCGCATTCTGGGCCATGATGTTTGTCCACTATTACGGTAATGTTCTTTCAATCAATAATTCCTTTTTTAATTTGTTGCATGTCACATGACAATAATTAATAAGGACTTATAAATACATGTACATATGACAGTACATGTGACACTGTAAGGCTCTATGTATGTTGAGACGGCGACGCCTGCCTCTCACGCTAAGCCTAAGGGTGTTTGCAAGCAGAGGGCTACTACAGTATTAAATTAATCCTACTTAACCAGCTTCGATCAATAATGCCTAAGTTGACCGTAGTTAACCACGCTAAAAACTGTTTCAGCCATACAAGGAGACGCAAAATTAATCACAATATTTTTTTCTCAATACCTTTTAATTTTGTGATGGTAATATTTATGTGGACTTTCAAATATTTTCCTACATATTTGTGACCGTTTCAAAGCACTTACTTATTGAATTTTCGCTGGTGAACGTATTGCACACTTTGACCTCAATGAACGACGAGTTGATGTTATAACTCTTCGTTCAGACGAGGATTTTCAGTGGCCCAAGTTAATTTTGAAGACTATTTTGCTTATTGACGTAAAAAGAAATATTAAAGTAAAAACAATTGCTGTACCCTCTTGTAGTGCTTCTTTTACTCTAGTAAACAAATAAATACCTAAATGAAAATGAAATTTCTTTATTAAATGACTAGCTTTTGCCCGCGACTTCGTCCGCGTGGAATAATGACTTCCGGCAGAATTTGAGTTTTTCCCCCTTTTCTCCCCATAGAGGGGAATTGCTAAAAATCCTGTGAGCAGACCAGGTGATATCCGAGACCATAATCAATCAAAAAAATTGACTGGAAACCAGCTCAAAAAAAAGTTATAGGGATAAATAGTCACAATTTCAGAAAAAAAATTAAAAAAATACAATTTTGTCGATATTTTTTTTATTTTAACCACTAGGAAATTTTTAGCCAAATCGTATCTCCCAAATAGGCCCAGGAACACGCCCATCACGTTTGGTCAACCTTCTACCAAACACCCGGTATAGAGACAGAAGATTAATTTTGCGCCACCTAGTAAAATTCGAAAGTTTTGAGTATACACAGATGACGTAAAAACTGCAGAACCAATTTCGATGAAAGCTGGTGCAGATGTTAAAGAACACATTAGTTTTTTTTTACTACACCATACATAAGTTACTATAAGGGGCAGTCAATTTTTTGTCCAGATTTTCGGCCACTCTTGCCCCTTAGATGTAGACTGACTTAAAATCAGCGCTGTCTCTTGCACCACTAATTTATTATCAATCTTATTTCAACGCATACAATGGCGATAATAACATATCATAATTATTCACTACATCATCTCATTACAGTAACTGACCCCTAACTAAGTTCGAAGCTTATATCTAGGGTCAGAAACTACGCACACACTCATTCACACACAATAGTTTCACAGTTAAAAATGCTCTGTTCTCCGCTCCGTCATGTCACCTCGCCTGCTTCTCAGCATACGCTTAGCCTTAGGCTATCGCTGCGTCGCATGCGCCTGTGCCGCAGCGTACGTAGTTCAATGACGTTCCATGCTTTAGAAAATCTGCTCTGCTCTGCCCTGCGTGGACCTGCGTTGCCTGCATCGTAGCATACGCCTGACCTTAACGTTTTATTTGGTTGCAGTAAACGACCCCCTACCCCCGTCTCTGGCGAAAGAACCGCAGAAGGCGCAGTTACGGCGCATTCTCGAGATCAGGGCCAACCCGATTGACGGCATATCGTCCAAATGGGACTACGACAATGATAGGTGGAAGGTAATTATATCTTGTAATAACCATACGCGGGACATCTTGGTTAGCTCAGTTGTTTGTTGTAAGACCAGTGATGCGATTCAATATTCGTACGACATATTATATTCAGTATACGAATGTGTCCACATCCACATTTTGCGTTATACATTGGGGGCTTTCCAATCACGTATAAAAATTTGTTTGTCTGCCCACGACCGAAAATCTGTGACTGATTTTACAAGAGAAAAATGAACGTGACTCCAGGGGTTAGGTAGAGCTCACATACCCGGGGATGCCTCAACGCATTTCCCCAGGTATAAAAAAAAAAAGGGTTAGGTAGAGCTCAAAACGCGTGAAGAGTAAAGTATACACACTAAATACTTGGCTATATACTTGAAATTCTTGGCATATAAATATTCCGACTTCACTAATTTGAGTTTTATTTAATTTCCAGTAAGTTCCAGTGAAGTGTCCAGTTGCCCAAATAATGGAATTCAACAATTATGTAAACGTTTATTATATATAAAGTATTAATTTGTATACGTCGCCTTATTGGGCCCGCGGGGGGCCAAGAGGGCCCCCGAAGGCGGGGCCACAGGGCCCCACGTGCCACTTCACACCTACTCTATTTGACTGTTGTATTAGGTCTAATTCTTTAATTAATTTAAATAAAATATTTCTATATATGCTGGTTTGTTCATTTAATATATTCCATGGGAGCTGAGGCACAACTGATCACAGATTAGGTAGTAGTCTAGGATCCGGCTGCAGGATTACTGCGCTCATATGTTCTTTGTTAAAAACCATTTTTTTTATGTTTATTTACATTTAGGGCCGATTTTTCCACCGCCAGATAACTTTATTCGACGAATAACTTTGAAATTTTAACAGTTCTTTCATACAAAATCTGTCAAACGTCAATTTTATTCGTCGAATAAAAGTTATCCGGCGATGGAAAAATCGGCCCTTAGGAGAATATACTGATTTTATAGCATTTAACCCCATGTTTCATACCTGACTCAAAAACACATACCTTCTTTGAGCAGAGGTGTTCTTTATTACTGTCTTTAGCGTATATAAGGTATGTTTTTATATCAAAGTAAGAATCATCAAAATTGGTCAACGCGTTTGTCTTATATAACGACATCCTACTAATATTATAAAGCCGAATGTTTGTATGTATGGATGTTTGTTCCTCTTTCACGCTAAAACTACTGAATGGATTTTAATGAAATTTGGTACAGATGTTCCTCATACATAGGAATAACACATAGGATACTTTTTATCCCAAAATTCCCACGGGATAAGGTTCCACGCGGGTAAAACCGCGGGGCACAGCTAGTACGTACATAATAATGAACTCATTACTCTTCTTTGCATCGCACAGTCGGGTGAAAAAGTCTTTGGTGAAAACACAGCGAAACAATAAAAACACCAACCGTCTATCTGTCAGAGTGTTAACACACGTTGGAGTCGATTTTAACTACAATTAGTAATTTATAACATCCTACAATTACATCGGTCGATGTTCGCAAGTTCTATAAATAGGTAGTTGCAGTTATCAACGATTGTGGTGAAATCGGTTTTGTTGAAAAATCTGATTTAAACAACAGTATTAACACAATATTGTCCGATTCAGATTACTTCAGATATTTTTAAAAGAAACTTTGTATTACTGAAATAATTTTTGAACAGATCAGTAATTTATCAGGGTGATTTGGCGCCGCTGGGCAGCGCACAGTGGGCTGAAATCAGCTGTCATAAACTTCCATAGAAAATTTAAATTCCTTTGTGTATGACAGTCGATTTTCAGCCCACACCGTGCCGCGCTGCTGTCGCGCGCGACACAGAAACGCAGCTACTTTCACCATACAATACACCTCCAAACGCGCTTGCGGACCACGGCGCTGTCGAAACGCGTGACCATTAAATCACCCTCAGAGATTACACCCTCAATCAAACTATTGGTACAGGTGTAGATAAAAGGTTTGGTTGACAATCCCAAAGTAAGCATTACCAAGGGGTATGTTTTATCTGACGCTGACTGTACCAATTAATTTAGACAATGAGTATGTATGTATTAGAGGGAGTTTGAAAGTTGCGCCGATTGTAGAAAATATAAGGAGTGCTAGATTGGGATGGTATGGGCATGTGATGAGGAGGCACACCATATAGCTAGGAGAACTATGGATCTGTGTGTGAAAAGAAACATTGGAAGAGGGAGGCCAAAGAAGAGTTGGATGGAGTGTGTGAAAAAGGATATGAATATGAAAGGAGTGGAGTGAATGAGAGTATGACGAGTGATAGAAGCGAGTGGAAGAGGAAAATATATTGTGCCCACCCCACTTAAGTGGGACAAGGGCAGGGAGATGATGTTAGCGAGCGTTATTACGAATATTATCCTAACCTAAGTTAGACACAAAACGAAGGATCGGAAGGAGCCGATGGTATACCTACATTATTCATTTAAAATACATATAAATATTTGAAACCGATTCCCAATAATCAAATTATCATACAAACACTTAATTAATCAATTAAAGCTAAAAGATCCTGATATTTTGTTACCAAACGCAAACTGTATCCTGCAGGATGTTGGTAAATAACTGTTATGTACAAACGTTAGTATATAAGGAGTTAATTGGTGTAGTTATTGTAGTAAATATTACACAGTGAGGGAAAAATGAAGTGTGCTGTGAGTACAATATATACTAATATTATAAAGTTGAAGAGTTTGTTTGGTTGAACGCGCTAGTTTCAAAAACTACTGGTTTGAATTGATAAAGTATTTGAGTGTTAGATCGCTCTTAATAGTGATATTGTTGTCGAATTACTACAAAATTAACATCACTACATAGTATAAAACAAAGTCACTTTCTCTGTCCCTATGTATGATTAGATCTTTAAAACTACGCAACGGATTTTGAGGCGGTTTGTTTTAATAGATAGAGTGATTCAGTGGGAAGGTTTTAGCATAATTTTATCCCCATATTCCTACGGGAACGGGAACTTCACCTGCGTAGTTCCCGTTTCCGCGGGGCGCTGCTAGTAGATTTAAAAAAGGAGTTTGCCATAATTTATTGAAACATTTTTCAGGATATAAAAGACTATATTAGTTACAGTCATAACCATTTATTCCCATTGTAAAGTATATAAATTTTCAAATTATAAAATGTTTGGTTCAATTTATACCAGACAAGCGGCGTCTCGCGCTTTCACCTGCGTGGTTCCCGTTCCCGTGGGAATACGGGTATAAAATATAGCCTATGTTACTCAGGGTGAATGTAGCTTTCTAATAATGAAAGAATTTTTGAAATTGGCGTTAGTTTTCTATGAGTGAATTTCAACAAGTGCCCAAAAATCTTCATTTCCGTGGATTTTTTTGTTTTTAAGTTTTTTTCAAAAATAATTAGCGTTTATTATACTTCTTGATAATGTATGTATTCTTGCTTATTATCAAGCTGATTACTTAAAAAACTAACGAATAACACAAGTTTAAAAATTTCATGCCACGGCGATGAAACATGCGTGCACGGCAATGAAACAAGCGTCCACGGCAATGAAAGAACTGTCCCACGGTAATGAAAGAATCACCACGGAAATGAAAATCCATACATAAAACATTTTTTTTATATACTGACATGAGTATTATATTATCCTAACATACAATATATACACGCCTGTCTCCGAGAAGGAGAGGCATACTCCCCCAGACGGGATATCTACGCCACATCGAATGATAATAATTGATCGAATTTCTTTATAAGATTAACATAAAACCCCTATGATATATGGCCTAAAGATTGGAAAGAATCGCTTTTGATCCCCCTGCTCAAGAAGGGGTCCACAAAATTACGTGCCTTATAAGCATGCTTTCATCATACGGTCTGCCTGTTAGTTTGTGTGGGTGGATATCGGACTTCTTGCGGGATCGATCAATACGGGTCGTTCTTGATGGATGCTCGTCCGATCAAATGGCGATTAATGCCGGTGTTCCCCAAGGGTTAGTACTCATTGCAACACTTTTCCTGTTGCATATCAATGATCTGCCAAAGCCCAGAACCTATGAGTATGCAAATGATTGCACAGTTGTAGAGGATTACATATCAATCCCGCGTGCTAGTGCGGCCGAGACACAGTATTTAAGAGAGGCTATGGTCGATCACACGAACTTTTCCCTTCGGGCAGTCTCCGATTGCCTGATTGATGCCTTGAAGACCCAGGCGGGTCTTTTCTCCGCAAGGAAGACGCTGTTTGAACTGGCTCCTATTTTCCAGAGTGTATCCTTACCTATAGTGGACCACCCTGACCTTCTTGGAATAACGCTGACCTCAACCCTCAATTTTGGTTCATACATTGGGTCAAAGGCTCAACTGGCTGCAAAAAAGCTAGGCGTCCTCTCAAGGGTGCGACGGTACTTCACTCCAGAACAGCTGCTCCAACTCTATTAAGCACAAGTTCGGTCGTGCATGGATTACTGTTCGCACCCTTAGGATGGATCAGCTAAATATCAACTTGAGGGGTTGGAGGCCCTAGAGAAGCGTACCAAGAGACTCCAGAGTTTTGAGCACCGGCAAAAAGTTGCTAGCCTATGGGTTTTTTATCGGATACATTTTGGAGAGTGCGCATCGGAACTACACCGCTTAATTCCCCCATCTCCGTTCTGCCACCGAATGAGCAGGGAAACCGATAAACATCACCCATACATGGTAGATGTTCCATAAGCTCGCACGAAGCGCTTTATAATGCGAATAGCGAGAGTGTGGAACTCCCTGCACAGCTTCTCTGTTCTGAAACTGGAACATACAAATTAAACATACAATCTGGGTCTTTTTAAGTCGCGAGTCAATAGGTACCTTCTAGGTGTGCACGTTCCATCTTAGGCTGTACCATCGCTTTCCATCAGGTGAGTTATAGTCAAGTTCTAGCCTATTCTGGGTAAAAAAAAATGTGCACCCTACCGGACTGTGGCACTTATATCCCATGCCAGTAAGATTATTGAAATAAAACACTTAAACGGATTTTTGTCGTGGTTATATTTTGTTTTACATTTTCTGACGTTTCGGATTCTTTACAGAACCCGTGATCACAGAAAACAAAATATAACAATGAAAAACAAAAAAATAATGAGAAAATGTAAAACAAAATATAACCACGACAAAAATCCGTTTAAGTGTTTTATTTCAATGTGTAGTGTTCGTGTAAATCAAAGATATCAACAGTAAGATTATGTTGCATATCATCCCGGATTAGCAGGCTGAAAAAGAGTTCCTTTTTCTATTACGAAATATAAGTAGGAGAGTTCATCCGTGATCATGGCGCTTGCAACAGCGTTGAAATATCGGAAACACGAAATATTTCAACGCTGTATAATCATAATAATTTGAGAGCTAATAACCATGATAACTATAGAAATTATATAAGTAGGAGAGCCTTAAAAGGGTGGGAGGGAGTCATTACTGTTGGCAGGAACAAGATCAGCAACCTTCGATATGCAGATGACACTACTTTAGCCGCATCCTCTGAGCACGAACTTGCTGAAATGTTCAGCAGAGTAGAACGCAAAACCGAGACAGTAGGACTTTAGGTCAACAAGTCGAAGACAAAGGTTATGGTCATTGACCGAGCTGAACAGATCACACGCACAGGAGAATTGTCAGACCTGGAATTTATGAGCAAGTTTGTATACCTAGGCTGGATGATCAGTAATCAGAGAGGCTGCGAGAAAGAGATTCGAATTTGTGTGGAGATGGGCAAGCAATAAGCAAAATGTTGATAATCTGGAATAGTTGATAGTCCTGGTCTATCCACGCGCTGTAGATCGAAAAAAGATTAAGGCTTTCGATATGTGGTGCTGGAGAAGGATGCCACACATACCGTTAACATCGAGACGTACGGATAGGTAAGTCTATTCTAGAACAACTTGTAAAAACAAGACTGTCTACGATATGTTACCTACGAGTCCTGACCTACTTTGGTCAGATTTGGAGCTACAACGGTCATACAGCCTGGACAAGCTGGTTGTGGCGGGAAAGGTAGACCTACCCGACCTACCCGTTGGTCAAACCTGATCAAGGCAATAACAGGGCTCTCAATTACCAGCTCTGAGAAGAGCCGAAGACAGAGCGGAGTGGAACGGCTGGTACACGACTCCATTACAGTGCATCAGAACGGACACGATCTTAAGGAATCAAGAAAACGAGCTAGAAGGAGTACAGTAAATACAAATGAGTTATTTACTGTACTTATAAGTCTTTACTTAAGTCTTTTGTCGTATTGCAGAGATATTACTTGACGAGTACTGTACTGTCAGTATTCGGCGTCTGCGGCGATGCAGCAAGGTGTTGTGGTACGCCTTGAAGGGCGCTTGCTAGGGTCTAATATAGCTCGCGGCCAATCCACTGCATCCCTCCTGCCACCGTTCGTACCAGGTCACTGGTCCACCGGGGCCTGGCAGTGCGGGACGAGAGAGTGGGTTTGCACCAGCGCAACCGCTTACCCACTATAAATTATTCTCGCGCAGATGAACCTCGGCATTATTTCGGTCTCGGATTTTGAAGTCCTATGGCGACGGGGCGACGGTGGTGGGAATTCGGTTCACGGTGAATCCGGTTCTTAGCTGTTTCCCTGCACATAGGCGGTCTGACGAGAGTGGTCGCTCCTGGCTTCGACTGAGGCGGGAAGTTGGGTTCGGCAGCACGTCTGATGACTAAGCAGCCCTATTTAGGATCGCTCTGCTTACCTCTGCATAGAGGAGGGGCCTAGAAAAGGTGGCCTAAACATAGTCCGTCTCAACTCTTACCCGTATGGCAAACCGCGGTCATCGGGCACCGACATAATCGCGGTCGAAAGATACAGGCTTTGCAAGCCATATCAGAGCTCACGACCGAGCTCATTAAGCCGAGGCTCGCCGTTGACGGACACGTCAAGGAAGACGATATATATGTCAGTATTCGGTACACTGTATCACAGGTAAATATGTTTTCCTTGCCTATCATACCATGGCGATGAAAATATAAGTCACGGAAATGAAAGACCTGGCCACGGCGATGAAAGTAATTTGTTTTAAAAGACACGGCAATGAAATTTTTTTCATTGCCGTGTCTTTTTTTTCATTGCCATAGCAAATATTTGCTATGGAAACCACGGAAATGAAAGCATGGCGATGAGAAACGAGTCGAAAATTTTAAATTACATAAAATCTATTAGGTATTCTAAGAACTAAACAATTCACAAATAAACAGAAGAGTATGGGCATTCTATCGAATGCTCAATCAAGAGTATAAACTTGTTCAAACAGAAGTTATACCTATACACGGCGATGAAAGAAAAAATGTCCTGTAACAAAAATGGGATACACTTACATTTATAGCTTGAAAACGCAGGCACGTGGACACGTCCTTCCACGTCGAGCACTGAGGCGGTACTATTGGGCAACGTTTAGCACACAGAGAAGGAGACGCAAGTCTTTAGGTGGAACAATATGTTTAAAAATGTTTTTGACATGGCGATGAAAGGAAGTTCTGGGACAAATGTTTTTCTAGTAAGCATTCGTTGTATTGTTTAAATATTTGATTAAGTGTATTCCGTAACAATACCTTAACTATCCAAGTATCATATAAAACTAGGTTTCAATGTATTCAACCAATAGGTTTTCATCAAGGAGGTATAATACACATCAAGGTGAGTTGTGGACAGACACGGCGATGAAAGATTTCGAGGTTTAACATTTTTTTCTGGAGTACCTATTAATCCCAGTAATGAAATATTTAGTGCCTCACATAGGTGACTATTTCATCTAACCAAAAAAAAAGTTTTAAACATTATAACTATATTTTTTAGTACCGATTTCATAGTTGCCACGCAAATTTAGGCGCCGGGATATTCACTCATATATATCGTCTTCCTTGACGTGTCCGTCAACGGCGAGCCTCGGCTTAATGAGCTCGGTCGTGAGCTCTGATATGGCTTGCAAAGCCTGTATCTTTCGACCGCGATTATGTCGGTGCCCGATGACCGCGGTTTGCCATACGGGTAAGAGTTGAGACGGACTATGTTTAGGCCACCTTTTCTAGGCCCCTCCTCTATGCAGAGGTAAGCAGAGCGATCCTAAATAGGGCTGCTTAGTCATCAGACGTGCTGCCGAACCCAACTTCCCGCCTCAGTCGAAGCCAGGAGCGACCACTCTCGTCAGACCGCCTATGTGCAGGGAAACAGCTAAGAACCGGATTCACCGTGAACCGAATTCCCACCACCGTCGCCCCGTCGCCATAGGACTTCAAAATCCGAGACCGAAATAATGCCGAGGTTCATCTGCGCGAGAATAATTTATAGTGGGTAAGCGGTTGCGCTGGTGCAAACCCACTCTCTCGTCCCGCACTGCCAGGCCCCGGTGGACCAGTGACCTGGTACGAACGGTGGCAGGAGGGATGCAGTGGATTGGCCGCGAGCTATATTAGACCCTAGCAAGCGCCCTTCAAGGCGTACCACAACACCTTGCTGCATCGCCGCAGACGCCGAATACTGACAGTACAGTACTCGTCAAGTAATATCTCTGCAATACGACAAAAGACTTAAGTAAAGACTTATAAGTACAGTAAATAACTCATTTGTATTTACTGTACTCCTTCTAGCTCGTTTTCTTGATTCCTTAAGATCGTGTCCGTTCTGATGCACTGTAATGGAGTCGTGTACCAGCCGTTCCACTCCGCTCTGTCTTCGGCTCTTCTCAGAGCTGGTAATTGAGAGCCCTGTTATTGCCTTGATCAGGTTTGACCAACGGGTAGGTCGGGTAGGTCTACCTTTCCCGCCACAACCAGCTTGTCCAGGCTGTATGACCGTTGTAGCTCCAAATCTGACCAAAGTAGGTCAGGACTCGTAGGTAACATATCGTAGACAGTCTTGTTTTTACAAGTTGTTCTAGAATAGACTTACCTATCCGTACGTCTCGATGTTAACGGTATGTGTGGCATCCTTCTCCAGCACCACATATCGAAAGCCTTAATCTTTTTTCGATCTACAGCGCGTGGATAGACCAGGACTATCAACTATTCCAGATTATCAACATTTTGCTTATTGCTTGCCCATCTCCACACAAATTCGAATCTCTTTCTCGCAGCCTCTCTGATTACTGATCATCCAGCCTAGGTATACAAACTTGCTCATAAATTCCAGGTCTGACAATTCTCCTGTGCGTGTGATCTGTTCAGCTCGGTCAATGACCATAACCTTTGTCTTCGACTTGTTGACCTAAAGTCCTACTGTCTCGGTTTTGCGTTCTACTCTGCTGAACATTTCAGCAAGTTCGTGCTCAGAGGATGCGGCTAAAGTAGTGTCATCTGCATATCGAAGGTTGCTGATCTTGTTCCTGCCAACAGTAATGACTCCCTCCCACCCTTTTAAGGCTCTCCTACTTATATAATTTCTATAGTTATCATGGTTATTAGCTCTCAAATTATTATGATTATACAGCGTTGAAATATTTCGTGTTTCCGATATTTCAACGCTGTTGCAAGCGCCATGATCACGGATGAACTCTCCTACTTATATTTCGTAATAGAAAAAGGAACTCTTTTTCAGCCTGCTAATCCGGGATGATATGCAACATAATCTTACTGTTGATATCTTTGATTTACACGAACACTACACATTGAAATAAAACACTTAAACGGATTTTTGTCGTGGTTATATTTTGTTTTACATTTTCTCATTATTTTTTTGTTTTTCATTGTTATATTTTGTTTTCTGTGATCACGGGTTCTGTAAAGAATCCGAAACGTCAGAAAATGTAAAACAAAATATAACCACGACAAAAATCCGTTTAAGTGTTTTATTTCAATAATCTTACTGGCATGGGATATAAGTGCCACAGTCCGGTAGGGTGCACATTTTTTTTTACCCAGAATAGGCTAGAACTTGACTATAACTCACCTGATGGAAAGCGATGGTACAGCCTAAGATGGAACGTGCACACCTAGAAGGTACCTATTGACTCGCGACTTAAAAAGACCCAGATTGTATGTTTAATTTGTATGTTCCAGTTTCAGAACAGAGAAGCTGTGCAGGGAGTTCCACACTCTCGCTATTCGCATTATAAAGCGCTTCGTGCGAGCTTATGGAACATCTACCATGTATGGGTGATGTTTATCGGTTTCCCTGCTCATTCGGTGGCAGAACGGAGATGGGGGAATTAAGCGGTGTAGTTCCGATGCGCACTCTCCAAAATGTATCCGATAAAAAACCCATAGGCTAGCAACTTTTTGCCGGTGCTCAAAACTCTGGAGTCTCTTGGTACGCTTCTCTAGGGCCTCCAACCCCTCAAGTTGATATTTAGCTGATCCATCCTAAGGGTGCGAACAGTAATCCATGCACGACCGAACTTGTGCTTAATAGAGTTGGAGCAGCTGTTCTGGAGTGAAGTACCGTCGCACCCTTGAGAGGACGCCTAGCTTTTTTGCAGCCAGTTGAGCCTTTGACCCAATGTATGAACCAAAATTGAGGGTTGAGGTCAGCGTTATTCCAAGAAGGTCAGGGTGGTCCACTATAGGTAAGGATACACTCTGGAAAATAGGAGCCAGTTCAAACAGCGTCTTCCTTGCGGAGAAAAGACCCGCCTGGGTCTTCAAGGCATCAATCAGGCAATCGGAGACTGCCCGAAGGGAAAAGTTCGTGTGATCGACCATAGCCTCTCTTAAATACTGTGTCTCGGCCGCACTAGCACGCGGGATTGATATGTAATCCTCTACAACTGTGCAATCATTTGCATACTCATAGGTTCTGGGCTTTGGCAGATCATTGATATGCAACAGGAAAAGTGTTGCAATGAGTACTAACCCTTGGGGAACACCGGCATTAATCGCCATTTGATCGGACGAGCATCCATCAAGAACGACCCGTATTGATCGATCCCGCAAGAAGTCCGATATCCACCCACACAAACTAACAGGCAGACCGTATGATGAAAGCATGCTTATAAGGCACGTAATTTTGTGGACCCCTTCTTGAGCAGGGGGATCAAAAGCGATTCTTTCCAATCTTTAGGCCATATATCATAGGGGTTTTATGTTAATCTTATAAAGAAATTCGATCAATTATTATCATTCGATGTGGCGTAGATATCCCGTCTGGGGGAGTATGCCTCTCCTTCTCGGAGACAGGCGTGTATATATTGTATGTTAGGATAATATAATACTCATGTCAGTATATAAAAAAAATGTTTTATGTATGGATTTTCATTTCCGTGGTGATTCTTTCATTACCGTGGGACAGTTCTTTCATTGCCGTGGACGCTTGTTTCATTGCCGTGCACGCATGTTTCATCGCCGTGGCATGAAATTTTTAAACTTGTGTTATTCGTTAGTTTTTTAAGTAATCAGCTTGATAATAAGCAAGAATACATACATTATCAAGAAGTATAATAAACGCTAATTATTTTTGAAAAAAACTTAAAAACAAAAAAATCCACGGAAATGAAGATTTTTGGGCACTTGTTGAAATTCACTCATATGTCAGTATTCGGTACACTGTATCACAGGTAAATATGTTTTCCTTGCCTATCATACCATGGCGATGAAAATATAAGTCACGGAAATGAAAGACCTGGCCACGGCGATGAAAGTAATTTGTTTTAAAAGACACGGCAATGAAATTTTTTTCATTGCCGTGTCTTTTTTTTCATTGCCATAGCAAATATTTGCTATGGAAACCACGGAAATGAAAGCATGGCGATGAGAAACGAGTCGAAAATTTTAAATTACATAAAATCTATTAGGTATTCTAAGAACTAAACAATTCACAAATAAACAGAAGAGTATGGGCATTCTATCGAATGCTCAATCAAGAGTATAAACTTGTTCAAACAGAAGTTATACCTATACACGGCGATGAAAGAAAAAATGTCCTGTAACAAAAATGGGATACACTTACATTTATAGCTTGAAAACGCAGGCACGTGGACACGTCCTTCCACGTCGAGCACTGAGGCGGTACTATTGGGCAACGTTTAGCACACAGAGAAGGAGACGCAAGTCTTTAGGTGGAACAATATGTTTAAAAATGTTTTTGACATGGCGATGAAAGGAAGTTCTGGGACAAATGTTTTTCTAGTAAGCATTCGTTGTATTGTTTAAATATTTGATTAAGTGTATTCCGTAACAATACCTTAACTATCCAAGTATCATATAAAACTAGGTTTCAATGTATTCAACCAATAGGTTTTCATCAAGGAGGTATAATACACATCAAGGTGAGTTGTGGACAGACACGGCGATGAAAGATTTCGAGGTTTAACATTTTTTTCTGGAGTACCTATTAATCCCAGTAATGAAATATTTAGTGCCTCACATAGGTGACTATTTCATCTAACCAAAAAAAAAGTTTTAAACATTATAACTATATTTTTTAGTACCGATTTCATAGTTGCCACGCAAATTTAGGCGCCGGGATATTCACTCCTATCTGTCTGTCTGTGGCATCATAGCTCCCGAACGGATGAACCGATTTCAATTTAGTTTTGTTTTGTATTACAGGGGAGTGTTCTTAGCGTAATTACGTGCGAGTGTTCTTAGAACGTTTGATGGAAATCGGTTGACCCGTTTAAAAGTTATGGGGGTTTGAAAGTAATTGTGTTGGGGGTTTTTTAAATTTTTCATTTAATGTTATTGGACTTGTTTTAACAATAATTTTAATGTGTGTGTTACCTATATTAGAAAGTCTCCAAACGACTACTACCCACAAATACAGGCTGTATTTCTCTTAGAGAGTATTATTTTCTTTGCTGTATTTAGTCGAAGTATTACTTTCTACCTTATAGGAAGTAGGAAATACAAAGTGTGTGATTAATATTTTCAGATAGCAATCGTCCTCGCCATAATCGGCATGGCGTTGGCCAACCCTGCGCCCTCGCTCAGCTACGGCATAGGTAACTATTACCCCTCTCTGGCTACTTAGTCTAATGTACTGAATAGTTGATTGACTGCCGTATTTAGGACTCCATCAGAGGCCTCGAGGAGGACGGGTCAATAAGCTGTCTACCAGCAAATACTTCAGACACTAGGTAACATAAGATATATCTATTTATCTACTCTTTTACATAGTACTAGTTCCCGTGTGAATACGGGGATAAAATATGGCCTATGTCACGCACTGATAAATTAGCTTTCTATTAGTGAAAGATTTTTTAAATCGGTTTCGGAGCCTATTTGTTACAAACAAACAAATCTTTCCTCTTTATAATATTAGTGTAGACAAATGTCTCATAAAATTTTAAACAGCATATAAATTGTGAAAACCAAAATCATATTTGAAAGATGCCTGCACATGTAACCATGAAATAACTAAGTGTTTATGTTGTATTGTAGTTTTCTGTAAAATGTACCATTGAAATGCTAAAAGTAACTCTGTCGGTCCGTTACATTTTCACGTTTAAACCACGAAACCGATTTTGATGAATAACATAGATTAGATACTAGAGCTTGGGAAAAGATATGTGTTTGTCTCAAATTGCCCGTGGCACTACCAGAATCAAAGGAAAAAATACTTCTCCGTGACACTACTTTCCTTTGACTCTACTGGTAGTGCCGTAATAACTTTTAGCATAATATATTTCATCTTACTTTAATTTGTCTTGATTCAAAAAAATAAAAAAAAATCCTAAACTTACTAAAATAAATCTATTTCTATCCATCCAGCTTCTCCCCTGCTGTATCCGTCAGTATCCGTGAGCTCCAGCATTGTCAACCACGGCTACCACGTCCCAAAAGTTGTCGTCGCTGCCCCCATCATCAAGACCGTCGCAGTGGCCCCCGTGTTCAAGGCTCCCATCACCTATAGCCTCGGCTGGGGAGGTTACGGAGGCTACGGCTTAGGCTACGGTCTCAAAGGCTACGGATGGGGAGGCTACGGTCTAGGCTACGGTCTCAAAGGCTACGGATGGGGCGGCCTAGGCTACGGAGGCTACGGATTAGCCAAAGGATGGCACTAACCTGACGGATCAAAATTCAAATTCACTTTTCGAAATACCTTTTTTAACTGTATAGTATTTCTGTTCAGTGATTTCATATTATAATATCAACTGTTTATATTTGTTTTATTATCCTTTTTTTATTAGTTTTGTTTTATTGGATTTGTGCTGTATTTCAAAATGGTTGTGTTTGAGAAGTTGTTTTTTCTGTTAGTGAATGTTTTAATGGTATTTGCACATATGGAGCCGGAGCCTAATTTTTCTGAGTTGCGGTCTGATGATGAATGTAAGTATTGCACTAATAATTATTATAATAATTATTTAGATAACTTTTCCTTTCAAGGGACTATTAAGGAGTCAAAGCCAACACACGGAAGCCCTTTGATAATCTTTCATTATTATTATTACATAATACTAGCTGCGCCCCGCGGTTTCACAGGCGTAGTTCCCGTTCCCGTGGGAATTACGGGATGAAAAATAGATGTTGGCCGATTCTCAGACCTACTGAATATGCTCACAAAATTTCATCAAAATCGGTCAAGCCGTTTCGGAGGAGTATGGCAACGAAAACTGTGACACGAGAATTTTATATATTAGAAGATATGTATATCTATCTACCTAAGTAATTTTAACTGGACTAGGGGACTGAAATTAATTATGAATTTATGAGCAGAGTTTAGAATTATGAATATTTCAGAATTCAATGACAAAGTGTAGGTATGTGAGTAATGTAGATACTTGAGTTGGTGTTTTTCAAAACCGGGTAATTTCAACGCTTAACAGCGTTGCTTTATTTGAAAAAGATAGAGAAATTATTTATTTTGATTCAAAATGCGTTTTTAACCCCCGACGCAAAAAGAGGGGTGTTATAAGTTTGACGTGTCTGTGTGTGTGTGTGTGTGTGTATATCTGTCTGTCTGTGGCATCATAGCTCCCGAACGGATGAACCGATTTCAATTTAGTTTTTTTTTGTATTAAAGGTACTTACGTGTGAGTGTTCTTAGACATGTTTGATGAAAATCGGTTGACCCGTTTAAAAGTTATGGGGGTTTGAAAGTAATTGTGTTGGGGGTTTTTTAAATGTTTAATTTAATGTTATTTACACTGGAAATAAGAAACCCTTTAGTATTGTTTTCAAATGTATTGTAATTGACATCCTAGCCGATAACAAGTGCTACCTATTTCTTTACAACTTACAATGTAATACTGAATTATTGTACTCAGTTTTGTCTGACCACTGATGCGTGGCTTCGTAATGTTAACCAATATTAACGGAATTATTAATTACGGAATGTGTTAATATTTAACACAATATTCAGACGGTATGATAGGAAGAAAGAAAGAAAAGAAAAATCGTTTATTCGACACCAACACAAAACAATACACAATTTATTTTTGATAACTAAGAAATAATACACTTAGTTTTTGATTTATAGTGCTTTGTGTCAAAAAGGTATTGGCTCAGCATGTGTTGAAGCTGTATTCAACGCTGATTTTCAGCCAACCCCTGAGACCTTTCGGACGCGACTCGGTACTACCCATGTTATCATTGGACTCACATAGAAAGGCACGTATCCTCACAGAAAGATAGTTCTTTCTTCCGCGCGTAGCCTGCTACTACTTTGAAATTTTAATGGCAAAGTAAATTTTGTCGAGACCTTTTGTCGATTGGTGGGAAATAGTGATAAGTACCTACTTAATTTTACGAAAAAAAAACAATAATAAATATTGTATAGATAAATTGGTTCCTGTTCCCATCTGCCTGTCATCAAACAATATCACATGACACTAATGCTAGGGAAGGTTCATATCTGACGGAACATGTGTCGCGTATTATCGGTCGCGTAACGCCAGAACAGACAAATGTATAGAAAAAAACACTTCACTGTTCACACTCAACGCACTAACGTATTATCGGCTGAGTTCCGTCAGATATGAACCTTCCCTTATACTTTCACATCTCTACTCTTTAATTATTTATCCATAATAATACCATACGGCAGTGGACAAAGAAGAGCTGATGCGTCGTAACGCGGCGCCCTCGTGGCAGTACGAGGGTATACCGATAGCCATCCCGGACAAGAACCACACGAGACCCACACCCACTACCACCACCACTACCACTACCACTACTAGTAAGTATGGACAGGTAACTGTTACTGACTGACTGATCTGTCAATAATGATGCGTCTGTCGTAACGCGGCACCCGGCCCGCGTGTCGTAAAACACTGCTCATTTCTGATCTATTTATTTGAACCTCAAACTACTGAACGGACGGATTACATTTACTGTTACACAGACAGTTATTAAGATGTAGGATCCGCCAAAAACGCTGGAAAAGTCCCAGGAAATTCCTTCCATTTCATACCTATTTCACGTCCATGAAAAATTTAACTGCCATTTTTGTGGGTCGTGGGGCTTTTGGGACCGGGACCGCGGTCCAAACTTACACCTTTTAATTTTATATTATTTTTGAGTAGTATTTCGGGACCACAAGAAAAATGAGTTTAAAGTACAGTTAACAAAAACATAGCAAATAAATTTAATATAAATATATCTTCTTCTACAGAGTAAACTTTTCAAGTGGGCGTGGTAGACTAAATCCGAAAAAATGCTAAAAGAAGTCTCGAGACCTATTTTGATAAAAACAAAAACTACATCATTATATTTTTGAAAAATCTATATTCTTTGCCAGGAATCAAACCAGTTGAGTATGCCACAAAAATGTACACACCCTGTATTATCGTGTCATCTGAAAGTGTTGCTATTAAAGAAACTACTCTTTTCAGCATTTATTGAGATTCCTTATAAGTAGTTTCGGATATCGTCTACCAAACCTACTTGAAAAAGTCATCCTGTATAGTTATAATATAGTTTTCAACACACTTGCTCATAAAGTGGCTCTTATTTTTCCGCAATCAGGCACATAATGACACCTATTATTCACAAGTGAGTTATAGATTTTTTAAAGTGCTTTGTTTTTAAAAATGTTTCGGTACAAAAAAGATCGTGTCCATAGATTTTAAAAAGAAATTCACACCATTATGCCTTACTTTTGGTACGTCCATGGTTGAATTCTGTGTGTGAGGCAGTATCTTGACAGTATGTACTTTATGTTGACTTCAATTTTTTTTTATAAGTACTTATAATATTCTTATAATCTATGCCCATTATAATTTCCATTGTTATGTTGGATGCGCGCGAATAGGAAAACTGTTTATTTATTAGCGACAACATAGCCGAGGATAGTAATCATCAATATACACGTGTATCATACAACGTTTTTCAACACACATGCGAAAAAAATAATAAGAAAATAACATTTTTCATTAATAAAGGAACAGTTTTCATATTCGAGCGCATCCAACACAACAATGGCGATCGGTCTAACATTTAAACAATATACTTATAAAAAAATGGACGAATTAATGAATGAATGGAATCGACCATAGACGTACCAAAAGTAAGACAACATAGTTGAATTTGTTTTTAAAATGTATGGACACGATTTTTGTGCTTTCGAAAATGCAACTTAAAAATAATGCAACTTAAAAAAACCTTTAACTCACTTGTGAATAATAGGTGTCATTATGTGCCTGATTGCAGAGAAATAAGAGAATAGGTCGCGGTTCGAGCGTTTTGTAAAATATAATAAAAATGGCTTTATTGAATAGTCGCGTTTCGTGCGCCCAGTCATTTTGGTTCACTTTGATTCGTTCGTCATTGGTATTTTACATCAAACTCACAGATTTACTAACCGAATAGACATGGCAAAGGGCTTACCTCGCAAGTCACAGATACTTGAAATTATTGAAGTATTCCAATTAAACTAAATATTATCTTAATTTAGTTTCAAACATATATTATTGTTGTGAAGACTTAATATATGTATTTAAATATACTTACTAAGAGTATAAGAATTTTTATTTAAAAAATAACGCTTTAAGGTTATGCTGTCCTGGTACTTCTAATAATAAATTCTCCAAGACCAAGACCAATTACTTTATTTAATATTGTGAATCAATTTAACAAAGTTTTAGACCTCTTCTACATTTATGTTCTCCTGGTATTTAAAATAAATTATTGTAAAATTTCTTTTAAATAATGTGTTTATTTTGAACACAGTAATATGTTTTTTTTGTTAACTGTACTTTAAACTCATTTTTCTTGTGGTCCCGAAATACTACTCAAAAATAATATAAAATTAAAAGGTGTAAGTTTGGACCGCGGTCCCGGTCCCAAATGCCCCACGACCCATTTTTGTGACTCCACCAATTTTTCTTCCAAACTTTTGCCACATCTTAATATGATTTGTGGTTTTGACTAGACTTGATGGAATGGCAGTTTTACATGAACCTGAAGCGACACTAAAGGCCTATTTCACCATCTTCATGTAACGTTCCGAGTAGTCACATGTTTTGTCTCTGTCACTTGATATAAAGTAAGAAAGAGACAAAACTAACTTTACTTGGTGAGTAACTTTACTTGAAGGTCGTGAAATAGGCCCTAAGAGTGATACATATTTTCCACCCTCATTATAACTCCCCCCAGCGACGACCCCGGCGCCCTACCCCCCACTGGACCCGCGGTTCCGGCGCATCTACAACCCGGACGAGAGCGCGCGCGTCGAGGAGTACCCCTTTATGGCGGCGCTACTGATGAACAGCGAGCTCTGGTGTGGGGGAGCCATCATCAGTCCCGACACAGTGCTTACTGCCGCGCATTGTTTGCAACTGTGAGTGTTTGGAAGTTGTTTAAGGAGTTTCGTAAAGATATAGATAGGAAATAATTGAAGAAGAGAGACATAAACTTTTACTTCATAATAGGCTAGGCATGACTGCCCTTTTTTTTCACGCTGGGGCAAGACATTACGTCGTCTACCACCGGTAATCGAAGAGGAGATCCCGGTGATTATTTAGGGCTCTCCCCGAGGCATGACTGACCTGGGTTTGCAACCTAAATGTTTAACGAAAATCCAGCTAAGTACGAGTATATATTCTGAAATTTTTGGGCTAATTTTCAAGCGTAGCAGCTGACTAAAAGCTGAAGTAGATAGGTCTATTCATACTATGATTTGGCAGACTGTCGTATTTCATACGTGAAAATCTATACTATGGAGTTAGCTTGCATAATCCTAGAAGTACAAAAACCCCTAAACAAATAAAATAGCAAAGCGGCCTACGTCCGCTCGTGATCCAGACATACTATTATTCATAATTCTATCTATTACTATGTCTATGAATAGTAATAACCAAATTCCTCCAGCCAGTACAACAACCGTTTCTTCCGCGAATACGTCAAGATGCTAACAGTCAGAGTCGGCTCCAACAACGCGACAGCTGGAGGCGAACTGCTGCAAGTCACCGAGATATACTTCCACCCAAACTACAAGGCTAACACGTTGGAGTTCAACTTCGCTCTCTTGAAGTTAAACAAGAACATGACCTTCGGGAGAACTCCCAAGATTGAGGCTATAGAGATGTCGGATAACAAATTGGTGCCGGTCGATAATAAGATCCTGTTCTTGGGCTGGGGATCAGTCATGGTAACTAATTCTTGTAACTCTCTAAAACTGGATAATTCTTTGAATATTTGTTAGGGACAGGTGTTAGCGGGATCTTCCAGGCCGAAAATGCTTAATTTATAAACAAGACAGTTTTGACAATAAGTATATTTTATGGGACATTTTTATTTTTTATGGTAGAGCAACCTTACATTATGAACCAATAAATGATTTACATGCTATCCTTAGGGGCATAAGGATAGCATGTAAGGTTGCTACGCAATGAAGTCCTGTAACTTAAAATAATCATGAGTTTTTTAGGGATAACACAGGATTTTAAAGGAATGGGTTTTGCACTGGACGTTAACGTGCAAAACACAGTAGATATCACTACTATATGACGCCGATTTTCGAGTCGAGGTCGAAATAGCGCTGGTTTGAACTGCTATAATAAACAGTTTTGCTCTAGGACTATTGAATTCAATAATAACATTTGTCATGGCTGCAGGGTTTCAGCGGTTCAGGGGGCCAAGTATTGCTTCAGAGAGTAGAGCTGCCTATTTACGACCTGGCTGACTGCCAGGAAGTTTATGGAAAGTAAGTTGCAAAGTTAAGTTATAAAGAAATCTTACAACCGCAATAGTTGATTAATGAAGTTTGGAATTCGACGACATAAAGACGAAATTGGCATTCTGCCTGGTATGATTTACTTAACTCTTTTTCAAAGCAATATACCTAATCATGCAAATCAAAGCATAATCTTGTCTATCAAAACTAACTTCTTCTTCTTTGCGTGTCGACTCATATTTTTGAGGACCAGAACTCGGCCACCGATATGGCACTATCAGTGGCCTTATCAAAACTAACTGGCTGCCGTGAACCTAATCGAGCATTCTAAAATTTCTGAGGGTGGTATTGGATTACAACAGTGCTACGATACAGCACAACCCTGGGTTTCAAATCCCGGCTAAGGTGAAATGTTTGAATGTATTTCTATTGATATCGCAATTATTTTTCCAGGAGTTTGGTGACACGCAACAATTTTTGCGCCGGATTCATAACTGTGGCCAAAAACGTTTGCAATGTAAGCACTTACTCCAAGATAGTTAGAAGTTATTAAGTAAAGAAGGTATCTGCAGTCATGGCCTCATTATCCGAGATGGTAAAAATGTTTAAACAATCACTTGTTCCATTGCATGGGATGGTCGATTAAATTACATGGGCTAAAAGAGGGACGGGTATTTGTAGTAAGTAAATGTAGATTTGTGTTTTAAGCGACTGCTATCAGACTTTCGCATTCCATTTTTTGGTTTAACCACAGGTTAAACGAATTTTTGAGGGCTCTCTTCCCGAAGTAATAACACTTAAGGGCTCAAACTACCCATAACGACGTCGATGATGCAAAGACTTGAGGATTCTTGCTACCCTTAGGCCATGTAAATTCTCTATCTACAAACTGACCACTATACTAACACTCCCCTCCACTTCCTCTCAGCACGACGCGGGCGGTCCAGCTATAATGGACGGCGTGCTGGTGGGGATCCTGTCGTTCTCGTCCAAGCGCTGCGACACGCGGGACCAGCCGGCCGTGTTCTCCACTGTGGGCGCCGCCACACCCTGGATACTCAATGTCGGAGAGAAGAAGGTTCAGCTCAGGTATGGTATTACTAAGCGTCAATACCAACCGGATCGGCAACGAAGCAAATCGCATTTCAGTTTCATACGAATTTTAACTTTATTTATATACAGGGTGTCCCGTTAGTACTGGACCAACGGAATGTGGAGGATAGGGGAGACCGTTACCTACCAGAATCACCAAAATTTATTGTCCTAGGCCTCATAGTTTTGAAGTTATAACGTTTTTTAGTAAGTAGGTGAAATTATCGTACTATGTGCACATTTTTCTTAATTCTACAAAATCTATTACTTATTTTGATGTTATTTTTATTCAAGGGCGTTAAGAATACATAGGTTTTTCTAATTTAAATCATTTTTTAGTGTAGTTATCATTAACATTAAAATTAATCAACAAAACAAGTGCAATTGTTAAATTTCAAAATACTCTAAGTGGTATTTGAGCTGAGCTGGTGTAAAAAAAATTATTGTAGCCTTGTGGCACTTTATTTTAAAAACATCTACATATCATAAGGATTACAAAAACGTATAACACTGTGGTTTCAAATGAGTAGTTTTTTATTTTAACTAATATCAACGTAAAAGGGAACTTTTGAGAGAAAACAAAAATTCATTGCTAATTATGGAAATTCGTTTATTACTCAATTTATTTTTACATTAAGGGTTCAAAATGCTTTTCTTTAGCTCTTGTGCATTAAAACATCTTCGTATAAAGTCTTTTTGTAAACTTGTTTGGGCTCTTTGATGTTTTTTTATCAATTCAGCAACATGATTGAAATTTTGTGATAACTCTCTTTTTATCAGAAATATTTGTCTCATTAACTGTTTCTTTGAGGAAACCCCATAGAAAATAATCCAAAGGATTCAAGTCTGGAGATCGTGGCCTATTTCATGGCCGATCGCTGGCCATGAAATAGTACCTTCGCGTCCAAACCATCGATTTGGGAACGTCTCATTCAAAAATTCAGTCACTTACCGTGAATAGTAATTCTCTCCCGCGCAGTTTCAGGCCTTATGCATAACCAACATCTTCGAATAAAGTAAAGAAGTACGCAAGAGTATGTGGTTCCGCGCAGTTTCAGGCCTTGGCCATAACCAACATTTTCGTTAAGTTAAGAAGCACGTACGAATGTTGCAGTACGAAGGTGAACCTGCCCACTATTCACGGTAAGTGACTGAATTTTTGAATGAGACGTTCCCAAATCGATGGTTTGGACGCGAAGGTACTATTTCATGGCCAGCGATCGGCCATGAAATAGGCCACGATCTCCAGACTTGAATCCTTTGGATTATTTTCTATGGGGTTTCCTCAAAGAAACAGTTAATGAGACAAATATTTCTGATAAAAAGAGAGTTATCACAAAATTTCAATCATGTTGCTGAATTGATAAAAAAACATCAAAGAGCCCAAACAAGTTTACAAAAAGACTTTATACGAAGATGTTTTAATGCACAAGAGCTAAAGAAAAGCATTTTGAACCCTTAATGTAAAAATAAATCCCACCAAAAACATTCTGTAAAAAACTAGCCAAGTCTCGATGGAGCTGCTTGTTTAACTCTAAAAAGTAATGAAATCTAGACAGACTCGTGCCAAGTCTAAGGTTCCTTACTGCGATTTCTTTATTATTATAGTTAATGTTGTGTGACTTGGCCGTTGAACATTGTTTAAAAGGTTAGTAGTGGGTACATGTCAATTTTGTTTACACGTAATGTTGTAACGTTATTAAAATACGCAGCTTTATCAAGCCTACAATTGACTGGATATTGAATCAACATTTTTCAAGTGGCTATAATTAAGCAAATTTTCTATCGTCAATGGATAGGTTCTGGATTTTTTAAGATTGGTGCAATAGCATCATGGAGCACCTAGTTTTGTACCCTTGTGTACATACATGTGTACCCTTCAACGGCCAAGTCACACAACATTAACTATAATAATAAAGAAATCGCAGTAAGGAACCTTAGACTTGGCACGAGTCTGTCTAGATTTCATTACTTTTTAGAGTTAAACAAGCAGCTCCATCGAGACTTGGCTAGTTTTTTACAGAATGTTTTTGGTGGGATTTCATTTCTTTTTGTTAAACCTTGTTTATATTGATTTATTTTATTAGATTTTCTTATTTGATACACTTATTTTTTAGGAGTAGTATTATATTATTAAGCGCCCCGCGGTTTCACCCGCGTAGTTCCCGTTCGCGTTTCCGTGGGAATTTCGGGATAAAAAGTATCTATACATAAATAGTTTTTAAGCTGGGGAGGTATCCCCACAAATTGTCAGCCAAATCAGTTCAGCTGTTCTAGAATTATAATTCCCGTTCCCATTCCCGTGGGAATTTCGGGATTAAAAGATTTCTATGTGCTACTCCTGGTTCTAAACTACCTCCCCACCAATTTTCAGCCAAATCAATTCAGCCGTTCTTGAGTAATAAATTCCCGTTCCCAATCTCGTGGGATTTTCGGGATTAAAGTGTTCTATGTTCTTGTCCTGGTTCTAAGCTACCTCCTCACCAATTTTCAGCCAAATCAATTCAGCCGTTCTTGATTTTTAAATTCCCGTTCCCAATCCCGTGGGAATTTCGGGATTAAAAGTATCGTATGTCCTTTTCCTGGTTCTAAGCTACCTCCCCACCAATTTTCAGCCAAATCAATTCAGCCGTTCTTGATTTTTAAATTCCCGTTCCCAATCCCGTGGGAATTTCGGGATTAAAAGTATCCTATGTCCTTTTCCTGGTTCTAAGCTACCTCCCCACCAATTTTCAGCCAAATCAATTCAGCCGTTCTTGATTTTTAAATTCCCGTTCCCAATCCCGTGGGAATTTCGGGATTAAAAGTATCCTATGTCCTTTTCCTGGTTTTAAGCTACCTCCCCACCAATTTGCAGCCAAATCAGTTCAGCCGTTCTTGATTTTTAAATTCCCGTTCCCAATCCCGTGGGAATTTCGGGATTAAAAGTATCCTATGTCCTTTTCCTGGTTCTAAGCTACCTCCCCACCAATTTTCAGCCAAATCAATTTAGCCGTTCATGATTTTTAAATTCCCGTTCCCAATCCCGTGGGAATTTCGGGATTAAAAGTATCCTATGTCCTTTTCCTGGTTCTAAGCTACCTCCCCACCAATTTTCAGCCAAATCAGTTCAGCCGTTCTTGAGTTACAATTCCCGTTCCCATTCCCGTATAATTCCCGTTCCCGTTCGATTATCCTAGTTTTTATAGTTTTCCCTTTATGTGGCCATTAAACCCTAACTCTGTACCAAATTTCAGCTCTCTAGGTTTATGGGAAGTACTAGTTCTATTTTGATGATCATGAGTGAGTGAGTGAGTGAGTGAGTGAGTGAGTGAGTGAGTGAGTGAGTGTCTAAAATGCGAAACTTTGCTTTCGCTTAACTTGGGAACTAAATGACCTACAGACTTGAAATTTTATTTTAAGTATGTGATTGTATAGCTTACTGGATGACGAAAATTTCAGCGTTCTGGTCTTATCCAGAGGTTGTCAAATAGGGGCCTGAAAATGCGGCGAAAGGGTTCCTGTAAAGGATGGTACGGCAGTGTTTGCTTCGCGCTCGACTTGGCGGGGGGCACTGCCGTGCCCCCAGATTGAGTAATAAACGAATTTCCATAATTAGCAATGAATTTTTGTTTTCTCTCAAAAGTTCCCTTTTACGTTGATATTAGTTAAAATAAAAAAGTACTCATTTGAAACCACAGTGTTATACGTTTTTGTAATCCTTATGATATGTAGATGTTTTTAAAATAAAGTGCCACAAGGCTACAATACATTTTTTTACACCAGCTCAGCTCAAATACCACTTAGAGTATTTTGAAATTCAACAATTGCACTTGTTTTGTTGATTAATTTTAATGTTAATGATAACTACACTAAAAAAATGATTTAAATTAGAAAAACCTATGTATTCTTAACGCCCTTGAATAAAAATAACATCAAAATAAGTAATAGATTTTGTAGAATTAAGAAAAATGTGCACATAGTACGATAATTTCACCTGCTTACTAAAAACGTTATAACTTCAAAACTATGAGGCCTAGGACAATAAATTTTCGTGATTCTGGTAGGTAACGGTCTCCCCTATCCCCCACATCCCGTTGGTTCACTACTTACGGGACACCCTGTATAATTCGTTTTTCTTTCTATTATATTGTGACACCAAGTATTGTTTCAGACGGACGGCGATAAGGTCGATGGAGCCCCTCTACAGGAACCAATAAAACACAAGATACAATCAATAATACTTATATTTTTCTAATAAATATACACACCACCCACACTACTGCGCAACGACAAGAAAAAACATTGTTTAACTTATGTTTCAAACATTATATTTTTCTATTCAACTTACAACATTGAATAACGATAATTATATATTTCATTGATTACACATTTATTTTTGTTGTTCCGTAGCGGATCTTCAAAATGTATTTCGAATGGAATGATACCGAGCTGAGTTATCGATCGATTATAACATTATTAAACAGGTTACAACAAAGCTTTATGTATTTACAGCAAAACGGCACACTTTCCCGCGCTTTTTCAACATTACACACAAACATGACATTAGGAAATGTCACCTGTCAAAACAGCTGTCAAACTGACAGTTGTTTTTTTTAGTTGGTTACACGCATCGGGTCCATGTTGCCGTAATTTGTGCTCTATATACTTTAACAATAAAGACTATTTTATATTAAATGACCGCATTAGATTGAATTAGCGAGTAAATAACTTGTTTTGTTATGAAACATTTCGCTTACTCTAAGCGGTAGTTGACGTGTAGCTCAGGCTTGATGTCGTACACCAGATTCAACACTTCCTGGACGACCTGTTGGACAATTCGGTATACTAAGTAACATAATACTACACAAAAAAAACTCTAATGGGAACAAAATTATATCAATTTATAGGTTGCCTTAGATGCCGCTCAAGGCGGGTCAAATTAATTGTAGACATGAAGAAAATTGTTCATTAATATTCTCAGTAATATTTGACATGACATGACCTCCTACTACAGTAGCGCCATCTACCCTTCTTATTATAATGTGACATGGGATGTGTTTGGCTGAACTAAAATTATATTAATCTAAGAATATGGAATTCTGAGATATGCCAAATTGCATAATTTGAGTGATGTGGCAGATTTTGTGATATCCAAAATTCTTTACCACTTACCATAGATCACATCTACTATCCTATACTCTAAAAAGATACCCTCCCTATCCTTGACCCAACCCCCTACCCCTCTCCCACCCCCATTATATATTTAATTCTGTTCAATGTAGCTTGACATGTTTGTCTCGGTCTGTGTGTGTGTGTGAATGAGTGTGTGCGTAGTTTCTGATACCCTAGATACAAGTTTCGAACTTAGGGGTCAGTTACTGTAATGAGATCATGGAGTGAATGATTATGTTATGTAAACTCACCGCCTCCTTCTGTATGTTGACCATTTTGTTCATCTCCTCGATCTTTACTTTGGTCTCGGCGTCGATCTTGGCTGCCACACCCTCCCGGGTGCCCATGTGCTGAGGAATTACAAATATCAACATTAATGATAACTCTCTTAGGGCCGATTTTCCATCGCCAGATAACTTTTATTCGACGAATAAAATTGACGTTTGACAGATTTTGTATGAAATAACTGTCAAAATTTCGAAGTTAAGTTTTCGAATAAAGTTATCTGGCGATGAAAAATCGGCCCTTAGTATACTTAGGGCCTATTTCAGGACCTTCAAGTAACAATACTCACCAAGTAAAGTAAGTTTTGTCTCTTTCTTACTTTATATCAAGTGACAAAGATAGAACATGAGAAGCTACTCGGAACGTCACTTGAAGATGTTGAAATAGGCCCTAAGTCTACTTAATGTCAAAGGGCTTCCTGAGTGTTGGCTTTGGCCTCATACTAGCCTACCAAAGACCGGGACTCTTTATAGTCCTGTGAGTCGGAAATAACTTTCTTAGTATACAAATATCATTAGTGAGAGACATCTTTGCCTCTAGTGAAGACACAATAATAAAATATGTAGTAACATTATTAAGAGGCAGTTTGTTTGAGCACACTAAAGTCAAGAACTGTTCATCCAATTTGCAAAATGATATTGGCATTTGTTAACCTGTTTGTAAAGGAACCCTATGAGCTATAAGCTAATATCGGAACGCAGACAAAACCATGGGGCACAGCTAGTTAAAATTAGTAGTTCCTGAGATCAGTGCGTTCAAAAACACTATTATTAATATATTATTATTTTTATATTTGGCAAGATTGTTACTGTTTTCATTAAATAAGTTTTAGATAAATAATTGCCTAAGTAGGTATATTGGTTATCAAGTGGGAAAAATTTTAGAACAAACAAGTAACTCCGTTTAATCTCAAGTTGATACATCTGTCATTCTCAAGGTCATATCGCTAAAAGATCCATTCATATAATCATTGAAGCAAATCATTTGAGTTATGGGATAGAGAAGATAAAGAAAACTTGAGAACATTGAAATTACAAGTGAATAGCGGCGTCTCGCAGTTTCACCCGCGTGGTTCCCGTTCCCGTGGGGATACGGGGATAAAATACAGCCTATGTTACTCAGGGTGTATGTAGCTTTCTAATGAAAAAAAGAATTATTAAAATCAGTTCAGTACTTTTTGAGTTTATTTGTTACATACAAAAATATAAATCTTTCCTCTGTATAATATAGTGTAGATTAGATTAAGAATAAGTTTTATTTCACTTTATCATGGATTTTCTTAAGATTGGAAGGAATTTATGTATGCAAAACCACATGAAACTACTAGTAAATTATTAGGTAACTGTAGTCTTATGGGATGTATTGAAAATCTGTAATGGAATTTGAAATAATAGTTGAAGGTCACCGGCTAGGAATGTTTGTGGTATAATTGTCAAGGAAAGAATTATTAGTAGAAATCTCCATTATAATTGAAACAATATCTGTTAATCAGCATCACTTCTTATGGTGATCTCTTATCATTTGAGTAGATAACCATTGACTATGATTATAATAGCAATATTTATCAAACATACTAGCAGCATCCCGTGGTCTTACACACATAACTTAGTTTTATTTGTCATTATCAGAAATACCTATATTTAATTTCACCAAAATCAGTCAGTAGTTTCAGAACCTTAAATAGGTTCTGAAACAAAAGTTTCAATACAAATCTTTTCTCTTTGAAATTTTTCTAGTTTCCTCTTTAATATTAGTGTAAATAGACACACTGTTGACTAAGGCCTAATCACCCTAATTCAGGGTAGGCAAGAGCCCCTCGGTGGGGACATTATATGAGCTAATGATGATGATATATGCTGTTAAAGAAGAATACATAGTTTAATGTCCATACCTTGGCCTCGAACTCTTTGAACTGCCTCTCACGTTCCTGTCTGTACTTTTCCACCTCATCTTGAGCCTCTTCCTTGGCCTGCTTTAGGCGTTTCGCTTTTCCTGTAATACCAACAAAAAACAACTAAATAACCAATTCAAACTCAATTAATATTAATTTCAAGATGATTGAACTAAGATTTAGAACACAGATTGCAAGAACAGATAAAATTTTCACGTAAAAGAAGCTAATTAATGTCATGTGACTATGGTTGGTGTGAAAAATCTTGTTAGATTCCAACTGAAGGCCATAAAAGATAGATGGGAAGTATTTATAGCTGAATTAGAGATGTTAGAAGGTGTTTAGAGTAAAATACAAGCACTCCTGAACATTTATGAATCCCTATCAGTGTATGAGTGTACCTAATTTAGGGTGGAGATGGTACGTAGATCAATAATTGAACTTTTAGGATTACACTTACGCTTCCTCGCCTCGGATACTTTCTCGGCAGCCCGCTTTTCAGCAGCCAAAAGTTGTTGGATTCCTTGTGTCTGGCTCGCCATTTCTGTTACACAAAAACTATGTCGCACAAGAACCAAGACCGAGACACGAATCAATAGGCGCAGTAGAGTCGGTCGTGACGAAAGTCATATGATCACTTTGGCGAGATTTTCATGCCACCATGTTGTCATTACTGGCGCTGTCAATAGCTCGTGCTTCGACATTTATGCGTAGTATGAAACGTTTTGTTATTTCTGATAAAATATTTTATTTAATTACTTGATAAATGAAACTAATTTAATATGAATTATTTAGAACTTATTATCTTTTTTATTAATAAAATATAAATTTATAAAATAAACTTACTTTTACGGTATACAACAAAATTAATTAAGTGTAATCTTGCGTATATTGAACCGTTAAATAACTTATTTTTCTCAGGCTACTCATAGATGGCGCTAAGTACAATTTTTTTTTTATAATCTTATTGAAAAAAATATTAGTAAATTAAGATTAATATTTTGTAATTTATTAAGCTAAATGGAATACAATTTATTTTCTCTGCTTCTATTACGTATTTTTAGATGCACACAACATTTTTTATTTCTTTTTCATTTATGGCAACACTTAGGATAAATTAAAAAAATATTGTTGAAAAAAATATCTCTTGTGAAACGTACACTCTCTGTCTGGTTTTTATTTTCCCACGTTAAATAAATATAAGTACACAAATAATAACAAAAATTAAGGAAAAATTAATAAAGGACATAAATCTTCTTAATGCATTTATAATGAATTTTATGCAGAGACCAATAATAATAACATAGGTACCTAGTTCTTAGGTAATTTCTAGTTCAATAAGACAAGTAGTAAGTACCTATGTACTACCACAGAATAATTAATAGTACTTACTAGGTACTTCGGAGATCAAGTTAAGTATTCAGCTATTCGTTTTCAGCCTCAAAGAAACACATAAGAATGTTAGATTTGAACTAACACCGATTCGGTGATTAGTATTATATCAGCTGTGAAGAATCGGTCCATAGAAAAACTCTACCCATCTTCCTATTTCTTTTCCTTGTAATTTCGTCTTATCCCTTCATCAAAGACTGGCTAGCACTTAGGTATTTAGTTACCAAGTTAGGTTGGTACTTCTTCGTCCTAAAGAAACTTTTAAAAAAGTGAATCCAAAAAATAAGTTTTTGATTCTCCAGAAGCTATGGTGTACCTAAATACCTATCAGTAGGTAGCTAGACTTTTTATACTTAGATAAGTTCAGTACTTAAGTACTTGCCAAAGAGTATCGCTCCTATGTATTTGTTAGTTCTTGTCTAGCTCAAACACAGATAATATAAGAAGACAGAGAAGCAGACTAGGTATATACTAACATGAAAAAGTTAAGTAAGTACTTATCTATCGGCCTAAGTACCTATAAGATCAATTGAATTATGTATATTACTACAGTGATGCGGAATAGCCAAGCTAGCCCAATGCTTGTTGGTGATCACAAATCTGAACCCTGTTTGGAAAATAGTAAACATGCAGACTTGGTTAGTTCTAGTCTAGCCTCGTGGAGTATCCACCGTCTACCATTAGGTACCTATTCTACCTGGAGCGCCTGCCATCAGACATCAACAACCCAGAAGACTATACATAAGTAACTACCAACCACATTTTGTTAGACTTTGAGGGCGCTAACTACCTAGCCTTAGGTCCTATTTCGCGACCTTCAAGGAAAGTTACTCACCAACTAAAGTTAGCTCTGTCTCTTCCTTACTTTATGTTAAGTGTCAAAGATAAAACATGTGAGTATTCGGAACATTACTTGAAGATGGTGAAATAGGCCCGTAGTTAATGTTGATGAAGTTATCGTGGTCTAATAACACAAAAACGCGCCTAAAAATAAGAACTTAGGTACTATAATGACAGTAGGTTAGGTACGTAGACGTTGCTTACTAATATTAACCTTTAGATTTACCTAATCCAACTATTAAACTGTTATTTATCCGTGAACTTTGGACTTGAAATTAATTACAATACTAATTGTTATGCATTAAAATATGAAATTAATGTCAATAACATTCGTGACATCACTATTTTTCTACCTGTCTCTATCGCACATTAGAATGCGCGGTGTGAGCGAATAGCAAAATATGTATTACAATAAACCGCATAGCATCGATATGGATGTTATACATTGATGGTTTTCTCGTTGTATATTTAGAAGTGCGTACAAATCAAGCAGCAATGTACGTGTGCATGAATGGATTCATCCGTAGTGGGGAGTCGCGTTCGCTCCCCGCGCCTCACGCCGCGACCAGCGAAACGTCACACAGTCTTTATCATTTCGGTGGCAAACTTATCGTAGCATGGCCGTCGTATGGAAGTATTCACAGTTTTACTTCCACAAAGAATACGCGATAAACATATCACAGAGCGAATTAAGAAAGACATTTTTAAATAAATTCTTTACGCGGGTGAGATAAACATTAGTAAACAGTGAACGTCGCTTGTAATAGCAATTGAACGGCGCGACCTCTTTATTTCTATAATTTGAAAAATGATAAACAAAATGTGGTTGGTTAGTCAGGCGAATTCAGTGATTTTGGAAATCAAGGTGGACCCCAACGCGATTGGACAAGACACACTGGAAAAGGTAAGAGTCAATTAAGGTTATATTTCAAATTAGTGTTAAGAATTTACGTTAAAATTCTGAACATGGAACATGTTTAAAAATTTGTTTACATACGTTTTTTTTTTAATTTTTTGTTTTTTTTTATTTCACCCACTTTAGATATCAACATTGCTATTTTATTATCCTTAAAACTATCATTCCATGAAATAATATAATTATGATGAAACCTTCACATTTCCAACCGTTCATATTGCTTTTAACATCATTTTGTAGCTAAAATTCGTAGTTTGAAAGACTTTAGTAGTAGAATAGAGGTTGTTAGTGAATATTTGGAGAATATTTAATTAAAATTTGTATGAATATTCGTCGGCAAGTCGACAATTACCTACGTTTATCGACGTCACGTCATTCTACCGAGCGGACTTTGGACCTGTTAGCAGCATGGCACTGACCGTCGATTTTACACATCCGAGTTAAAAAAAAAACAATCTCATTTCTTTTAAAACATAGTCGATTAACTTATAATGTTTTAATCGATTATATGACTATGTATTTCATAGAGAATAAACTTTTTGTTATAACCAACTTTTTTTGTAGGTTAGCACCTTATTCCAAAATTACTTTGTTTGTACTTGTACCTATACGAATTAATTTTATGCAATGAACTTAATTTTAGTTGCAACATTATCTTATCCTTTGTTCATGCTAAGCAACAAAGGATTAGCATGATTTCTTTGTATTGATATAGGTACCTACATTATTTAGAGGACTATAGAACATACAACATGTACTTACCTAAGTTCATTTAAATATGTTTTTCCTGCAAGAAATACAGATTGAACCTTGGGAGACATAAAACTTATAAAAATAGTACATTTTCCTTCATCTAGGTTTTAAACGTGGTCTAAATAAAGCACTGTAGCTAAATTACTGAAATAAGCGACTTAGGAAATTCTTGTTCATATACAAATTCAACCAAATTAAAAGTATTTGGGCGCCAAAATGCTTGTAGACGCTATAGTAGACGAGAAATTCTTGTTTTGGCCGTAGTCCAATATGCGTGGATTCGCTTTATCCTGCTGCATGATTCGATTTAAAACTATTTTAGTTTTATTACTACTAATCATAAAAAGAGGTTGCATAACTTGAATATTATCTATGGCATACAGGTACTTTTTCGAAAGTTCTATTTTCAAATTAGCTTCTTGTCTATAAATGACTAAAAACTGTTGCAATAACCTCAAAACATGACGAATAATGGCTAAACTTGCATAATCACTAAAGTCACGTACAAAGGTGCTTACGATTTTGATTGTGGTCCTTATAAAATACACAATATTTAAAAATATAATCGTTCGTATTTTTAATTATATGGAATTTAAATTCAACCTTGTTGTAACTAAACTTTTTCTGAAGGTCTTTTATTTGTCTATGTATTAATCTATTTAAATTTAGAATACCTCAGTAAAATGAGTCAATGTAGATGTATTATAAACAGTAATTGTCCGTCAAATCGTCACCAAAACCGTAGTGTTGTGTTAGTTATTCTTACTTCGTAACACCGGTGATTGTTTAGAGTCCAAAGTCCAACTCTGAACGCCAACAGCTGTGTGACTCTTACCGAGCGAGCACGTGCACACTGCGTGATCAATACAACCGCCTCGAATATCAACCTTACGGCACCGCAATAAGACTTTCACACAAACTATGTAAACAGATTTCGGTTCTCACTATCACGTTAAACATTCAAATTCCTACCTTATTACCAATGTTATAAAATTCATTTCAATTTAATAATAAACAAATTTCGATCTCTAAAAATTGTACCGTATTATTATGGTGGTAAGGTTGTTACAAGAAAAATCTTATTACAAATTGAATTTGGAACAATTCGAAATTTCACATGTTCGAACAGCCAGCCAGTGTTTGTTTTTAAAGTCTTGCCATAGCAACCTTCTTGGTGTTGTCATCGATAAAGTTAATTTACTTGGGATCAGTCTTTTTAAATACTGGCATTATGTAGCGAGCATTGTTTAAAAAAAGTAGTACAAGTACACTCCATTTTATAATATTGTTGAATTTTTAACAAAAGACAGTTCGCGAGAACAATGGAAAAACTATGGCCTACATAATATTTTTTTAAAAGCAACATTAACCTTCGTATAGATCCGTTGAAGGTGCAAGCTTACTTAATAATAGTTAACTTCCTCGAGTGTTACCTACATTATAACGTAATTAATAGTGTGGGTAAGATATTAGTAGTATTAATAAGCATTTTATCGTTCTAGATCTAAGATACTTTGGCATAGAAACATTTGATTCATCATTTTTACGCATAAAATATTTAAAAACACTAGTTTTGCCCGGGTATTTCATCCGCGGTAAATTGTATAAATCTTCCTCTTGAACTACTCTATCTATGAGCCGTTTCGTAGTTTAAAAGATCAGCGTACAAACATTGTTTTATTACTAGGTTATGAACATTCGAAATTCAAACCGATATTTGAATATGAGAAAAAGGTTGAATGTGTAGCAAAAAGTTTTCATAACGAGCTGAAGCCGTCTAAATATAAAATGGTAGCCATTACTCGGTTTGGGTTCAAACTCCACCTTTTAAATAACTCAATTCATAAGCCCACATGTCTCGGTGACTACAACGAGGTTAATGTGTGATCATCTTTTATTTTTAATTCACTTTACATTGGTTTTTTTCCTTTTTATTGTTTGGGTGCATAGTACAAAATAATTAACAGTAACTACGTTGATTAGCAACTAATCCATTAGTTGGTTTGTAAACGAATTCGTTTTTCAAATTTAGTTATTACTGGTATTTTTTTGGCAAATGTCATTTAAAGGACTGTAGAAACTTGTGTGATTCATAAATATCAATCTTTGTTTGAGTAAGATGTTCTATAAGGTCTGAAATATTGTTAAAATTATATAATTTAGGGTAGTTATCAACATAATCAGATTATATTTTCCTAATTCTAGTCTTTCTCTTTTCGAAACATAAATTGTTTCAACAAAAATTCCGACTAATGAAATTCATTTTCGTTTTATTGTTTAGTTAGCATTTGTATTTTCAAAAGCCTAAACAATACCCAAATAGAATAATATTTACGCAATATATAATTCTAATAAAAACAACCTAGATAAAGTTTTAGTCAGCGTTTCCAGAAATGCAGAAAATCACATCAATATCTGATGCAATATTTGCACTTAAAGAATGTAATTGCGAAATTTATCTAGGTTTTTGCATGTAAACAAAATTACTATATATCCTTCTAATATTGTCAACGTGAAAGTTTGTATCACGAGTAAATGTGCTGATGGATATTTGTTAGTCTTTGACGTAACAACTACTGAAGTAGGTACTTAGATGTTCTTTATAACTATAACTAGGAATGAATTATTACCTAAAATCCTAAACATAGGATGTAGGTAAATTATACGTATTTGATAATCTGTGGAGTATTTTTATGCTAATTACTCAAACAAAACAATGTTTTGGCATCATATCAGCTTTGCGAACACCTAAAGGATTCATAGGATACTCTTTATACCAAAATAACTACGATATTGAGATCTACGTTAAAACAGCTGCTTTTAAAATTAAAAGTTAAATACCATTGCGCCATAACGGAGTTAAAAGCCTTCACACACTCGACGGCCATCAAACATCATCTCAAAGTCCAACCGAAGATTCTAGACCAATAAAACAATTTATTAATTTAAACTGTTAAATATCTGTATCAAAGTCCGTAATATCATTGTACGATTTTTCGGTACACACAATCAGACCGTTCTTACTTTCCAATTGGTTTGGACTTTGGCCGATGACGCGGCTGGCCTCACAGCCACAGCTATTGTTTGTCATAATATCCTCAGATAGTTTACATGTGTCTGGTCCAGTGAGCTGTGTCTGCTCATTGGCACGTAACAGGAATTGTTCCGATGGAATAAACATTATTTTACCCTTATATTAATAGAGGTATAACAAGAGTATAGATAATCCAGGTCTTCTTGTTCATTTATAGAAATAATTACATGTTTATGAGAGAGGAAATGTGGATTTACTATAATGTTGTTGTTCTTCATTTGTAACTTATGGAGGTATGCTTGAAGAATAAGTTTTGTAACCATTGCTAGTGTAACAATGACAAATCCGAAGAGTTCTGCACAAAAACTTTGAAGGCAAAAATAGCAAAAAATTAAAGGAAAATTTGATGGATTTATATTCGATCGAAGTTTCCATTTGTCTCGTCCTTTTAACACCCAACTTTCACCTTTGGGTGTCACTTTCGCAAAGCTGATTTGATGCCAAAAAACATTGTTTTGTTTGAGTAATTAGCATAAAAATAATCTGCAGATTTGCAAGTCCAAATATTGACCATATCCATATATAGACATTGCAAAAGCGTCGTGATTACACCTTTAATTTTATTTGATTAATTCATTCAAATTTATAAATAATTGTACATATATAAAATATGATTATTATGACGTAGTTACACTTACCAACTACGCAAAGGTGTGATCAATTGATAATTTAAATTTATTTAGTTACTATGACCGATAAACCGACCGGGCTGGTTTCTGATAAAACATAAAAAAACAAACTGATAATGGTAATTAGTTTATAATGTACTTAGTTAATTATTATGTTACTATCAAATGGATTTATCTGTAACTTTTAAAATATAGATTTCAAAATGTAATAAAGATCACGGGAATCAAACTTGAATTTCTTTGACAGTCTATCAAGCTGAGCATTAAGTCATTTGGGTCATCAATTCACTTAAAAAATCCATCCACAGTCAAATCGTCAAATAAAAGAACCCCCCTTAGTAAAACTCACTTTGGTATTACCAACCTAGCGACGGATGATACATGCTAAACAAATTGAAAAACATTAAATTAAAAATTTAAAAAACCCCCAACACAATTACTTTCAAACCCCCATTACTTTTAAACGGGTCAACCGATTTTCATCAAACATGTCTAAGAACACTCGCACGCAAGTCTCCTTTAATACAAAAAAAAACTAAATTGAAATCGGTTCATCCGTTCGGGAGCTATGATGCCACAGACAGACAGATACACACACACACACACACAGACACGTCAAACTTATAACACCCCTCTTTTTGCGTCGGGGGTTAAAAACTATCGAAAGTGACTGTAATAACATTTTTAGCATTCGAGATCCTCCGAGACGGGATAATAACCCGACGGTACCTTTTATCTAACGCTGACGTATAAGTACTTTAGTTATTTTTCTAAAGTACCGAATAACATACCGACCATACCTCACCATAAACTAAGAACAAGTCTATTCCTCATTGAATAAGTACTTCCTGATTATCTAGTTGCCTTTTATAGATAAAGCGGCCATGACGTCATGTCAACGCTTTGATTACCTATAATCTTAACTGGTTTATTAATAGGACATTTACTTAGAATTATTGTTAAGCCCTTTTTGAGGTTGTAATTGAAGATTTACATAACTTATTGGGGTTTGTAAAGATAATTTTGCAATGATTCTCAGTTTGAGATATGAGAATGAATTCTTACTGGAACAGACGAAAAGCATTCCAGTTCGTAGCACTGCATTTAAAACCGATGATCTCTTAGCTGATTTTAATGCTTAATTAATTTCTATAATACGTCGTAAATTCAGTCTATGCAAGATTTTAGTACTACAAGATCACTTCTTTTTTATTTAACCTATACTGTCCCACTGCTGGGAAAAGGTCTCCCCCATGATCTCACAAGATCACTTAGGGGTACAAATATAGTTTTCGACCTTTTCTCAGACCTACCAAATACACACAAAAGCTTTCACAAAAATCAGCCAATCCATTTGAAAGAACTATAGTTACAAACCCTGTGACACGAGAACTTAACATAAATACAGAGATAGATAGCAATACAGCAGTGCTCATTAAGATAATGGTACTTGTAATACAACGGTGATTAGCGGCACGATCCTTTGCCGTGATTGCGGACCTTGGACCTAGAAGTAATACATAACTGCTAGGTATCTGTGATCTAAAAGGCTTATATCTTATGGAAGTTAAAATAAAACAGTTTAAAAGAAGATTTAGCTTGTATTACATTGTTATCGGGTCTGTGAATCACATCTGATCAAGAGATTTTTAATTTATCACTAGCAGCGCCCCGCGATTTTACCCGCGTAGTTCCCGTTCCCTTGGGAATTTCGGGATAAAAAGTATCCTATGTTCTTTCCCGGACCATAAGCTACCCCTGTACCAAATTTTAAGTCAATCGGTTCAGTAGTTTAGCCGTGAAAAGGTAACAGACAGAGTTACTTTCGCATTTATAATATTAGTTAGGATTGTCTTTCAGAAAGACAAATGATAAGAAGTATTTTTCTACCAGGTTTTTGATAGTCATTTAGTATTTTTTTATATTCATGTGTGATCATAGCCGATTCACCAAAATTCAGGATAGGCTCGAGCCCCTCGGTGGGGACATACTTATAAGATCATGATGTTATTCATGTTTTTAAAAGTTATTCTCTAGAATCATATTCCTCAGCCTGCAGATGGAAGCACAGTTAATTCTTATCCCAACTGTCCTGCAAAAGTAAAATAATCACACTTAAAACTACATATTACAAACGTAACTAAACTTAACCTAACCTAATCTAGATGAAGGTTAACCAGTGTAACTAACTCATTCATTGATATTAGCATCATGTTAGACGTATTAGAGTATTATTTTTCAATCTAAAGAATCAGACATTTATTTATTTAATAAGCAAAAACAAGCGCCTTCAAAGAATAAATATGTACTGAAAGATGAGTAGAAACAAAGAGATAACAATTAACTTTGTTTACTACAAACTTATAGACTTTGGTATTAAATATCAGTTATCAAATTACAGAAAACAAAAATAAGAAACAAATAACAAACAATAATGAGATAACCCAATTATTGATAGGTTACTAAAACTTTCCGATGTAAATAATAAGTTAAATCATAAATATTAGGACACATATCAATCGTCACCTAGTCCTAAACTAAACAAAGCTTGCTATGGACGCTAGACAATACTTAAAATAGACAAAAACACCCAGACCAATCAATGCAAACAGACATATTCATACACACAAATATTTGTCTTAAGCTTAAAACAACCCCGTCACCCTATAGCATACCAGGCAACCAACTACGCCACTCCATCAAATCTTATTAAAGACTAGCAGCGCCCCGCCCAGTTTCCCGTGACAATTTAAGGATAAAATTATACTAAAAACCTTCCCCTTGAATCACTATCTATTAAATAAAACCGCATCAAAATCCGTTGCGTAGTTTTCAAAATCTAAGCATACATAGGGGCAGACAGCGGGAAGCGACTTTGTTTTATTCTATGTAGTACTATGTAGATAAAGTTCTTTGAAAAGTACTTCACCCTTGGCCCTAAACAAAAAAAACCACACCTAATAATGACGTCACATCTACGTCACATGAATTAAGAGTGATTAATACACCATATGTCATTATTAAAGAAGATTATTGGTTAATAAGTAAACCAATTGTTATCTATTGAATTGTATCCAATGCTTAAGATTGTGAGTCTGATGACGTAATTGATTGAGGCGATGTCATTGGTCATTATTATTGATATTGGTTACTAAGTCGCGATAAAAGTTATAATTAGTTATTTGATTCATTATTATTAGCAATTAACATTTTGTAACGTTCTGACGATGAGCCATGATATTTACTCTTAGTTTATTAAGTTTTGGATCTTGAAGCTTAAATTAAAAACGGTTTAAAGCCCAAAATTGATCCTAAGCTACGATATTGCAAGGGAAAAGACAGGGACAAGGGTAAAACCGCAAAATACAGCTTTAGTAAGTCAATGGATGACTTTGTTTCCAGTCTATAAGTAATTGATTCGAAGTAAATATTCACAGTTCCGTCAGTTACTTCATACTGGTAAAACCCAGACAAATTGATTGTTGGAAAATCAAATGAGAAAACGTCTCAAATTATGACAAACCTGTCAATCTAATATATAAAATTCTCGTGTCACAGTTTTCGTTGCCATACTCCTCCGAAACGGCTTGACCGATTCTCATGAAATTTTGTGAGCATATTCAGTAGGTCTGAGAATCGGCCAACATCTATTTTTCATCCCGAAATTCCCACGGGAACGGGAACTACGCGTGTGAAACCGCGGGGCGCAGCTAGTTTTATATAAAAAAGGGGGTTTTTTGAGTGTATTTTATGGTTCAGTAATACAAAAAAGTATCAAATTCCGGCTATTTTGAGATACAAATCTATCAAAAACTATCCAATTTAAATAAGCTAACAAAAAAGTGGCAGAAGCAAATTAAACAACCGCTGTTACCATTTCAATATTATACATTTTAAAACCGCTTTATCATTTAAATATAGTGTCACCATAATCAGTCGATAGGGTTCAAAGATATCTAAAAACATTATTATAATTTACACAAGATAAAACAAAAGATGTTATAGTAACAGTCAACTTACAATAATCATGTGTAGTTTTATCTAGATCACTCATTGAGTCAAAGCTCATAGTGATATCAACATCATTTCATCACGCTTTAATAAAACTACTCAATTACTCAACATTTGATGTTTTCTCATTATCTTTAACGTTAATTGAAGTAAAACAATTTGATCTTAGCACCTCGGATAACCTCACTTCCGAGGCGTCGATAAGCTTAACCCACAATGTCAATGATTGATAAAAAGTGCAAAATTATATCTAAATGTTATTGCCATTCATATTAAATGATGTCATAATTAATTTATAACAATTTACAGCTGCTATGGCCGAATTAAGATAACCTACAAATGTTCTTGGTCGTGTTTTGTTGATATTTATTTTTATTTGTGTATTTTTTGACATTTAAGGACCTGTTGCATCAGCTTGTTAATGCAGTGATTAATGTTTTGTGTTGGTATACTTTTTTACCAAAACAAAATATTATTAACTATAAATAAAAATTAGATTCATTTGACAAATTGAGTTAAATTACTATTGGCAAGCAAGTTGATATATAACCTTTAAATAAATGTAAAAAGGATACAATAACACATAGATAACTATTAATAAAATATTAATACAGAAACCGGATGCATAGACTATTAAAATACTCATTAAAATTTAATATCCAATGTCAATTGTTATACTAATGATCAATTTAAATCGAAAAGAACCATGAAAAGACGCAACTCATATCTATATTCTAATTAAAACATCCAAGTACTACAAAATAATCAATAGATAATAAGTAATAAACAAGGGATAAAGACTTTGATATGCCTTGAAAACAATGGAGGGCCGAGTGAAGCACCTTGTGGCATGCTGTAGAGGTAACGAGCGGATAGTACGCTGCGTTGGTCACGTACATACGTTCGAACAAGTCTCATTCCCCTCCAATGCACTGGTTCACCCACACGCAATCACAAACGTAACCTAGTGTTTACTTTAACAACTATCATATACCTTAAATTGTATAGCATTGAGCACAACTTTATCGCATGCATTACTATAAACATGGTATAAACTATTCTAGAAAACTACAGTCCAAAGTCCAACCGACAATGACATAATTATGTAATTTACTTCATGAGGTAATACCTGGATTTGTAAACGGATATATTTACTTTACTTTACTATAACTACGACTTATTATGATATAAATTACAGTCTATTAGTTCATTATTATTAAAAATTGAAAACGTTTCTTTTGTTTTAAGGACGAAATCTCATATTAAACGGGTTTGGTGACGCAAAAAATATATTTCTACCAATCCTTAAATAGCAGGTTTCTGATTCTCATGTAAGAAAGGTGTATGTGATGGTACAAGCGAAATTAGTCTTTAGATGAGTGCATTATCGTAAGTAGCACACTTAAACTCATTTGTTTATCTACTTTGACTTTGAATTCTTCCATTAGTTTAACGAACTCAATTAGGGTCTTGCTGTTCGTTTAGTTTATAATAAATATTATTAGTAGGAATATTAAACATATGAGTTTTGATTATGAATATAAACTAAATTGTTTGTTTTTACGCTTCGAAAAATTTGAAACGTAAAATAACTTCCAATACATTAATCACAGTTAAATAACTTTATGAATACTTCGTAGTTTAGAAATTAATAAACTTTCCGTTAATAACCTCCTACTAAATGCTATTTCGATGCACTGCAATCGTAAATTTGTACTAAAATTGGATTTATCTGTTGAGTTCACGTGCTCGGAGCGTGATATAATTTTGGAATATATCCAAGTTTTTAAACGTTTAAATGTCATTGCCCAGGACCTACTTCAACATGCTATTTTTGGATAAAATCAAATATTACAAAATACAAAATGTTTTAGTGCTAATTTATTTCAAAAGAATTTTAAGAGTTAAGTAAGTCTTTTGTTCCCATCATCATAATTATATAAGACAACATTAAAAGGAATAGTCGAGAATAAGTCCTTGAAGAATCAATTTAGACTTATGTTCCTTAAGTCCAATGAACCACGAAATTTTCATATCCATTATTGGACTTAATTACTATGATGTCACTATAATGAACGCTATTTAAAACTTGGCTCCAATTCAATAGAAAATACATGAAAAATCTGAAGAATAATTTGGAAAAAACCTGGCAATATTCCATATTAGTAAGTTTCCTATTTTAGACGCGTTTTTTGACCTTCCATTTGACTTGGAAGGTTGTGAAAGTAAATTTCCATCGGCGGAGACTGTAGTAATAAAAATGAAAGCGTATTGGTTTGTCCTTCCAGCAATTCAGATATTTAAGTTTCCTTTTGGGTCTTTTATAAGTGATTGCTTATCATAGGACAGTTTCCAGTATAGACATCTCTAGAAAAGTGAAAATTCCGTTAGTGAAGACCGTCCAAGAACAAAAACAAAGCCCTATAGTCAAATAGTAGTATGCGTTAGCTGTTGATTGAAAGACAATAGTCTTTTGCTACTGCTAGTTTCCCAGTTATCCCACCATTCCATTCTATCTTCCCTATATTATCCTTTATTTATCAAACTACACCTACATCAAAAACAAGATCATCAAATAATCCTAGCAAAGCACGTATTAAAATTTTATTATTTTCTAATTTGTTTTCCACGATTATCTCGAGAGCCTATAATAATGTGATTTAGATAGCCAGTTCGTTTGCCCTTGTTCTGTTGATAGTGAGCGGTATCATTCAATGACGCCTTTGTTATTATGCGCACAAGCATGTGGGCTTTAATTTTATATGGAAGTGGCTGTTTCCCGCGGGTTTATCTGCGTTGATATACAGCTTTCCAGTTTAAAAAAAATGTTTTAGGTAATTGTATTCAGAATTTGTACCCGGGACCTTTTTGTACCTGGTTTGTTTCCAATTTTCTGTAAAATTTCAAAACAAATTATTCAAAAATAGGTACCTATAGAAAACTACTATATTCAGGAAGTATAACCTCTATGTTATTATAAAAGTTAAATCCCTTTGTTCCTTCGAGTCCTGTCAAACCGGCCCAGAAACATCTAACCACAAACACGTAAACAGGACTACAAAGTTACCAACATAAACATATACTTACAATAAATAATGTATTCATATAGTTGTTGTGTTAATGTGATTACGCGGCTTTAAATAAACTCCAATAAGTATGTCAACCGCGAACCAAATTGTTTTTATCAACAACATTTAACTTAGTAACAAATTAATTTTAATATTACTTCAAATATATGTTATCTAATTATAAACTTAACTTAAAGTTGAAAAACTAGTTGTTAAACGTAATAAAAACCAAGATGGCGTCTTTGGTGAGCGCGCGAAAAATTTAAATGCGCATTTTATGAAGGACAATTTGTATGTTAATAAATACTGCAAGTTTATGATTCTGTTTGTGTTGAGTATTAAAACACATGGCGTTTATGTAAAAGGATACTTGTGATGAGTTATTTTATTGTTTGCTAACCTACCACATATTCTTCCGTATTTATCCTACTAATACATATTATAAAGCCGAATGCTTGTGAGTGTGGATGTTTGTTCCTCTTTCACGCAAAAACTACTGAATGGATTTTAATGAAATTTAGTACACATGTTCCTCTTACCTAGGAATAACACATAGAATACTTTTTATCCGAAAATTCCCACGGGATAAGGTTCCACGCGGGTAAAACCGCGGGGCACAGCTATTAAATATATACTTACTCGTATTTTCATACTTTTCACCTCGTATTGGGCAATCGCGGCGATTACGAAAATTCCTCCTTACTGTACTTATCGGAAGGACTTTGCCTTGTATTGGAATCTTACAGACTTATACTTCCTTACATACTTTACAATAGCAAGAAACTTCTAGATTTAAAGTAGAAAAATTAAATGGTATTCTATTTCATTCTATCTAAAGGCCTTATTCCACCCGACAAAATTTAGTCAAGCAAAGTAGAAGTTAGATCTCATTTAGAAGGTTCTAAATGGATTTTTTTATCTTGACTGAATTATGTTACTGAATGATTTAGAACGTCTGAATTTAGGTTAGGAAGGATGTCCTAAACTCCATGATCGTTGGATTTTAATCAGGTGAAATAAGGATTTATAGCCTAACTAACTAATAAACCTATTGTACGATGTATGATAAATTAATTGAATTGATTATCACAAAAATTGCCGCGCACAATTTGAAAGAAACTTCGTCTTAATTATCTGATAATACTACTGTTTGTTACTGAAAATAACTTTAATCATTATTATTGTAATGTAAACGTGGATTTGTTAATCAGTTCAACAAACAAGGTGTGTGTACCGACTGCGTAGTGTTTTTAAACTTATCAATTGGAAAACAATAATGGTTTTGTTATTTACCTGTATACGTCTTACTTTACACACAAGTGGTCAAAGTCCTATCGCTTTTGTATGTGGCCAGTTATTTTTTTTTATTATACCTCCTAGGACTCCTTTGTGCGTATGTTTTCAAAAAGAGAACATTTCAAACCCAGTTTTACTGCAATAAGGTCTTTGAGTATTTCTTTTTAAATCATTTTTTAAATATAGTGTTCGATTTTTAAAAGCTCTAGTTGCCAGTAACAAATTGTCGATGATGTTATTATGACAACTGGGATTGATAGCTATAGCTCAACGTGCCCTCCCAATTTGGGAATGGTCATCCATCTCCCGTCTCCCATTTTAGCCATGAACAGAAATGTTGAATTCCAAATAACTTTTCTAGCAATACCTAAGTTAGTAAATTAACGAGTTTTGGTGATCTACAAAACAAAATACATACTTACTTAATAAATAAATACATAAGTCCAAAGCTTTATATGAGGTTTCCTTTAAACATATCAGTCTTGTCGTTAAGTACATAATGTGTCTATGTACGTGTCGCTAATACATAATGTCCCCTATTTACTCTCCATATTACATCACCGCTTATTTATAAAATGACACTTCTGATAAAGATGTCCTTTGTGACATTCTCGAATTTTATTTATTAGTTGAGTTATTAGATGTGGGATTAATGGCTCTTTTATTAGATTATCGTTTTTATTAGCTCTTTTACGTCTTAATTTTGCTATTCAAACTGTTAGATAGCTTTCGACTTTGGTCCAAAACTCAACATGATTGTAATCTTTAGATCTTATGTACTTAGTCAATCCAAGTTGTAAACTATATTTACTATTTTAATTTCATCTAAATCAGTTATGCCGTTTTTCCATGATTGAGTAACAGATTTCACATTCTTTATTTGATTATTTATCGATAAATTAACGCAAGTATTTGTTTACACTCCCGTAACCCGATTCCAGCCATCTGTTTACAACATGCATCTCAACATTCGCCAATATTAACCAACAAAGTATTCTAAATACACACGAGAAGCGAACGCACTCTCAAAATATTTTGGTCACAAACGCCAACTTGTCGACCAACAAATCTGTAGACTAGTCGGCTGAATAACTCGTACAACACAAAGACTAGCAAACCGGTTGAGCAACTGATCTAACCACGCGTCCTAAACGTGATCAGAAAGAGAAAGGTGATGCATGCAAGAAAGAGACGCAGAGAAAACATGGGATGCGCGCACGCATCTGATTTTAATGTTTTTACAGCTGGTCTATTTTAGCAGAAAATGTTTGACATCAAATTGTCGTTAGCTGATTGGTTGTATCATTTAGAATGCGATATGGGTCGTTAGAAAAACATTTGAGGTACCTCTATCTACGTTGTGTGACTTATCTAGTTTTTTAACGACGCTAAACAAAGGTGTTATATGTTTAACGTGTTTATCTATGGCTGTTGCATTATAATATAACTCCTGAACGAAACCGATTTTGATTAGGTTTTCTTTGTTTAAGGTCTCGTGATTGAGAGATACTTTTTACAAAGGCAATGATTCAAAACAATTTATTATGAGAGTTTATTTCAATTAAAATTGAAATAACCCCTACCCCTAACGACCCATATCGCATTTCAATTAAAATTGAAATAACTGAAACAAAGGATTCAACAATAAAGACAATTATGAAAAATTACACAGTAAAACCTTCCGTTTTAAACAAAAGATAAGTCATTATTTCCTAACAACTTAAATACAGTTTGGAAAAACATTTTTTGGACAGAATCTAATTTGCATAAGTAATAATTCATTTTGAAACTTAAATGATACAAGAGTTGAGAGTCACAAAAAAATAATTATATACTTTTAAATTGTTAGTTACTTATCTAGCAGTAGATACAGTAATTTAATATACAAAGCAAAAAACGTTTTATAAAAACGGATGTATTTACAAGTAGCAAAGACTTTATTTACTATCTAGAGTCTTAAAACGAAGTACCAAGTTGATAAGTTATGAAAATCGTTTGAACTTAATCACTCTTCATGAGAAGGTTGATTTCTCTGGTATATTTGTGGCATTAGGAACTTATACATAAACTAGCTTTTGACTTCGTCCGCGTGGTATAATGACTTCCGTCAAACTTTCATCCCTTATTTTATCCCCTTGGGGGTAGAATTAATCAAAATCCTTTCTTAGCGGATGCCTACGTCATAACATCTACTTGCATGCCAAATTTCAGCCCGATTCGTCCAGTGGTTTGGGCTGTGCGTTGATCAGTCTGTCAGTCAGTCAGTCAGTCACCTTTGAGTTATAGTTAAAATAAATAGTAACCAATTAACAAGGAAAGCAAAATAAAAAACGCGGTTTAAATTAAGTTACCTAACTACTTTCATATCTTGAAACACAGCAACACATAATATTCCACCTCTATACTTTAAAAACAGTCGTACTACCTACATAAGTACAGTCGGCCATCTTGTACACCAGTGACATAAAACGGAAGCCAACTGCCAAGTGTGTTCAATCGAGCACCTCGCGAGGTCAACAAACTTTGTCCAGAGGAGCCGGCCGGGTTCGCAAAGACCTCACGACAAAGGAAATACTAGAATGTATCATATACTTACTATTAAATAAGCAATGTTTGTGATCACGAATGGTCAGAAAATCTTGCAAAAAACGTTTTAGAAGGTAAAGCCAGTACTTAAGACGTAATCAAATATTTGCTTGTTCGTACTCCAAAAGACATATCATTTTTTGATGGTTTTTAGTGTAACGAAATGGAATTTCTAATGATTTTTTCTATGAAAAAGGTAACTGCATAGAATTGCTTTTCAATGATGTTAAAGAGCCTTTCAGTCACAGAAATCGGAAAACTCTATGTTACCATAGATAGTATTCCTAGTTCTGTGTTTTCAGTAATGACGATTCTAGTAGCTTAGCATTTGTCTACATTGTAAAATGTATCATTTTGTCCAGATTCTAAATTAATGTCAGTTGCACTGTGTGGATTCAATATATGTAAATTATCCTGTTCATTATCAGTAACATTTCCCTCATATAAACTCACAAAGCACAGTAAGCTACATGAGGTAAAGAGAAACCAATTTGGTATAACAGCACCTTCAATTACTTCATGTTTTCCTGGTACAGCCTTCAGGGTGATTACTCTAATCGCTTCCACGTAACACATTATATTCTTAAACCCAGTCGTTAAACATGATTGATTGTTGGGAAATATTGATATTTGAAATTTTGGAAATTGTTTTAATAGGAGTGATTTTTGGTAGTTATAGTGTTTAGGTGAAAAGGCAATAGTTCTACGAAACAGTTTGTAGTTTTGTTTCGTAATCGTCTTTTGTATGCTTGTGTCCAATGCCTATCTTCGAAGTGAGATGTCTTTAGTGCAACAAACATGTTTCAGATTTTAGATCACCAACACGTATTACACCGTCATGGTGATTTACACCTATTATTATTCTCTTTACTTGACTAATATTATCAGTCAGTGAGTGAGAGAACTTATGCTCTGTAGTTGTATTTTCACTTTTTGTCAGCTCTTCATTGTTCGCAAATATTTCTTTGAAGCCAAAACTGAATGTATTAATTTGAATTGTCTCACCAAAAAGAACAGACAGTTTCGCATTTATTAGGTTAGGGACCTTATTAGTATGCCAAACTAAAATAAGAGAGATGGCATTGTATACTAAGTATTTGGTATCATTTTGGGCTTTATCTACTATATTCCCATTTTTTAAGATCTTGGTCTTACTGGAGTATTTTCTGATTTTCTTTATTCTTAATCTTTAAAATTAGGATATAACCAAACAAAATAAAAACTTGGGGAATTAGTTTTTAAAGAACATCTTACTGTAATGTAAGACCAAGAGAATCTCTCCTTATCTCAGAAATAAAAAGAAGTAATGTAGATGTAGTATGTTAGGGCTATTTGCCCTCACTCTCCTAATCACCATGCTTACTTATAAGTGTCGGTGATTTGAAATACGAACCACAAGAAAATCTACATCGAAGTAACGAGAAAAACTTACAAAGTAAACAATAAAAATTAAATTGTTAGTCATAATTACAAATGTAATATAATAAAACTATTCATAAAATGTTTACAACCGGTCGTTATGGTAAAGTACCTTATGACTCATATTTTTGTCTTCATTAGATCCTATATGATAAAACGTAAAAACTTTTACTACAAAAAACTTATTTGCTAGCTTGTAGTCAAGGAGTTCTTATATGGTAACTTTTTCATTACCTGTAAACTTTTATAGCAACAAAGGCGTCTCTCATTGATTATAAGTAGAGGCTTAGCAGATACTACAAGATCTAAGGTATCAACGGAATCCAAATTATTGTAGACAAACATAGGGATAGTAGGATCATATTTGAATGTTGAAAAAGTTTCGCCTTCAAAAATTATGCCACGTTTAATGTCTTAGTACATTTTTTCATAGTTTGTCACTTTAAACTCGCTTTGATAAGCAAACTCATAGAAAAACGTGCATTACAAAGTTGCAAGTTCAGAATCAATTGAGGTAGATATTGGAATTAAAAACATGTGTGTTTGACGTGACTATCATGAGGGAAAAGCATGCGTCGGAAACAACATGGCGTCATTAGTTTAATAACTTTAGATTGCATTGTTAGGTCAATTAATAACTACTATTTATAGATTTACCTTATATAATTAATAAACACATTCCTTGGTGTGAAGAGCACGTGACCCGGTTGTTCTACTACTATCATTGGTTAACTTTACGGGGAGTTAGAGCCTTCAAAAGTCTGAAAATTGGTAGCGAAAAATGATGTATTACCCATTTGGTTGTGTATATTGATTCCTGATAACCTGTCTGCTCACTTACCCCTTACAAAAGGCAACTAAGTAGTACGTTTCTCGTCTAGTTTTGCCCCCTAAAACTTAAAAAGCCAAAGGTTATGAAAGAGTGGATTTTCTGATAAAATACCAGGCAAAAACCTAGTTAAGGATAAGTTGATATAAAATTTGGTAGAGGGATTGAATTTGTTGTAGATAAGAATTCTTTTTTTTGAGAAATTCTTAAATATAGGTAATCCATCATATTTTAAAACATACTTACCTAATTATTATTATCAGAGTGGAGTTTAATAATCAAATATACATTTTAGGTTATCTATGATTAAGGGCTTATGAACCGGACTCTCTGAGATAACGATGCAGGCTATTTCAAGAATTTGATAAACATGTAAACTCAGGCTACCGGTTATACTACTTATAATGTTTTTAAAACCTCTTCGCGGATCATGTTTTCCTGGTAGTTTAACGTAGAATTATTTTCTTCTAGCGGCGTCTCGCGGTTTCACCCGCAAGGTTCCCGGTCCCGTAGGAATATTTGGATAAAATACATGCCTATGTTACTCACGGTGAATGTAGCTTTCTAATGGTTAAAGAATTTTTGGAATCGGTTCAGTAGTTTCGAAGCCTAAACGTTACAAACAAACAAATCTTTCCTCCTTATAATAGTAGGTAGACTATAGCTAAAATAGAGTACAGTGGACCCCCGGTAGTCCGACAAACATTTTGCAGGGCAGTGTCGAACTATCGAATTCGTCGGATTATAGAGTACTGCCTAAGACCCCCTATAGTCCGGTTTTTTTTACAAAAGAGTACCTTGTAATCCGACAAATTACAGATCCAATGATAAGATTCTTTATACATACATATTAATAATAATAACATATATGTACTCTAAAATACTAATTATACTTCATTATGTATGTCAAATTTAGAAAATCAACAACAATAGAGAGAGAGCTTACGTTTTATTATAAAATTAACGTCATTAATGCTAAAGAACTTACAAAAAATATGTAAAAATATACCTATGCGTCGAGCACAATAGTGATGGTGCGTACAAGTTGTAACTTGTTCAATCATGCTTAGCGAATACGTATTCAATAATAAATAATAGACCATGTCGGATTACAGGGGGCGCCGGATTAGACAGGGGCCGGACTACCGGGGGTCCACTGTATTATTAAAAATGTAAGTGTGTTTATGGATTGATGTTTAGTACAGGTTCCATCAATAGTACTCGAAGAAGGAAAAGTGTCTACATGATATCTCTTTCTAATCTTGATCATCATCATCATCATCATCAGCTCATATAATGTCCCCACAATTAGTAAAAAGTGTTTGATCCCGAAATTAAAAGCTTATAAAAACTTTTAACAGATAAGTACGCAAAAGACTCAGATACACAAACAACAATACGTAATCATCTATACTAATATGTATTATAAAGCAGTAAAGTTTGTGTGTTTGTTAAATTGTAAGGGGTAATCTCGGGATCTACCGAACTGATTTCAAAAATTCTTTCACTCATGGAAAGCTATCAGTGCGTGACATAGGCTATTTATATTTTATCCCTGTATTCACACGGAAACTACGCGGGTGAAACCGCGGGGCGCTGCTAGTTACTACATAAAACTTAAAACTACCATTAACTTTAAAACATTATATCTAATTACTTGAACTGGTGAACTAATAAACAAGTGCAAAGGTACAAACCAATTACAGTGAACCACTCATTGATACAAGAGTCGTGTTACTTGTTACTACTCATACGATATGTGATATTTGTAAATATTTGTCATTTGATCCTTGTTTTCATGTCCTTATACTACTTCCATTCAGTTCTAGATTTGTATCGAGTACTACGCATTCAAATGTTTCTAGATTTTCATTGTGCACGTTGGTATAAAGTCTGACTTTTGGTTCATTAAAAAATCTTATCACGTTCTAATGGGAGTTAATTCGCATAAAATACTGAAATATACTTACTAAAACACCCTTAAATAAATAAAACTAGCTTTGCCCCGCGGTTTCCCCCGCGTAGTTCCCGATCCCGTGAGAATTTCGGGATAAAACATAGCCTATGTTCTTTCCCGGACCATAAGCTACCCCTGTACCATTTCAAGTCAATTGGTTCAGTAGTTTGGCCGTGAAAAGGTAACAGACAGACAGACAGAGTTACTTTCGCATTTATAATATTAGAATTAGGATTAGTTAGGATTAAATCGTATTGATGAAATAGCGGTGAAATAGTTATAAATACCTAGATAAAAGTAACTTTCACTTACTAAGTAGTAGGAATTATATTCCAAACTATAAATTAAATTAAATTATACGTCTAACTTATAATATTAACTTTTTATATAGTCTTAAGTCAAACCTATAATTATCTCCAGACTAGGTTGCCATAATAAGCTATTAAATATTTCGGCGATTGGCAAAACTAGTTGGAGATCAAAATATATTAGTAGACTATCATTTTACTAAACATTTACTACGGAAATTGAAATAACGTCCAGTTTTACAGGACCTGCCGTGAGGTCTCTGTAATTACTCGACGAGACTTTTTGATAGACACTTTCTTCTAATAAATCATGTTGGATAAATATGACCGTTATTTCACAAAGTAATAGAGGTTAAATTTTGAAATGCTTGTTACCTACATAACGTTCAATTTAAATTATGTACTTGAAGGTAACACGGTATCATTCATTAACTATGATTAAGTTTAGTGAGAATTTTTGTTAGTCTAAAATTGTGCGCTAATTGTATTCTCTTTTGTTACAGGTGTGCGAAAAATTAGAGATTGGTGCCGAGGCTGACTACTTCGGTCTCCGAGTGTCTTCAGGAGCTGGGCCAGGGAGATGGCTGAACCTCCGAAACCCTCTGGACCCTCACCGCATCCCCGGAGGCCGTCTGGACCTCCGAGTCAAGTTCTGGGTCCCTCCCCACCTCCTCATCAACGAGCCCACCAGACACCAGTTCTACCTTCACGCTAAACTCGACCTTATTGAAGGCAGACTGGTAGTCGCTGACTTGGAAGTCGCAAGGCGCATTATCGCTTACATCGCTCAAGCAGAAACAGGAGACTGCGACCCAGAACTACCTCCCACACACATCTACGAGGAATGTGACAAGATAGGACCACAGGGCGAGAAGCCAGAAGACCATCTAGACAAGATAATAGACTACCACTGTGAAATAAACGGAATGAGAGCTTCACAAGCCGAGTACAGACTCCTCAAAGAGATTTCGAATCTGGAATCTTTTGGAGAGGAGTTGTTCTTCTGCAAGCCGGTGACGCAGAGTAATAATGCGCACAATTTGTATAGTCACCTGCTGTATCACAGACAGCAGGCGGAGGAGCCGAGGGCGAGGGATGAGCAGGAGATAGATGGGGGTGCTACAGTGGGGTGCCTCGCCACGGGACAGAATGTGGGCGGGTGTGGGTGCAGGCTGAGTACTAGTGTCGGGGTCGGACCTCATGGCATTGTGGTGTACCGCCCCGCCTGCAACGGAGACCAGGATATTGGAGTCGAAAAACAGAGGTGAGAATTACTATACTTTATAGCCCATAAAAAGATTTAAAAGCACGTGGCGTTCAAGGAATTCTACTAGAAATACGCGCAATTGAAAATTACTTTCCAAGCGTGTTGATATCGATACTTTATATTTCAATAAACTGCGTCTCTATTTTCAATACTTTAGCCACTTCCATCTATACTACGCCGCTTCAAATAGCAAATCTAATTCGTCGTTATCCAATTCCTGTAATTGCATATAATGTATCTGAGCCGTCACAAATTGACCTTGATTGATATTCAAGTCATGCATTGTTCGTCTAGAACTGTTTCCTGATACTTATAACTTTGTATGTAAGAATTTATACTTTGAAAGGTTACGACATCTATTAGTAGTTTAAAATGGCTGTTATTTAGACAACAAAGAATAAATATTACATAGTAACAAGCGGTTTTATACTTAAACAAAGGTAACTAAAACTGTTTTTTGTCATTGTCTTGTCTCGAAATCCCTAACTGATTGTTATAAACAGACTTCTAGACGAATTTGAAAGTCAAAGCCCATTTTTTTATAATCAAGTTTAAATTTTTTACTACTTACTCTAAAAGTTAAAATTGCTAGTTTGGAAGGAGATAATCCCAGAAATAACAGGACCTATTTTGGTAATACTATCACTAATAAATCAATATCATCAAGAGACACATAGTTTGTAGATATTACAGAGCACAAATCAAATGTCTTTCAAACTAACAATTCAAATATTATCGCTGAAGCTAAACGTCGAAAACAAACCTATCAATCAATAAGTGGATGTAATCACTAACGTCGGCCCTCAGATAGTAAACAAAGGACTAGTATCCTCGTTACCTAATGCATAGATAACACTATTGTTGTCAAGTGATCTTTCAATAAAATAACAAGAAACCACGTTTTTAACCAAATGTTCCAATTTAGAAGAAGAAAATCTATTGTGATTTTCACGTGTTAATAAAATAAAAGTAGTTAAGTAGTAAAGATAAGTAGTTATATTTTTGCGTTTGTATTCTTAACAATTTCCACGTCTATATAAATTTTAAAAAGATCATGATAATATGAGTAAAATAAATTTGAAATAGAGCATATAGCAAAAATAGAATCTCTTAGAAAATCAAAAAGAGCATAATTACTGTTGACAAATGAAAATACCTTCAGTAAAAACATTGATCTAAACGATAATAAACAAAATTAAATTATATAGGTATTAGCTCATTCCGCGAAACGAACAACGATTCCGGAAAACATACTCACGTATAAATACGTTTCAAAATGGGTCGAGCAAATTGCGCAGCACGTCCCAAATAATGTTAATTAGGTTTTTAAACTCAGGAAAAAGAAAATAAATAATGTAGCACAAACAATTTGAATTAAATATAATAAAATTAATGATTTGAACTTTTCCCCGGTTCAGTTGTTTTAGCATAAAAAACTTCCTGGTAAAAATTTGGTAATACTTTTTTTGTGGAATAAAATAACTTCTGATATTATTATCACAACCGCTTGCCCTATGAGTCTAGAAGAAAATTGCAAAATACACATTATTTTTGGTTTAATGTTTCCTTCGTTTTGATTATAAAACAGCAAAGTAATCCGTTTATCATAGCTTTGGTTCAATGTATAAAAAAATCAAAAGAACCACATTTTTAAAGTTCAAAGGTTAATAATGCCAGTTATACTAGTATGAACAAATGATTTACGATAGAGTTTTGACCAATAAGAAGACCAGTCGATCACCACTATTATTAAATGGTGGCTTATTTTATCAGACAAATAATAATTGATAATGGAATTCAATATTAGCTAAACAAAATAATTAATCAAAACCAAAACGTGATCAAACTGCGAATAAAGTTATGAAAACGTCATTAAAATTTATTGTATGAACAACGAGCCATAAACAGGGTTATGGCATTTAAAAATGCGTAGTACGCAATGTATTAACGATGTTTTCGCGTTAGATATTGACTGACTCATGGCTCGGACTTGTACGATTTGTGGTGCAAATACATCAATTGATTTAATCTGATCGCGTATATTTTATAGTTGTTTGACTCCTTTTTGCATCTTCATACAAGAAGCTGTGCCTTTTATTTTTCTTTTTTAGTGGGTGTGTATCTAAAAAATATCAATGTGCCAATCCGTTCAGTGGTTGTGCCTGTTGATAGATCAGTCAGTCAGTCAGTAACGGTTACCTTTTTATTACATCCGCATCTTTTCTCATCAATGGATAATTATAAAAAATGTAGTTGTACGTCGCGTTCAGACAATAGGTAACAGTAGTTTAATATAAAGGCTTCTCGTAAACAAAAGATAATCGAAATTAATCTAATTCTGACGTCAAACTGTAACAATAAAATGTAAAATCTTTTTATTTTCAAATTCAATATCTATGTCCTGTTTCTTACGCATTATCAAGCGATGGAAGACAAGTTTCTTTGTTTCATAGATAACGTATTTGCTTACGATAAGATAAATTGAGTGCAAACGGAAAGATCGTTCTAGTTTGGTTGATCTAACAATGTAGAATAATATTTTTAGGATGTAAATTTTGTATTTAAAGAGAAATTAGTGTAAAATTTTTGATAAACTTTATTAGTTTCAAAGATTTTTTGAAAATTTCCACAAGGAACTCTTTTTGGTACTACTCTATTCTCCGCCTATATGAATAACTCTAGTAGTTTTTTTTACTTCTTTAATAGTTACTAAGGAAACAAATTATCTAGCAATAAATCCAACTAATAGTTACCAATTTGTTTTACAATTATCGCAAGCCTTGGTCACTTTGTCGAAACCATTACGATTTTCCATATCCATCAATAATATTGACTCTATATATGTTTGATTTGATCACGCGTCTCTTGACCAACGGTCTAATGGCGGCCATTTGTAAATTACTTATACAAATGCTATGTAGTAATATTAAGTGTTTACTTTTGTACATAGATTTAAAAAGATACAGCGTATTAAATAACCTGTATATTATGTAGTTGGTAACTAGCAACTATGTAGGAAAACTCTATGAATCACTTAGCTTCGAATAAGTAATTAAATCTTGACAACATAGCACAATTATGGACATAAAATGTACATTAAAGTCAATTATGTATTTACAAAAAGTACTTAGGCTTGTTTATCTGTGGTTTAGAGTCCATAGTACAAGTTTTGCTTAGTCTGTGACTAGATGGCGATGTGTGTATGTGTTCGCATACTTTATATTTAGTTTCATTTCCCTGTTAATGTAGTTAACATGAACATTTTCAAGCAAAACTTTGTCTTCCCCATAATTTGTGATACTGTATCTTAACTTTCTTTTCTGAAACCTGTTTTAAGAAATCTCGTAAATGATTGCGTTTCTCATGTGCAGTCCTTTGTGCAGTTATGTAATGTCGAGACTAACTTCTAAAACTTGAAGACAAAATAAATATTTGAATTCATAACTATAATAGTTATGACTATAGAATATAAATCTATCTTGTGTTAGTCTTAAATGAAAAAAACATTGGTCCAAGTTCAAATCTCTAGCTCGAAATCAATCAGTAGGTTTTGTGAGGCTTTTAAACGGTTTACAAAAAATGTATAGAAGAAACGTGACGATACAAAAAATATGTTAAATAATAAAAGTATCGGGTGTCATGTCTAATCACACTGAAGGACTAAAGCCCCTCTCACATTGATGGTGGTATTTTGTAGCTACACTTACGCAATCAAGTTTATCTACAGGATCAGTTACTACTAACTACAATTTTTAAATGACTTTGAACTGCTCTGTGACCTACTTTACGAAGCTGAGAATAGAATTCAAAAATCGTAATACAAGGTCTTCTCTCTATATTTCCTTCGTGGGTCTCATAACCCAAAACCACAATTCTTAGATCAACAATTTAAATTCCTTTCTCATCTATTCCAGTATCCCGTATACAGCGATCCACCGCGCTCAGCCACTCCGGCGCAACTTCCAACTCTCCTACGTCACTGGTGAAGGCAATGAGGCGACACTGCACGTCAAAATGGCGACGTCAGGGCAAGCGGCGGCGCTGTACCGCGCGGTCACTGAGAAACACGCCTTCTACTGCTGCGAGACTGTCAGAAGCGATGTTACCGAGCAGTTTATTAGGGATTTGAAGGTGGGTTCTATAGGTTTTTGTAACTACTAGAAAACTTTCTAGGGTTACACTAATATTATCATAGTTTTCTTGTAGTAATTACGGTTACTAACGCCTAAGTTATCATAGTTGATGGGATTATCATGTGGATTGTTTATTTCGAATATCCGAGGTTTTGATGATGTTGCAAGCGCCATTTGATTCCTAGTTACATCCCACTGTATGGCTAAGACCTCAAGCCTCAAGATAGCAGACCGTGAGCTAAACTAGCTAAGCCAGACTGGCTTTGCTCGCAGTCTGCATCTGGCATTACTGACTACTCATATATTAGTTATATTGAGGAGGAATACGCGTAATCACCAACTTTTTCCAATGCGGGCTTGTGAGCAAGCATGTGCTTATAATAATTAGACCGCTAAAGCGTTTGACTCGGCCCTAACTAGGATAATTACCTGTATCTAGGGATCTAGAGTAACAGAAACTACGCACAAACACATTCACACAGACGACTACCTACTTCTCCGTATCTAAAAAAAGCTTTATGTGTTTTAAACCAATAAATTAAGTTATAAAAAGTGTCGCAATTAAATTCATCTGATTATGTTTGTGTGTGTTTCTCAAAGTATACTTATTAGAATACGTTATGTTACTGCGTCTCTCATTTGGCATTCAAAGAAACCAGTTTTCAAACTGGATTGTCTATTTCGGATTGTTCGCAAACTTCCTTAGATTTTGCGAATGATATTTGAACCACGTTTTTTCATCTACGTGGTATTAAAAAGGTTAAGTTTTAAAGCCCTTTGCAATATCAGATTTAATTTCTACGTAGTTTAAAACGTTGTTTTATACTGTACTAGCTGTGCCCCGCGGTTTCACCCGCGTAGTTCCCGATCCCGTGGGAATTTCGGGATAAAACATAGCCTATGTTCTTTCCCGGATCATAAGCTACCCCTGTACCAAATTTCAAAACAATCTGTTCAGTAGTTTAGCCGTGAAAAGGTAACAGACAGACAGACAGAGTTACTTTCGCATTTATAATATTAGTTTGGATGCTTTTATGTAAGTACTTGTACGCTTAGAACTTAACTACGCAACAGATTTTTATGCGATTTCATTCAATTGATAGAGTGATACTACAGAAAGGTTTATCTGATAGACTATTTATAAGTACTTAACGGCTATTTATGAATGAAACCGTGGGGAATAGTTAGTATTATACATTGTGAAAATAATTGAGTTAGTACCTTCTTACTATGTGTTGAATAAGATATTTTTATATCTTTTTTTTATATTTACATAGGTGGTTTACATAAGGACAAATGTTAAAAATAATTAGCAAGAACTTAAATGACGAAATGTTGTTACTTAATTAACATTCAGCTAAAAATATAATAATTAAAATATAAAATACACATAAAAATTATGGCGTAATTTATTTTAATTTGGAAATACGTCATTAAAATAAGTACATTATGTATAAACCAGTTGTCATTTAACAGTAGACTTTGTACTCAATCTATTTCTGATTTTATATGTAATTTGTTGGAGGCGTGGCTCGACCTCTATGTATGGTAATTTAGCAGAACAATTATGTAGTACAAGTAGAAAAAGTTAGGCTAGCACAACATGCGATCTTTGAAAATTGATCATAATTGGCATATTTGATAACCCTGCTTGTTTATGAGAGTACGGATGAAGGAAGATATATTTAAGGACCAATGTTAATTTATTAAATATAGGTTTTTGTTAGAAGTTACTTTTTAAATTTGATAAGGACACTAAACTTGAGGATTCAGGGATGCGTGACAAATTATGTAGCGCGTCGCGTCGCGCGGTCAAATCAAACATATGGCTTTGTATGAGAGCGTTCAAGTAGTTCAAGAGCGTTTACTTGAGTTAGCATACCTAGATTTGGCTGTTTTTGTAATTTCTTTATAAATGAGCTTTTAGCAACATACAAATAAGAAATTACCAGATATTTTTCAAATCATTGACTGAAATTTTCTTCAATCTCTCAAGCTTTTAAAACTAATCTATACCATATTCAAATTAAATTCTACTTTAGACAGTTGTTTATAAAGCTTACATTCCATTGTTACAGGGCACAATAGCATCCATTTTCAACGACTCGTCCACCTTGGGCCGTCGGTACGTGTTCGACATCCGCCGCACGTGCCGCGAAGTGCACGACCGCGCGCGCAGACAGGCGCACCGCGCCGCGCACCCGCCGCCCGCGCCGCAACCCACGCCGCACGCGCCGCGCACGCAGCGCGTCAACCACGGGCTTGAACATAAGGTAAGAGACTGGATATTCAATTTGTATACATTTCTGGGAAAAGAACATAGATGGCGCTGTTAAGAGAGATCATTTTGTATTCTCGTAATTTGTAGTATCTTATTCTGTCTTTTCAAATTCCTTTACAAAAGATTTCGTTTTCAAACTAGACAAATGCGGTCTATAATTGGGTTCCGAAACTGCTAGAAGAAGAACTGTAAAGTGTTCTCTTCTTTAGATAAAAAAGAGTTGATTCGATTTAGCAGAAGATATTCACTGATGTTTTTTTAAGAATCCAGACTTCTTCCATATCTGTATAAATGTACCTAACGATACCTTTTCTTTCCCAGGAGCCCCGAGTCCGTTCGCGCAGTGGCGGCGGCGGCGAGGCGCTGGCATGCCGCGTGTGCATGGACAGCGGGATGGACACTCTCTTCCTGCCGTGCAGACACGTCGTGTGCTGCCATCTGTGTGCGCCACGGTTAGTTAATGATGTTTTGTTTGGAGTGGCTAGGCTTAGATATGTTATATGGACAGTGCTAGTGCTCACATTATATGGGGAGAATAAAATAGTCGTGTAATTTCAAATTTGGATTTTTTTAGAATGAAAAGATGAGATGGTTTTATAGAATATGAAGAACAAATTTTACTTAAATTAGTCCAGAATTTACTTGAAAGTGTAACTACATCCATACAATCATAGTCGTGTAGATAAGTAATTCTTGTAATAATCACGTTAAAACTAGAACTTTCCTAATTTAGAAATTAATAACACTTTTCTTTTATCCACAGATGCAACAGATGCCCGCTATGTAGGTGCGAAATAGAGAAACGTATGCACATATTCCTGCCAGTGGAGTACGAGAAGACAAACGGTGTTATCGTGAAATGAACGCTGGTGTGCTTCGCTTGTGACCTCGATCAACACACAGACAGAGTTACACAGAAAAATGAGTGAATATACAAAAATATTTCGCCGTAGATACGTTGTGCCTTCAAAAGTGTGAAATATTGTTGTTTTTCTCGTCTTAATAGTGTCTGCAGTGCGTGTGAATGTCTAGTCATGTATTGACTTTGGAAATATGCATTTGAATACCTTATATAATGTCTAAGGGTTGTTTGTAAGACAATATTTTTGATAATAACTTCTATTGCTATAAGCGGAGAGTCGTTTATTCCTTGTTCTAAGTTTGACGGGAATAACGTTCGAAAAATGAATTTGACAATAAAGTTTCGAGATAAGTTTTTGAGTAAAAAATCTTAATATTTTAGTTATTAAGTAATTTAAAGTTTCCTTCGTTTTAGAAGGTTTTATTTAGTGTACTTTGTGATAAAGAGAAAGAAAAAATTGTTATGTTAAGAAAATAATACTTAGCATTTTTTAAGATTCAAAATTGTTAAAAACGTAATCTTCAATTGTAATTAAGTACATAGAACACTGCTTATTGTGTATCTCTTTCTTTCCAATACTAAAAACAGAGAAATAAACTGTTTATGTTAAATCTTTTGTAACGAGTCACTGCTTAAAACGCCATTTTTTGTTAGTTTCTTAAAGATTAAAAAACTTTAAATATTATTGTAATAATAAATAAGGAATATTATTGTTTAATTAAACCATAACTATTTGTAAGTTTTGTTACGTAATTGTAAGACCCGTGGTCTATAAGTCTATGATAACTAAATAACAACAAAACAAGTAAAAAAGAAAGAAAAATAAACTCAAAATATGTCTAAGTGGATAAAGTTGTTTTATTTTTGGTGTTTCCCAATAATTTACTTCGATAAACCTCTTGAACTTAAAGCCAAAGATACACTAGGGGACAAATGTCTTGCGACACGTATTCGCTAGCGACGTTGGGTGAAGTAGCGCGACGTTGTCGGACTTTGGACGACATGTCTGGCAACACCTAAGACGTCCTACGGACATAAGTCGCGCGATGTCGCTACATAATATGTCAGCGAAATCGGCCGGCTTCGCTTGACATGTCGCCGATCCAATGTCGTGGGACATTTGTCCCCAAGTGTGTCTTTGGCTTAAAGCATTCATACTGTACCGTATGCATTACCCACAGCACCCCTCTTAATACGTTACGTCTGCATCGAGAGCACAGATTAAACAGATAGAAGGCGGCCAGGGGACACGCACACATGCCCCGTGTGTAGTAGTGCAATCGATTGACGCCTTTGTAGGAAGCTATCTCTCTGCTTGCTCCTAGTTAGGTACTTTGTGCCGAGACCCGAGAGGAGACATTTCCCTGTATCAGTTTGATTAGGCAGTACACTTCACACACAACTTTAGAATTTAAGGTTCTCGTTGATTATAAATAAAGTCTGATTTCCTACACTAATACACAATATTTTTTAATTTTGGATATAATAAAAATGTTGATTTAATGATACAAAAACAATCCGTAAATTTTTAAGATTAGGATAATTTTGACGGACCTTCCTTATTGATTTTATGTTACTGGATTATAAATTATAGGGATCCGAATGGGATTCAGTCCAAGCTGTTTCGATAAAGAGCCATCTATTATCATTTTTTGTACGCATTTCGTGAAGTGCTTTCGTTTATTCCCGCTAGATGTCTCTGTAAATATTTTTGAATGATGCACATGTTTTGTTATTATTTATGAAATTACTCAAAACAATAATTAGATAAATTATTGTTATCGTAATTAAATTCTAATTATTTTAATATAACGTAAAACTGTATCTAAGTTTAGTTTATAAAAGTAAACAAAATATTTATTGTCTATGATTTAACAAACTTTTAATGTTACCACCCGAAAATATTAAAATGTTTTTGGTAGATTTTATTACTTTATGAATACGAACTAATCCATATTATTATTATTTTTAATTTGTGTACTATACAACGTTTTTCAACACATTTGCGAAGAAAATATCATTTTTCGCCAATAAATAAACAGATTTTCTATTCGCGCGCATCCGACACAACAATGGTGATCGGCCATAGATGAATGGAAGCGACGTAGACCTATCAACAGTAAGGCAACATAGTTGAAATTTGTTTTTAAAATGTATGGACACGATTTTTTTGGTATTGAAACTTTTTTTAAATCAAAGCAATTAAAAAAAAACTATAACTCACTTGTGAATAAAACGTGTCATTATTCAAATGTTTTTGCACAAATAAGAGCCCCTTTATGAGCAGGTGTGTTGAAAAATATTTTTTTATACACCCTTATTTTGAAATTACGATACCTTATCTCACAGCTGATGTAAATTAGGGTTAACAATATAATAGTCAAGGAAATTTTTATTTTTTGCCTTTATTTCAAAAGTTATGGTAAATCAAAGTTTTTGTAAATTTCGTCAAAATCTATTCACGTCCTACAATAGCGGAGCCAACACACACCGCAAAGTTCACGCGAGTTCAGCGATGAACAGCTGATGCTAGCAAGACATCGAACCGGCTTTACCTTTGTTTTTAAAATTGGTTTTCTATTCTACCTAGTTAGCTATTTATTAGTAGGATTATGTTGGAATAATACAAATAAAACATAAAAGATAGGTTCATTAATAAGTAAATACTCACGTACAATTCTACATTTCTAACTTTCTTCATTCTTTACGGGCTTAGAACCGGCTAAATGATGTAGGTATAACTATCGAAGAAATCGGCCGCGTTCGAACACTTTGTAACATAACATTAGGGACTTATGCGAAAATCACCTCCTGGACCACCGTATTGGCTAGGTAGGTATTTACAATAATTTGGGTGTGTTTAATTAAGAAGTTAGTATTCATTTTTACTACGATTGATATTACGTACCTAACATGACTTGTTCCGTCATATCGTACCTAATACCTATTCAATAATAATTGCCTATTATTATTACGATTTGTTACGTAGTAAGGTAAGTACACGTAATAATAATTATTATTAGGTACTAGAATATTAATTGTTCGTACCTATTAAAAATAAAAACCTAACTTTCAAGTTACGTAAAAAATACTGTAAGTTAATACTTAGGTAGGTATTATTATTTACCTTGTGTTTTCACCGAAGTTCTAAATGGTTATTGATCCCAGGTCAGAGCCAGGTCGCTAGGAGTCCTAGCCTAGGACTAGCCCTGGGAACAGTCGCATTCCATTTTCCGAATCACACATTAACAACACACAAACACTCACTACATACCATGTATGTACTCACGAGAAGTAAATTGATAGGTAAAACTGGTAATTTTAATTAAACATGGCGTTACATTTGCGTACAACCTCGCGGCACGTGAGCGGTGAACGAACTGAAGCTAGCTGAGCGGCCGCGGCGCTTGCGACGAAGATGGGCGAGGGGGCGGGGCCGGCAGGGAGTTCGAGCGACCGGGAATTAATTATTAAATAATTTTACTTTGTAGTCTGTACCTACGATGATGCCGCGAGCCGCGCGCAGTTAGCAACTATGTACTAATGTACTTAGGTATACATTATTTTGGTATTACTATGGCTGCCAAATTGATCATCTTCTTTTATTTTATTCTTCGATATATGGGTTCAGTTAATGCTACTGATATCGTCAAATTAATAAGTATCCTAATATCCAAATAGGGGTGTATAATTAAGTATACTTCTGTACATAATACATTCATGGAGGGCATTTTACATTTTTTTATTATTATTACGGGAAATACCAGACATAATTTGTTGGTAGGTTGCTATTTGTTTTACACATATAAAATTTCAACCTGATGACAATTTTATTTAAGCACATATACATAAAACACGAGAATGTTCAACAATAGTTTAATATACTTAAAGGTTTTTCTAAGACCTACTAAGATGAGAAAAAAAACTGTAGGATGATCCAAAGCTAAATTGTGACTACAAGGAAGTTCAAGGTAATTCAACTTTTTAAAATGGCTTAATTAAGTAGAAAAACATAGATTTAATAAAAAAAAAAACTTGGTGCATATCGCTTTGCTGTCATTCGTAATGTCACATAATGTCAAATATTTTTTTCGTAGAAAATTTATTACCCAGTACTTGCAACACTTTCTTACTGTCCGGACGAACGCAAGATGGCTGCCAATTTATGTGAACGCAAGGACAAGTAGAAAAGTGATATCCGTTTGTGATATTTCGTTTTATATTTGTGATAATAACTTTGTATATTTAGTAATAGTTTAGTGTATGTGCCTGTTATAAGTTTATGTGCAATATAACATGAGTTTTTAATGGTTTTAAAGTAGTTTGTGTAATCGAATTACTGATGGTTAAAAATGTTCTAAATGTTGAATTGTGATTATGCAGTGTTAAATCTTTCTGGATCGCTATGACGGCTGTTGTTGGATGATAGTTGTTGTTTCATGTAAGTATTTAATTGATAATAAATAGTATTAAGTTTGTAGGTCAAAAGTTGTGTGAAAAAATTTCGTCACTTCTGTAACCTAGATGACTAAATTGGGTTTTGTGACTGGCGTGGCTGTATTTTATGAGCCGCCGGCTTGCCGGTTCGCCTTCCGTTCACAGCTGTTCGTTTCCCACGGCGTCCAAAGCTTAGTTTTTTCTTGTATCAACTTTTTAAACGACAACTTTGTGGGGAATGGTGGAGACGAGTTTACTTTGTAACAGAGTCGCTGGCAGATGTTTTGTCCACTTTCTCGTATCGGGACGTTAATGCTATCGAATGCGTGTTGTTCAGTAACGTTGACGATGCACTATTTATTTAGTATTACAAGGAAAAAAGTTTACGAAGAGTTTCGAAATTATTGTTTACACAGACAAAAAAAAAACACGCCACATAATCATGTTCGTTAGACGTGTGTTATTACAATAATACAATGTTCGTGCGATCGTGTTACATTGCCGTCGCTATTTTAATATAAAAACGAGAATATTAAACACTATTTTTTTAATTAAGAAATCTTCATTGTAACCTAAAGTAACCTGTGACAATGGGATTGTAGTAGGTCTTAAAAAGCTTTTTATAAAAGAAAGCTATAAAAAACTTATGAAATTCCACTTTTTTAATCTATTTTTTTAAACATCATGCTAAAGAAACTGACCCCAACTAAGTTTCTAACCTGTATCTAAAATATCAGAAACTAAGCCCTTACATTCATACACACACCCTGTCTAATACATAATATATCATCACATGTTTCTGTGTACTACAAAAAGTTTATCTACATACCTAATTAAGTAAATAAGTCACATATACTAAGTACATAACATAGCATACTGAAAGGTCAGTAAATGTTATGTACAGTTAGATTAATTGAGGTTATCAGTTGAACTAAAGATAACCCGGATAAGTAAATATGGATAAAAGAACATAAAGTTCATAGTTAAAATGTTCACGCTATCTCTATTTGTGTAGTATCATTCATTTATATAAGTAATATTTATAATAAATAAATAAGTATAGTTATCATGTTGTGCTAGACTCTATTTGATGAATGGGGTACTAGTATATAGGGGTGTAGCCAGGATAGTTATTTACAAAGTGCTAGGGCTTGCCAAGGCTATACAAAATACCCCAAATATGGTAATAAAGTTATGGATTATGTTACTTTTACCCTGCAGAATAAAATTATACCTAAATATTCACCCAGATTATTAACTAAAATGATAAGATTAGATTACCTTGTGAATCAAACCCTTTATTTGGCAGAGTATGCTGACCACTATGTCAGTTTAATTAGCTTTCCTTTTTATATATTATAGTATCATATATACCAGACTAGTTTCACAGCATTCTCGTGGGAGTATGCAGACAAATTATAGCCTATGTAACGTGCTGTTAATATAGCTTTCCAACAGTGAAAGAATTTTTGAAATAGGTTCAGTAGATCCCGAGATTACAATTGAACAAACACACAAACTTTACTTCTTTATAATATTAGTATAGATATAGTATACAAGTATTGATAAGCTAAAGATCTAATCATTAAGGCTGTGCATCTAATGATTTATTTATCTGTAAAATGATATAAGTATGTATTTATTGAATGATTAAACTTGTCTGTATTTACATAACATTCTTGCTTATGTAAATATTCAAATTTAATGAAGACATATGTAGTAGCTATAGCTATCTGTAATTTTGTTAAAAGTAACAAGTAACCAGCTCATTGTATGGTTAAAATTTCAATAAAAAATCTTTTGGTTATAACTTATTAATGAATTGACCAATATTTGGGCCAAGTTTTGTAGTATGTGGTTCTCTAGAAACCTTTTCAAATATTCAAAATTAAACTAATATTGGTCTAAGACGGATTTTCCGCCAATAGACCTCTCCAGTTTAGGCCTTTACATGTGGCTTTTGTTTTACTTAAACCATTCTTTCCTTCAGGAATGTCCAACTTAATTAAAGTGTATTTTGTATGTAGACTCGCCTTTTTGTACAGTCAGTGTTAAAAGGGCAACCCCCATTGGCAATGCTTACTTTGGTATTGACAACCAAGCGACGGTACTTTTTATCTGAAGCTGACTGTACATGTTTTTCGCACGAAATTCTGTCTGAAGGAATGCAGACTGTAAAAGTAAATAGTCCATTGCGTGAATCTCGAGATTAGGGCGTTGATAACGTTATAGACAGACAAACAGAAGAATAAACTTTGTATTTTACGTGTTCTAGTTGGTTGTTATTACGTCACACGAGAAGTAATCGCGTGGAACCCATGTGCGATCAAAATAAATAAGTAATATTGTAATCACTACATTAGTATAAAACAAAGTCGCTTTCTCTGTCCCTATGTACGCTTAGATATTTAAAACAACGCAACGGATTTTGATGCGGTTTGTTTTAATAGATAGAGTGATTCAGTGGGAAGGTTTTTAGCATAATCTATTATCCCCATATTCCTACGGAAACGGAAACTACGCGGGTGAAACCGCGGGTCGCCACTAGTGGTTGATAAATATCGGAACATATCGCCATGGACTCGTAGTTTCAAATTAGGTAATCTAAGTTCTACTACCGAGATACGTTCGTAGTACATAACATAACACTCACCAGGTAAATGTTTGTGTTGTTCGGAAATAGAATCTGCAAAAAACATCTGGACGCATTTACGTAGACTCCCTTTCGTGCAGTGTTCGTGGTACCTACCTATCTGGGTGTTAAGTATCTATAATACCTATAAGGTTTAATCTCTAAATTTATAGCGTGTTTTAACAAACACTTCAGCTTTATAATATTGAACACAGGATATTTTGAATAGATCTTATAATAGTTTTATCAAATCCAGACTTTCCAGACTGCCATAGTGGTATACTACATAGTAGGATACTCGTATAGTAATCTCCTAAAGGCCCCCGCAGTTTCACCCGCGTAGTTTCCGTTACCGTGGGAATTTCGGGATAAAAAGTATCCTATATGTTATTCTGATGTATAAGCTAAATTATTGTAAAGTTTCATTAATATCCATTCAGTAGTTTTTGCGTGAAAGAGGAACAAACATCCACACTCACATTCGGCTTTATAATATTAGTGGGATGAAACTCGCACATGACTATTTTTAAAACAATTCACACCATAGTTTATAAAACATTTAACGTGTTGTTTTGTCTTTGGGTTAGAATACGATTTAGATACTGACATCGATGCTCCGTGAGAGTGTGAAGTACGAAGTTATTTTACGAATCTAATCGAAATATATTTCGACTGCCTATATGACTAAAGGTTAGGGTTTCTCTATAACCTGATACATGATCAATTTTCTTATGAGATGTAGCTAGTTGTGCCCCGTCGTTTCATCCACGATAAATTTGTCATTGGGTAGTAGGAAATAAAGTTATTATCACTACATAGTATAAAACAAAATCGCTTTCTCTGTCTCTATGTAGGTATGCTTAGATCTTTAAAACTACGCAACGGATTTTGATGCCTTTTTCCGAACCTTTATCCCATGTGGATTTTGATGCGGTTTGTTTTAATAGATAAGTGATTTAGCATAATTTTATCCCCATATTCTTACGGGAACGGGAACTACGCGGGTAAAACCGCGGGGTGCCGCTAGTAGATCTATATGACATTCCGTAAAGAGCTTAAAGAATTTTTAATTCGAGTTACTGGCACTTAGGTAGTTCCTGAGATTTAATGTGTTTGTCAAATGAATTGCGACTGTTGTTTTAAAATAAATCGATTGATTGCGAGCTTATTTTAATTAAAAGAATCGATATTTTTTTTACTGTAACCAAAATCTACACTTTTCTTCCGACCTTTCTTCTGGTTAATGTCCGAAGGCTAATGAAAACAGCATGAAAAAAAGTTCGTTATAAAATCTACAGCACCTACTTAAGTAAATATCTTTCAAATTATTTTCGTAACCTTTTAATAACATCTTATATTATTCTATTACAAATTCCTTCACCAATATTATGTTAAAATTGGGAAATTAATGGAAATTTTCCATAACGCTACAATAAGTACCGTTCGAAGTGTAGGCAGTTGTGATAATAAATGTTTTATGGAATTATTGAACATTTTAATGAAATTTGTTTTGATTACAATTAATTAAAACACCGCCCCGGCCCCGGCCCGGCTGATATAATAATATAACTTTTGTTAAATTACGAACGATTAAATTTAAATTGAATTTGTTATTTTAATATTGATTATGGTTCGCTTGTTCGTAGGATGTAGTCTCTCACGATAGATTAGATTGTATAGGAATGACACCATGATCTAAGCTAAATGTTCTAAACGCGTAAGCTAACAAAAGGCTAAAAGCTTAGGCTATTTGGTAGAAAACAACTGTGACAGTTAAAACATGGGCTGTGTCGATCGGGCAAATCAAAACAGTCACAGAATATCGGCGTCAAGTAGTAGCTAATCTTACAGCGTACCGAACGACCACTAAAAGTTCTGGTAACAAAACCCCTCCTCATGATTTCCTGCAGTCTTTTCTGCGTTAAGTTTTTAAACCTAGTTTAACAAAACTTGACTAAGGTTTTAAGGTTAGTATTGGTTTTAGAAATAATCGTCCCAGAACTAGTTAGACCAAGAAATCCAAAAAAACTTAAATTAGTCTATGGTTTTGTTCAAACATAATCAACCATAAACCATATAATCTGTGCTATCGTTGTAAATATTTCAGATTAACAGGTTGTAAAAACCTGGTTTAGTGCTAAACCAGACTAAAATGCAACGCTAATAAAATTAGGGCTGGTGTTTGTCCCTTAAAAGCCGACAACAGCAACACTTGTGAGTTGCCGGTTGCGGAGAAGTGAGCGATGGCCGTTACAACCATCATGTGACCCATCAACTCGTTTGGCCGTCTTTAAAACAGAGTTATTAGATTATCTGATGATGTAGGTCACCAAAAACATGGTAGCAAATTGCATTAGTTATTGAATAATAAATAGGTAGGTAGGTAGTGTAGAAATGCCATATCAGCAATACTTTGTACATAAAGAGCTTATAATAATAAAATGCTTACGTAGAATATTGTATTTTAGGCATTAAACGTTTAGTTTGTGCCATTTAAAGTATATATTTATTTAAATAAATTACCTATTATTGACACAACAAATTCTTTAAAAAACGTTTTTGCGTACAATATTTGCGTCTGGCTGTGTTTGCGGGTCCATAGGTCAATGACATCTTTTCAAAATATTATTCATTTATTATTTACTTACGCCGCCAAATCTGGTTAAACTGAAAACCGACCCCAAATAGACATGCGATAAAGGTTTGGAAAAGAGAGATTTACTTACTAGTTAAGTAATATTATGAAGAAGTAAAAATTTTGGAGTATAATCTCTGAAATTAGGAAATAACTGAAAAATATTTAGTACAATTCTTTTCTTTTATGTCCACCCACATCCTCCCATTGCTGGGCAAAGATCTCCAAAAATATTCTACTTATAATAATGTTGTTCGTTACTCGCACTAAAACTAGAAAGCGCATAGATAGATTATAATATTATTTTTTGCTTTGTATCTCAGATGTAGACATGAAATAGTCTATAAATTGAAAATTTAAAAAACCCCCAACTCAATTACTTTCAAACCTCCGTAACTTTTAAACTGGTCATTTTCATCAAACATGTCTAAGAACACTCGCAAGTCCCCTTTAATTACAAAAAAAACTATAAATCGAAATCGGTTCATCCGTTCGGGAGCTATGATGCACACAGACAGACAGATACACACACACAGACACGTCAAACTTATAACACCCCTCTTTTCGCGTCGGGGGTTTAAAATAAAAATATAATAGGAGTATTTTCGATTGTCAGACAACTCGTCATCCATATTTTCTCGAATTCTTTTCTTTTCCAACCTCATGAAATATTTAAACTGCGACCAAAGTTATTCGGCTTCGTTTCAGTATTTTACCATTTTGCAACGTACAGTTACGCTATTCATTGCATTATGGCGAGTTTGCCAAATTGTTGTGTTAAAAGCATTTTAATTGGATCACAATATAATGAAAATAATGATAACTTTCGTTAAACGCACAATGAGTTAGGCGGGAACCGAAACGGTATTATTTTATTGTTTATTTCATTAAATTTTTATGATTAAACATTGTTTTTATGCGTTCAGTTTATTATTTTTATGTCGTATCGTAAACGTTTGATACCTAACTAACAAAATATAAAAAAAGTTTTACAATTTGGTTATATTTTTAAATTGGCAGTGTTATTTTAACGGGTTTCGTTGCGGGGTGCTGTTTTATTTCATACTAGGTAGTTGTACACGCAGAGCTCAGTTCCTATTGATCGTATAGTCACTTTACTATTTTCTACACAAATATTTTACAGACATAAGATTTGTTTGTTTGTTTGTTACGAATAGGTTCCGAAACTACAGAACCGATTTCAAAAATTCTTTCACTAATGGCAAGCTAATGTTTCAGTGCGTATCATAGGCTATATTTTATCCCCGTATTCACACGGGAACGGGAACTACACGGGTGAAACCGCGGGGCGCTACTATATTTATATATATTATAGCCTGACTTGATATAATGGACTATCCAACAATTAAATATAATTTTCCATTTCGAACCAGCAGTTCTTGAAATAAGCGTTTACATTACATTCGTAGCGACAATTATAATAAAAAAGTACCTGCATCAAAATTAGCTAGGTATTTAGGTGGTTTAGTCATTGTTACAAGGATACCTAGACCACCTAGATGTTTACCTAAGTCAGAGATCATCATAAATCTTTATTTGAAGGTTGCGGTATGATCAGCACGCTAACGGAATATTTATTTAATGTATTTGGTATTACATTTGCCTATTTGAATAAACACTTAAATGCAATAATCCCTACTATCCCTACTTAATTAATTAATATTATAAATGCGAAAGTAACTCTATCTGTCTGTCTGTTACCTTTTCACGAACCGATTGACTTGAAATTTGGTACAGGAGTAGCTTATGGTCCGGGAAAGAACATAGGCTACGTTTTATCCCGAAATTCCCACGGGATCGGGAACTATGCGGGTGAAACCGCGGGGCACAGCTAGTAATAAATAAGGAAAAGGATTAATCCTGTTAATAAACAGGATGAGAGGTAATTCATCCCCACTGTACGCTAAAATTAGTTGAAGAGGTCTTTGTCCTACAGTGTCATCTCACAAAACCACAAATATTCAATCATTAATAACCATACCGGTTATTAATTACCATCATCAGTCATCCATAAAAAAAACACTATTTTTTCTAAATTAAAAATCAATTTACTTCAACACGATCACTGTCTAAAAATGCTTCTAAAAACGCCATTATCGTAGGTACCTGATGTAGGCACCTGCTGTATACACCTGGCCTCATTATATTGACCCCAGTTCAGGTACAAGGGGACTATTCATATCAGAACTATTGTTGGCTGGACACGAGGGTCTGAGGGAACACATTACGCAGATGTCAGGAACATGTGATAATGTAAGTTACGTATAAATTGAGAAAAAGGTTGTCTAAAGAAAAGTTTAAGTTAGGAACGAGAGAAATAGGTTTTCTGAGAAAGGTGTTGTTGTAATAAGTTTTCACTTACCTAAAGTTTGTACTAATATGGGCTTGTGAAATCCATTGCAGAGCAAAGGTCTCTCTCTCTCTCTCTCTCTCTCTCTCTTTCTCCTTCTCTTATTGATAGTATTAGTACAGAGAAGATGAATAGGCGTAATCACCATGCTTGCCCAATGCGATAATAATGTAGCCTTCCTCAATAAATGACACTGATATATTTTTTCAAATCGGACCAGAAGTTCCCGATATTAGCGTATTTAAGCAAGCATACTCTTCAGCTTTACTTAATACAAGCTGTGCCTCGCGGTTTTACCCACGTGGAACCTTATCCCGTGGAAAATTTTGGGATAAAAAGTATCGTATGTGTTATTCTTAGGTATGAGAGACATCTGTACCAAATTTCATTTAAATCTATTTAGTAGTTTTTGCGTGAAAGAGGAACAAACATCCATACATTCACGCTCACAAACATTCGGCTTTATAATATTAGTAGGATTAGTATAAATCAGAATATTTTTACCAAAATACTTTCCGTAAGCTGGACACTGAACCAGGGTTCATCCGATCGAAATGTCGCGATAAGATAACGTTTTAATTGAAAGATAAACCGCTGATAGTTAATGCATAGTTCAATTAACGCTCGGCCCCTCAGTTTAATGGTGGGCCACCAATTTATGTCTCTTGTTCATATTTAATTAATTCGCGATGAAGTTTGGCTACAAGGATTAAGAAATACTGCTTTTGTAGTCAATTTGAGGTTGCTTATAGGAAAATCGGCGTATCTTATGTACCAGTTTTATTAAGCTGAAGAGTTGGTTTGTTTGGTTGGTTGAAAGCACAATGGAAACTTACCTTTTTGCTTTTCCGCTATTTTACTTACAGCATAGTTACGTAAATTTACAGACTTCATCTATCTATTTATAATACTATACTTCACTTATACTTTGGCCTGGATCATCCTGGACTGTTATTTGCTAGACAGTATATATTCGACTTTTCATTCATTGTTGTCTGCTACTCTGCTAACCAAAACCACACTTGATCGATTACCCTAATCCCTCCAACCTACTCAGACACGCAACATCGTCTATTTGTTTGCCTGTATTCCGAATGTTTGCAAATAATTATGTGCATTAAATATGAGTTGTGAGAGACAGACAGATCGTTAATATCCGTTATCTGTGCCGGCAGTTATGTTCTAATGTAATACCTTGAATGGGGCGATTCATCAAATGGTGGACACTGACGGATTGGAGCGGGCTGCAATGGCAATGGATCTACGGATAGAAATGTCGCCCCGCGGTATTATGGCTTGTTGATGGCTTTTGGTGCTGACGGTACTTGCTTTGTTTTTGTGGAAAAAATGGTCTAGTATTTTGTTGCTGGTAGTAAAAAATAAAAAAACTTTTTAGTACTTTTTTAAACGTGGGATACAAATTACTAACGTGCACGTTCATAATATAAATTATACTTTGACATTGTACTAGTTTTAAGGCACTTTTTGTATTTTATTTAAAAAAATGCCACCCGAGTTTCTTGCCGATTCTTCTCGGCTGATGTAATTTCCAAACCGGTGGTAGAATCAATTTTGACGTTCTTAAGTGCCTCTTTGAAGCCATGACTGAATAAATGATTTTTGACTTTGACTTTGATAATCCAAATTGGAGTACCCTGATGACAAATTCTAAGGCTTTAAAGTAAAAATAACGTATTTTTTAAGCACCCCTTTGGATGAAAGCCTCGCAACGTCCCACTTTCCTCTACCCATACAACACAAAGAATAAACGCAATAAAACTCAACCTACCAACTTAATACATAAAAATAAATTACGAACTCGGCACATAAAGCATGAATTATATGAGCATAGGAGTAAAATCGGCAATAATAAAATTGTATGGACCCATGTCTGTACATTATACTTATAAAGAAAAGAATAAGTTAGTGAAATAAAACCTGGCTACTGATAAAAATAACGCCCTAAGTACGAAACGAAACTAAAAAGAAAATATTTTAAGTAAAGTTCAGGGGATAGCCGTGATTGTATGTCACCTAAAACACTATCTATAGTAGTTAAATTATGACCTATTTATACGTGGCAAACCTTAGTATCATATTATAGGTATGATCAGAAATATTTAAGTAATGATAAAAATAACATTTCAAACTTCAAATAAAGTATGAATTATAAGAACAAAAAGTATCCAGCTATAAATCTTAGATGTGAAACAAGCTACGTACATAACTTATGAATGGAACATGGAAACTGAGATTATATCTGAATGAATCGATTCTATAGTTAACTAGCAGCGTCCGCGGTTTTATTTGCTTCATTCCCGGTCCCGTGAGAATACGGGAATAACATTAAACTAAAAATCTTCCTTTTGAATCACTCTATCTGTTTAAATACCGTTTCAAAATCCGTTGCGTAGTTTTAAAGATTTAAGCATACATAGGGACAGGGAGACAGCGACTTTGTTTTATGCTATGTAGTGATGAATCGGTTTTATAGTTATTGCTAGCTGTGCCCCGCGGTTTCACCCGCGTAGTTCCCGTTCCCGTGGGAATTTCGGGATAAAAAGTATCCTGTGGTCTTTCCCGGACCATAAGCTACCCCTGTACCAAATTTCGAGTCAATCGGTTCAGTAGTTTAGCCGTGAAAAGGTAACAGACAGACAGAGTTACTTTCGCATTTATAATATTAGTTAGGATTGGAACGCTGTCGGTATGCAACTTTGTAAAAAGGTTTACATAAAACGTTAGCTAGGTACCTATTTGCTTTCATTGATAGAATTCAATGTATTACCTACGTACTAGGTAGTGCTGTGCAGTAACGATTATATTACTTTGAAATCTGTTACTTACATTTTATTAGCTTGGAAATTATTTGAAACTTTGTATCTGGAAAAGTAGAATTATGTGGTTACAAAATAAACTAGTCTAAACGATTTTATTGTTATATGCTCCTCTCTATACTTACTTCATGAGTAAAACCGCGTTTCTCAGCTAGTTCTTCATTTCTTTTCTTTCTTCCCTATCTGTAACTTTACATATATTAAATATAATGTATTCAACGTTATTGAATTTTTAAGTAAAGTTCCCGTGTGCTCATAAATATTCCGGGCGCGTTCGCCGCGACCTTCCTCAACGTGTTTGCTTCGTCTAGCGAATATTGTTACAGCAAACTATAGTTAGTATATTTATATAAATAGGGAATGTATTGTGTTATTCTAAATATGACAATTTGGGATATTTAATAATAATATTATAAAAAAATAATTTATTTACACGAGTCTGTTGTTACTCTTTCACGAAGCCGAAACGTTGGTAAAGATGTTCCTTATAACTGGAATTAATAAATATTATTATCTCCTCAGCTTATCGTCAGTATCAACATTTGAACCTCTTGTGAAGACTTTTGGCAATGTTACATCGTAAAAAGATTTTAGAAATAACTTAGATATACCTACCTATATCCTATAATATTTGTCTCCATGACAACAGACCCCTTTAATGAACGTGACCTACGCGCCGCGTTGCGCAAGAGCAAGAGTGTTGCATCTAACACACACGCGCCAATTGATCGCCACTTAGCGCGCGCACGCTTACCTCTATGATGGCTGCGTTTAGCGTATTTGTAATCGGTTTTAGTGTAATGTTAGTAATGTGTTGTTGGTTAATCACGATTTTCCTAATACATAGTTGGTGGAGGACAGAGTTTAGAGATATGAGGAAGTCTTGTCACTAAAATTAATTAAAAGGTGAATTACATTTGAAAAAATATCTACGAAATGAAGGGGCATTTCAAAGTATATACTCGTATAGGCAGGTAAATGGTAAATTACTTCAAAAACAAAAATCACGACTGGTTTTACGAGTATAAAGTATTAATTGTGAAACAAAAGAACAAGTTCTTAATTCTCACATAGAAATTAATAAGATCACAAATATTAATGGAAAGAAAAACATAATGCTAAATTGAATATTAAAGCAAGCTAGTTACAATAATGGTGTAAAGTACACTATAGTCTATTATAATGTCCCCACTGAGTGTTATAATTTCGAATTCAATTCGCAATAACACGAAAAACGTTATCAACGGACAAAACCACAGATCACAGTTACATATAAATATAGAAGCTAGTGTAGCTAAGTGTGGGATTGATTTTATACTATTTATATGCAAAGATGTCGCAGTAGGCATGATATTGATAGCAGGAATTAGGTGTAATAAATATAAGCTGTTAATCTTATGAAATGGAATCAAACTAATGGACATATTTTATTTTAGTATTTGTTTTATGTTCGTTGAAAATCGTTTGTGTTTTTAGTTCCCGTAGGCTAAGAATAATATTTATTAGTACAGTGAGGTGGAATAGGCTCAAACCAAACTTACTCGATGTATTTAAAAAAAAAAATAGCTGTAAATATAATTTGTTCCAACCAGAATTCAAATCTACGAATGCGGTTTCCTTTTCTGAATTTATGGATGCAAAATTTGCACTGAGACATGAAAGCTAAAAAAAATTCGGTTTTGCATATTATTTAGGATCAAAAACCTACCTACACTAGATCCTATAAGCTGTTTTACAATATCAATTTTATTTCAATCCAGTTTCTGAATAAAATATTAATTTCAAATTGAAATAAAACTACTTAAAACGGATTTAAATTGCGGTTTCATTTTATTTTCCATTCGTGACGTTTCGTGTTTTGCTGTCGGTGGTCACAGAAATGTAAAATAAAATATTGGGTGCGAATTTTACGTTTACATTTTTAAAGTACTTACCTTTATTTCAGCATTCAGTGTTTTCATGTACATCCTAGTAAAAATCTTGTATTACTCGTAAATAGCCAGTTTTCCACAGTTAGATATCTCTAACTAGCAGCGCCCCGCGGTTTCACCCGCGTAGTTCCCGTTCCCGTGGGAATTTCGGGATAAAAAGTATCCTATATTCTTTCCCGGACCATAAGCTACCCCTGTACCAAATTTCAAGTCAATCGGTTCAGTAGTTTAGCCGTGAAAAGGTAACAGATAGACAGACAGAGCTACTTTCGCATTTATAATATTAAGTAGGGATAGTAGGGATTTGGGTCTTGTCAAGTGCGTTCTGCGATAATTTTGGTTGGTCTTTATTTTGAGGGTAGTTTGGTACGCTATGTTGTCAAGACAGCCGAAAGAAAGAATCCTTGTCTATCTCAGGAGTTTGTTTGGACGTATCGCGTATTTCAGGAACTGCAAATCCAATTTGAAAACACTTTTTTGCATTTTATATAGCTCTTGTATTGCAGAAAGCCACATTGCCTATTGTTATTAATAAAGCTTATATTTTCGAATGAAACCGCGGTTAGTATCTAGTATAAAACAAATCGATACAATGTAGGGCTTACAAAGTAATTTGGCAGCGGCCGCGACCGACGCGATTAGGCGCTTGTTGTGGTTTATTGGGGTAATCATAAATCTAGATAGATATAACAGTACAGGGGTGAGGAGGGGGGAGGGGGGGGTTGTCATATAGCTTTATAATATACTAGCAGCACTCCGCGGTTTCACCCGCGTAGTTCCCGCTCCCGTGAGAATGCAGGACTAATGTTATACTAAAGCCATTCCTCTTGAATCACTTTATCTATAACTAGCGGCGCGTAGTTCCCGTTCCCGTAGGAATATGGGGATAAAATTATGCTAAAAACCTTCCCACTGAATCGCTCTATCTATTAAAACAAACCGCATCAAAATCCGTTGCGTAATTTAAAGATCTAAGCATACATAGGGACATAAGAACGTAGGGACAGAAAGCGACTTTGTTTTTATAATATGGAGTGAAGAAACCCGCATCTAAATCCGTTGCGTTCCTACTTAGTTTTACAGATTAAGCATACATAGGTACAGACGGCGGGAAGCTTTGTGTTATACAATGTAGTGATAGCCATCCGATAAAAGCCTTCCTCGATACATAGGCTATCCAACAAATACTAAAAGAATTTTTCAATTCGCACTAGTTCGAAATACTCGTAGTTGTAGCCATAATTTTGTTCATATAGTAAATGTGATGAATGGGAGTACGTATAGGTTGAGTTTTTAGTGAAATTTTTAACCCCCGACGCAAAAAGAGGGGTGTTATAAGTTTGACGTGTCTGTGTGTGTGTGTATCTGTCTGTCTGTGGCATCATAGCTCCCGAACGGATGAACCGATTTCAATTAAGTTTTTTTTTGTATTAAGGGGACTTCCGTGCGAGTGTTCTTAGACATGTTTGATGAAAATCGGTTGACCCGTTTAAAAGTTATAGGGGTTTGAAAGTAATTGTGTTGGGGTTTTTTTTAATTTAATTGTTTTTTTATGTTAGTTTTGTTTGAGCTTATAATCTTGTAGCTGTGCCTTGATTTAAATAAATAAATTAACCAGAAGTTTCAGAGATTAGCGTGTTCTATCAAACAAAAAAACTCTTCAACTTTATCATATTTTAAGAAAATATTAGTAGGAAAATATTATTACTTCCTCTGTTGCAGATAACAACAAGATTTCAAGATAAAGTTGTTTATTTAATCCTCTTATCTCCGCTAGAGCTCTACAAATACCGAAATAAAAATGATGCAAAACAAATTTTACTACAATACTGTTCAAAGAGTTCTGTACAATTTCCTGTTAAAATTATTTAAGAAACTCATAGTGTGTTCAATCAATTTATAATAAATTAGATGTTTTTTGTGATTTTTCTAACGTAATTCGTGTTTTGCTGATGTTAGCCTAATTTACCTACTCTTTGTACATCTGCCAGTGAAATCTCATTTATATGTATACCTAAATAGGTACTAAATAGTTGAAACTTGTATTATAGGCGATTTTCAAAGAATTTCCCGATTTAGAAATCTATAAGTTTAGTTGTTGGCGAAAATTTTAAGTTGTATTATTAGGGAATTTCAAAGGATTTCCCCCTGATTTAGAAATTTATAAATTACTATCTGTGCCCCGCGGTTTCACCCACGTAGTTCCCGTTCCCGTAGGAATTTCGGGATAAAACGTAGCCTATGTTCTTCCCCGGAAGATAAGCTACCCCTGTACCAAATTTCAAGTCAATCGGTTCAGTAGTTTAGCCGTGAAAAGGTAACAGACAGACAGACAGAGTTACTTTCGCATTTATATTAGTAGGGATTTATTGGCGAAAACGTAAATGTCTGTAATGTTTACTCATACAAACGAGAAGGCCAGTTTCGCGAATTACGCGTCTAACCTTTGGCTGTCCGTCATTTGGTTAGCACCAGCCACACCCACGACTCACGCCTCGCGGCTACTTAACGCGTCATTATTGTTCCAAATAATACCAATATCTATACTATACTTACTATAAACTTCGAATATAATATTCAATTTACACAATCTTTGATATACATTATTACACAATCCGATAAATGTTATGACACGTTTCGCTAAGCAAATGGTTATCGGATTGTGTCTAATGGGATCGGTGGAATTATGTGGGAGATTAGTATAGTGCCTATAGTAGTCGTCTGGCGAGTTAGAGTATTTTTAGTACTGGTACTGTGATATGATTTGGGTAAATAAATAACAAGTAAGAGTTGTAGGTAACAGCTAATACCTGACTGAGTTTCTTTGTATATGTATGTAAAATAGAATCTTTCTAAATTACTGATCTATATGAATTCTAATTTAAAAAAGTTTTCGCTGGTATTCGCCATGCCCCTGCGTTATTTCCAAAGCGCTGAAGGCTATTTGAACCCAATGTTTCCGCAGAAAAATAACAAACAGAATTCAATTAAAATTACGCTGATGTTTTCATATAATTTATAACGAATGTTGACCTTTGATCCCCAATCTAAACAAGGTGGAACAACAGCATTGTCCAAACACGAGTTCGCAATCGGGACACTGTTTACGTTTGCAAATCGCCATCATTAATCCCCACCAATACAACATCGGACCAATCACGGTGCACAAACAATATCGTACATACAGACGTCACATAAAACAATGTCTAAAATAAATCAATAACCAATCAGATTGGGGCTGCGTAGTTTCCGTTGCGGCTCTCGAAATTTGGGTCAGCATTCGATATAAAATTGAAATGCTGTATTTTTTTTCAACCCGATGCAATTTCGAATCGAATGAATATAAAAATGCGAAACGGGATATTTTTTTACGGTCAAAATTTTATTATCAATTTTGGTAGTCGTTTTGTTACTTTGAGATACCGCTAATCTTGTGATTGGCTTTGTTTGCTGTAGGTATTTGTGAATTATGATGAATTTGCCAATTAAAGTTTTGCATTCAAGGTTTATTGTATTTTTCTTTTTAATTTAAACCAGAATGAAATATTTAAAGGTTTACCGAAGGCGATTAGTAATTGCTTAAAGTTCTGTACCAAAATATTTTCATCCATCTTTTTATGAACAGAATTTTGTAACTGCTAGATTCTAGACCAATGTTGGTTGGTTAGGTTAAGCATTTTGTAGCGATAAAATCTCAAAAATACCGAGAATAAAGCTGTTAAAAGTGCGAAATCGACGTTGTTCGCAAAACATTTTGAACTCTCGTAAATCTGAACCTTGGAAAGAATTTTCAAAAACATGTTATTGACTTGTCAAACAAAGATAAAACTTGCTTTTGAAAAATGCCTATCAATATATTTGTATGTCATGCAAGCTCGCACATTTCTATAAGTCAACCATTTCAACATTGCGTCTAGTAGGTACAGTAACTCGTACAAAAACACAAACATTTCCAACTACCCACGTTCCCGCAGACATACATCAAATATGACATTCAATTACAATTCCGTAAACAAATCCACAGCCTGAAAGTTTACCAAGTTGTTTTGGACATCCAAAAAAACTTTTCCCCACTTTGTCGGATTCAGTCCCAGATGTAATTAAAAGTTTGACCGCACCTCCCCGGCCGAAACCAGATGCAAAGGTTTACTTTACCCAAATAGTTTCAAGTTAAAGGTTTGGACAGACAGCTGGCGAAGCGAGGCGGGACGGGACGTGAAAAAAAAATCTAATTAGTCTGTCAGATAGATTTTAGCAAAAAATATTGGAGACGTTTGCGTGAAATACGCAAACAAATATTTAAGACTATACAGTGCGTAGAAATCTCCTGTGACGTCGCAGCTCGGTACACTTTTTGTTTAAAATTTATTTCTCTAGACCCCACTGCTCAACTTTAATCGTCACGTCCGCGTCTCATTGAGCTGGACGGTGTTCAGTAGTATCTAAGTATATCTAGTACAGGCAGCGTCAGATAAAAGGTACCCCCCGTTGGTAATGCTCACTTTTGTATGCCAATCAAGGGAGGTGACTTTTCTCAGACGCTGACCGTACGTTACAACTCCACTTTCGTCCCGTTCTGCCCCGCTCGCTGTCTGACAACACCTTTATGAGAACTCTGTTCGGTTTGTTTTTGATGATGTCTTCGGTGACCGCGTTTTTGGCGTTTGTCTTGGCTTTAGATAAGTTTGGTTGGACGCTCATGTTTTGCAGTTGGTACTGGTCAGTGTTGTATGATGTTCACATTGATTATAAACTTTCTTGATATAAAATTGCTTTAAGCTGATCAATTTCGCGGTTTTCATTTGTGGTTTACATTTCGGTTACAGATTAAAAGACTGTAAGCCGTTTCTAGATTATACTACTCAAAACAAAATAAGGGCCACTGCATTTTTTAAAGAAAAAACTTTTTTATCCCAGGTATCGTGTGTATCTTTTTTTTATTTTGAATACACATACATTTTTTAATAAAATCAAATAAATTTGGAGATAATTTTGCAAAAAATACTAAAGTTATGAATAATTTTTGAGTTTTTCACTTTTTTATGTTGTTTAGACTCACCATTTGCATTTGATTGTTGACTTCGATACCGAACGCATTGTTTATTTTTATTGCGATTAGTACCGTGTATGTCCTCCTCTTTTCGAAACACATTCTTGAAGTCTCGAAGGCACGCTCTCAATGAGATGGCGGATGTTTTCCTCGGGGATCTCCTCCCAACACCTTTTCAATAACTGAATCAGCTGTTGTTGGTTGTGCACATCCTCTTGAGCTGACCTGACCCGACGTTTTAATTGGTCCCAAAGATGTTCAATTGGATTCAGGTCAGGGCTGTTGGCAGGCCATGCCAGAACCTGGATATTGGCTTCATCTAACACAGAGATGGTGGCACGAGCTGTGTGCGGTCGTGCATTATCCTGCATTAGGATGAAACCATCCGCGGCTCTTTGTGAAAATGGAATCACATATGGCCTGACGACCTGCTCGATGTAACTCTGAGCTGTCACTGTGCCCTGATTCAGAAAAACAAGGTCGGTTTTGCCTTGCAAACTGATTCCGCCCCATCACATTAGGACCACCGTACCTGTCATGTTGGTGAATGCAAGGATCGGAAAACCTCTCTCCACTTCTTCTCCACACTCTCATGCGTCGATCGTCACTAAAAAACTTCACCTTACACTCATACGTTTACAAAATGACCCACTTAACAATTGTAACACAAAAAAAATCTTAACACACCCTCAAGAATAATGTCAGCTTAGTAATGCACGTTATCGTTAACTTAAAACACTTGAAAACTTAATGACATTCTTAGAAATTTGCTATCTCAACGGGGGTAACAAAAAACGGTCTTGAATCAAAAATATGTAAGTGGCCCTTATTTTGTTTTGAGTAGTATATTTTGCGATGTAAATTAAGTTTCATTGCTTGTCTATCACAACCTACGCACACTCACATTCACATACACATCCGACCGAAAAATATTATTACAACTTCAATAAAAACCACAAATTCTCAAGTTTACTTAATCTTAAATGCTATTCACTTCACTCAAGTACCGTCTGGTCCAAACTCATATAAGTACACACATCAAAAGTGTCTAGGGATCAACATATATTTTTGCAATAACTTTTCTCCTGATTGATATTAATTAAAATTTTCTTTAAGGATTCATCAAATAAAGTGTTTTCGTTTGTCACAGTAACGATAAACCAAGTCACCTTTGCATTAATAAAGAAATTTGCCATTTTCCTAATAATGGGATTTTTGACATTTGAACCACTAACATTAAAGTTCGAAAAAAAGACTGAAATAACAGTTTTCTTTAAAATTTTATTGGGTAACTTAAACAATTAATAATCCGTGTTTCTACCGCGAACACTAACAACACAAGAACATCGGTTTGGCATACTCAAAATGAGTTCATCCAAATCACGCTGTGGAATGGCCGCCCATGTTCGTTGCAACAACAAAAAAAGGTCTTCTTGCGACTGGATACCCTCCATATTCGGCAGAGCTCTTCTCTGTAGCATATCCCATGCATGCTCAATCGGGTTCAAGTCTGGCGACTGAGCAGGCCAGGGCAGGACATTGATGTTAGCTGCGGCGAGAGTCTGTCTTACAACTCTTGCGGTGTGCGGTCGTGCATTATCATGCATTAACTGAAATAAGGGACCGATTTGCACTTGTAGAGGAACGATGACGTCTGATACAATCGTCTCAGCATAAATTTGAGCGTTGAGGTTGCCTCTGATCCAAATCAACTCAGTTCTTCCGCCGATCCAAATACCCGCCCATACCATGATGGTTCCACCACTATAAGGATGGACTTCCTGGCAGGATTTTAATCGCTGTTGGCGTCCAGGGGTTCTCCAGTGTCGTATACGTCTTGTATCCGGTCTCATACCAAAACGAGACTCATCAGAAAAGCACACGAAACGCCATTGTTCTTCTGCCCAATTTCTGTGTTCAAGAGCCCATTGATATCGAATCCTACGATTGTGCATTGCTATAGGTGGTACCCGTAGCGGTCTTCGGGAATGAAGGTTCACTTCATGCAAGCGGTTTCTGACTGTTTGGTCGCTAATTAAGTTCCCTGAAGAGTGATGAAGCCGCACGGCTAACATCATGGCGGTTATTGTTGGAGCTCTTCGAGTTAAGATTTGAATGTATCGGTCTTGTCTCCGTGTGGTGCAGCGATACCGTCCTCCATGGCGCTCAGCCACGGTACCAGTGCTTCGGTAACGTGTCCAAAGTCGACTGATAACACTCTGACTTGTATTCAGAGCTAAAGCCACAGTACGTTGCCGGGAACCAGCTTCTATCATTCCCACGGCTCTGAGCATTTCTTCCCTGCTTAAATGACGTCGCCGCTCCATAATAACGTTGGTTTTAATCAGTAGTAGGGAAACAGTAGCACTAATAATGTCTTCAATGCGTTGTATGTTTTTATAGGGAAAATATTGACAGCTGATTTTCATCTTTTACTCGAATTTGATTCACAGTTCCTGATTCAAATTATGAAATGCACCAAAAAGGATCCATATAAATTTATAAAATCATAAATTTATTACAAAGCCACATCTCAATCTCAAGAAATCCGCATAAAAATGCTTGATCCCTAGACACTTTTGATGTGTGTATATTGAAATCACAAAGTCCACTCGTCATCGATTCGCCAACCTTGGACCGAAGGTTTGCCAAACTTCAGTTACAAGTAGACATCCCATCAATGTTGGTTCTAAAGAGGTGTGTACATAGAGCTGATTCGGAGAACTCGTGAAATACTTGGACAAATATTATCAACTGTATGTTTGATTTGTACATTTATTTTTAGCAGTTTTAGTTGAGTGGGTTTGGATTTTAGTACTAAATTTTTTCGACCAGCCCCCGTAGCATGACTGTGCGTGATAAAATATATCGACACCACGAAATAATATCGATTTCGCGAGCATGACCAAATGATGGCGTGGTACGACTTGATAAAATTAACAATGGCGGCTATATTTATTATATTTTGACAGTTGGATGTCAATAAATAGCTATATCGATTTCGCGAGCATGACCGATTGTCATTAAATTAATCCTGTGGTAAAATTGAATATGGCGGACACTTTTATAAAATTTTGACAGTTGGATGTCAATAAATCGCTGTATCTATCGCGTTTTCGAAGTCATGCTAGCCTAGCAGAAGTGGACAATCAGCCCTTGTACTTATATGGGCGGTAACAGTAGCTTACCTAAATGTCAAAAGAAGTCAGTTTTCCACAATCAGACCTTTTTACATTTGGTTATTTGTGCGTGCTGTGACATTTTTAATTAGGATTTAATTATGGTACTAATGACATCTTTGCGATATAGAGAGAGAAAAGCCTTAGTTTCTTCCTTCAGTGGGATCTTTCAGTAAAGCAAATCATAGTCCTTATTTGATCCTTATAAAATCGTATTAGGAAAGCAAAATTAACCTTTATCGCTAATCAAATAAGAGCCATTTTGAAATTATAAAGACTAAGTCATTAGGGTTCCCTGACATTTGACTCCTTACAGACCGATATTCGTTTCTCACCATTAACTATAAAAAAATAGCTTTCACAAATGACGTCACACTGCCATAAAATAAACTGTGTCTATATTGTTTGGATCGTAAATTTTACTATGCCGTGAAACGTTTGTAAACAATCCTACTAATATTATAAAGCCGAATGTTTGTATGTGTGGATGTATGGATGTTTGTTCCTCTTTCACGCTAAAACTACTGAATGGATTTTAATGAAATTTGGTACAGATGTTCCTCATACATAGGAATAACACATAGGATACTTTTTATCCCAAAATTTCCACGGGATAAGGTTCCACGCGGGTAAAACCGCGGGGCACAGCTAGTATACAATAAAGTATCGTGTTTATTATACATAGAGATAAATAAATAAACTATATACCTTATCATGAGATCATAGTAACATGAGTAAGGTATATCATTTTTAATTCTAGTTAAACTTGCGAGTATTTAAACCTCATAGGTAGTTAAAACTGTCCTGACTTATTTTATGGCAGTTTTCCGCAACTATTTTTCTAGACTTCTCCAGTTTGGGCCCTGCAATGGAATTGGATGTGTTTCAATCAAGTAAAATAATATCGTAGTTCTATTCTTAATATCGTAGTTCCTGAGATAGCAATCCAATTCTGTGTCTTTTATAATACTAGCGGCGCCCCGCGGTTTTACCTGCGCTGTTCCCGTTCCCGTAGAAATTTCGGGATGAAAAATAGATGTTGGCCGATTCTCAGACCTACTAAATATGCTCACAAAATTTCATGAGAATCGGTCAAGCCGTTTCGGAGGAGTACGAGAACTAACATTGTGACACGAGAATTTTATATGTAGGTATATATAAGATTACTAAGATTTTATTAATTTTAGATTAGATTTCTTTGATTTACGACCAAGTTAGAAAATAACTTAATTTAAATTAAAATCTCGATACCTAACATAATTTTATTCTCATTAAATAGCTTATTAAAATAATTAATAATTATGAAATAACGAATTTATAAGTAGCCAGCCAATCACGATCGTCCGTTAATTAAACGTTACAAGTAATTAATCGAGCCGTATCGTAAATTTAAAAGTTATTTTAACTGTATATTTACAAAGAAATTACTGGAAATTTCGGCGCGTGTCGAAAAATATCTTTATTTATTTATAGTAGTTAATTTATCGGTATTTGGTATATTGGTTTGTTGAGGGACAGCGGAATTGTTTGCCTATGGTTCTGCGTGATAACAATATCAATACTTTTAATTATAAGAAAGTAGTAGGTAGAAATTTTGTTTATTCATATTGTATTGCTTTTTCTAAGAAAAAAGTAATTTGTGGAAAATTCGATATACGAGTACAACTGGGTTTGAATTCGCATGATACAAATTAATCCATCCATCAGATTCAGGCGATTTTTGTAATAACAATTAAATTAAAAATTAAAAAAAACTCCAACACTATTACTTTCAAACCCCCATAACTTTTTAACGGGTCAACCAATTTTCATCAAACATGTCTAAGAACACTCGCACGTAAGACCCCTTAATACAAAAAAAAAACTAAATTGAGATCGATTCATCCGTTCGGGAGCTATGATGCCACAGACAGACAGATACACACACACACAGAGACACGTCAAACTTATAACACCCCTCTTTTTGCGTCGGGGGTTAAAAAATAACAAATATGGTATTTATTTATGCAAGGACAGACAATATCATTTTTACGGTTTTTATCCGTGATGATATGCGTTGGGAGTTGATATAGTGTAGAAAATCTTGATAAACAGCCAATATTTTTACAGAATAATTTACCATTACAACTAAGATATAATACACCGGCTCTCGGCTATTACTTACCACATACATAGGCAAACTTAACACTCATTATACATACGTTATGCCAACACCAGCCTATTGTCATTCATTGAATGAACCTTTGTCAAACACAATGTTCACAATACCCGCTCAATATACTATTCACTCGTTCAATATACTCATTCAATCACTCAATGGAACAGTTCCCGAGAAATACTTCACAAACCTAATTATTTAAGAATATTTGCTTGAATGTACAAGCCAAGTTTGATAGGAAATTTACTAAAAGCGACAATAGTCCAATGACTAAATCTTATGATTGAGGGTTTGTAAGTTTTGGTCCCAACCCATAAATCATTGCACGTCTATTGACGTGAACCTATTATGCTAAATGAGTATACTTAGATTAAATACTAGTAAATTGTGTCTGTGAATGAGTGTGTGCGTAGTTTCTGATACCCTAGATACAAGTTACGAACTTAGTTAGGGGTCAGTTACTATAATGAGATGATGTAGTGAATGATTAATTCAATTCATTTATTATTGCGAATAAAGGTAGTCCATAGTGCGGTGTTGGATACAGTGATAAGTAACACTCTATTCGGCCTTACATACGAGGCATGCAATATTACAATTATGTTATGTTAAGTTCAATTCATATTGCTAGGACGCTTTCAAAAAGATTATTTGAGCCCAGTGATATCAACATTCGGTTTGTCGTATTATTAATTAATTTTAAGTCTTCTTTGTAAGCTCCTTGACGTTCACAAAGTGCTTCTTGGAGGCCCATATTGAGTAATTGATTTTGAAATATTACGAATTTCATTAGAGTCTTCAAAAGTCTTAAACAACAAGGGAATCCATAGTTACTACTTCCTTGAAGACCTCAAGACGTGTACCTTGATTAACCTAACATCAAGTAAGGCTCGGGTAGAAAGGAATTTCTCAATTCACTGTTCGTTCCCATTCAAAATTATTCTTTATCACTTTCCCTATTAACTTGGCAACTGTTTCCTCCGTTCCTGTAAGGATTCCTTACCAGAAGGACGTATTGTTAGGTATTCGAGGCCGTCAAAAGTTTGGAGACCTGTTTCGGCTAATTGTGAAGTTCTCTTGGAAGTACTACGAATAAATGAGTTTGTATTGTATTGTTCAAAATTTTTGGTTGGTTTCGTTAACAATGAACTATTTGGTATTGAGTTAAATACTATAGTAGATGTGTTTCCTAACCCCTCTAGTTAAGTTACGAGTTTCGCCCTATTAGTACGAGTCGCTAGGTATACGAGTTTCGCCCTAGTTTACGGTAGGAGCGAGCCCGGTGGGGACATATATTATGAGCTGAATATGCTAAACAACAGCAAATTCATACTAAATATTCCTTTTTTTTGTCAGGCTATATTATAAATTGTATAAAATAAAGTCTTGTTAATTTGATATTTTATTCATACATAAACATTTCGGAATACCGTATTAAGCTTGATTTTATGATTTAATTTCGAGGGAAACTGGTTTGTTTTATATTATTTTAAGTAGCAGCAAAATGTTCGAATTATTCGGTCCAAAGATCTAGGAGGTATGGCCATTAAATGCCTATTATGTAAATAGTATAGCAGAACAGGTTTTTTTTAATGTTTCTTAGACATCTTTCTGAAAATATTATTTAGCCATTAAAAAACTAATCATTCTTTGACGATACTAATAAAGAAATATCATCAGATCTGATAATAATCTAAAAAAAACCTTACTTATAATCCTATTAGTAGGTAGGATTCAAACCTAGAACCTCGCACAGACGAGACTTAACAAAGCCAGCTAAAACTAATTCCTATTCCCTCAATATTAATTAACCGAATTATCTAGAAGACGGCCCTTTACGATAATGACACATTGGCTCCCCCCCCTCAAACACCAATCATACAACAAACGACTCTATGTCCTTGTGATACGGCTCAAATCGGTTGATACAATCGTCTGTGAGATAGCTCATGACCTAAGACACTGGGTTCGGTGTCTGTCGGTGTTATCTATAGATAAACATTATAGTAATGTATGTGTCATGTCACGTGAGTTTGTATGGAGATGTGGCTTCAATCGAACTCTTGAATCATGTTTGGGTTCATTCCTAGTTTGATACAAGCATGGATAGTTTGAGTGTAAGGAGTGTCTGCTCGTTATTACACTGTGTAGTTAGGGGGACGTGGTATGAATGTAACAGTTCGCCATTATCTTCTTCAAAACCTATATCCCAGGGTTATAATTGTCATTGCTGAGTTTTGGTCCGGGATAATAATATAGTCTTATTTTTTTTCTATTTTTGTGTGGCCATTGACTCTATAGATGAAGATTGTCATTTGGAGATATCCCATGTTTAATTGTGGTCGGGATTGGGAACAGTACGAAGTTAAACCGCGTTTCTTTTTCGACTTATTCTTATTCTCAGAACTGTACCGATTTTTATATAGTTTTTAAGCATTGAAGATTTATAGCCACTTTACCGGGATACTGCAGTAAAGCCGATTTAACGTTCAAATTTTTTAACAGTAGTATGGGGTATGAATCTCGGTAGCTCAAATCGTGGAGCAGCGCATCGTTCGGCATGGTGCGGGTTGTAATTCCAGATGATGTAAAAAATTGAGTTTATCTTTAACTAGCGGCGTCCCGCGGTTTCACTCGCGTAGTTCCCGTTCCCGTAGGAATATGGGGATAAAATTATGCAAAAACCCTCACACTGAATGACTCTATCCATTAAAACAAATCGCATCGAAATCCGTTGCTGTAGTTTTAAAGACCTAAACATTAATGGGGACATAAGGACAGAGAGAGCGACTTTGTTTTATACTATGTAGTGATAAGTAAGACCATTTGTTCAAATTCTAAACTGTCTCTTTTTGTTTCCACAGCCAAACTATCATCAAGGATGGATACAGGGTACGTTTTAAATAAAAAAGTGTGATTTAGTTATCAATTTCATTCAGATCAATCCATCATTCACAGTAGTTCATTTCATTCATTGTCTTTCAATTAAGGGCTGATTTTTCGCCAGATAACTTTTACTCGAGGAATAAAATTGACGTTTGACAGTTTTTGTATGAAGTAACTGTCAAAATTTCAAAATTATTTATGAATAAAGTTATCTGGTGATGGAAAAGTCAGCCCTACCCGGCAACACTCAAACTCAAGTGAATACCGACTTGCAATAAGTCTGCCGGGCCGAATGAATTTCGTTCTAATCGAATCCCATGTATACATGATACACACGACCCCAATGAGTGAGAACTCATTGGGGTCGGTTTTCGACTTGCAATAAGTAAAGATGCCGACAAAATGTTGACTTTCCATAAAGCCGCCAAAAGAAAAGTGAACAATATAGGCCGATGAATCGACTGTAGTGTGTACTGTAGACTTTCGAGTAAATAGAGTTTACCACCCGAAGGCCTCTGCTCTGCTTGGCACGTCGAATTCGACTATTGTTTTAACAACATCCGGAACTTAACTGCTCAGTCATAACCTTGAGTAACCAAGTAGTAGGCGTTGATGGTATTTAGAGTAATACAAAAGTAAAATGAGCCTCCAAGACCAGAGCAAAGGCCTCTTGATCACTGATGATATTACAGTGAGAAAAGGTAACATATCATATCACACATCATCATCTAGTTTTAAATCATGCAAAGCTTATGTATTAAAGTTATACTTAAGTAAAGTATCGATATCGTCGCCTTCGACAGTAGCTGGTGGGAGGCTGCGAAGGATAGGGAGAGTTGGGGGATGTTTGGGGGAGACCTTTGCCCAGCAGTGGGACGATGTGGGTTGAAAAAAAAAGTAGTGTCGATCTGTAAAATCCAAAGACAAAATTATCTTTCTCACATGATGATATTAGTACAGGGGCCTAAGTCTGCAATTTGACATTATTGATCAGACAATGTGTTGATATTGTGGCACCATAACGAGAGTGTCAGAAATTTGGTATTCTGCTAAAATTTATTCATATGGCTATGGTGCCTCAGTGGTCTTTGTTGCATATCAAAATTTTGACAAATAAACGTCAGAATACTGTTTCCATGACAACCATCTAAGTTTTATGGAGCTATTGAGTCAGCGGAATAGTTGTCACTAAGAGAATACCAAAATGACAACAAATGCCAAAAAAACGGCCATAATGTTGATATTAAAACACATTTGAGTAGCATAATCACAGCTTAATAGTTTAGAGAATCAGGGCCCTGTAAGAATGAATAGACGTAATCACCTCACTTGCCCAATGCGTGATGATTTCAAACCTGTAAAACATCGGTGTGCTTTCTTAAAACGGGAGTCATCAATCCTTTATATCTTAGCTTGCACCTGGTAAATCAAATCCTGTCATATTTTGACGTTTTCGCTGAGTCACTGACGTGTGAAAAATCAGGTCAAATCTGTGCGTCATAACTTTTGAACGAATTTATTTAGTATTTTGATTAATCCGTCTTGGTTGTTTTTTCTTGCTAAAATAGTTATGACTAATAACTTAAAAAATATTAAGTGTGATATTTTCATGTCTTAATTTTCGTAACCTGTTTCCAAAGAGATAAAGTGATAACTTAATTAAAAGAGAATTCTCAACATTTTATATCATCAAGGCTTTTAAAGAGTAATTTTTCACGAAAATTTTTTTTGCACGTTCGTAGAGATTTATTCCGAATAAATAATATTAAAGGACGCAAGTCTTCTTTCATCTCACAGATGGTTGTCTCTTAAAACAATATTTAATTAACTAATAGAAAATAAAACATCAAACGCGCCAGTTCCGAGAAGCTTATAATTTGACGAGTACAATTTCTAAATAAACCTCCGTTGTCATAACGACTAGAATCTTAAATACATCTACCAAATATAAGTAAATCGCTACTTATATTATAAAAGCGAAAGTAACTCTGTCTGTTACGATTTCATACATGACCAATGAACTGATTTTGATTAAATTTTGTACATAGATAGACTAGAGCTTGAGAAAAAACGGTTACCTTTTATCTCGCCATTTTGAAAAGGGTATGCGATACCATCGCTAATATAACTTTTATTTCGAAATCTTAGAAACTGATCGCGATATAACTGAATTCCACGCGGAGTAGCCGAGGACAAAAGTCTAGTAACATATATAAAAGCTTCAATTTTTAATAGATCACAATATTTTCCGTCTCCCTCTCGGGGTGGCGGGTTCTCCCCCGGTTTAGTACATTTTGATATCGACAGTCATTAACGCCAAATAAACATTTATTTGTAATTGAACGGCCTGTCAGCCTCGGGCGAGGTGTGTTCATATTCCGCGTGAAAATGTTGTAAACTGTGCGTGCGTGTAACGAAATACTGGCCAAGTGCGTGTCGGGTCTTGTCGGACTAAGGGGTCCGTACCAAAAAAACCGGCAGATACGGGTTCCGTAGAATTTTATCCATACAGTGATAGAAAAACCGGCAAAGATACGTGTTTATTGAATGGGAGTCCCACTTAAATATTTATTTTATTTATTTTTTATAGCGGCAACAAAAATACAGCATCTGTGATCAACTATCTAGCTAGCGCAGTTGATGAGGTACAGCCTGGTGACAGCCACACAAACTAACAAACGAACAGTTACTAATATAGGTAGCGGGACAGAGGAGTTAGTAATAGAGTCCCGTTTTCACCCTTCATGCACGGAACCCTAAAAAGGGCAAAATAAAAAAGTTTCCATTTAAAAAAAGCGAAATATCACCCGAGAGGGTTTCGCTGTCGGCCGGCGGCTGCTACCAAATGTACAGTTTGAAACCTTTTACAGTATTAACTGGTACTTCTGTGTCGCGTTTTTAGCAAAACATTTTTTATTTATTGATTCAATTTTACTATATTCCGTTTCAAGTTACGTACAAATAGTGAAAACTAAAAATGAAATACAAAAATGAACACAACTATTGGTTTAAATTGAAAACAAACTCGGATTTATTGATTTTAGTATTGGATTCATTAGGAGAGGCAGGTTTATATACTGCTAGCAGCGCCCCGCGGTTTAACCCGCGTTTGCTCCTCTCCTGTTGGCCGTAGTGTGATGCTATATAACTTACTAGCTTTTGCCCGCGACTTCGTCCGCGTGGGATAATAACATTGACTTTCGGCAGAATTTAGGTTTTCCCCCTTTTCTCCCCCTAGGAGGGAGGGATTTCTATAAATCTTAATGGTGGGCTACTCCCACCAACAAACTAACGTGCCAAATTTCAGCTCTCTACGGCCTGTAGTTTCGGCTGTGCGTTGTCTGTCAGTCAAGTCAAGATAGATATACCTATCTATATCTATCTATATAAATAAAACTCTTCCCTTACTGAGTGATGTACTATAGATAACCTTCCTCAATAAATGTAGCTAAAACTGAAATATTTTTTCATATCGGACCAGTCGTTCCTAAAAATAAGCGCGTTCAACCAAACAAACTCTAACTTTATAATTACAGTAATAACTTTAGTAAAAGTAAAATATCACGCTATAACTAATATGAGCGAACCCAACGATTTTAAACCGCGAGCCATACCAAGTTCAATATAAAAACCGATATAACAACTACTTACCTTTAGCTACACCTACATACGAATACTTAACTATGTGTACATAGTACGACATGTATCAATAGATAACAATATTTGTCCAATCGATCGTCCGTTCGCAGCGAATCACGCTTATTTTGTACACACACCGCACATACGTATAGCTCGATAGATGTAGGTATGTTATACATTGTATACTGTGTGTTGTTCAATATTGAGTTTCCTTCGATAAGGAATGCATTAATCATCATCATCAGCTCATATAATGTCCCCACCGAGGGGCACAAGCGTACCCTGAATTAGGTTGATTAGGCCTTAGTCAACCACGCTGGCCAAGTGCGGGTTGGTCGACTTCATAACCTTAGAATTGCTTCCCAGGCGTGTGCAGGTTTCCTCTTGATGTTTTCCTTCACCGTTAGAGCGTCGAAATTAACGTACTAATGAATTCGTAAATTGAAAACACATTGGTACGTGGTGGGCCTGGTGGGGTTCGAACCAGGCACCTTCCGATTGGAAGTCAACGGCCTTAACCCCTGCACCACCGACGCTCTAAAGCATTAATAAATAATAATAAACCAATATCTGTATTACAGCTATAACATAGTAGAGTACGCTCCATCTTAGGCTGTATTATCGCTTTTCATCAGGCGAGTTACACTCGAGTGCAAGCTGATTTTAGTCTTGTCTTATCCAAAGTTTGGCATTGCAAGCCACATCAGAGCTCACGACTGAGCTCATTAAGCCGAAGCTCGCCGTTGACGGATACGTCAAGGAGGACGATATATTTAAAGTCTAAAAAAACTGTATTAATAGCTATTACATAGTAGAATACGCTTCTTAATCTTAGGCTGTATCATCGCTTTCCAGTGCAAGCAAAATCCTTGTCGGGTTAAAGTACAAAAAATAGTGTTATTTACAAGGAATTTAGCTAAATTATAACCATTCCACCTGCTGTCACTTTCTACATGGCTGGCGACGTCATACGCCGCTGTGGGTCCGTCTCAGATTCATTATCACAAACCACTCGCCGTCACCATCAAACAACACCGCAATAGAGAAACACCGAAGGAAATATCTTCGATTACCTAATTCAAAGTAAATTATAAATCGATTCGGAACATTAATTGAATTACAACTCGTTCGGATTGAAACGATTAATTAAATAAGTGATCGGATTGAATTGGTTGCGTTTGAGCTCATTATTGAACCTGTTTGGTTTTTTATCTAGTGCGAGATGATTTATTATAGAATTATATCGAGTTGTTTCAAGATTGTTAGTTTGAATACTTGTTTGGTTTTGGTTAGATGACTATGCCATGAGTTTACTAGCCCATCTACGTAGGTATTTGTATTCTTTAGAAAAATTTACACGATAGAAGAGACTGATTTTCAATATACAGATATCATCTAGTTTGGAAGTCAGAGATTTTGTAAACAGTAAAGTTTCTGAACAATAAACGATTAAACGAAACGATAGCCTTTATCGATAAATTGTCTTTCTATACAACACTTATATGTATATTTGAACCAGTAGTTCCTCCATAGCGCGTTTGGTTGACAAACAAAATCTTCAGCTTTATAATATTAGGTTTATACACTACTGGAAAAAATTAAGGGATCAAAAAAAAATCCAAATTTTTCGGTAGTTTTCAACAGGCCGTAACTTTGAGAGAAATGGTCGTACAGGAAATTAAAAAAAAGGAAATTGTAGCTCCAAGTGTCTAGTTTTTGGATTAGAACTTCAAAATTTTGTAGCCTCCGCGGTTTTTGAGTAATCGTAGAAAAACCAGCAACAAAAAAATTCTCAAAATGTTTTAGTTTTTTTTTTTGGTCTACGAGCGTGGAAAATTTTTTTTAGCTTAACCACCATAAGGATCGGATACTTTGTTCATTTAGCTTTAATTTCTTTTTTTAAACACCCTGATACGTCCACTCCTCGCTGAGATATCGGTCTTCAAATGGAAAAGGATCTTTTTGTCTTTGATTATCGATATCTCAGCAACCAATGATCGCACAGAAAGTTAAAGGTGGGTTTCAAGAACTTGAATGAATTCCCCTTAAATTGAAAATGTAAGCACTTTCTGGAACAAAAATGTGGAAAAAGCTCGAAAAAACATTTTTTTTTTCTCATTTTTAAAAATTATGAGCTTTTCAGAGCAAAAAACGTGATCCTTTAATTTTTTCAAAAATTCGATCAAGTGAAACAAATAAGCGGCTGGCTGGATTAATTTGATTCTTTGTAGGGTTTTTGTGGACATATTGAACTGTAAAAGGCACACTTAACATTAGTGGTTTCCTCAATATTTTCGATCCAGCGCTTGATTTTTCAAAAAAACACTAAAAGCCCTTTTTTTGTTGCATTTTCAAATTCATGTGACAGAAAGAAAAATTTTTTTTTTTCGAAAAAACAATGGACAGTCTTTAAGGGGAATTCATTCAAGTTCTTGAAACCCACCTTTAACTTTCTGTGCGATCATTGGTTGCTGAGATATCGATAATCAAAGACAAAAAGATCCTTTTCCATTTGAAGACCGATATCTCAGCGAGGAGTGGACGTATCAGGGTGTTTAAAAAAAGAAATTAAAGCTAATCCAAAAACTAGACACTTGGAGCTACAATTTCCTTTTTTTTAATTTCCTGTACGACCATTTCTCTCAAAGATACGGCCTGTTGAAAACTACCGAAAAATTTGGAATTTTTTTTTGATCCCTTAATTTTTTCCAGTAGTGTAGATTCTATTGTAGAGTATAAGTTGCGTACCATAGGACATGCAGTGATCTGGTTTAGTGACGTAATTAGCAAAGCGGTGGGCAGCAGTATCAGAGTTAAGCCGAAGATCAGGCTCAGTGGTGTATATTTGGAAAGGCTAATTATATCCAGCCATGTAGTTACAAGGGCTGATGAGGATAAAAACAGCGGGATATCCAGTGTAGTATGTATACATATCCTAACTAATATTATAAATGCGAAAGTAACTCTGTCTGTCTGTTACCTTTTCACGGCTAAACTACTGAACCGATTGACTTGAAATTTGGTACAAGGGTAGCTTATGATCCGGGAAAGAACATAGGCTATGTTTTATCCCGAAATTCACACGGGATCGGGAACTACGCGGGTGAAACCGCCGGGCACAGCTAATATTATATATATCCATATTCGCAGTTCCTATAAACCAAACGCATATTAATTCGATTGAGTTTTCCAATTGAGCGACTAGCGCGCGTCCCCCGGTCCGCCCGTCATTACCCACCCATTGTTTAGCGGGACAAAGGGCCGGACAATTAGAGAGTGATGTGCGTTTATATCGACTGACGTTTGTATTGGATGTACACTCGGGGACAATCGTACTTGAGTTAGGTATATGTGTTACATACTACGAGTAGGAATGTCTTTCCCGTTTTAACGGATCTTAATTTTCGTCTTGTCTAAAAATTACTTGTGTGTGAATTAGTGTGTGCGTAGTTTCTGATACCCTAGATACAAGTCACGAACTTAGGGGTCAGTTACTATAATGAGATGATGTAGTGAATGATTTATGTTACGTTATGTTTTCATAAGATATTTAGTGCGGCCTCAGTTAGTACCGGCGTTATTTACTAAACTGTGTGTTTTACTGTATATACTAAAATTGTTAAACGAATGTGGATGAAAATTAGTTTAGTATTTGTTTTGTTTTTATCCTAAAATTTCCACGTTACAGGTAAACAATAAAAAATGTTTTACTTAGGGCTGATTTTTCCTTTTTCCATCGCCAGATAACTTTATTCGACGAATAACTTTGAAATTTTGACAGTTATTTCATACAAAATGTGTCAAACGTCAATTTTATTCGTCGAATAAAAGTTATCTGGCGATGGAAAAATCGGCCCTTAGAAATACAAACTTTCTTTTTCAATTACAATTTCAATTGCGACTTTTTCAAAAGAGTTGTATTTTTTATTGTTTGTAAAAGTTTATTAAAACACGAGTGCGGTACATTGTTATCCTTTCTTGTTTTTCAAAGCGAGTTAGAGTTTGTACAACTTCTGTTTGCAATTTCTCTGTTGTTTATACTTTTTATTGTTTTTCTGGAAAGTATAAATATACTGGCCCCGTGATTTTGCACGTGTAAATATCAATCCTGAGGGAATTTTGGGATAGTAAGTATTCTATGATTATAAGAAACATCTGGAACAAATTCCATCTAAAAGAAGTACGTAAGTAATTTTGACGCGAAAGAGTTACAAACAGCCATCTGTTCATTAATCTGCAAAAAGTTTACTAAGTATAATGTATTACTGAGATTTCATGAAATTTCAAATATCCTTAATATTGTCTGTATATCTCCGCAAACCAAATATCTATTAAAACAACACCGAGTCACATCTAATTAATTAAAACTCCATACTAATCAATCAATCAACATTTCAAACCCGACTGTACACACACATACCTCCATACATGATACAAACATAACACATTGATCGTCCGTCCTATACGTACATATAGATATGTCTGTTTGTCTGTGTTTCCGACGGGGGTGACAGACCTGCCGTAACGTGATTTGATTGTTATGTACTTGCTGCTAAGGTGAGTACAGACTGGAGCGTTTACTAGTAAGGAATATCGAGTATTTGCTGTTTTTAATTGGTTTAAACCACACATAGAACATGGCACTTGATGGTTTTAACCGACGACTTTAAAAAGGAAGAGGTTTTCAATATGTCGGAACTTTTTTGTTTCAATCTGATCCTTAAATTTTTTTTTATGTGTTACTAACTGAATCATTTTATTCTATTTTAATACTAACACCCTACTAACGTATATGAATCCTAATAAAGTATTTTTATTTTATTTTTTAATTATTTAAAACAGCGGCTTTTTAAAGAGAGGTTTGAGCCTGCCCTAAATTAGGGCGGTAAGGCCTTAGTTGACCACGCTCGCCAAGTGCGGGTTGTTCGATTAATATCATACCTGTGCTATACGCAAAGTAGGCAAATGTTACAAGTTATTTTTTATTCAAATAAAGATAAATTAATTTTAAGTCATGTTAAGCAGTGTCTCAATTGTTAATTTCTTTTCTTTTTATTTTATTTTAATAGATCATTTATTAAAATCAAACATAAACTTTGTTATTTACGGAAGAGCAGGATACTCTGGCACAAGTATATGTTTACTTAAAAGAGTATCCTGACAACTTGCAATTTATGTAATGTGTTTTGATGAAATAAATGATGTTGTATTTTGTATTTTTGTAATGCTCATTCGTCACAAGCATTACGCTGAACACAGCGTCGAGCATTTCCATGAATGTTACATTACCTACATTGTAATGCTCTTGGAAATAATCTAGTATAGTCTAGCTAGTCTATACTCCCCTTTATGTTATGTTATGTATAGTCTTCATGTGTTAGGTTTGACTACCTACGTTTGTCGGGTAGTCATAGGGTGTCCTTTTGTTATGAATAAAGTTAAAGGCTTTGGTTTAGTTTGAGGTTTCGGTTCTAATTGTGAATTGGTAATGGATATCGTAGCAAGTCCGGTGCTTAAAGAAGGTAGTTTCTGCTCTAAAATATCACTACATAGTATAAAACAAAGTCGCTTTCTCTGTCCCTATGTATGCTTAGATCTTTAAAACTACGCAACGGATTGTGACGCGGTTTGTTTTATTAGATAGAGTGATTCAGTAGGAAGCTTTTTAGCATAATTTTATCCCCATATTCCTACGGGAACGGGAACTACGCGGGTGAAACCACTGGGCGCCGCTAATTACTTTTGAGTGTGTGCGTAGTTTCTGATGCCGTAGGTAGAAGTCTCGAACTTGGTTAGGGGTTAATTACTATAATGAGATGATGTAGTGAATGATTATCTATACGAGGCATGCCTTTTAAGTTCTGTCGTTTCCATATTTCCCGGCAATTTTGAATTTGGAACTGTTCTATATTCGAATGTGTTTAAATTTTGAATCTTAAAACAGTTGAAAGTATTAGGATTCATGCTTTAGTTTAGTCACAGCGTCCATTGGAATCTGTCAAGATACGTACGAAAATGAATCTTTCTAAGTAAAATGTTCGTGCAATATTTTTTTATAACTTTAGAAGAGGCCTGACACGGCTTGAGTGTTTGAAGAGCAAACATCTGTATTCAGTGATGAAGCCCCATGTCTGCGGACTGTCGAACGCTAGTATTTAGAATTCCAGCGTGGACATAATAGTGTTAGTGACAAATCTCGCGAAGGACGCCCAAAATCCGCCTTCACTGAAGATAACGTCATCGCTGTGAGACAACTAATTCTCGAAGATCGTCATGTGACATATCAGGAGATAGAGGCTCTATTAGGCATCTCAGGGACAACCATTCAGAAGATCTTGATTGAAGCACTTGGTGTAAGAAAGCTAGTTTGCCGTTGGATACCGCATCTGCTTTCCGACGAGCACAAGGTGGCCCGCATCAGATGGTGTAAGAAAACTCTGCAAAGGTTCAACCGAGGAGAGTCAAATCACGTTTATGACATCATCAGTGGTGACGAATCTTGGATCACTGCCTACGATCCTGATTCCAAACAACAATCGACAATCTGGGTCTTTCAAGACGAGCCAAAGCCGACTATAGTTTTTCGTTCTCGAAGCACATCAAAGAAGATGGTGGCCACGTTCAAGTTTGAAAAGCCGGCCATGTAGCGACTATCGCACTTGAAGATCGTAGAACGGTTAACGCAGAGTGGTATACCACAGTTTGTTTACCACAAGTCATCGCCGAACTTCGAAAATCTAACTCAAAGCGACCCATCATCCTGCACCACGACAATGCAAGCTCACACACCGCCCGTCAAACGATTGAGTATTTGAAGCTGGAAAAAGTAGAAATTCTTGACCATCCGCCATACAGTCCTGACCTAAGCCCTAACGATTTCTTTACATTTCCTAAAATTAAGAAAAGTCTTCGTGGTCAAAGGTTCCAGTCCGGTGAAGATGCAGTCGACGCTTTAAAGTCAGACATTTTGAACACCCCCACTTTAGAGTGGAATAAATGTTATAATAACTGGTATGAGCGAATGGAAAAGTGTATTAAGCTACGTGGTGAATACTTTGATAAACAATAAAAAGTACTACAAGGTTCTAGTTGTGTTTATTTCTTGAAACGACAAAACTTAAAAGGCATGCCTCGTACTAATACACACATCAAAAGTGTCTAGGGATCAACATATATTTTTGCAATAACTTTTCTCCTGATTGATATTAATTAAAATTTTCTTTAAGGATTCATCAAATAAAGTGTTTTCGTTTGTCACAGTAACGATAAACCAAGTCACCTTTGCATTAATAAAGAAATTTGCCATTTTCCTAATAAAGGGATTTTTGACATTTGAACCACTAACATTAAAGTTCGAAAAAAAGACTGAAATAACAGTTTTCTTTAAAATTTTATTGGGTAACTTAAACAATTAATAATCCGTGTTTCTACCGCGAACACTAACAACACAAGAACATCGGTTTGGCATACTCAAAATGAGTTCATCCAAATCACGCTGTGGAATGGCCGCCCATGTTCGTTGCAACAACAAAAAAAGGTCTTCTTGCGACTGGATACCCTCCATATTCGGCAGAGCTCTTCTCTGTAGCATATCCCATGCATGCTCAATCGGGTTCAAGTCTGGCGACTGAGCAGGCCAGGGCAGGACATTGATGTTAGCTGCGGCGAGAGCCTGTCTTACAACTCTTGCGGTGTGCGGTCGTGCATTATCATGCATTAACTGAAATAAGGGACCGATTTGCACTTGTGGAGGAACGATGACGTCTGATACAATCGTCTCAGCATAAATTTGAGCGTTGAGGTTGCCTCTGATCCAAATCAACTCAGTTCTTCCGCCGATCCAAATACCCGCCCATACCATGATGGTTCCACCACTATAAGGATGGACTTCCTGGCAGGATTTTAATCGCTGTTGGCGTCCAGGGGTTCTCCAGTGTCGTATACGTCTTGTATCCGGTCTCATACCAAAACGAGACTCATCAGAAAAGCACACGAAACGCCATTGTTCTTCTGCCCAATTTCTGTGTTCAAGAGCCCATTGATATCGAATCCTACGATTGTGCATTGCTATAGGTGGTACCCGTAGCGGTCTTCGGGAATGAAGGTTCACTTCATGCAAGCGGTTTCTGACTGTTTGGTCGCTAATTAAGTTCCCTGAAGAGTGATGAAGCCGCACGGCTAACATCATGGCGGTTATTGTTGGAGCTCTTCGAGTTAAGATTTGAATGTATCGGTCTTGTCTCCGTGTGGTGCAGCGATACCGTCCTCCATGGCGCTCAGCCACGGTACCAGTGCTTCGGTAACGTGTCCAAAGTCGACTGATAACACTCTGACTTGTATTCAGAGCTAAAGCCACAGTACGTTGCCGGGAACCAGCTTCTATCATTCCCACGGCTCTGAGCATTTCTTCCCTGCTTAAATGACGTCGCCGCTCCATAATAACGTTGGTTTTAATCAGTAGTAGGGAAACAGTAGCACTAATAATGTCTTCAATGCGTTGTATGTTTTTATAGGGAAAATATTGACAGCTGATTTTCATCTTTTACTCGAATTTGATTCACAGTTCCTGATTCAAATTATGAAATGCACCAAAAAGGATCCATATAAATTTATAAAATCATAAATTTATTACAAAGCCACATCTCAATCTCAAGAAATCCGCATAAAAATGCTTGATCCCTAGACACTTTTGATGTGTGTATTATAAAGAGGAAAGATTTGTTTGTTTGTAACGAATAGGCTCCGAAACTACTGAACCGATTTCAACAATTCTTTCACCATTAGAAAGCTACATTCACCCTGAATAACATAGGCTATATTTTATCCCCGTATTCCCACGGGAACGGGAACCACGCGGGTGAAACCGCGGGGCACAGCTAGTTTATAATAATTCATTAAAGTATCAGCGTCCAAAACCACACTGCAGGACTAAACCTTTCACACTAGAAGTAACAACCTACGAGGGGGGGTCAAAAAGTTCGCGGAACGGAGGGGAAGGGGGGTGAAATAAAATACTGTACTATTTTTCTTTTTCAATATATTCCCCCTTAAGTCGAATACATTTTTCAGATCTCTCTATTAACTTATTAATACCGTCGAAAAAAAATGATTTGTCTTTGTCCTCAAAATAGGCCGAAATCGCCGACTTGACTTCTTCATCATCGGAAAATTTCTTCCCCCGAAGCTCTTTTTTTAATTTGGGAAATAAAAAATAATCACAGGGGGCTAAGTCTGGACTATAGGGAGGATGGTTTAACATTTCGAAGCCACAGTGATGAAGGGCAGCCATCGCAACGCGGCTCTTGTGTACCGGTGCGTTGTCATGCAAAAGCAGCACACCCTTTGTCAACTTTCCCCGCCTTTTCTCCTTGATTGCTTCTTTTAATTGTCTTAGTAGATTAGCGTAGTATTCTCCCGTTATAGAAACACCCTTATCTTTATAATCTATTAATAAAATACCCTCTGTATCCCAAAAAACAGTTGCCATGATTTTTCCAGCCGATTGTGACACCCTGTATTTCTTAGGGGGGGGCTGACCCTTTTTATGCCACTGCATAGACTCTTGCTTCGACTCAGGCTCATAATGATGAACCCAAGTTTCATCTGCAGTAACAAGTCTTGCAAAAATTCCTTCCTTGTCGGCGCTACAGAGGTCTAAAAACTCCTTTGAATACTCGACGCGCAGCTGTTTCTGTGGTGGTGTGAGCATTCTTGGCACCCATCTTGCGCTGACTTTTGACATCCCAAGATTGTCGTGTAGAATATTTAAAATGGTTGTAGGTGATACTCCAACCATTTCTGCAAGTTGTTTCTTCTTCAAACGAGTATCCTCCAGTATAAGATTCTCCACTTTTTCAACGATGTTTGAGGTGGTGGCCTCAATCGGCCGTCCTGAGCGAGGGTCGTCTTCAAGAGACTCTCTGCCTTGCTTGAAAAGGCTATTCCACTTGTACACCATGGTTTTCCCAGGGCAAGAGTCCCCGTATACTGATAACATTTCTTCCAAAATTTTCTGAGGTGGTTTTCCTTGCTTAGTGAGGAACTTTATGACGGCACGAAACTCGATTTTTTCCATGTTCAAGTTTTTCTTCCGGATTCACTTGTTTGATCGACGACAGGTCAAAGGTTATTGACACAATCAGGTTCAAACTTGGCATATATACTCACAAAGAGTTGCTCATTAGTTACTACCTGCGGCAGGTCCCCCACCCCCCGCTATCCCCTCCATTCCGCGAACTTTTTGACCCCCCCTCGTAATAATAACAATGATCAGACATAGTTCACTATCCATATACTACACATATACATATGTACAAGTAATTCCTACCTAGGGGGTACATAGGGGTTGTTAGTGCGTCCGTCTATTTAATTGAAAGGGCTGTCCAGACCCGGGGTAGCAGGATCAAGTGCCGCTCTGATAATTATTAGTTTGGTGTTTGCATGGTAAAATAGATTAGACGCGTGATGAAGCAAAGTATGGTATGTTTTTCGATTAAATTTAAAAGTGTTATAGCTAGATAACAAAACAAATGTTTTATATTTACTGTCTACAGTAAACATATCACTGTTCATCTATATATATAAAAATGAAACCCGTTTTCCTTGGTCAGGACATCACGCGTGAAGGGCTGGACCGATTTCACTAATTATTTTTTTGTTGTATTTGTTATTATTAGGAGAAGGTTCTTATGTAAAAAAAAAAACACGGAAAATCAACGGAAAAATTGGACCCGTGCGAAGCCGGGGCGGGCCGCTAGTAATTTAATATTTATTTGTGGAAACTTGTAAATGGCCTTTTGTAAGCGTTTATACTTTTATACATGTATCTAGCCGTAAGTTTCCCTAAAATTAATAAAATAAAATAAAAATATAGGAAATTAAAAGTGGCCTAAAGGTCTTGCTTGTAGGAAAAAGTCCTTTCACACTCACTGATGATATTTGTATAACATTTAACTGAAACACCAAGTTAAAATGTCCCGATTGTAGTAATAAATCGTCGTCTGTCGTTACACCCTAATTGGAGGGTTCTAGTTACGTTATCAAATACGTTGAAATCGAAAAAAGTTTACTCGGTTTTAATATCTGTATGGAATTGTTAGTATAAAAGTAAGTATTGATGTCTTTGATTTACAGGAACACTAAACATTGAAATAAAACACTTAGAGCCGATTTTTCCATCGCCAGATAACTTTTATTCGACGAATAAAATTGACGTTTGACAGATTTTGTATGAAATAACTGTCAAAATTTCAAAGTTATCTGGCGATGGAAAAATCGGCCCTTAAACGGATTTTTGTCGTGGTTGTATTTTGTTTTACATTTTTTAACGTTTCAGATTCTTTACAGAACCCCTAAAGAATCCGAAACGTCAGTCGTCCAGTTTAAGTGTTTTATTTCAATAAAAATAACTAGCTATGCTTCTCAGCTTCTACTATTAAATCCCCAGCCTGGAAGGATTTGGCGATAAAAGATATCATATTTCCTTCTATAAAACTCCAGCTTGCTCCCACACATTTTTTTCTTAGCGAATTGGCTTTTATCGTGTGAAAACATGACAAACATACAAAGTTACTTTCACATTATGATTTAACTTTTACAATAAATACACCCAAATATAAACCAGAAATATGGGGCGGTCGTAAACATTTTATATTTTATGTACTTACAGTTCACATAAAATATAAATAAGACGTAAAATATAAAGTTTTAAAACGGTTGTAAAAACAAAATACTTAAGTTGAAAAAGTAACGGTTATTGACGAAAAAGAAATGTAGGAAAATACGGAGTTTTTAGGATTGATGTTAATCCCGTAAAAAAAACTGTTGGATGGTTTAAAACAGTTAGGTGGTTTAAAGTAGTCCACAATAATCAGTCACAGATACCGATTTTTTAATCTTAGTTTATCAATTCTAGAGATTATGACAAAATTTTAATTACTCGGCCTGATCGCCCTAATTCAGAGCAGGCTCGAGCCCCTCGGTGGGGGGACACATTTGAGCTCATGATGACGATTAAAAGTCAATTAATTTATGAGAACAGTTTCACCTGTGTTTATGTTTATAGGGAAAAAGCTACCGAGACTTTTAATTAGTCAAATAAAATGGTTTAGTTAAGTTGGTTTAATTGCAGGTGCATTCGAATTGAATAGACGTTTAGAGATAGGCAAAGATGGTCATTACAGGCATCCTATTACTACATAGTATAAAACAAAGTCGCTTTCCGCTGTCTGTCCCTATGTATGCTTAGATCTTTAAAATTACCCAACGGATTTTGATGCGGTTTCTTTTAGTACAAAGAGTGATTCAAGGAGAAGGTTTTTAGCATATTTTATTCCCGTATTCTCACGGGAGCGGAATCTATGCAGGTAAAATCGCGGGGCGCTGCTAGTCTTTCAATAAAATTGTTATCAAAATCAAGGCAACCCACCAAACTATTCCTTTTACATTAACTAAAATTAACGTTACGCATTAACTAAAAGCTCTCTAAACTCATGTACGTCAATCACAATCGGCCCCAAAATCGGGCAGTGTAATTAAATATCGCATGTCGCGTGCGGCCGGACGACCGGTTAGTCGTTAGACACAATCGCACGACACGATCGCGCGATTAAATATTCATTAAACTGTGCGACATTAGTGTACGATTCTCGGTCGGCTTGTTTGTGATTCATTGTTTATGGGATTAGGAATGAGCTTTTGTTTTTGGGAGAGAGAAGTACTTTGGGAGGTGTTTCTCTGGTTATGTTTAAAAGGGACGATTTCCGTTCGGGTGTAATTTTCGCGTACAGCACGTCATGGTGATATTGATTTTGAACACATTAAATCTTAATTTTGTTTTGCGATAATCGTTGTCTCATATAACCCGTCAGCCTATACCGCCGTGAAAAGCCGATGGACTGGCTGGCGGGTTTGGTGTGTAGAGGATTTAAAAGTTCTTAACAATTTGGTTTTCTCGCCCAAAAGGGTTAAATCGTTCATTACCATAGCAATAAATACCACGACCAATCGACCATACATCATACTGATGATCTTCTCCTTGTTGCAGTGTTGGAATGGAGAAGGCGAAGGCGTACATAAAGAGTTCGCTGGGCGGCAAGCCGGCGCCGGCGTCGCCGGGCGGGCGTGAGAAGCCCGCGGCGGCGGCGCCGGCAGCCGACGACATGAGAGTGTGCTTCGTGTGCGGCGGGGCCGGGTTCAATGAGCAATACACTATTAGGGTCAAGCAGGATCCACAGGTAAATATACTGTTTACATCATCATCAACATCAGCCCGTACTATGCAGGACATAGCTAGATAAGTCTTTCAGTAGACCTCCTAAGCAAATTGTTCCCTTTATAAATTCTCAGGTTTGAACTTAGCAACAATTGTTATCATTTGCTATCCTTTGGTCTATTGACCCTTTCTCAACATATGTCCCTTACCCATTCTCAATCCCTCATTAAATGTCACTACCTATCATTACCATAACAAAAAACCCAGTAATTACTACCTACTTTAATCACACAAGACAACATATCGTTAGCATATCTAAGTACTCTAAACACCAGTTACAGTATGGTGTCGGGGACATATGCCGTAACGCGCGGGGTGTGTCCCCGTAATGACGTGTCACTCAAATTGTATACCAGGCGCTGGTAGACCGGAACTGCAGTGTTTACCTATTGCACAAATTGTAGCTTACTATGTTGTAAGATTGAGGCAAGGGGTAGTTAACCCGCGAAAGTGTAGGGCCGCCGTATACGGGGTACTTGAGCCCTAAAAGTGTAAGTTTGTACACGGAAGCAACAATGTTTCAAGCAACTATGCTCTCAAAAGTCTAGCCGAAATTCAAAATGACCAAGTGATATTGTGGCTTTCTCTGCAGTTCGAGCGTTTTCTATCCATTCTAAGTATGTACTAGAAAAAAAATGGTTTAACCAAAATAGTCGTATCGCCCTCTGAGTTCTGTAGAGGTCTGACATTGCTTCACGTAAAATACGGAAATTCCATCAAACCCAGATAAAGTAAAAACTAAACCAATTAGAAATGGAATACAGATTCGAAAAAAGAATGCCATAATTGTTGTAGTCCGAGAAAACCCCATTTTTCCGAAGCATTGTGGTAATGACTCACTCAGTGTGAGGACCACTTGGCAAAACTGTGCATTCCCTGATGAGAATTCGCGCGGCGAGGCGGGAAAAAAGGAAAAAAAATGCTGGCGACTATTTTTCCCCTCTTTTTCTTTTCTTTTCTCTCTCTGACGTAACATTGCAGGCGCGCGCTATTTGAATCAATTTACAAGTCTTCCGATGTGTTTTACTAGTTCGCAAAAGCTTTAGTTTTATTGAAGATATTAGTGTGGTGAGAGGGTGTAAGCGAAATTACTGAGCCTAGTATTCAATGTGTCTTAGTGATTTATAACACGAGAAATATATGGAACACTAGCGGCGTCTCGCGGTTTTACCTGTGTGAATCCCAATCCCATGGGAATTTCGGGATAAAAAGTATTCTATGTGTTATTCCTAGTTATAAGAAACATCTGTACCAAATTTAATCTAAATCGATACTGTAGTTTTTGCGGGAAAGAGTAACGAACATCCAAACTCACAAACATACAAACTTTCGCATTTATAATATTAGTAGGATGTGTTACCCGACCTAGGAATTAAACCAGGAACCTCAGTTACTCTCGTTAACATTCGATATTACTCGTAGTTTTTTTTTGGGTCATCCTCAATATGTTTATTTAGGAAAAATAATATTCGAATATCGTAAGAAAACCGGATTTCCTTAGTAAGTATGGGTCAAGGATAGTTTTTAAATAAACAGTGGTTCGGATATTAAAAGAGAAAAAAAAATAGATGTAGGTACTATGAGAAAAAATAAACATTTATTAAACGACCTTGAGCTAATGATGATGAGTGATCGGATCTTTATCTTAATGTGCCTAATTCGTTCCGATAATGATAGTACAACGTGTTTTGTGGATCGTTAGGGTTCGTCTCTAGTAATTTCTTTGTTTTCGAAAATGTGTCGAAATTGATATGGTTTTATTCCTTCCAACCTTTGTCTTATATGTAAGTGGGCGACGTTAATTGTAAATTATGTATTCCTAAAATCCGAATTTCAGCTCAGCTTAAAATTTTAGATATCATTTTATATTATGTATTTATTTTTAACCGACTTAAAAAAAAAGAAGGAGGTTCTCAATTCGACGCGATATTTTCATTTCAATCTTACCATCACAGGGTGTAGATCTCTCTTTTTTAAATGTATTTTTCTATTTATGAATTCAAAAACATATCCGTCGCTTCCGACAAAGATTGCCAATGATTTCTGGAACACTCTGTTCATAAGATAAATTACAGATTCTACTTCCTACTAATATTATAAAGCCGAATATTTTTGAGTGTGGATGTATGGATGTTTGTTCCTCTTTCACGCAAAAACTACTGAATGGATTTTAATGAAACTTTACAATAATTTAGCTTATACATCAGAATACTTTTTAGAATACTTTTTATCCCGAAATTCCTACGGGAACGGGAACTACGCGGGTGTTTCCGCGGGGCGCTGCTAGTAACCAATAAACCTCAAATCACACCACAGCACACCTAGACTACTCATTTACCCACAAAAACACCGTGTCAGATATCAGTTTAACACACGAACGTTACGATTCTCAGTTCCCATACAATGTGGTTTGTTCCGAGTAAACTACTGTTTCCCATTAAACGTTCCCATATATTGTGTTATAAACGATAATGTATGTAGTCTAGTATCATAGGATTCAGGTCGTGTGTTTTGTTTTCCTATTGATACTTCAGTTTTTTAGTATCGGGTTTTTGTATCGGGTATAGTTGCAGTGAGATTGTGTTCAATATGTTTTTTGTGGCTGCAAGTTTAGTATGGATAGTATAATAATTTAATCGTACTAATATTATAAATGCGAAAGTTTGTATGTTTGGATGTTTGTGAGTTTGGATGTTTGTTCCACTTTCACACAAAAACTACTGTATCGATTTTAATTAAATTTGGTACAGATGTTCCTTATAACTAGGAATAACACATAGGATACTTTTTATCCCGAAATTCCCATAGGATTGTGTATAAGTAATCGTATGTTTTATTGTAACTTTTTGTAGTCACAAATCCTACCAATAGATGGCGCTGTTACTTAATTTTTTAACACACGATAGTGAATTGTGCCGAGATTGTATGATACTACGAGCTACGCATTCTCACGGAAGCTGGTACTACGCGGGTAAAATTGCGGGGCGCTGCTAGTTTTAAATATTTTATTTCTGTGTTTGTTACAATTATTACTTATGTTTATTCATATATACATTTATTGTCTTATTTTTTAAGTTTTTACAATATACATATAAAAAATAAAAACAAAATATACAATAAAAACTTAAAAAATAGATGGCCGCCAGTAGCGGGGCAGGGCCCAAACTACCGGTGGTTAGGGCTATTATGTTTATTATTATTATTATATTATTTTTATTCTAATCTTAGTAGATACAATCTGTGATCAATTTTAAAATAGATTTTCTTGTGTGATATTGTTGTCCGGAAGTTTATACGCCCTTATTTCACACAGGAAAAAAATAATGTCCTACATTTAATCAAAGTTTCTTGTAGTACCTTCACTAACATCAGGCTAACATTAACCTAGTTACAATTCTTGCCAAATAACAAGATCATCCTAATTGAGCAAAAACATTATCCAACCGCGCTGCCCTCTTTCTCTTAAACTTGGACTCAAGAACTGGAAATAAAAAGTGACGGGAATCCAACACACAACACTTTGACAGTCCAAAGTTACTTAACATAATCATTCACTACACATCTCATTATAGTAACTGACCCCTAACTAGGGTTATTATCTGTATCTAGGGTATCAGAAACTACCCACACTCATTCACACACACATACCAGAGCCCAGAGCGAGTAATGTAATTCACACAAAATATTCACCCCGCACGGGAATCGAACCTGCAATGATGATCAGTCTGCCATCTAGGTGGTCATTCGACATAGTAACAAAAATATGCAAACAAATCATATGATAGAAAATACATTTGTGAATTGACGTTTGCATTGAAGATGTTATCGTGTACGTAGGAGGCGATAAGTCAAACAGACAGTCACCGATGGACAGCTTACGGTTTGTACAAATAGTTGGAGTGAGTGGGAGTGATTGTGGAAATATCTTATCGTATATCACCCGCTACCCGCGGGAATCTCAATCCCATGGGAATTTCGAAATAAAAAGTATCCTATGTGTTTTTCCTAGTTATAAGGAACATCTGTACCAAATGTAATCTAAATCGATTCAGAAGTTTTTGCGTGAAAGAGTAACAAACATACAAACTTTCGTATTTATAGTATTAGTAGGATACATAAGTAGGTATATAACAGAATATCTGTCCAAAGTTTTACATGGCGACAATTATACTAATTTTTCGACGCGAAAATGTGTATGGATGTATGTATGATAAAATTTCTGATATGTTGACCATTAAAGTTTTTCTGTTTGGGTGTGTGTATGAATGAATGTGCGCATAGTTTTGGGACATCAATAAACAATGTAAATTTGTGGTCAGCTTGCTAAAGAAAGACAAATAATTTATTTTGTAATTCGCGAATATTTGATCTAAAACCATGAAACGTAGCCCTAAGGCTAGGCGTATGGTGACAAGCAGGCGACACATGTATGTTACGACACACTACACAGGCCGCACAGGGCAGAGCAGGCACGTGCGACGCAGACATGTGTGTGTGTCCTGCTCTCTCTCGCGACGTTCCGTGAAACACAAAATCTGCTCTGCTCTGCCCTGCGCGGCCTGCGTCCCCTGCGTCGTCCACTAAATAAACAAACAACTACTTATACCAGGTATCCACCGAGCCGTACTTCCCGTTCCTGTGCGCGCACGCGCCGCCCGCCGGGTACCGCGCCGAGGGCGACGAGGAGGGCACCGTCAAGTGCTGCTGCGTGTGCTACACCTTCCTCCGCCAGCAGTGGGAGCAGTACGACCGCGAGAACAAGCCTCATAGCCAGCGGTTTTATTGGATGAAGCGGCTCGATGGGAAACCTTTTATTGGTGAGTACTTGATTAATATCAATATGACGTATCTAGTCCGGGCAGTCGCTGTGTTTTATGGGTTATGTCTTTTGGATTAGGGAGGTCAAATCTGGTTAAACTAAATCAGGTATAAAAGTAACAGGAAGTCTTAAAATGAAATCTGATTTTATTTTGAGTGAAGTGGTCTCCTTCCCTCCTTCCTCTAAGAGCGATAGCCTTGATCCACTTGTGGATCTGGTAATATTTTATATTGGGATCAAACCGTGGATCATAGAGCGTCCCCTTAAACTTGGTATCTGGGGGCACGGCAGTGCCCCCCGCCAAGTCGAGCGCGAAGCAAACACTGCCGTACCATCCTTTACAGGAACCCTTTCGCCGCATTTTCAGACCCCTATTTGAGAACCTCTGGATAAACCCAGAGCACTGAAATTTTCGTCATCCAGTAAGCTATACAATCACATACTTTAAATAAAATTTCAAGTCTGTAGGTCATTTAGTTCCGAAGTTAAGCGAATGCAAAGTTTCGTATTTCAGACACTCACTCACTCACTCACTCACTCACTCACTCACTCACTCATGATCATCAAAATAGAACTAGTACTTCCCATAAACCTAGAGAGCTGAAATTTGGTACAGAGTTAGGGTTTAATGGCCACATAAAGGGAAAACTATAAAAACTAGGATAATCGAACGGGAACGGGAATTATACGGGAACGGGAACGGGAATTGTAACTCAAGAACGGCTGAACTGATTTGGCTGGAAATTGGTGGGGAGGTAGCTTAGAACCAGGAAAAGGACAAAGGATACCTTTAATCCCGAAATTCCCACGGGATTGGGAACGGGAATTTAAAAATCAAGAACGGCTGAATTGATTTGGCTGAAAATTGGTGGGGAGGTAGTTTAGAACCAGGAAAAGGACGTAGGATACCTTTAATCCCGAAATTCCCACAGGATTGGGAACGGGAATTTATAACTCAAGAACGGCTCAACTGATTTGGCTGAAAATTGGTGAGGTGGTAGCTTAGAACCAGGAAAAGGACGTAGGATACGTATAATCCCGAAATTCCCACGGGATTGGTAACGGAAATTTATAACTCAAGAACGGCTCAACTGATTTGGCTGAAAATTGGTGGGGAGGTAGCTTAAAACCTTGAGAAGAACATAGAATACTTTTAATCCCGAAATTCCCACGGGACTGGGAACGGGAATTTATAGCTCAAGAACGGCTGAATTGATTTGGCTGAAAATTGGTGGGGAGGCAGCTTAGAACCAGGAGAAGCACATAGGATACTTTTTATCCCGAAATTCCCACGGAAACGCGAACGGAAACTAAGCGGGTGAAATTGCGGGGCGCTTAGTAATAAAATACTACTCCTAAAAAGAAAAAAATGTGTCAAATAAGAAAATCTAATTAAAAAAAAAACAATATAAACACGTTTCAACAAAAATAAATGAAATCCCATCAAAAACATTCTGTAAAAAACTAGCCAAGTCTCGATGGAGCTGCTTGTTTATCTCTAAAAAGTAATGAAATCTAGACAAAGTGGTGCCAAGTGTAAGGTTCCTTACTGCGATTTCTTTATTATTATAGTTATTGTTGTGTGACTTGGCCGTTGAACATTGTTTAAAACGTTAGTAGTGGGTACAAGTCAATTTTGTTTACACGTAATGTTGCAACATTATTAAAATACGCAGCTTTATCAAGCCTACAATTGACTGGATATTGAATCAACGTTTTTCAAGTGGCAATTTTCTATCGTCAATGGGTAGTGGTTCTGGCGACAGATTGGTGCAATACTGTCATGGAGCACCTAGTTTTGTACCCTTGTGTATAGTGTATCCTTCAACGGCCAAGTCACACAACATTAACTATAATAATAAAGAAATCGCAGTAAGGAACCTTACACTTGGCACCACTTTGTCTAGATTTCATTACTTTTTAGAGATAAACAAGCAGCTCCATCGAGACTTGGCTAGTTTTTTACAGAATGTTTTTGATGGGATTAACTTTACAAGGCCTAGAGATTTAGCATGTAAAGCCCATTTCAATGTAGTACATAGGTACAACCCGAATCGCCTGCCGAAAACCTGTCTGTACGGTACATACCATGTAACATGTATGTAGATACTACATAGAGCCTCGAGCGTTGTCCGAAAACCCTCATGCTCAATTAGGAAATCTCGATACAGAGATGGATTTGGTGACGATTGAGTGAACATAAATTTGTTTATAATTCATTTGTAGACTTGTCTTCTTTAACTTATTACAATTGGCAACCCAAAAATGATGCCTCCTTTTGCTACATTTGTTTTGTTTTTATGTTTTTTTATGTATTTTAATTTAAATGTAGCAATAAATGATTTTTACTTTACTTTAGTTTACTTTAAAAACGTACTGATATTAGTATTTCGTCACTTGCAACGTTTGCTTGAATGAACATTTAAAAACTTTTAACCATAACGATAAGATGGTATATCTTTTAAAATGTTGACCAACCCAGTAGTGTTTGAAGTTACCGAAATGGATACTTTATTTACGTCGAAACGGACATTGATAAGATTATCAATACTAACTGTTCATTGAAACTGTGGCATTTCACCTGTATTTTCCATTAAATATTTCATTCATAATTCTAGTTAAAAATGTTGTAATATCAAAGTTTTGACTATGGATAAGGCCATCGTCAACTCTTTGATATAGATAAGTCTTATAACTGCGATGCAAAGAACCACTCTTTGCAATATCGATATAGCAATAAATTCACGTTCAATATGACTACTCAAATAGCAAATTTATTTTTAATGGACTGCTAACAAAGAGATTCATCAGTTTGATTAAACACATATTTACCCCACAAGAGTATAAACTCCGCAACGTAAAAGAGGTTTCTAAAATTATGGTTCCCACTCTAAGAAGTTCTTCCTTTCCATATAATTTAAAAAAATACTAAGTCTTCTATAAAAAGAATACTCAAATAAAAAAATCTTCTTTTAAGTTACGAACTTATGCTTTATGTTTTGATAAAATTGAGTTTATCTATCTTCGTAATATTTTTTATAACAATTTTTCTTTAATTTCATCCAGTAAAATTCAACATACTCCTACATTATTCTACAACAATACCGCTCAACATACAACCAAATTGATATTAACGAAACACACGACATTGTACGCGAATCACAATTTAAAGTTAACGAGCCTTGTAGCCCGTGTTGCTTTTTGGGGTTCCGTGGTACAATAAGAATGGTGAACGGAACCATTATGTTGTGTGATGACGTCCGCACGGCGTTTTTAGTTGGTGAATTAGGAATTTATGGTGTAAATGTATCCTTGTGTCAGTGTTTTCTTGTATTATACAATTTTGATACGGAGGAAAAGTACTCCGCGTTTAGATTTTTATCAGGTGTAACTCAGAAATGAGTTTTTTTAAGATAATAAAAATAACAATATGTGACATCATTCTTCATTCAGAGGTTCCTTTCTGGTCCCGTGTCGGGTAGTTGCATGTTCACTTACTTGAAGCCTGGGTTGAAAGAATTTGTGACTCGAGCGATATAGTAATATGTTATTGCTTATTTCCAGACATGGCTTGGGTTTGGGATCACCGACAAGCATTGGGCCATTTTGGTGACTTAGGCTGTTCCTCAAACTAATAAGAGGCTTTATTACCTTTTTTTGTGTTTGAGGCTATGTCCATTCCAGATTTAATAAAAATATTTAGTATTTATTCCTAAAAAAACATATCCAATCTAAGTTTCATTCTCATTAACAATATCAATATCGTCAACGTCAACCATAATACCAAGGCTGAAAAACAAAAATCTAAATAGCAAACCATTACGGAACCCATGACACGCGAGCTCTACTCACACAAACAGTTGTTGTTTTTTCGTACATTATTTATGTTCGTATATAAATACAGTTGGATGTGACGTGTACAACGTCGCATCCGAACGATCGATCAACTTTATTATTCTGTTGTACGTTTATCGTAAATCCTCGAATAAATAATATTAAAACAATGTCGGTCCGATTGGAGTCTGAGCTTTATGTAAATAGTAAATACTGATAGACGGAGACCGGGGTTGACGATTTGTCGCATTGGGATTGTGGATGTTTTTCATAACTAGCTGTGCTGTGCGTTCAATTTTATTATTTATACACCAGCAACTATCTATCTATACACCGCCTCAGCTTCACTCGGTACCAATTTACATGTGACATATCCATAAGTTTTGAAAATACCTTATCCTGATTATCGAATACAGAAAAAAGAACTATTTTAGTGCTTTCGTTGTCTAGTTATAGGCGTACATTATCATATAAAACTACCTCACGATCTATTGCTGAAAACTAAAGTCCGTTCATCATCTTCAAGAACTATTTACTATCGGAGAATGGCGATCATTAAAGCTATCTTGATCTTTTATAGGTACAGAAGAGAAGAGACTATAGCTCTATATATAACTCCGAGATTTTTTACCGAACCATAACCAATATTCAAAACAACATAATAAACCCTATATTCAAGTTAGAACAAAAACCAACCAGCCCAAAAACAAAAATAACATCCATTAATAACTGAAACATGAACGATAATATTTGAAAAGGGAAAGTGGTATTAATCAGTGGGATTGGGGGAGTTTCTAGTGGTCCGATTGTTTTATCTAACTGTAGGTGTACGGGTACGTGGTGTCCCGGGATTAGCGGGGAGAGGGGGGAGTAATCCCACCCTCTCACTGGTACGGATAGCAACGGCAGTGGAAACTCATTCAAATTCACAAAAAAATAAACATGTACTTATAATTTGTGGTCGACTGGCAGACAAGTCCGCCTTTGTACACACTATTGTACATTATGTATTAAATAAATAAATTATTATTACTGTCTGTTTCCCAATCAATACCACATGGATCGCGTCAAATGTGGAGTAAATCGGTATCTTAAAGCCGAAGACGGCTTAGTAGACGATTCGCGCGATGTTAATTTATTTAATTTATTGTGCTAGTAGGTCACTTGTACTTTTATGAAATTAAAATATATCTCTATCACTAGGTTTTCATCCATTCTTTTAACAGATGTAATAGAAAAACTCAAAGCACCCCTCTTTTTGCGCCGAGGGCTAAAAATATAGTTTTAAACAGAAAAGTCATAAAAAGTTTGAATGTAAAACTTTTTATGCCAACCCTACACAAGCTGAAATACATAAAGTACTCGTATATAGATAGATTATATAAATGTAAATGTCCACTGGGCTTTTACGGTTAAGCTGCAAAGGTTAATATGATGTCGATTTTTTATATCCCTGTTTCAAACACTATAATATTTAAGCTTTTATTAATGTAATGGTTATGGCCGTGGTAGAGTATGTTATGTTTTTATAAATGAGCCACACTTTTAGCACACAAATGACCCATATTAAAGTCAGATCATAGAGGAAGATTTACATGTTGACTTTTTTCGTCTTATTTGCGTTAAATTTTAAACCTAGTTTAACAAAACCTGGTAAACATTTGACACCTTGTCAGTCAAATCTGTCACTTTCAATCAGATTGTAAAACCTTTACTGCCTTATTTGCGTTGCATTTTTAGCCTGGTTTAGCACTAAACCAGGTTTATAATTAATTTTGAATACTGTCAAAGTGACAGATTTGACTGACAAGGTGTCAAATGCTTAACAGGTTTTGTTAAACCGGACTAAAAATGCAACGCAAATAAGGCAGGTTTAGTTAGATCCTTTGCGCATACTGCCATATTTTTGATTAAACCGACTGATTTTTAAGATCTCTAAGTACCTGTAACGACTGTAGACGATATTAGTACAACAATCAAGACTGACTAGGACGGCTTGACGTAACCGCTGAAGCACGGAAACGCTCATGAAATTAAAAACCACTTGTATCTTATCCATACAAATGTCTCTTCACATCTAACACTGAGCTACTTTTTCTTTGCGTGTTAAAATTTTGCTAAGACTGACCTATGAAGCTTCGATTTTCATATTAAAATCTAGAAGCAGGCCATTACTAAACTAGGTAACCGGGTTACAGTACTCGTCACCTTATACAAAAGCGCCACAAAGTTGTAAATGAAAATGCCCGAAACCGGAACTAATTCGCGTACGTCATTCTCTGTGATGTGAATACAGTTTTGACATGTTGTGATTGTGTTGTCGACGGCGAAAATCGAAATGCGTGTTGCTAGGCTTTTAGATGGATTCTTTGGAGGTTCGTAGTATTCGTAGTAATTTTTGTTCACTTATTTCCGCATGTAGATTTATTAAAGTGTTGTAAAAAGGTAGTGTAAAATGACTACTTACATAGTTTCAATTGTTTGTTTGTCAAATAGTTATGATCTAAGTTTTAAACATTGGTTTATTTCCGTTTCTTTTTCTAACGGGATGTTTCGGCTCATTTTAAGTTGTATAAAATATCTGTATCAAATTGTAGACACCTAAATCGGAAGTTGTTGTATGAAAGAGGCACTAACATCTATCCATCTGAAGATAATAGATTCAAAATGGTTTACCTCGGCTGGGCTGGGATGGAAATTCGGAGAAAAATAACAGAGGAAAATTGTGAATAAAACCTATCTGTCCATCCTCATGAACCTTTACTATTTATCTAAGTAGGATTAATCGTAAGATATTCTTTTATAAACCCTTTGATGCTACATAAAAGCTTCTTCGAAGTCTGAATAAATAATTTCGTATTTGAATTAAACTTGAATTTAGAATGATAAAAACAACCCCTATAAACCGCGACGTCTGTAGCGCGATAAAAATTACAAAAAATAAAGCTGGGGTCGCCCTCATGGGTGGAATGAAAACATTTTTTTTTAGTCTTGTGCGTCGCTCATCATACAGTTTATTTTGTTTCTTGTTAATGTTTTTAAATGAAAACAATGTATTAAATATGTAAACGTATTTCAGTATATTCTATTAACTGTATACCAGTGGGTAGTAAGTATACTCTATTGAATCGGTGCTAGAATCAATTTTGACGTTCATCGCCGCCTCTTTGAGCTCATTTATAAATGATTTTTGACTTTGAAATGCCAGGGTGCGCCTCCGTAGAAAATTTTCTGCAGTTAGTCGTACTCTCTTATTTGGATTCTTTGAGCTTGCTACGTTATATTTTGGTTATAATTTTGAGGGTTTTTTTACCTATCGATGACTCGACGGTGTTAGCACGAACAAGGCCTAATTTTTTTTCTGGAAATGTGGAACCTATGGTAAGCCAGGCATTTCATTTTCATTCAATATCCCAACATTCGCACTCAAATTCTGGCTCGATGCGAGCTTACCGCTGTACTTGTGAAATCCATTTGAGTAGATTCAAGGTACAATTCCAAAACGGGCCGCAGACCGTAAACTGCAAAACAATACTTTTGTATCAACATCTATGAAAGAGCGCGTCGCGACTGCAGGCAGCAGTGTAGCCGCGCTCGGAATCAATTTCATAGATGATCATAGAAACAAGTGTTGTCATAGAAACGCTACCTTTAAGGTACTCAATTCGATTATCCATATTTAAAACCACAATCGTCATATCGACAACATTATAAATGATCTAAACATATTTTTTTCCCTTCTCCTGTCATCGTCTCTTGTCGTCACGTGTCAGTTAAACCGTAAACGTCACCGCGATTATCATTCAAACCGGGAGAACACGGGAGGTGGATCAAAGAGATATGTATCTGTGAGAGATCTGCTCCGAGATTGGCTTTTTAGACTATTTTGTTCGTAATTTTTGGTAGATTTTTATTCTATTTTGTTTGACGAAAGTGATTTTTGATTTTGCGGCATCTGTAAGACTTTTGGGATAAGACGTGAATATGTAACATTATTAACCTCTCTAATACCTCCCACGGGTCGAATCCACAAAGCAACATGAAGTATACGATTTCAATAAATTCAAAATTAAGATTTCGAAAATGTACGGTGGTGTGGTGACTCAGAGCTTAGAGCAAGTTTCTTTAATTTAAACTTAATTTCGCTTTTACCTTACCAAATAACTTACCCAAATTATATTAGTAAATATAAACGTTTTTTAAAGTCATCGATCGAACTAACCCGTCCATCGCCTGCCTTCCACCCGTGTTCCCCAGGCCGTTACTCCTAGTATGAGTCAGGTCGCAATGTGGACATCGCTCCCTCCACTAATTTATTCACTGGCAATTCTAACCTTTATTAAGCTGTTTTTTTTTTGCGACATTTCCTTGTTATGTAACTTTGTTAATCGTATGTCGTTTGAGGTAGGGGTTTATTTTTCTTTCGTAACAATAAAAACTAAAGTAAAATAATAGGGTTCATTCAAATTAACCCATTTTGGTCGAAAAGAAGCGATACCTACTACGTTGCTCATGGAACCCTGTGGGTATCAAGGCGTAACATAAAAACGATGGAATCGTAACGCTTTATTAACAAAAGAGATTGCCCGTCCACGGTACTCCTCCAAAATGGGTTGTGCCTCAAAAAGTTAAACATAATAAAATATCTAAATTAAAAATATACACACATCAAAAGTGTCTAGGGATCAACATATATTTTTGCAATAACTTTTCTCCTGATTGATATTAATTAAAATTTTCTTTAAGGATTCATCAAATAAAGTGTTTTCGTTTGTCACAGTAACGATAAACCAAGTCACCTTTGCATTAATAAAGAAATTTGCCATTTTCCTAATAAAGGGATTTTTGACATTTGAACCACTAACATTAAAGTTCGAAAAAAAGACTGAAATAACAGTTTTCTTTAAAATTTTATTGGGTAACTTAAACAATTAATAATCCGTGTTTCTACCGCGAACACTAACAACACAAGAACATCGGTTTGGCATACTCAAAATGAGTTCATCCAAATCACGCTGTGGAATGGCCGCCCATGTTCGTTGCAACAACAAAAAAAGGTCTTCTTTCGACTGGATACCCTCCATATTCGGCAGAGCTCTTCTCTGTAGCATATCCCATGCATGCTCAATCGGGTTCAAGTCTGGCGACTGAGCAGGCCAGGGCAGGACATTGATGTTAGCTGCGGCGAGAGTCTGTCTTACAACTCTTGCGGTGTGCGGTCGTGCATTATCATGCATTAACTGAAATAAGGGACCGATTTGCACTTGTAGAGGAACGATGACGTCTGATACAATCGTCTCAGCATAAATTTGAGCGTTGAGGTTGCCTCTGATCCAAATCAACTCAGTTCTTCCGCCGATCCAAATACCCGCCCATACCATGATGGTTCCACCACTATAAGGATGGACTTCCTGGCAGGATTTTAATCGCTGTTGGCGTCCAGGGGTTCTCCAGTGTCGTATACGTCTTGTATCCGGTCTCATACCAAAACGAGACTCATCAGAAAAGCACACGAAACGCCATTGTTCTTCTGCCCAATTTCTGTGTTCAAGAGCCCATTGATATCGAATCCTACGATTGTGCATTGCTATAGGTGGTACCCGTAGCGGTCTTCGGGAATGAAGGTTCACTTCATGCAAGCGGTTTCTGACTGTTTGGTCGCTAATTAAGTTCCCTGAAGAGTGATGAAGCCGCACGGCTAACATCATGGCGGTTATTGTTGGAGCTCTTCGAGTTAAGATTTGAATGTATCGGTCTTGTCTCCGTGTGGTGCAGCGATACCGTCCTCCATGGCGCTCAGCCACGGTACCAGTGCTTCGGTAACGTGTCCAAAGTCGACTGATAACACTCTGACTTGTATTCAGAGCTAAAGCCACAGTACGTTGCCGGGAACCAGCTTCTATCATTCCCACGGCTCTGAGCATTTCTTCCCTGCTTAAATGACGTCGCCGCTCCATAATAACGTTGGTTTTAATCAGTAGTAGGGAAACAGTAGCACTAATAATGTCTTCAATGCGTTGTATGTTTTTATAGGGAAAATATTGACAGCTGATTTTCATCTTTTACTCGAATTTGATTCACAGTTCCTGATTCAAATTATGAAATGCACCAAAAAGGATCCATATAAATTTATAAAATCATAAATTTATTACAAAGCCACATCTCAATCTCAAGAAATCCGCATAAAAATGCTTGATCCCTAGACACTTTTGATGTGTGTATTTTTTAAATAACACATAATCATTTTTTACAGTGGGGATTTATTTTTGAAAAATAATTAGTAATTTCATGTTTCCGGCGATATAGTACGCCATTTGTTCTATGCCTGTCAGTACTAGGGATGTCTATTTTCTTATTACGTGTGATACACGCCTACGTAAAATATAATAATATTGATTGTATTATTTATTCGATATATTATTATTAAAATACGTTTGAAGTTAAATAAGTTTATTGAGTTTATTTAATAAAATAGGTGGACTTACATTACATTGTATTTTTAAAATGTAGTTTCTATAATTCCACAGAACTTGACATTATTTAAGAGGTACAACATATTTATTATTTTCATTGTAAATGTGACGAAACACTAGTGCGCGATGAGGTATATTTGGTTGGTATAAATAAGTAGTTATTTTACTTTATTTTATTTGTTATTTTTTAACAGCCCTATTTTACATTGATTGTCACCTGTCATATTTTTCAAATTAACGGCTAGTATGTTTTTCTACTGATATTGTATGTTGTGCGTTGAGTTTGAGCTCTTAGTTCCTCCGCTACTGCTGCAAATATTTTGGAAATACACATACTTCCAGCGTTACCGCGCTACTTTTTGTGTTGTGATTGATATTCATCATGGACAGTGTGACTGTGGAGCAATGTCTCAACTGTTCTTTGAGGCTGGTTAGCCTCAAAGAACAGTTGTGTTGAACAGTGGGGTTCCACTTATTCGCAGCCTCATGTTGTCGGAGTTGCCGAATAACATCATTAACATTTTACGATCCTGGATCTCGCCAACGCCGGTAAAAATGAACATTGTATTTTAAGTGTCCTTCTATCTTAGTGTACCTAGAAAATCTAAAGGACAATAAGTACCATGTGTATATATCTGTTGCTCCTCATCGCATTAGTTCGGTTACCGGATCTGTATATTAGTAACTTAAGTAGGTAGGTATCTACTATCTGTAACAACTTGTAAAGATGGTTTAATTCGATAAGTTAAATATATTCTGAGATATAGCTTCTTCTCAATCAATCAAATGTAGTTTTGTATGTCGTATGAGATGAGAGCAGTACAGAATTATAAATACTTATGTTTTTTTAGCTGTTCAAAATCGAAATAATTTCTTGTTGAAACCGTTTCAATACACCGACTGATTTGGTAAAATCGATTATAAATCGAATGTATTCGATTTTTTTCATTACGGGCTCAACCCTATTTCACATTTATTGCCCGCCTGTCATAACACAATATCAAATGGCGGCCAGTATGTTTTTTCCAAAGAGGTTGTAGGTTTTGAGTATGTATGTTAATGCGTAGAGTTTAGATTCTGAAGTACAATAAGAAGATGCTCTAAGTCTCAGTAATTTCTTGGTTTTATGGACCACCAGACAGATTAAATGCTACATTAATGTACGTCAAATGCAGTGAGCCCGTCCAGTCCCTTTCTAGCTTATTTGTATTGATTTTGTGTTCAAACATAACCTCGAAATAGTAATTACATTTTTGTAAATATCTCGGAAACCCCATTGTAGATTTTCCTGATATTTAAAAAATAGTATTTAGACATGTTTCCGATTATTTTAAAGTTGATTCCATGACCGCACAACAATGTTGAATTCAGTACATTTGTCCATAGCCGCGTGGGCATTGTCTTTTGGTCATAGGTTCAATCTTTTAGAAATGTTAGTTAACGTAATAGTGGCAATAGTCCAATGGCTGACGTTTTAGCCTGGCGATCAAGAAGTCTTGAATCGATCCACGCCGATTGCACTATTGATGTGATCCTCCAGACACAAACATATTTAGTTAAGTTGGAGGAGTTAACAACACTACTAATAGTAAATGCATCATACTTAGTAGCTTAATTAAAAGGTTAAGGGCCTATTTCACGATCTTCAAGTAAAGTTCCGTGTAGCTCACAAGTTTTGTCTTTGTCACTTGATATAAAGTAAGAAAGAGACAAGACTCATTTTACTTGGTGAGTAACTTTACTTGAAGATCGTGAAATAGGCCCTAAGACTACTAGTAAAACCTACGTTGCTAAAGTAATTAGCTTTAAAAATAATCAACCTCTCAATCATACCCTCAAAGCCCCCATAACATTATACCAAAGCCCAGTAGTGTTGTACCAACCAGTTCGCCAACGACCGCTCGCTATAACATTAACATATTACAATGTGATGGGCTATTAGCGACCTTAATGGGTATAGATGGATCGCTTGTGGATGGTTGTAGGAAATAAAACAGTGATTGGGAATTGGTATAGTTAGATTTTTGTGGTATATTTAGTTAAAAGTTCATATTCATTTTATAAAGCTTATTTATTGGCAAGCTTGAGGACGCAATTGCTGGGTTAAGTTCTTATTAATTTTAAGAAATTTATCTGCTTCCCAGCAATTCCGGGTTCAAACGATGTATGTTTGCTACCTTTCAAACACGACTCGAGTTTGAGATCACCAACACGCATTGCTCAATCCATTACGCCTATTCTTCTCTACTGTTTGGAGGCTACTGTACTAATATCATCAATTCATCATTGAGAGAGGCATTTGCTTTACAATAGGATCTTGCAAGCCCTTTTGTTACTACTCATATTTCTTAATTGTTAAAGCTTTTTTAATAATTTAAACCTTAACCCTTAAACAGTTTCATAAACTTAACATCAATAAGGAGCGGCGATGTTCCGTTACCCGTTAACCCTCCAATCGCGCGGGTCATCTTCGACATTTGTCAAAATCAAGATACACAACATTACCTTAACTGGTGTCGAATGATGTCATGAAAGCGAAAATGTCACGTCCGTTTGAATCTCGACAGACATGCACGAGTTACATTGCGTCGTGCGTGCTGGAGTATGTGAGGGTTAAGGGCAGTATATAATATATAACATATTTCTAGTAGGTACCTATGTCGGGGCAGTATATAATGCCTTTCTAGCATATCCTATAGCCAGAGATATTAAAATAGAAACCGCAAATTTATTTTGTTAAGTCGTTTTAAATTGAAAAAAAAAAAACATTCATTCGATAATCAAGTCCTTTGTAACATGAGTAATTTAAAATATGATAAAAGTTACAAAATAAATATAAAAAAAAATTAGTTAAAAATTAATTTGTAGAGTCAAAGTTTTTTAAGTCTGCCAACAAAATTGCCTACACATTATCCGAGAGCTGACATTCAAAAGACAGCCATCAATAAAAAAGAACAACTCCAACCTACACAGCAAAATCGCTTAACAAAAAACTACATCAACTAAGACTAATCCCAACACAGACACACGTCAAGATGCCGAGTACAATACCGTGTAATGCGTGGCGAAATGCACAGAATTCGCCTTTGGAAGCCCCTCCAAGTATGAACAGTATTCGCATCTGTAAGTGTGTACACACACTATGCCGAAAATACGCGGCCAATGTTCGGCGTGACTACGCCTGCAATGTGTTTTCAAGTACTGATGATATACTAGAAATTACGTCGCGTTATAACGTACAGCCGAACTTCGCGTAAGTTCGGCGGCTAATATAATAAAGAGTAAAGATCGGTATATTTGTAATTAATAAACTGAAAAACTACTGTGCCGATTCTAAAAATTCTTTCACCATTACAAAACTACATTCACCCTGAGTAACATAAGCTATTTTATCCCGGGGTGCCTTAGGGAAAGAGAAAACGCGGGTAAAACCGCGAGGTACTGCTAGTGTTTTATATAGCAAAACATTATACGCTGTGCGTAATTACGGCTCTTATCGTGTGTCATATCATCCGAATGCGTCGGAACTTAAAATCTGAATTTCGGTCGCGTATTTTCGGCATAGTGTGTTTAGTTACACGCTAAGTATGATCAGTATTCGCGTCCGTAAGCCCCTCTCGTACCTCCGAGTACACATTCCTGTCGAGATGGCCCGCGCCCGACCCGACATCTCCGTGATTTAGCTCGCGACCCGCCGACTCTTTGATGTGTATAAATAAACTAGTTTTATGGACCCGACAACTTGGTAATAGGGTTGGCGCGTGCAGTGACAATAAATAGAAATGTCTTGATGACGGTTTTTTTCTTATAGCTAAAAGGCTGTCTTATATTATTGGTCATGGTTTTTAATTCTTAGTTTTTGCTGATAGTAACTTCAATTTTAAATTTTTGGAATCCTAGGGCTCTTTAAGCTACCGGTCTTGAATGTCCAACTAACATTGACGTTGTTACGAATTGACGTTGTCTACAAAGGACCAAACTGAAGATGTCTAGTAGCGGAAAACTGCCTGGCTTACATGTGCATCGGCTATTCCTTGCTCACTGTGGCCATATTTATCATTGGTCGAGACAACTTTGTTCTGTCGTGGAATCCTACAAAACAATACCTTACTTTATATAATGCACATTTTGTAAATGTATAAAAAACAAATTAAAAAACGCAAACAAACTACAATACAGTGAAACTTTACCATCGATACACAAATCTATTTATAGACTAGCCAGCCCTACGCTGAATTACGGTCCATAAATAAAAGTGAATTCGCCACCCGTCGACGCGTTCGAAACCGCCTCAAACCGGTACCGGCGGCCGATCTACATCATTGTACTACTGCCATTCCGTCATAACGTATTTACATAACAATACGTGTGTCTGTTTGTATGTAGCGAGTATTTGTGGGGACGGTTGGCAGGTTAAAACGATGTACATAGTCTAAATATTTTTAGGGATTTAAAGAAAACCTGTTGTCAATAAATTCTATGAAAAGTCGTAACAAAAAAACTCGATCATAACACTTTTTCAATAAAAGCAACTTAATCAAAATTGGTCCATTTATTGAAGACAAGCTCTTTCCTCTAATAATGACGTGGTAGTTGCGTCCAATCCGCGAGAGATGTGCTCCTGGTACCAGTTCAGTCCTCCAAGAAACCGATCAGTCTCACTTTCTGGAGCATGTTAGGAATCAAATTGTTGTTTTATAAATGTTTCGTGTTCATGTAAATCAATGAAAGCAATACTCTAAACATTTATTATCGCGTCTATACCTATAACATTAAATTAAAAATTTAAAAACCCCCCAACACAATTACTTTCAAACCCCCACACAGCTTTTAAACGGGTCAACCGATTTTCATCAAACATGTCTAAGAACACTCGCACGTAAGTCCGCTTTAATATAAAACAAACTAAATTGAAATCGGTTCATCCGTTCGGGAGTTATGATGCCACAGACAGACAGATACACACACAGACACACTCACACACACTCACACACACACACACACACACACACACAGACACGTTAAACTTATAACACCCTTCTTTTTGCGTCGGGGGTTAAAAAATGTAGTCCATGTTAATCAACGGTCGTTGCTATCCGTACTTCCACTCTGTGTATATTCTATGTAAACGGTCAAACCGTCACTAAACGTTTACACTTGACGTAACTAACCGCTTCTATTGTCGTTTATTGATTTACACTGTTTGGAAACATTTAGTACGTATGTATTTATACTATAAGGTAACCGGTACTGACTGACTGATCTTTCAACACATAACTGAATGTATTGATATCTTTGATTTACATGAACACTCCACGCACACGCAACTTAGAAAATGTAAAACAAAATACAACCACGACAAAAATCCGTTTAAGTGTTACATAACTGAATGGTCTATCTATCTATCTAATGCTATTTGGTTTGCATTTTTGCAGATTGTTGTTATGACGTAAGCATCTGCTACAAAACGCAGGCAAACACAGTCAATATGAAATTGACTTTAGTTGTTGAAGTATATTTGTTGGGATTTTTTTTTGCGAAATTTTGCTCGTTCTTGGGCCCTTGGATTATAGCCCTATAATTTGCGTTTAAGAACACCTAAACACTAAAACGTCCCTTAGTGATGATATTTGCGCAATAAGGAGTTGCCAGCCATACTCAGAAAACTTATCATGTGTGAAAGCAGCAACGGTTAAAAATGGCCTGGTTAAAATTGTCCTACCACACAATACTTATTATTAAAGAATGAATCTCTTCAATTAAACTATTGATCCGTCTATTGATATCTGGCATCAATATAGAACTGTCTTGATCGACCTGAATACTTTAAATAGTCACCGCTAACGTTTCAAACATTTATGGTATTCGATTCGTGGATGTTTATCAATGCTTTGCATGCGGTGTAAATGTGGCCTATATTTAGTCTCACAAATATATCTTTTATTATTTTAAAATTCTGGAATTACAATAAGGTTTTCTGTGCATGATAGAAGAGTTTAAAAATATAGTTAGTGAAGTGATAGATACAAATGTATCGTTCTTTATATGTATTGTATTACTAGCGGCGCCCCGCGGTTTCACCCGCTTAGTTCCCGTTCCCGTAAGAATATTGGGATAAAATAATGGTAAACACCGTCCCACTGAATCACTCTATCTATTAAAACAAACCGCATCAAAATCCGTTGCGTAGTTCTAAAGATCTAAGCATACATAGGGACAGAGAAAGCGACTTTGTTTTATACTATGTAGTGAAATGGCCAGTATTTAGAAAATAGCAGACTTTTCTGTCATGCAGATATACGAGTATTAAAAATATAGTAGGTTTTTTTTACTACAACTGGGCTCTATTCAAATCCTAAGCAATTCGTCCCTTGCTGTGCCACCATAATTATACTAAAATTATTATAATTAACGGGATATTTACCATGTATATTATTTGTTTCGAGTTTCCGATATTTGGACGCTGTTGCAAGCGCCATGATCACGGATGAACTGTTCATCCGGTATACCAAATATCGGAAACTCGAAACAAATAATATACATGGTAAATATCCCGTTAATTATAATAATTTGAGTGCTAATAACCATGATAACTATAAAAACCATAATTATAGTGTCGTCACTGGATTCTACTTTCAATGAAGTCAGTATGCGAGTTCTTTAGTAGATTACGTAAAAACCTCTGACCTAAATGTAACTTCAACTTATCAATGTTCTGTGGTTGCCCACATAAACCACATTTCCTTTAGGGTTGTTCTTCATGTTTTTGTTTACAAACCACGGTATAGGGGCCAGTAAAAATACATATGTGTTTATTTGTGTATTACATATGTACATATGTGTTTATTTATGCTTTATATCTGCTTCGTTTTTGTGGGGTTCTGTTATAACTACTCTAAATTATTTTGGAATGAAGAGTAGTCTACATATAATATTTGCCTGTGATTAAAAATGTTCCACTTTTCCAGTGATAAAAGATAGTTATTTTCACATTTTTATATATGTTTTGCATTTAATATGAATACTTATATCATTAACTAGCTGTGCCCCGCGGTTTCACCCGCGTAATTCCCGATCCCGTGGGAATTTTGGGATAAAACGTAGCCTTTCGCGGACCATAAGCTACCCCTGTACCAAATTTCAAGTCAATCGGTTCAGTAGTTTAGCCGTGAAAAGGTAACAGACAGACAGAGTTACTTTCGCATTTATAATATTAGTTAGGATTAGGATAGGTATAGAGCCTAAAAACTTTTCGTAATAGTTTACGCAACTGGTTAATACCTACCTATGACTGTACAAAGCTGGTTCTGATAATGATGTGAGCGAACACAGTGACCCGGTGACACGATCTCTGACCGCGACCTTTGGATAATCCCTCCTATTACCGCATCTCGTGGAGACCAGTTTTGGATAGCGTTTGCGTTTCTTGATATCGTGACGGAATTTTCAGGTTTCATACCCTGTTTTAGATGGTGATTTTGAGCTGATAGTGGTCTTTAAAGATTCTTGATTAAGCGATCTTTTTAACCGCACAGAGGGACCTGAATTATATGCACAAAATTCAAAGGGATCTACATAATGTATTCATTACTTGTCTACAGGTTGGCTAATTTCCGCAATTGGACGTCGTAGTTTAGAATTTCAATACCCTTGGCCAGACTTGGCTGATAACTATTTGTAGAAAATTATAAAGTAGGTCAATTTATGTTTTTCGCCTTTTGGCATTTACTTTAATTTCTTATATTTTATTTATTTGTATTAATGAATTGATGTAAACAAGATTATTTTCCAATTATTAAGAAATTGTATAATTAAAAGCCATTTTGAAATAGTCGCACTGATTTAGTTAATCAATTGAACTTGACACAGATTTGGTGTCGCTCAGTTTTCACTGCGACAAAAAGTGCCGTGGAAAAATGTACCATAAACTGGAAACCTAGTTAGAATAATGTTATTATTGTGCAATTAAGAAAATCTTTTTAAGTTTGATTATGCCAATCATAACGTAAATAACGAAAATATTAGTACTTGATCCACGATTTTACCCATATTCAGTAAGATTCATTTTTTCATCGGTTTCATTTTTATACGGTGTTTTTGCGTTATTGATAAACATCCAAACTTTCACTTTTATAATTTTTGTAGGGTTTATTATAAAGTATATGGTAACCAGATAGTCTGAGAGAAAAACTACATCTGTTAAAAAAATCGCGACGAATTGAAAACCTCCTTGTTTTTGGAGTCGGTTAAAAAGAAAACGCATTTTCGTAATAAGCCCTCTGCCCTACCAAGGTCCGAGCCCCGACCTCCAATGACTCGGTGGCACACAGCTGATCACTTTCACTCGCGGGTCAAGGTGACGCTATGAATGGACCTCAACCGGTACAGGGCATAGCTAATCAGTAACAGTTACTGCGTAACTAAGTTAATGTGTGAATGCATGGTTTTAAACCACTTCTATATTCTGCCATTATTCTGTACTTCTAGTTTAGCTACTTGTATTACGGTTCGATTAGTTGGTTGTTGAAATCTGGTTGTCAGAAAAAGGCTGCAAATTAATTGTTAAACAAAAACTAGTCTACGAAAGACTGCATCTTCCGAGAAGAATCGACAAGATACTCTGGCTGGCTATTTCTCTTTTTAAAATACAATGCATAAGGTATTGTTTAATTAATTATATCTTATAGATTTTCTGCTGGTTGTATTCTATTTTATCAACGTTAAGTCCATCTAGTCTCTGTAGAAATACCGTGAAAAACCAGCATACAGACAGTAAAACTTCGGTTTTTGTTGCAAGCCAAGAGGATACGTTGGACCAAGCTAGCTAATAATCAAATCGCGTGAGACATTTTCGAGTTTTTATTAAAACTAACGTACGTTGATTGATTTGTATTTAATACGAGAAACGTTTTCTTTACAAAACTATTTATTAGTCAAAGTAAAAAATAATTTATTCAGTTATGGCCTCAAATATCGTATGAACGTCAATGAATCTACTTACCACCGATTCGGAGTAGACGTCAACTACCTATTCGTTTCATGACGCGTTGAACTTTCCAGAACACATTCATATTTCAATACGTCCAAGTCCAAAATATAACTAATAACATACAAAACTCGCCTGACATTTGGTGATATCCTTTGACCTATACCAATTGAGTCCAATTATTCATGTGAGATAGATGATTGGTCACTTTCACTCGCGGGTCGAGGCCGGCCTATGAATGGGTACAACCAGATCGGTTACTTGGTTATACCTCTGATGACGTATGAAATGACTCATGGGCATGTTGTACTAGTAATTAAATACGATTTGAATGAGCTTCGGTAGACGTGTAATGGTTTCTTAAACTGTGATTAAAGGTGCTGAATCGCGCAAGCGGTTTTTTTTACGTGGATAGGAAGCGTTCGTGTGTTTGGCGTTGTTTGTAGTATGAGTGTAATGTTTGTTCTAGATTAGATTCTAGCATGACTATTTAGGATTGATGAAAAGTCGCAAGATGATTTTCAATAGACGCCATTGCGGTCTAGTGACATCTGTCCATCTTCATCTAAGGGTTTTCTGCTTCGATTCCTGGGTCTCCTGGTCCAGCCATACATGTTTGTTATTGTCCAAAAACAGATATTATTATCCTAAACATTACTAGAGTTTATATCGGTAAAAAAATATCAGTGCAATCTGTTCAGTGGGTTTGATGGATCAGTCAGTCAGTCAGTCAGCAATACTTTATCTATAATTAGCGGCGCCCCGCGGTTTCACCCGCGTAGTTCCCGTTCCCGTAGGAATATGGGGATAAAATCCGTTGCGTGGTTTTAAAGATTTAAGATTACATAAGGACATAGGGACAGAGAAAGCGACTTTGTTTTATACTATGTAGTGATATTTTCGTAGTAACACACATACTAACATCAACTGTGTCCATTCCAGGTGCAGACATGTCGTTTCAAGGCGAGTACGCGGCCCAAGTGCTCGGGCTGTCGGGGGAGGGCGGCGCGGGCGGCGGGGCGGAGGCGCCGGCGCGGCCCGCCTCGCGCGCGCTCTACCCGCTCGACGCGCCCGCGCACCCGCCGCCCGCAGAGCCCTTTAGGAAAGACGAGAAGGAGAATAATCATGTTAAGTTTAATAATGTAAGTTCGGACAGTTTATAGAGTTCATAAATGGTTTTGATAAGCTCGCACCTGCCGCTACAACCTGGCTAAATAACCTGGACTTTCTGATCCACGCAGGATTATTACCATACGCAATGTACACTCCAAAACGAGCTATACTGATTTGTAGTCGTCTGGAAAATAGCGAGTGTGTAGTTTTGGATACCTATTAAATACGCCTTAACCACCCGATTTTAATGGAATGCTCAAGATCTGGTCAACAAAGACAGACTATTTACTAGCACTGATTTTTTTATCCCGATTTTCTTACGAGATTTTTGGAATCTACAGTGAAAACAAAAACGCTGTGTGCCGTTAGATTACATAACATATTATTTATAACTTATATTATTTATTGTTTTGTGTCAATATATACCTAACCCCCCACCCCTCTCGTTCCAGAGCCATCCCCCCACTGCCGCCGGCACCCCCACCACGCCCGCGGCGGGGACTCCCGCGGAAGAAGAAGTCCTGGACCTGCGCGCGCGGGACCCGTCCGTTATCTCCGTGGGCTCGCAGCACTCGGGGGTGTCTGAGCCCGCCGGCTACCTGGATGCTGTCAGGTGGGTACATACACTTAGTGGGATTTATAGTGACTGATACAGTGACCATATGAAGGTTACACAAACATTGGACTTTAAAAACGCACTGATAAGGTGACCGTATCATCATCATCGGTCTACCTAAGTCCACTGCTGGGCACGGGCCTCTCCCAGAGTGATACCGTATAAAGTTATTTCAAAGAGGTAATGCTATAATGTGTGATACCGGCCAGTCCTGAACGCACGACATAGTGATCTTGTAAAGGAGGCTGTTGATAATGTTAAATTGGAGTCCCTTGGTTCATGTGTTCACGGACCAGACATGCCGAGAAACCCCAGCTAAATACTCTGCTGTCCCTGAGCTAGTGCATAACATTATGGACCAGTCCTTTTTTTCCCGCATAAATCCTTGCACAGTATAAAAATATAAGTACAGACTAATCTGAATAGACATTCTATTTGAAGATAACATTCTTCTGAATCAGTTTTTAAGAACACTCCTCCCTCATCCTTTTATCTCAATACATTTATTGACATGTTTACTAACAGCTGTGTATGTGTGTGTATGTTCCAGGTCGACGGTGTCGGTGTACAGCGGCAACTCGAACTCGTCGTCGGACCGCGACATCCTGGACCTGTCGATGCCGGACAAGAACTCGGTGACGGAGGTGTGCTACGTGTGCGGCGACGAGCAGCGCCGCGGCACGCTGCACAACCTGCACACCAAGGAGCCCAAGGACAAGTCGGTGAGCACACGACGCACGATTACGTGGATGTGTCGCCTAAACGTTACATTCTCCCCAAACTTCAAACCCAGAACCGTATCCATAGAGAGGTTGAATATCCGTGTCTATTAGCCACATCCCCAAAGCCTTAATTGGCTTTGGGGAAGTGGCTAAAAAATATAAGATCCCAGATACCAAGGAGTCCAAGGACTAAGCCCTCAACATCACCCGATACCCTCATCCTCCGATTCAAAAAGACTAGAACAAACACGCTCACGGTATAAAACATTCACTCCCAGTTCTATACATCCCAACTAATCGTTGAGGAATAGCAACACTACTGCAAGACTTCGCCACACTCATGATCATAAAGACTATGACTGACAAGTCGAAATCTTCAGAGGCACACAATACCCATAACCTGACATTACTGTAAAATAATGATGACACTACTGACTTCCTACACTCTATTACCTTGCCACTCAACTCACTTGCCCACAACTGGTTGAGAGGCCCTTTCCCATGTGATAAACGAATGCCCACTTCGCTTTTCGCGGGCGGAATGTCGGAAGTCCACAAATTCACATCTGGTGCCGCTAGCTAACGTAGAAATCGAATCTACATATAAACAACTAGTAGCTCCCCGCGGTTACACCGGCGTAGTTCCCGTTCCCGTGGGATTACGGGGATAAAATATAGCCTATGTCACGCACTGATAAATTAGCTTTCCATTAGTGAAAGAATTTTTGAAATTGGTCCAGTAGTTTCGGAGCCTATTCATTACAAACAAACAAATCTTTCCTCTTTATAGTATTAGTATAGATTAATTCCATTTGCAATGATGATGACCAGCATTTACGGCCACATATCCAGAGGTTGAGTGGCTGAGCCGACAAGTCTAGACACCCACTTTAAACCCACTCTTAAGCCATCAGAGCTAAAGCACGGTCGTAATTCACATGGAATATCGTACGTTGACCTGTAGCTATCTATCTTTCGCCTTTGCATCCGTGTGAGCGGGACGCATCTTAATTTACGCTGGTGATACAGAGATAGATAGCTACAGGTCAACGTACGATATTTCTTGTGAATTACGACCGTGCTTTAGACCATAAATTACTCCTAGCATGAGACATGTATCTCTAGACTTACACATCAAGACATACACGCAAAGTTTACCATCATTCGCACGTAGACGTTCTCATAATAAAATATTTTCTTTTCTCTCATAGTCACAAAGCCATTTATATATTGAGTTAGTACACTAATTGTTTTGTTTCCTTGTGATAGCAGAACAACGCCATATATTTTATTAGTAGTTTTGAGCCATAAACTTTAGTTGAACAAAAACATAAAGTTACTCGCATTTGATTGGCTGTTACAATATTACAACTTAGTTTTAACGTAAATGTGTAGATGGCGCTACTAGTATCCATTTAACGTTATTTTTAATTTACTAAATACATATTTATTTTGTATTAATAAAATTTCTAATTGTAATAATTATGCTTGCTATGATACTAACTGAAGTCCAGGGTTCTATACCTGGGTCAAGTGATGCATGATTATTGTTTACTAGTTTCTAAACATGGCTTCGCTTGGCCTATTTCTCCTCACTGTACAAATTGACATTAGACTGTTGACATTGACATTAGACCATTGACATCAATGACGAGAGAAAGAGAGGGAAACCTTTGATCAGCAGTGTGATCTTACCGCCTTATTTATAAACATTTCATAAACCTATTTTAGTTAAAAAGTGTTTTGCGCCTGTCAAACCATCTATCATTTGTAAAAGTGACAAAACATATTTTAACTAAAATAGGTTTATTATATTTTTATCAATAAGGGGGTTATATTTTAACTTCTTACCGTAATCGAATCTAAAACCTCTAAATACAGTCTGACCCTGACCACTAAACCTCTAACATCTATTTATTAAATATCTCATCACGTTTAACACACCGTGCAGTTTTTGCAATCATTGCAGATACATAAATAGCTCTTATCTGTGTAGAGGTAGAGGTCATAATGCCATGTCAAGTGGTACTTTTATCATTGTTATTTATTGAGTCGGTACGCAATGAAAGTTTATCTCTTTAGTAATAATAATATCAGTAGTCACGTATGTACTTAATATTATTATGTTGGTGGCTATATTTTTATAGCTGATATTTTAAATGGGAAAGTTGGTTTGGTTGTTGACTTTTTACTTCTTAACTACTCCCTCAACCAAGTATGTATCATGAATTTACATACACATTGAATTAATATTATGAAATATTTTCTATGGTATTCCCATGGGATATTATTTTGTGGTTTCTCCTACTTTGATATACATACTCCAGCTTTCCTCAATACGCAAGCAAAACTAAAATTCTAACGCGCGCTTGCTCATTCATTCATTCATTTACTCACTCACTCATTCATTCATTCACTCACTCACTCACTCACTCACTCACTCATTCACGCATTCACACATAAAAACCTACATATTTTTTGTAAATATAAAAATCTAATTAGACCTATTTACTCATCATCTCTTTGATACAATATGCCCTCTGACCTTTCGGGGAAAAATACCCCTATTAATGCGATATCAAAGTTCAAGGGTTCCGCCTGTTATCGCCAGTAAACACACTGTTTGTTACAAGTAACTGCCGTTGGTTGACGTATGTTGTTATATGTACTGAAGTTTTTAAACGCGTAATTTTTGTGTTTTTTTGCTTGTTGGGTTGGATTTTTTACTTTGAGTGGTAATTTCAGTATGTTTAATGTCTCTTGGTATACCAAGTTATTTACATAAATGCAACTAATATTTTAAGACTCGGGTATCGGTATTTTCTAGACGAGCACGCTCCATCTTACACTGTATCATCGCTCTCAATCTAGCGGTTAGGTTTATGAAAAAAAAACCGTTCAAAATTTGTGCAGAGAAATGTCATATTGTTGTCATGACTCTGTATAATATTTTTTTAGGTTGGATGTAATATTATTAAAAAAAAACAGATCAAATCAGGAGTCATACAGTCATACCCTATACCTCACCCAAAAACCATTCAACCAGCACACGACATACATATATTTATTATCCACGTCCAACCAGTCAATAAATTGAAATGACGGTACCAGGTTATCATAAGGTTAGAGAAGGTCAGGTTATCTCGTGTGGAAAATATCGCGAGTGTAGATTGAACCTGTGACCTCGACCTCGGGCTATCGGCTGCTCCCACGGATAGGTACTCTATACGGCTAGGCTCGGGAATTACGACATTTTTATTTGCGCAGAAAAAAAAAGATACATATTGATATCTTTGATTTACACGAACACTACACATTGAAATAAAACACTTAAACGGATTTTTGTCGTGGTTATATTTTGTTTTACATTTTCTGACGTTTCGGATTCTCTACAGAACCCGTGATCACAGAAGACAGTTAGACAGAATCGTCAGTCTTCTGTGATCACGGGTTCTGTAGAGAAAATGTAAAACAAAATATAACCACGACAAAAATCCGTTTAAGTGTTAAATAAAGATACATCTGTAATAGTAGTAGGTCTCTTTTTCTAAACCTTTATCTAAGGCTGAGGTATACAAAGCATACTGGGATTTATCTAATAAGCCTTAGTTGAGCCCTGGGGTCGGTTATTAGTTAAGCCAATGCCAGTATTTTACGTGCTGTAACTGCCCTTATATTAATCATTATAATCATTCACTACATCATCTCATTATAGTAACTGACCCCTAACTAGCTCGACGCTTGTATCTAGGGTACCAAAAACTACGCACACACTCAGACCGAGACAAACATTTGTGGTTTACACAAATATTCACTGGCAGTCCGGCATGGAGAAAACTCTGCCATTGAGGTCGTCATTTAAATTTTATAACACAGGGCGAAAAAAATGTATTTGGATTAAATCTATAGTAGTCAGTCCAAGTAAAAAATAAAAAAAAAACCAGCTGTGTGTGCAAAGTGTGTACGTGGTTTGCTGTACAATAAGTTTGCAAGTAATAAGTTTGGTCTACAGTCTGATCATGATCATACAAGCTATTACTTTTTAACTTTATACATATACCAGAGTATAATAAGGAGTACTAGCGTACCTATAAAATATTTGTATACGCAATTAAATCTTTGTATTTATTTAACATTAAGATAACACGTGATACCTCCCAATTATCGTCATAATATTAAGGTATATCTCATATTATAATGTCCTCTGATCTTTCAGTTACTAAAACAATTTTGGAACCAACTTTTACATTATCACGAATTGTTTGTATCAAGTGAAGACATTATATACTTTTATTTTGACTTTTAAAGGTTAATAACTGTCTTGGGAGTAATTATTGCAATATTTATAAATATTTAACGATAATCATGTTTTAAGAATCATACGATTATTATGTGATAGGATAAATCGTAATTAGTAAAAAGTGGACTAACATCAGGCTTAGTAGACTGGAGCTTAGGGCTGCAGATTTAGCTAGGGGCGGATAAATCTGCCTGTATCCTTTACTATGTTTCAATCAAGGAACGGCAAAGCAAAAATTGAATAGCAAATTGCTGACAAAATCGTTAATCCGCCACTGCATGCTGTCTAAGTTTGATTGGTATAGTGTAGTTCTCTTGCAATAATAACTCATTGCGTGTACATATTCCCTTACATATTCCTTCCTCCAATAACTCCATTTATGTATTCCCCTTACTAAACAGTCATCTCTCAATACCTCTGTGTGTATGTTCCAGCCGAAGCAGCCTTACTTCCCGATCTTCGGCGAGCAGCACCCGCGGCCGCCGCGCTCGCGGCCCAAGGACGCGCAGGGCACCGTGCGCGCCTGCGCCGCCTGCCACCACCACCTGCTGCACCAGTGGAACACCTACCAGGTACGCACTATAGTGCATAGGACTCGAGTGGCATATAGACAAAGGAGTGGCATATGATATGAGTCAAGTGGAATATTATAGTGCGAGCACGCTCCATCATAACCTGTATCATCGCTTTCCATCAGCTGAATCACAGTCAACACTATTCTCGGTAAAAAATGTACTGAGTGATATATAGAGGCAGGAGTGGAGTAGCGTATGTAGTCAAGTGTCATATAAGTCAAGTGTCATATAAGTCAAGTGGAATATGGTAGTCAAGTGTCATATAATAGTCAAGGTTCATTATGTCAAATGTCATAAATATATTAAGCTCAGTCTGTAGAGTGACATTCACAGTCGCTCATCAGATATAGTCAAGTGCCATGTAATAGACAAATGTCATATAATAGTCATACTTTGTCGACTGTCATACTCATATCATTGAAGTACAACTTTGACCATAGCATAATAAACGATATATAAAATGGTCTATTTACCGTACAGATATAACATTATCTTAAGCCGATAATCATCAACTGATCTCTTTAAGCGCCTTATTGATACACATTAATCTTACTAAAGTTTATATACGATAGATAAATTCTTTATTGTACACCATAAAAATACAAAGACACAAGATAAGAAATGTTTTACATACTTATAAGTATTATCTTTGCGATCTTTGCCCTATGGGTGCCCTACTTTGAGAAACCTTGATAAGTATACATACACTAGCAACGCCCCGCGGTTTTACTCCCGTAGTTCCCGTTCCCGTGGGAATACAGGAATAAAATATGGCCTTCTCGATAAATGGGCTATCTAACACAAATCGGACCAGTAGCTCCTGAGATTAGCGCGTTCAACCAAACAAACAAACTCTTCTTTTAATTTTCTTCTTTTAAATTTCTTTTCAAAATTAGTATAAATTCCCATCATATCAGTTACTATAATGAGATGATGGAGTGAATGATTATGTTATGTTATACTATATGTGTACCAAATTTCAATTGCATCCGTTTAGCCGTTTTTGCGATACCTTGGGACAAACATCCAAACTCACAAACACATAAACATACGCATTTATAATATTAGTAAGATACACAATTTTCTTAAACTCATATTGAGGACCAGAACTCGGCCACCGATATGGCACTATCAGTGGCCTTGTAAAGGTCCTCGCGTGTGCAGGTGTAGGGACACGCACGCACAGCATGCTAGAAGATTTGCCATAGTTGTATATTACTCTATACCTACTAATAATATAAATGCAAAAGTAACTGTCTGTTACCTTTTCACAGCTAAACTACTGAGCCGATTGACTTGTAATTTGGTACAGGGGTAGCTTATGGTCCGGGGGAGGACATAGGCTATGTTTCAGCCCGAAATTCCCACAGGATCGGGAACTATGCGGGTAAAATCGCGGGGCAGTCTTTATATATGCATCATCCTAGGTAGCAACTAATCTGACATATAAGATATATTACACATTTTGCAATTTTCGATTATTTATCGCAAACATTCCGATACAACGAGGTATCGTTGTATCACACAGCTGCGTGTTATCGTGACGTGTCCTATCCGGTATTAGTATTCGGATATTACCGGTTATTACCGGTTGACGGATATACGTTATCTGTTTACGTTTACGGAGATTTAGAGTATTTATTTATTGCGATGTCACTGCGTATTGTATTGTTGTTACATTTATCTGAGGTCGTTTATTACAAATGAATGTAAAGATGAGATTAAACTTGTATAATGGATTACTAGACAAAACTTCAAGAAATGCCGCACCAAACGCGCAGTCAAATTGCAGTTCTATTGCGGTCGTGTCAACTGCATTCCAACTGCAATTTACAGTCGGATTGCAGTTGAAATGCAGTCTGTCTGTTTAGCTAGAGCCTTACGGTGGCTGGTAACAAACTTGTGACTTCTGAGCGGCAGATGTCCATGGACGGCAGTAGTTACTTACGATCAGCTGGTGTATGCTCGTTTGCTCTCTATACAAAAATACTTACTTTCTAATAATAAATACCACGCGTTTCACAAAAAACTGAAATACTGTTTTAATAGTTATCATGGTTATTAGCACTCAAATTATTATAATTAACGGGATGTTTACCTATATATAATTTATTTCGAGTTTCCGATATTTCGACCCTGTTGCAAGCGCCTTGATCACGGATGAACAGTTCATTAGTGATCATGGCTATTATTTACATGGTAAATCCCGTTAAGTATAATAATTTGAGAAATAAAATACTATGACAAAATAAAGAGAGTACTTATTCATTTTTATTAATAAGATAATTACGTAGAATCTCAATTTTTTAACCCAATTTGACCCGCCCTTACGGTCACATCCCACTACTGGGTTCACCGGTTTGATAAACAAATCATAATAATGACGCAACATTTGTACTATCTTTCATCATTAGTAGTAAGTTCATCTCGTTATCTAATTGTTCAGTTGGTAATCACGGAAACACAATAATATATACCAGATGAGTGTTGGTTTGTTTATCCTTGTTTTGAGATAGGTTGAAGAGACAAGAAACAAAAGAACGTCTGCAGAGATTCTAATTAGGTCGATTCGAATCTCTGCAGACGTTCTTTTGTTTTTTTAGATAGGGAGTGCCTAGCCAGACTAAAATGCATTAGGAGAGGAAGGGAGATGTTTGGGCTCCAGACTATCTACGCGTAAAGTAGTATCTTTCACTCTTCTTTCTTTCTTTGCGTGTCGACTCATATTTTTGAGGACCAGAACTCGGCCACCGATATGGCACTATCAGTGGTGTTGTAAAGGTCCTCGCGTGTGCAGGTGTAGGGACACGCACGGCAAGTTATTTGCCGTTGAGTCGTGGTGGAAGGATCGGCTAGTCTGCGTTACCAACTTGCCGTCCGCAGACCATTGCCCCCCTCCCGGGGTGCGCCGGGCGCATGCTTGTTATATTGCGCCACTCGGGGAGGCTCCTTCGGTGCACACCCTACCCTTTCACTAAACTGCTTCTAGTAAAAGAGATTGCACGACAATTTTTGCATCCAAAATTGTTATTTATTTAATTTTTAAAGTGATATCTCTAAGAGCGTTCTTTGCTTTAAAAAATGGTTTTTGCGTTGTATTTTGTTTGAGTTTGTCATTATCACATTATTACGTCACCAACCACACCCCAAATATATCCAACATGGCCGATGACGTCACACCACGCGGGCACATCATGCGCCGTACTAGGCCCGCGACCTCATCACAGCTTAACACCTGTTATCAATTATAGTATTAAAGAACTTTGTGCCCACATATCTATGTATACCAAGCATATAACAGCTTATCGGATTATTTCATAATTACTTAACAAACATATTACTTATATATTATTTTTATATCGGAGTTGATCTTAGATTGTATCGAGTTTGGTTTTAGTGTCTTATTTATCGATATTTTTTGTAGTGTGATGATGTTAATGAAGTTGTGACGTAACTTGTTTGCGTTTTTATCTGGGGGAGATGAAAATTGTGTAAAACGGACTGTTTTATAGACTTTTTAGATTAGGTTTTTTGAAAATAGATGGATATTGATAAGCATTGAAAAGTATGTATGAAGCACCTTAGATCATATGTATTGATTATTATGAAACTAGCTATCCCCCGTAGTTGCATACGCGTAACCTGAACTTTATAAGCATACTAGGGGCGCCCCGCGTTGTTCCCGTTCCCGTAAGAATATGAGGATAAAATTATGCTAAAAACCTTCCCACTGAATCACTCTATCTATTAAAATAAACCGCATCAAAATCCGTTGCTTAGTTTTAAAGATCTAAGCATACATAGGGACAGAGAAAGCGACTTTGTTTTATACTATGTAGTGATAAACCTTCCTCTTGAATCACTATCTATAAATGAAGATCGCATTAAATTCAAATCCGTTGCGTACCTAGTTTAAAAGATCTGCGCACAGACCGTGGGAAAGCACTTCTTATTTCTATAAAATGAATAAAATAAACTAACCATTTACTTAATTATTTTGTTTTCTCTCCTTAAATAAATCAAATCCGATATAAAAATACTGCAATAAACTACCAAGGGGCCAGTAAATATTATCTATCGATAATTTATTGCGATCTGATCACGAATATCGATATAAACATTATCATATTTAAATTATTGTGAATATTTGAATTAATTTGCATATTTATACAATTGTCTACTAATAATATTGATTATATGTTTGATTGTGATAATTTTAAACAAGTTTTTAATCACTACATAGTATAAAAACAAATTCGCTGTCTGTCTGTCTGTCTCTATGTATGGTTAAATCTGTAAAACTACGCATCGGATTTTGATGCGGTTTGTTTTAATAGATAGAGTGATTCAAGTGGAAGGTTTTTTATCCCCACATTCTCACGGGAACTACGCGGATGAAACCGCGGGGCGCTGCTAGTCCGCTTATAGTCTAACGACTGACTGATTGCTGATAATTGAAATGAAAAAATAGTTATTTATGGTACAAGCGAGGTAAGTTGGTGATTACTTCCGAGGCGCTATTGAGGCCCGAGCCGTCAGGCGAGGGTCTGAAGATAGCCGAGGATAGTAATCATCAATACACGCGTGTACCATACAACGTTTTTCAACACATTTGCGAAGAAATTATCATTTTTCGCTAATAAATAAACAGTTTTTCTATTCGCGCGCATCCAACACAATGGTGATCGGCCAAAGACTAAAAGAATATACTTATTAAAAAAAAAACGAATGAATGAACGAATGGAATCGACCATAGACCTACCAAAAGTAAGGCAACATAGTTGAAGTTTGTTTTTAAAATGTATGGACACAATTTTTTTGGTATCGAAACTTTTTTAAAAACAAAGCAATTTAAAAAAACAATTATAACTCACTAGTGAATAAAACGTGTCATTATTCAACTGTTTTTGCACAAATAAGAGCCCCTTTATGAGCAAGTGTGTTGAAAAAGTTTATTATTATTCGACACACCCAAACATCAATGAAAAAAACATCTAAATATTGAATTATTCATACAAAACATTGTTGTTTTCTATCTAATATGCAAGTCTACCAACTCCCACACATAACCGATGGTGAGGTTAACTAAGAAAAAAGTGTTTGATAAACAAATTGTTGTACATGTTTAAAGGTTTATGAATGATACATTTATTTGCAGTATATTATTTAAATAAATAAGATGTGAAGTATTGTAATAAGTTTTCTTTGATTATTTTTATCAATTTATTAGACTTTTATTATATATAGTCCTATATTAGGGCCTATTTCACCATCTTCAAGTAACGTTCCGAGTACTTATTCACATGTTTTGTCTTTGTCACTTGATACAAAGTAAGAAAGAGACAACACTCATTTTACTTGGTCAGTAACTTTACTTGATGGTCGAAATAGGTTCTAAGAATAATTAATAAGTAGTACTTATATTAAAAAGTTGAGTCGAGGACTTGCTGTTCCACATTACTTACTTTTTGAAATTTCTACGATTGTTTTTATAACATTAAATATCTAAACAGTTTAACCTCGTTATGTAATCCATCTTTCTACAAATACAACCAAATAGTAGCCATTAACTTTCTTTAAATCTTACAAATATCATCACACCAAATTAAATTGTCACAACGCACATAATAATATGATAAACGCACAAAGTAATCACAAACCAAACGACTCGAAAGTAATCTGTGTCCATTGTTTACACAAGTGATCAGAGCGATCCCTCTGACCTGAACATTGATAAACAATAAACCAAGATGTACTTCAGCGTCTTACAAACGTCCACGTAATATGAGTGCGCAGTGCGCTCATTTCAAAACAGTCTTTTTAAACGTTAAACTATCCGCTTATGGTTGAATTTGCAATAAAATATGTTTTTAACCACGAGAATAATCCGTAAAGTAGTTTTATTTCAATGTGTAGTCTTCGGGTAAAAAAATGAAATAGTTATGTTTATAATTTTAAGATAATTTGGTGAACTAGTTTCAAGAGTAAGATAATTTAATCATAAATTGTTGAGTAATTTGCAGACAGTTTACAGAGTGTTAGATTTGTTCGGGATTGCGCATCTTGTGTTTTTGTACATCAATGGCCCCCAAACGTGCGTGCGCGCATAGTCTCCGCCCGCACGCCGACCGAGACGCGCGATTCTACTATCGACCGCGATATTACTATCGATATTATTATCGATACAATTTATCGATATTTGCGATAAAAACATTCAATTATGATCGTGGTACGGACGACGCGTGAACGCGATGTGGTTCAGGGGTGAATTCCTAGTGCCGGTACTCAAAGAGGTTCGAAAGTGAAACTACTAAAACGGATTTTGTTGTGGCTATATTTTGTTTTACATTTTCTGTGGTTTCGGATTCTTTACAGAACCCGTGATCACAGTCAACGTCAGAAAATATAAAATAAAATACAACCCCGACAAAATCCGTTAAAGTAGTTTTATAAATCAATGTGTAGTGTTCGTGTAAATCAAAGAAATAAGTTCCAAAGTATATGTGTTTGTGTCCGTCTGTGTTGTGTGTTGTGTCAGTGTACTTACTTATAGTTATACAGTGTGTTTGACTCAAAGCAGGTGGAAAGAAGAGATGAAATGCTCGCTCCGATGTGCGCTAAGGAGGATGGAGCGGTGAATTGTAAGGTACTTAGTGTTTTTATAAGTTTTCTTCTTATCTTTATTGAGGGGTGAATATTTGTGTGAACCACAAATGTTTGTCTCGGATGTGTGTGTGAATGAGTGTGTGCGTAGTTTCTGATACCCTAGATACAAGTTTGAACTTAGATAGGGGTCAGGTACTGTATTGAGATGATGGAGTGAATGATTATGTTATGTTAAGTTTGTACAATGATAGGTACCTATCCAACTTCATAAATAATTTATTCAGTTAGGGGGTTAGGGCCTCAATGAAATACTTTCTCTACCTTAATCTACCAAAAATTCAGATATTAAAACAATCGAGAAGCATCGGCAAGAAACTTGGGCTACTATTTTTTTTTAAATAAAATATGAGAAGTCCTAAAAATATTTGATAAAAAATAATTCGTTTACCTCATAGAAAGTCGTCTTGGTTTGTTTATTATTGTTGCGAGAAACTTAAAACAAATGTCAAAAATATCTCTTAAAATGTAACAAAAATATCTATCGAAAGCTACATAATATGAAAATATTTAAAAATATTGTATATCGTTTTGTTATATCACATCGTTAGTACATATTTAGTACAGAATCACTTGTGTCAACAATTAGGAAATACATTGATATTTGAATAAACTACATCAATATACTTGGTACATATTTACATTATGCTATGTTTACTTATAAGTTATATGTATTAACTGTTATATTGGGATTCCCTTAGACAATGTTTTTATTTGATTTCCTTATATTTACGTCAAGGTATATCCCACCAAAAACATTGTGTAAAAAACTAGCCAAGTCTCGATGGAGCTGCTTGTTTATCTCTAAAAAGTAATGAAATCTAGACAAAGTCGTACCAAGTCTAAGGTTCCTTACTGCGATTTCTTTATTATTATAGTTAATGTTGTGTGACTTGGCCGTTGAAGGGTACACATGTACACAAGGGTACAAAACTAGGTGCTCCATGACACTATTGCACCAATCTGCCGCTAGAACCGCTACCCATTGACGATAGAAAATTGCCACTTGAAAAACTTTGATTTAATATCTAGTCAATTGTAGGCTTGATAAAGCTGCGTATTTTAATAAAGTTATAACATGACGTGTAAACAAAATTGACTTGTGCCCACTACGAACGTTTTAAACAATGTTCAACGGCCAAATCACACAACATTAACTATAATAATAAAGAAATCGCAGTAAGGAACCTTAGACTTGGTACGACTTTGTCTAGATTTCATTACTTTTTAGAGATAAACAAGCAGCTCCATCGAGACTTGGCTAGTTTTTTACACAATGTTTTTGGTGGGATTTCATTTATTTTTGTTGAAACGTGTTTATATTGATTTATTTTATTAGATTTTCTTATTTGACACATTTTTTCTTTTTAGGAGCAGTATTTTATTATTAAGCGCCCCGCGGTTTCACCCGCGTAGTTCCCGTTCGCGTTTCCGTGGGAATTTCGGGATAAAAAGTATCCTATGTGCTTCTCCTGGTTCTAAGCTACCTCCCCACAAATTGTCAGCCAAATCAGTTCAGCTGTTCTAGAAATATAATTCCTGTTCCCATTCCCGTGGGAATTTCGGGATTAAAAGTATTCTATATGCTTCTCCTGGTTCTAAGCTACCTTCCCACCAATTTTCAGCCAAATCAATTCAACCGTTCTTGAGTTATAAATTCCCGTTCCCAATCCCGTGGGAATTTCGGGATTAAAAGTATTCTATATTTTTTTCCTGGTTTTAAGTTACCTCCCCACCAATTTTCAGCCAAATCAGTTCAGCCGTTCTTGAGTTATAAATTCCCGTTCCCATTCCCGTGGGAATTTCGGGATTAAAGGTATTCTATGTTCTTTTCCTGGTTCTAAGCTACCTCCCCACAAATTTTCAGCCAAATCAGTTCAGCCGTTCTTGAATTACAATTCCCGTTCCCGTTCCCGTATAATTCCCGTTCCCGTTCGATTATCCTTGTTTTTATAGTTTTCCCTTTATGTGGCCATTAAACCCTAACTCTGTACCAAATTTCAGCTCTCTAGGTTTATGGGAAGTACTAGTTCTATTTTGATGATCATGAGTGAGTGAGTGAGTGAGTGAGTGAGTGAGTGAGTGAGTGAGTGTCTGTCATAAATACGAAACTTTGCATTCGCTTAACTTCGGAACTAAATGACCTACAGACTTGAAATTTTATTTTAAGTATGTGATTGTATAGCTTACTGGATGACGAAAATTTCAGCGTTCTGGGTTTATCTAGAGGTCCTCTAATAGGGGCCTGAAAATGCGGCGAAATGGTTCCTGTAAAGGATGGTACGGCAGTGTTTGCTTCGCGCTCGACTTGGCGGGGGGCACTGCCGTGCCCCCAGATCTGCGAGCAATTTTAACAGATTACAAAAATTTGAGATTTTCATTTCGGTTGTTTGAATATAAGTTTAATAGAAGGTTATTATCTCAATGTATAATTTACTTTCCGGGTTGGGACATAAAAAATCGATGTCGGTTTTATTTTTGTTTCAAATCTATGTAAGTAAATGAAATGAATCGTTGGAAATACCAAATAATTAATACAATTATATTACTGTTTGATAGCCCATTTATCGGGGAAGGCTAGGCTACATAACATCACGCTACGATCGATAGGAACGGAGCCAACACAAGTTAAACCGCGGCGCGCTGTTTACATAACTAGCAGCGCCCCGCGGTTTTACTCGCGTAGGTTTTACTCCCGTGAGAATGCAGGGATTAAATTATGCTAAAAACCTTCCTCTTGAATTACTCTATACTTTAAACTAACCGCTTCCAAATCTGTTGTGTAGTTTTAAAGATTTAAGCATACATAGTGACAGACAGACAGACATGACAGACGACTTTGTTTAATATTGTCAATTAAACCATGCACAGGTTACAAAGTACAAAATAAAGTAATAAACAAGTATCCCATATCACTATAATGTTACTATCTATCAGTTCTGTGACACGTCGTGGCGATACAGGTGATAACGAGGGAGACACGCGTTGATTGTACGCTAACAGTACTGACACACACCTTCTTTTGGGTAAATCCTTTATGATTGGGTTATCTGTATGATAGTTTGGGTGTAGGTAATTTTATAGTATGGAGAGTTGTAGAATGTACAGTCTCGGAATGAAAAGGTTCGTCAATTTTCAAATTGATTCGTATAATGTGTCGCGAAAGTGTATTACCTTTTGTAACTATGGTACAGAATAGACTCGGGTTAGGGAAAATAATGTTCTACTGTTCGATAATAAAGTTCAGAATTATTCAGATCAGTGTTGTTTGACAGGATAAATATCTTGTCAACAAGATTTTTGATAAACTAAAACCTTCTTATTGGTTCAACCTGCCATTATTATTTCCGCATTACTAGTGCAAGTGAAAACCGACTCTAAGGTGACGAACCTTTTCATTCCGTGACTGTACTCTTGGTTTTAGTAAACGTATCTTGGATGATATCACCGCAGGAACTGGAAAACGGGAAGGGATCGCCCCGCTTGTCTAATTCGTAGGATAGATTGCTAGACGAACTACGATGTCTATACTTATTTGTTAATGTCTCAAACAATATTTTTATATTCACAAGTCAATTTATTTAGGGAGGTTATAGACTATTACATTATTAATTAAACATAGGGATGTCGACTAAAAAAATTTAATTAGTCCGTCAGATAGATTTCGCAAAAATATTGGACACGTATTTTCTCTTTTTGTTACAAACAAATAAATAAGACGATATAGTGCATAGAAAACTCGTGTGACGTCACAGCTACATACATTTTTTACCAAGAATTATCGTCACAAGCCCCCACTCCTGAACTTTAATGCGTTATAACTAAGTCCGTTTTATTAATTTAAAAAAAAAAAATACGTGTCTAATATTTTTTCAAATTCTATCTGACAGACTAATTAGAATTTCATTTTGTTTACCCAGTCGACATCCCTATTGGGCTAGTACGACAGGACCATAGGTAGTTAAAATAAGCATGAGACAAGAATCGCCATTAAGAATGACGTATACCTTTACCTATACAGTCACTTACTTACTCTAAGGGCCGATTTTTCCACATAGAGTTAATACTCATAGAGCAGGGAAGGCATACGGCTGCCTGTAAGCGGAAACGTCCTATGTTTAGAAAGAGAGAGAAGATCGCGGTCCCCTATTATTGTACAAACATTTGAGTCGTTAAACGAATAACCGCGATCGCCTCTCTCTTTCTAACCGAGGGACAACTGGAGACCTGGCTAATGGCCCCTGCTCTATGTATAATACCTCTATGTTTTTCCATCGCCAGATAACTTTTATTCGACGAATAAAATTGACGTTTAACAGTTTTTGTATGAAATAACTGTCAAAACTTCAAAATTATTCCTCGAATAAAGTTATCTGGCGATGGAAATATCAGCCCTAAATAACCCACAAATCTGTACATTATCATATCCGTAGTTTCAAAGATTAACAAATAAGTATAAAAAAATAACTCTTATTATCAAAGACAAATTATCTAACCAGTAACCCGCGCACAGTACAAGTTAGAGTATCATCAACATAAGCCGTGACTTAATGGAATTATTTTTATCAATAAAACGTAAAATGGCTTAACTTTGTTGACCCAAATATAAAGATACCGATACATTATCGAATTCATGAGTTTATAGTAATGTTTAAATTAATACATATAATATACATACACTAGCGGCGCCCCGCAGTTTCACCCGCGTAGTTCCCGTTCCCGTAGGAATATGGGGATAAAATTGCTAAAAATCTTCCCACTGAATCACTCTATCTATTAAAACAAACCGCATCAAAATCCGTTGCGTAGTTTTAAAGATCTAAGCATACAAAGGGACATAAGGACAGAGAAAGCGACTTTGTTTTATACTATGTAGTGATAAGTACATGACATATTTCAATTGGTTAGAATTTGGATGGAAATGGGACGTTTTGCTTAGTTTTATAGGAGGCTATTGGGGAATTATAAGTTCTGATAATTAGTTTGTTTAAGAGAGTATATTATTATGTCAAGGAATGTTTCTTGAAAAGCCCGACGTTAAGATCGTTATTTTACAAGTTTTTAAGTACATTGGTTATTATAATGTTTAGTACAGCTATGTGACAGCCATTGTGGCATACGAACACATTTACATTATAATTACTTATACAAAGCCATTTACATTAAGTTTTATCATATTAGGTTTAAATTAATTATTTCAAAAATTCACAATTAGTTAAATAACAATATTCAGTTCGATAAATCATATTAGTTCTTTATAATTCCCAAAATGTGTTTAATGAACACTTAAAACACGTGGTTTAAACCCCACGACACACCCTCAATTAATAACTTAAGTAAGTACGCACTAGTGTCACAACCTAAACGCACTTGAACAAATGTATATCAACAATACGAGACCAACGACATTACACCCTATTGTGTGTCTGTATGTACAGGTGTATGTGCACCACGTTTGGTCTGTCTGTTTGTTTGGTATAGTCTGTTTAATTAGTGCATGTACAGTATATTCTATAATAAATAGGTAGTAGTAGGTATGATGTATGTGTTTACTATTCTATGTATTTTAAATTTTCTAGCGGTTTCGCCCATGTGATGCCAAGTTTTTTTAATTCTGTAGGAGTTTTTGGATAAAAAGAATACTATATCCTTTAGGGCTGATTTTTCCATCGCCAGATAACTTTATTCGACGAATAACTTTGAAATTTTGACAGTTATTTCATACAAAATCTGTCAAACGTCAATTTAATTCGTCAAAGTCAAAGTCAAAGTCAAAAATTCTTTATTCAGTTAAGACCTCAATGAGGCACTTATGAACGTCAGAATTGATTCTACCACCGAATCGTCGAATAAAAGTTATCTGGCGATGGAAAAATTGGCCCTTAGTTATATAAATACTGAATATAGATTTTTCTATTCTTTAAGCCTTCTTGTATGGAACACCTATGTCAGCATTAGCTACTTCGCGTTCATACAAACAAAGTCTTCTTCTTCATATTATTGTATAGATATTGAATAGATGTAGCTTAACATTTTTCTGATTTTTGATACTAGACATTCCGTTATATACTCTTCAAATTCCCAAAAATAATAATCAATTTTATAACTGTCCATATACATATCATAATTCACGATCATAAAATCTAGTATCAGTTATAATGATCCTAAAATGTTAAGATTTTGAAACAGTGATAACAGATCTAGTTTCAAAACTTGATTGACTAGGTATCAAACTCAAGAGCGAAATAAATTATCTGTCTTATCGCGGGAATCGAATCTGTTGTCGAAAGGTATTATCAAATGGTAAAATCTAAGGAAAAAACATGTTGGCACTAACCGTAGCTTAATCTTATCGCTCTAAATATCATGATGATTGAAAAATGCACTAAAAAAATAATGGAAATGAAATAGCGAGTAGCTTGTTATTCATTTAATGCAAATGTGAGAGGCTAGTTGTTTTAAGTCCGCTTGGTAACCTATCTAAAAAAATCAAATTAATTTCCATAGATAATATCTTAATTCTTATCTAATAAAATTTATAATTAGATATTAAAATTTATAATGTGTGATTTTGTTTTATCTGTTGTTAATGCAACGGATTGTTTTATTCTATCCGAAAATCTATGAGCTGTTATTTTTAGAATGATACCTACTAATATTATAAACGTGAAAGTTTGTCGGGACGCTACATTCATTTTATGAAATTTTGATCTTGTTGCCAATTATAGTAGAGACAGTACCGATTTCCAAAAATGGAAACTAATGGATTGAATAGTTCTGTTCAACACTAATATTGTAGGTATTGTAGGTAATCTCCTTATCTGCATTAGAAAGGATAAAACTATTACGTTTGTTGTTGACTTGTTAGAGCTGGAAAATTTTGATGATATCGAATTTGTTATTTATAGTTTGTGGTTTTTGTTGAGATATGTTTGGCGAATGAAAAGTAGTAGTCTCATGATCAAGGCTTCTAATTCTAAATTCTTAGTGTTCAAAGCATAGATGGTTCTTTAACTATCACTGATTGTGCTATATCGATGGCATTGGACGTGTGATTGTGATCGTTAAACACGCGTTCCTCATTATCAGCGTCTGCTGTTACACCGGTTATGTTAATGTTTTCGTTCACTTTATCTAATTTAATAATTTTATTCTGTACTGGCGGCGTCTCGCGGGTTCACCCTCATAGTTCCTGCTCCCGGTGTTAAAATAATGTTAAAACCTTCCTCTTGAATCACTATTAAAGAAAACCGCATCAAAATCCGCTGCGTAGTTTTAAAGATCTTAGCATACATAGGGACAGACAGCGGAAAGCGACTTTGTTTTATACTATGTGTAATGATATCTAAAACTAGTTCTTCTAGTGTTGCATTTGAATTTGTTTTTTCTTGAGTTAATGGTAATAAAACTTAATTTAATTTTGTGTTAGGTACTAATGTTTATTTAGGATCGTCTATTGGATTTATTATAAATATTTTGTGGTCTGGTTTCGATCTTGTTTTATTAATGTTTTTAGTATTTTTAAGGTCTATTTTTTCTTATTTATTGTAATAAACATTTCAATAGTTTGTTTTGCGGAATAGAAGTTATTGATTCCATGAATTCTTGCATTAACTGTCTTAAAGACGTTAAGATGAAAACTTCGCGTAAATTCCATACACGTGGAAATTTCAGGATAAAATGTAGCTTCGTATTTTGGTTATGAGTGCCACCAGTACCCAATGTTGCCAAAATAAGTCCAGTTAAAGTCCTAACTTTAACAAAAGTGAGATTTTTATTATTTTTATATAGAATCAAAGAATTAATTGGTGCAACTGCATATATTCTCAGACACACAATCAATAACCTTTTACCGTTATCAGCAAACAACATTGTATGTATAATGTATAACGAGCACGAGACGACCAATCACAATATAAAAATTAATACATTATCAAGTTTACAATACGCTTGTGGACCCGGCGACCTCTCTCGGATCACTGGCCCCATTTAAAGAAAAATCTCTTGAGTACAGAGATAAATTACTGACCTTTCGTAATGGGACAATAGTGTGTTATCACTGAATGAGTAATAATAGAAGTTTATGGCTGGTATTAATTGTAAATATTTAATTTTATAAGCTCTTGTTTGAGTTTTATAAGCTTGTTGGTGTTCGGGTCAAATATTGAGAGAGATTTGAGTCTGTATGTGTTATCGAAATTATGTTTGTTATTTGCTTATGTAAACTTGATGATTATTATTATCTGAAGTTACAAGATCAAAGCATTTATTGGAAAGAAACAGACTAATTATATTACGAACTAAGACACGCTGTTTTGACAAATTTTCTTAACCCTCAAAGAATTTTTGGATAAAACGTTCCTATTTTAAGAAATATCTGTAACAAAGTCCACTTAATCGGTTCAATCTTTCTTAAATTATAAATTGGGTAAATAACTCTACATTTTTTTAGATATAAATTAACAGTCATGCAATGATACAATGTTTGATAAGAATGCAACAATTCTAAATGTGACGTCGTGATTAAATGATAAAACCGGTCTAAAGTGCGAGATCTGCTTTAGTTGACGAAGGCTAATCAGTTTTAAGAGATTTATATCAACAATGACTGATGGCAATAAAACTTGTGATTTTTTGCGTGCATTTTGATATGGAAGGCAAGGATTAGAATGGAAACGTGATGCGATGAATGAAGTATTGAATACAGATAATATTATTAAAGACTTATGTATAAACAAAATATATTCAGTTTGGGCGTCAAAGGACCACTAATGTCTAAAAGCTTTCAAAATATATAGGTTAAATTAATGAATAACACTAAAATATAAAATAACAAAAGACAATGCCCACGCGGCTATGGACAAATGTACTGAATTCAACATTGTTGTGCGGTCATGGAATCAACTTTAAAATAATCGGAAACATGTCTAAATACAATTTTTTAAATATCAGGAAAATCTACAATGGGGTTTCCGAGATATTTACAAAAATGTAATTACTATATCGAGGTTATGTTTGAACACAAAATCAATACAAATAAGCTAGAAAGGGACTGGACGGGCTCACTGCATTTGACGTACATTAATGTAGCATTTAATCTGTCTGGTGGTCCATAAAACCAAGAAATTACTGAGATTTAGAGCATCTTCTTATTGTACTTCAGCATCTAAACTCTACGCATTAACATACATACTCAAAACCTACAACCTCTTTGGAAAAAACATACTGGCCGCCATTTGATATTGTGTTATCATGTTATGACAAGCGGGCAATAAATGTGAAATAGGGTTGAGCCCGTAATGAAAAAAATCGAATACATTCGATTTATAATCGATTTTACCAAATCAGTCGGTGTATTGAAACGGTTTCAACAAGAAATTATTTCGATTTTGAACAGCTAAAAAAACATAAGTATTTATAATTCTGTACTGCTCTCATCTCATACGACATACAAAACTACATTTGATTGATTGAGAAGAAGCTATATCTCAGAATATATTTAACTTATCGAATTAAACCATCTTTACAAGTTGTTACAAATAGTAGATACCTACCTACTTAAGTTACTAATATACAGATCCGGTAACCGAACTAATGCGATGAGGAGCAACAGATATATACACATGGTACTTATTGTCCTTTAGATTTTCTAGGTACACTAAGATAGAAGCACACTTAAAATACAATGTTCATTTTTACCGACGTTGGCGAGATCCAGGATCGTAAAATGTTAATGATGTTATTCGGCAACTCCGACAACATGAGTCTGCGAATAAGTGGGGTTAGCCTCAAAGAACAGTTGAGACATTGCTCCGCAGTCACACTGTCCATGATGAATATCAATCCCAACACAAAAAGTAGCGCGGTAACGCTTGGAAGTATGTGTATTTCCAAAATATTTGCAGCAGTAGCGGAGGAACTAAGAGCTCAAACTCAACGCACAACATACAATATCAGTAGAAAAAACATACTAGCCGTTAATTTGAAAAATATGACAGGTGACAATCAATGTAAAATAGGGCTGTTAAAAAATAACAAATAAAATAAAGTAAAATAACTACTTATACCAACCAAATATACCTCATCGCGCACTAGTGTTTCGTCACATTTACAATGAAAATAATAAATATGTTGTACCTCTTAAATAATATCAAGTTCTGTGGAATTATAGAAACTACATTTTAAAAATATAATGTAAGTTCACCTATTTTATTAAATAAACTCAATAAACTTATTTAACTTCAAACGTATTTTTATTTTAACAATAATATATCGAATAAATAATACAATCAATATTATTATATTTTACGTAAGCGTGTATCACACGTAATAAGAAAATAGACATCCCTAGTACTGACAGGCATAGAACAAATGGCGTACTATATCGCCGGAAACATGAAATTACTAATTATTTTTCAAAAATAAATCCCCATTGTAAAAAATGATTATGTCTTATTTAAAAAATATATTTTTAATTTAGATATTTTATTATGTTTAACTTTTTGAGGCACAACCCATTTTGAAAGAGTACCGTGGACGGGCAATCTCTTTTATGTTTAGCCTAATTCTACAATCAATATACACAAAAACTTACTACGCAGATACTTTATTACTTTTACGACTTTGATCTAAGGTTAATTATTACATTTAAGATTAAACTGGTGTTTTATTGATACAAATACGTTGTTTTGTGCTAATCTATAGTTTATAGTCGATGGCCAATAAAGTATTCTGCGTCGAATGAACGATAGCATCAGCAGAAGTGAAAGTTACTATAATAAAAAGACTATAATTTAGTTTATTGTATAGAAAAATAAACATAATATTATAAATTCTAATAATAACTTTAATTGGATGTAATTTATATTCTATTTTGTCATATAAATAGAAAATAATGTTTTGGTATTAATTTTCTCTGATCATAGATAGGCTTTTGACACGGTTTATATATTTTATATCTTTAAGGTAAAATAGTATATTAAAAGTGTTATTGTGTTAAAATAAACAATGATTCATTAAAGTTTATCTTATGCTTAAGAAGTGTACCTTTGTTCATATTTGGGTTGTGTTCCATTCCTAGTGTATATCAATGAAAAATAGTAACTACTTTGTAGAATTAAACAAGGAATTGATATTATAATTTTTACTTTAATTTTAGGAAGCAAACTTGTTAAAAACGCAAATAATTTAGTTTAAACTTTGCATACCAGACCGAATAACTATAAAAATGCATAAAATAATAAATTCGATCGCCCAGTGTGATAGTTCACCTGTTGAAATACCTTTCTGTTATTTTATCAGATCGTAAAACATCAACGTTCACTTAAAAAATAATAAATATCTATGTATTTAAATATTGGATATAAATAAGTAGTTATTTTGTCTCTTGTTTAATTAAATACAAATGTTTTTCATAATCTTTAGATAGATCAATGATATGATCAAAATGTTATAGGAGCGGCGGAATATTTATTAAATCTATAGGTTATCAGATTTAAAATATTTTTTTCTAAGTTTACAAGTTTTACTGAATTAATTAGGTAGTATTCTTGTTATTTTGTTTTGAAAGTTAGAATGATCTAATATGGTGCAATTTTAAACAATCTTCAATGTTGGTGTTATAAATATCCTTATGAATAATTTATGTTCTTTTTTCCTATACAATTATAGCAAAAAAACTCAATAAAAATAATAGGATATAAATTAACTTACCGAGATAATATCAAACGTTCAATGTTCTGTAATTAATAAAAAAATGCCATTAGTATAGTAGTAAATTTTGGGGCAAAGGCCTCTCTTGATGATATTAGTAAAAGAGGACTACACGTAATCACCACGCTTTCACAATGCGTATTAGGTATCCCAAACCCTAATATGAAGAATACAAAACACATTGCTAAACAGATTGAAATCATTATCATCATCATTGCGTATGGCATTAATCTTGCGAGTATCAAATTTGAATGTCCAGGTTATTAATCCAGCTTATAGCGGCAAGTGTAAGCTTATGGACTCCCGATATTCCGCCGGGGAAACAGCGAAGCGGGCATTCGTTTACCACCACGTTTATCATTTGTTTATTCTCTATCAAGATCAACATTTTCATCTCTTACTTTGTCACGATCAACACTACAAACATCACCATTTGGACCACATTTAATACGCAGTACATAATTACGATCGGAGTAAACATTAGTATTTGATGTAGTACGATCGGGTCGCGGGGCTATCGCCTCTAGGGTCACTCGGAGAGGACACGCGTAGTAATTCCTTAGATATTATTAGAATATCATTCATTTGTTCGTTTACTGTGATATCATCTTTGTCTGTGAGGAGATTTGTTGATGATGCCGATTTGTATTATGACTGTTTTGGTTTTAGTTTTCTTACATTCTGAGCTGGAGTGTTTTAGTTTTTTATATTAGTGGTTTGATGATAATAATAGGTAATTTGATTGACTACTTAAGCCAGTGGTTTGAGGGTTTTTGGTTAAGCGTACTATAAGAATGATACTTGATTACCATATTCCACTCAAATCAATTGATTTTATTTTATATATTCGTACTAATGAAATTAAATTCTCCAATTGTCATTTTTGTATGAAGATCAAACATCAAGATATTTTAACAGTCCCTCTCCTTCTTAGCGTGTCGACTCCAAATATGTAAATAAAATAATGATCTTGTTTGTTTCATTGTTTTAAACAATATGGATATTATGGATCTTAGTGAACTATCGCTAAAAAGAAGAACAGTTCCTTACACGCTATCAATTGTACAGTGGTTTTTCTATTAATGTCTAACTGACCGTGCCACCTCCCGTTCCAGATGCGCGGCGTGCCGTCGACGGAGCGCGTGTACACGCTGCGCACGCGGCCGCCGTCGCTGCTGCCGCCGTCGCCGCTGTCGCTGGCGAGCTCGGGCGACAAGTCGGTGGCGGCCCACACGCACTCGCCGTCGCTGGACCGGCCCGCCAGCCACCCGCCCACCGCCTCCTTCGTGTGCTACGTGTGCGGCGTCAGCGCCGCCAGCTCCCACCTCCGCCTCGTCTACTGCTGCCCCAACCCCGAGCGCGAGCCCTACTACCCCTTCATCACCTCGCTCAAACCACACCCCGACGCCAGTCCTATTAGTCCACAAGGTACGGCAGTGATTGATTTTGGTTTTTGATTTTTTGAGCTCTGGTTTCTTGGGAATGTAGTGGCGGTAGTAATATAACGGGGATTATCAGTCCCTGTCATCTTTTCTTTAATCAAATGACCGTCAAATTACTGTCTCTAAAAACAGCTCCGTCTTTTTCATAGAAAAGTTTCCAGTGATATATTTCACTGTTGTCTTAAGGTCGTTATATGCTGGCACCGCTTTCCTAAGAAACCAGAGCCTATTCCTACCGCAAAGAGCGTGAAATGTAATGAACATTTCAGGCATGGTGCAGATATGCGCGTCCTGCTACAAGAGCATACCGCACAAGTACCCCGCGTACGGGGAGAACGGAGAGCCCAACCCCGCACATAATAACTCACATTCTAATCATATTAGGTAAGTTGCAATTTGTAGGCATCTTCTGGCATCTAGTACAAATCTATATTTTTTCTTCGACTAAAAATATAGGTTTATACTAGATGCAGATGGGATGTATATTTACTATTTACATTGATATAGAAGAAGAGTTATAAGCATTTTCGCCATTATTTCTATTACGACAAAAAACTGCTGGTACCCGAAATATCTATAATATCTTTTATTGGTTTAGGGACAGCCGCCATCTAAAATTATAAAAGAAATGAACATTTGTGCACCATTTTTTGTGACCGTAATGAGTTACAGAAATAGTGGGATAATCTGTCCTAGTATTTCTATCGATAGAAATAGTGGGATACACTTACAGACGTGTACAATAGTTGTTGTAACTTATGTAACGTGTAGGTTCAAGCCATACGACATAAAGTGCGTGAGCGGCACGAAGCGGCCGTCGAGCGCGCTCGCCGCCAGCCCCTCGCAGATCGTCTCCGGCGAGAACGGCATGGGGCTCTATAGGTGAGACAGAGATAACTATAAACTGTGATCTGGAGCCCAAATCCCTCTCCATCCTTCTCTTCTTTCTTCTTCTACTATTCCGTTATCATTAAAAGGCAGCTTATGATAATCTCAGTTCAAATAATGGTCATGGGCAGCAGTTCTCACTGACCATCAGGTGACAAGCATAGTAAAAGCGATGATCCATTTGTGCGTTGCTCTGCGCTACTTTGCATCGTCGCAATGGGACAACGCATTGTATCATTCTCCCTCTCGCTTGTCCGTTGAAACGTCTCGCGCAACGGTCTTATGACGCAGTGAAGACTCGACGCGACGCTCTAATGGGGCATCAGCCATAATAGTTCAATCTGATAGTGGAGCCATGTCGTGTGGTAGATGCTACGTGTGCGCGGGGCTGTTCCCGCAGCCGTCCATGGAGTGGCTGTCGACGAGCGCGGAGTACATGAACTCGCACGCGATGCACTTCCCGTGCCTGGCGGGCGGCGGCGCGCGCGGCGGCCGCGTGCTGGCGTGCGCGCGCTGCGTGCGCCACCTCGCCAAGCAGTGGGAGCTCATGGACGCCGACCGCGTGCCGCTCGAGCACCGCAGGTAACGCAACACGCACACACACACACACACACACACACACATACCGACAGACTCCTCACTCCTCACTTGCTGCCAACAGAACTTAATTAAATTTATTTATTTATATAGGGTAAACCAACAGCTTAAAAAGAAGAATAGAGAAGATATTATAAGACAGAAAACCAATTCGAGGTTTACACGTATAGAGATAGTTAGGTACATTAATTTAGGAGACAGATTACAGAATTACATAGTGATAACAATACAATGCCTTAATTAATAATATAAATATCAAGTAAATAGCCCGCACTTACCATGATCATACATTCAATGACTCTCATTAAATCTCATGTTACTCTTTATATTCTAATCTCTTCACTACTGACTCATTACTAGACTACTACACAAAAACAGTCATACTTAGAAACAAACCCCTACACAGTCATATGCACCCAGATCTTTCAAACAAAGCCTTTCGTTTATAGCCCACGTTCACAATGTGTATATTATTTCCAGATACAACATCCCGTCGCCGCTGCCGTCCAACTCTAGTATGAACGGGGAGCGCGTGATCCCGACGCCGCCCTCCACCACCTCCGATAGAACTATAGCCAGTAATAGTGGTACGTATAGATTTTACGAAGTCTGACACTTCGCCTCAGTAGCACGTCTCCTATCTTGCTGTGCCTACAAGGCTACTAATAAGATAGACGTATTGATAGCTGAGTTCTAATCTTCAAAAATATAACCTTGAGTCGACACACAAAAAACATGGTAACCATCATGTGGATCAAATTGTCGCCGGCCATATTTCCGGACCAGTGCGACATTCAAAACCTTAAGGAAAGACTGTACTCCCACCTCAAAGTCCTGCAGTTATTCGTCGTGTACCAGTCCAACTTCTATAAAATATAATACCAATTTTTATGAAATCGGTCGTCTTTTTCTTTTTTTCGTATTTGATCTACATAATATAAAGCCAAAAGGTTGCTTGGAAGCATGTATTGCTTCGGTGTGTGGCCGGGTTACCAAGTCCGCGTGAAAAATTACTCTATATATCTACCAAGTTTAAGTTAATGTTTGTCTGTCCGTGCAGCGTGCACGTCGATCTACTGCTTCCTGTGCGGGCTGCACTCGGACTTCACGCTGGCGCGCGTGCTGTTCGGCCAGCCGCAGGGCAACGCGCCCTACTTCCCCTGTCTCCTCACGCACCAGGTACGGCACACACTGAACTCCGCTCGTCATTCACAGAGAATATTGTACGTTGTCCTGTAGCTATCTATCTCTGTCGCACCTACGTAAATTATAATGCGTCCCGCTCGCCATTGCATCCGTGCGAGCGGAACGCATTATAATTTACGCAGGTGCGACAGAGATAGATTGGTACAGGACAACGTACAAAATTTCATATGAGTTACGACCGTGGTATATCAAATAGTATTTGCTAGTTTTAGACCAACAGATAAGAAAGGTTTATATGAAGCCAGTGACGCTGGATGGTGACCACTGGCGCCAGCGCTGGCTTAGCTGGCGTTTAGGCGGGTTTTTTAGACGGTACTTCGATACGCGTCTTCATTGTGACGCGGGAGCTGCGGGGTATAAGCGGAGGTCACTTGAATGCCATTAACTTAAAATAAAAAAGTGCTGGCTTCGTATAAACCAACTCATTGGCTTACTATACCGTTATTCTTGGTTTATGAATAATATTTTAATATGTTTATGTTTGTTTGTGTGTTGTAGAGTCATCCAAACGCGGAGCAGTTGCGGGACAACAACTCCGCTCTAGTCTGTACATTCTGTTATCACTCGTTACTCAACCAGTGGAGGCGGTGAGTACACGCACATACCCGGTAGATAAATGAAGAAAGTTACAGAAAGAAAGAATTGCTTTTAAAACTTGTTTAACACATATCAGTGGAATCATAGTTCGGAATACCAAATATAGTTTTACACATTCTGTATTAGGTGTGGTGGCACTGGGCCCCCACACTAACACCAACCTGTTGCATCACAACCCTTCCTGTGCGGGTGACAGCGTCGCTGTAATCGCATCTTTCGGTTGTCAGTTCATTGAAAATGTATACAAATGACATTAGAGTCGAAGTGACAAAAGGACCTTCCAATTTTGGCCGCTGGCACAGAAAAGATTGTGGCTTAATAAACCATTTTTATCTAAAATCAGTGTTATTTTAGAGATCAAACAAACTCATTAGTCATACATTATTACCTTGTACTGTAGATACGAGGCGCTGGGCTCGTGCCCGGCGGAGCGGCGCGTGTACAACACGCACGACTACCACTGCCACCTGTGTGGCGTCAAGACCTACCGCAAGAGGGTCCGGGCGCTGCCCATTAAGGTAAACAATACACACAAACCGACCATACATACAGACAGGAAAATATTAATATAGTTACATGGTTATTAGCACTCAAATTATTAAGATTAACAAGATATTTACCATGTATATTATTTATTTCGAGTTTTCTTCCAACAGCAACGAAATATACTAAGTTACAAGCTTAGTTAGGGGTAGTGAATGTTATGTTATGTTATATCGGAAACTCGAAATAAATAATAGACATGGTAAATATCCCGTTAATAATAATAATTTGAGAGGAATTTAAACCTAATAAAAGTTTTGATGTGTTTAAGAGAGTGTAAAGTACAATCGCAGCGGTTAGCGGACTTTACAGTCACTCTATCGCGCATGAAACAGCAATCGCGTGCGTAAGAGTGCGTGTAAAGTTTTAGAAGTTTCGGATTTGGACACACAAAATATCTATTGGTGTCTTTGATTTACACGAACACTACACATTTAAACGTCAAGAAAAACGTCAAAAAATGTAAATCAAAATACAACTACGCCAAAAATCCACAAAAAATCTTCCTGTATAATTAAATATCCATCTTTTAAGACAACTAACATTAAAATAATTAGTGATATAAGTGAACTGTGCATGAAGATTATGTATTTTGTTTCAGGAATTCCCATTCTTAGTGCAAAGGCGGACTGAAAATTCATTATTATTAGAAAATGGCGATTATGCCGTAGTATGTTTAGATTGTTATGAAAGTTTACGGTGAGTTCTAGTTATACATTATTTCAAAATAGTTAACAACTGATATTATACTTATCGTTGATTTTTCAAATATTTAGTAGCCAAGTAGCCAACATGCACCACAAAGAAATTGACTTGGCGTAGCTAGAATATGCTACGAAATGACTTGGCGTAGCTATAACGTACTACGAAATTACTTGCCGTAGCTATAACGTACTACGAAATGACTTGCCGTAGCTATAACTACTACGAACTGACTTTGCTTAGCCAATTTTTCCTACGGCTTAACTTGGCGTAACTAAAGGGTACTACGAAAGGACTTGGCTTAGCTAGCATTTACTACGGCCCGCGCACGCTCCACTCGGTGTATAAGTATATGTGTTGTGCGCGACAGGACGCAAGCGGCGGACTACGAGCGGCGCGGCGTGCCGGTGGAGCAGCGCGAGTACAACTGGCTGCAGCAGCCGCCGCCGCCCGAGGACTCCGCCGACGTCACCATCGCCCGCCTGCCCTCCGGCGACCGCTCCGACAAGCTCGTACGTACACACGGACACACTAATACAGACACACTGATACACATACAGAGACACACACGCACGCACGTACACTCTCCCTCGGGGCGTGGCCCCTCCGCTATTCACGCTGCTCATGGGCAAACGGCGTTGCCATATAATTGAAATCGTTATGGCATCGCCGCATTGCCGTGTGCAGCGTGCGTCGCGGAGGGCCCGCACACACACGCTTAGAGAGAGTCTAAACCCGGCCGCGCACGAAACTAACAAATGTTTCCAAACAACGAGTTTTCCCATACATTTGTCGAGAAGCAAACGTGTCTTTGTTTCTCGCCACATTTATTGCCTCAAAGCTATATATGCTGCTTCGATGTGCGGCCTCGTTTAGAAAGTAGAGTGTGTGAAAGTAGGGTGTGTCGTAGAATAGACGTCTACAGTAGTTTCCTTCAATATTTGTATCAATGTCCTTAGATCCCGCAGTCGCTGGTGGTGTCGCGCGCGCCGGCCAAGCGCCACAGCCCCAAGCAGCCCGCGCTCGACCGCCGCGCGCCCGCCAAGAACGACAAGCACGACGCAGGTAACCTACATACACATACACTTTTAATCCACACCGAAGCAACAATTTTTTTCAGGCAGCAAATGTTTCCAACCAATAATTTTCCCCATACATTCGTATCGTCAACAACAATTTTCCCTATACATCGAGAAGCAAATGTGTCTTCGGTGTGCAGGACATGTAGGTAAATGTGTGGGGCAATATTTATTCGTCGAAACATTTGTTGCCTGGAAACATTTGCTGCTTCGGTGTATCTACGGCCTGGTTTATACCGATTGCAGACCGCGAGCTAAGATATAAAAGCTTATGCGTAAATTAAGAAAACTGCGTCAACTATGCGAGCTAAACTAAGCCAACTTAACTTAGCTCGCGTCAACGTTTTCTGAATAGGAGAAATTTTAGCTGCACATAACATCTTGATTCAAGATATCAAGATATTAAATTTTACTATCCGTCGAGAAACAATATCATAGATAGATCGAGAATTAGGAACGGCCGTTAGTATAACAACTAGATTAAATCAATTTCCTTACACAACATTCTACGTAAAATTCTAACACACAAATATAAATATAGTTTGCGAAATTATGAATAAGTATACCATAATATACACACCTATACAAGTATACTTAGTACAACACCCCCTAAAGGGTGGTCCAACGCCGACAACCTGTTGCATCGTCTAGAGTAGTCTTAAAGGTATTGTACCTAATTGATGAGTGACTCAGTGAGGACGGTCTTTGGTATGGGACTTTAATATTTGTTGGGTGATTAGGGTCTTGAGTAGAGAGAATGGGTTTTCTATTGTTTGAATTTATATGAAGAATTGAAGATGTGATAGAATGCCTGTGTGTCTTGTCTGTTTATCCCTCAAACAAGATTATAAGTTAATTGATAAATACCTAAATTGAAAAAAAGCAAGCTTTAAATCGCCAATGTGCCTTCTTTCAATAAACACTTCATAAATCCACCTGCCTTCAATATTATTCCTCGTAATAGGTAAAATACCTAACCGTCCGACCTGTACTCCTCCTTCATCCCTCCCCCTCCCCATCCCCCAGCCCGTCGTAACCCGACACCCCGCTAAGTGCAAGAGGGTATCTATGACTCGCCGCCCCTAACGTATTATTCACCCCCTCAACGGGGCTCTTTACCAACTCTGATGTTTTAATGTACAATTTATTGGGTTTCCGTTCATTGCGAAACTGGGTTTGGGAAGATGACTGACTGACTGACAATGGTAACTGAATTTGGGATATTGACTAAGATGAATTTTTAACACTGATTGACTGATAAAGGACTTTGTTGAGGTTAGGCTTTAACTATGGGTTTCATAGGATATGTTTTTTTAAATATCGAAGTGAACAGCCCGTTCATTCAGAAAAACTAAAGGTTTATCATGGCAGGTGAAACCGCGGCCCACATACAATATACAGATAATACAGAGAAGGTGAACCCTAAAAACATTTTTCGCTTTATATCCCCTAAGGGTTCAAATAGAGAACTAAAGTTCATAATCTGTAACGTGTTTTGAAGCATGAATGAATTCAAAAGCCCCTTGAACCAACCACACAATTTATACTCCATGTCTTCATAATTTAATTAACATTCAATAAATTACAACTTAATTGTAAACGTATTAACTACGTTACCAATTAATAACAACATCAAACAGATACACACATGTATTAATACACACACATATGTGTATATACACAAACGCATCTCTTAATTAGATCATGGAGTGTGTCTGTTACATTAAATTATATATCTCTATAATATTGCTAACATCATACACATTCACTTTGCCATGCCATTATCAGCCGTATTACAAAGGCAGTAAGGTTGAATGTTGAACTGATTGAATTGAGGATATATGACTATTGGGTAGTGTTCGTGTTATAGGAGGAAGCGGATAGCATATTGATATTTCGTATTGTATTTGATTTGGTCTAAGTTGTGAGATTATAGCGGATTGGTCAGTTTCATTGTCTAACACTAGGAATTAACTAGGGTCATCTGTATATCAGGATCTACGCACAGCCGCACATACTCCTAAACCTAGATAAACATTTGTGGATCGCACAAATAAAGACCTACCACGCGAAGGAATCGCACATTGAATTCCATTTAGGTCTTCAATTTTGTGTTCTAGTACTTTTCTCTTTAATGGAATGAGAACAAAATATAATAAAATATCAGTTCCGTAGAGCCTAACAGGAAAGAAAATTGGGCTACAATTTCTTTTTTTTTATTTTTATTAATAGCTAGTGAAATGAGCTAGTTCGCAATTATACGTGGAACTGTAGAGATATGTAGGGACGCCAAAAGTAAAAATCCGTCTCTGGAAAATGTACACTTATAATCGCTGCCGCTCATACCACACACCTCACTCCAGTATCATGTCCGGAGGGCGGAATTGATCCAACGTAGTCACACACACATACACCCACCTGCCAATACCAATAACACGCAGTATGCAGCATTCGAGTATAGCTAAATATTGCAACACAGGAAATTAATAACGGTGATTGAAATGTAGCAAAATGAAAATTATGGTATTTATTGAATATGGCACTTTGGGAAGTGTATTTAACAAAACATAATGATTCACTACATCATCTCATTACAGTATCTGACCCCTAAGTTCGTAACTTGTATCTAGGGCATCAGAAACTACGCACACACTCATTCACACACACACCCAGACCGAGACAAACATTTGTGTTAATTGTGTATCTGTGAGCTGTATTTTAGCAGTTCTGTTTGTTCTTTGTCTAGTCTAAGCTATCTCAGTATTAAGGCAAACCATTTTCAAATTTCATAGAATATTTTTCTTCGCATCACTTCCGATGCGCTAGCTACAAAATAGAAAAACAATTAAGCCATTGGCTGATTGATCAATAACCTTTACAACACACTTGCTCATAAAGGGGCTATTAATTGTGCATAAACAGTTGAATAATGACACGTTTTATTCACAAGCCTCAATTGCGCCTCGTAAGAAATCACCAACTTTACTCGCTTGTACCATAAATAACTATAATTAACAATAATACCCAACTTGAATCATAGTGTTATTCCTAGTTATAAGAAACATCTGTACCCTATTTGATACAGGGTGTCCTGAAATCCAACGTCCAAATGAAGGTGGTGGATCATAACCACAAAAGATTTTCCGAAAACAAATTCTGCTCTGACCACTGAAATGTCAACTCGTTCCATACAATACAGTTGCAGCGTCGTACCGCGGACACAATGGCGGGCCAAGAGGCGCGTCACGTTGGTAACTTGTCGTATTATACGACGCAACTGACACAAGTTTGTCTTGACGGCACCACGGGGTAGGGCTGGCGAGTGACAGTTTGGTAAAGATATTTTGGTGAGGTTTTTCAATTGATATGATACGCCTGCCATTGGGAGGAATAAGTATAGGGAGTATGTTAAGCAATTTGCAAAGCAGCTTTTAAAAACACACCAAAGCCTAAAACTTTCAATAAGAAATTTAAGCAATCCGCTAATTATTAAAAAAATTAAACGTCTTGATGGACACGACAGACAAATTATATATACGCTTATCAAATTCAAAATCGCATAAATGTAACACTTTAACGATAGTGTCGAAACTTTTCCCCCATCTAACCCTGTCCAACGAAAAACAACATGTCTCCAAACCATTTAAACCAACATTAACCTCAACCAGCACTGACCACCCCTATCCAATACACAATGTAATCTAGTCTCTCTGTGTGCGGGCGAACAATCGCCGACACCGCTCCGGACGCGCTCGCTGCAAATTGCATTCATTCACGTACACTGCACGTGTCGTGGCGAATGTCCAGATGAATGGTGTTTTGTTGCAACTCTATTGTACTAGATGGCGCCACTAGGATGGTGGGTTTAGTAAGTTTTGTTCTATGGTTTTAGGGTTGTGTGTGTTTTAAAATATTAGGGTGATGGGTGTCCCGACTGACTCCAATCGTCAAATGTTAAAGGTAGCTAGAACCTTAAAAGTGTAACAGGCACCCACGCACAAAGGATCCAAATAGCAGACACCTAGTTGCAGAAAACTACCCACTTCCAAGTAACGTTAAATAAAAAACATGAATATCTTTCACATACACGTACAACTTTTAGAGAGTTCTCAAGCAAATTGGCTATCCACAAAGTGATATCGCAACACCGACACGATTCGCTACAGACTCCTTCACAGCACAAATCTATTTTGATCTCTATCCCGTAACATTTAAGGATCAATATCGACCGCCATTATCGTGTACTGCAATATTCTTGGATATAACATGTGAGAAGTTACTCACATATCTATTTTAACCTTTATTCTGTAGTGTATAAGGATGAATATCGACTGCCATTATTGTGTAGTGCAATGTTCTTAGGTATCTATGAAGGAAATCTTTCTTTGTACTAGTCGAGTGTTAGTTGGTGTTTTACGTGACTTTTCAAAGTAGTGTTTTGTTTTAAAAAGTTTAAGTAAAATGCCTTTCATTATTTTTATAGACAGTTAAGATTTCCAATAATTTTCATCAATCAAACTTTTTCTCAATAAAAAAGCCAGTTTTTTTTTCATTAATTAATAAAATCGTTTATTCTATCCCCATTTCCAAATTAGTGAAGACCAACATCATCCGTAATTATAAAAATTCTACAAAACATTGAATATAACAATACCGTACGATAAATTCAGTAGCGAATAGTAGTGTCGTATTACCATGTTGGGCGCCATTGTACGCGAACAATGTCTGCTTGTTACACACGTAACAAGCAGACATTGTTCGCGTACTGTTGTGGATAGATATGTTAATTTGATTTGATAGTGGTATAATTACAAAACCAACAGATAGTTTAAACCAAAAATTTCGTATAGCTCTCTTTCTTTCTTGTGGAAGTCTAATCGCAGTCATTAACTAAGTACTGAAAAAAATTGAATCACTTTTTTTGGAAATAATAAGGAGATAACATCAAATTAAAAATTAAAAAAACCCCCAACACAATTACTTTCAAACCCCCATAACTTTTAAACGGGTCAACCGATTTTCATCAAACATGTCTAAGAACACTCGCACTTAAGTCCCCTTTAATACAAAAGAACTAAATTGAAATCGGTTCATCCGTTCGGGAGCTATGATGCCACAGACAGACATACACACACAGACACACAGACACGACAAACTTATAACAACCCTCTTTTTGCGTTGGGAGTTAAAAAATGAAATAAATTCTAAAAACACTTCGCATTAGTTACGCAGTAAACTCCCATTAAATCGCAAAATCGGTAACAAACTCGTCCAGTAACTTGCTCTCATGACTGTCCCTAGTAGAAGTTCCATTACAAGGTACCGCGTGTAGTCTGTATTCAGCGGGCGATCTCTATGTCGAGTCGTGTACTGCACTCGTAGCGAATACCGGCACACACTAGGGATGGGACAGGTCGATGGATCGGTTTGTCGATATCGATAAACCTACTTTTTAGGGATTGTGGTCTATGAATAGGTGTGAATTAATTTTATTCTACCCACAAATCTAGACCCTCCTATTTTGTTAGGTCAAAAAATACTAAGGGTGACTTTATTGTCACAAATTTCGGTAGCGGCGTCGGAGCGCGCGTATGTGAAGATGTATGGTGGTAGTACTAGTTGCGTTTCTGTGCGTACGGCGCTTGAGCAGCGTCCGTTCGGTGTGGGCTAAAAATCGACTTTCATAGACATAGGGATTTATTTTTTATGAAAACCGTTTTTCAGCTCAACTTGCGCGTCTGTCTAGCAGCTAGATAGTAAAACCTGCCTTACAGAATATCATTTTATTAAAAACAATACCCCATTCACACCCAACAAACGTCTCAATTGGACAAGACTATAAAATATCCAATACTTTACACCGTTCAATATCGCACAGGTGCGGGACTCGAACCCCCTATTATCGGGTACTAACAGTATTACCGCTACAAATAAAGTTTTGACTCCCCTTAGACCCTCAGACGGAAGTCGACCGGCCACCGGCTAAATGGACATGTGTCATACTAGGGTTGGCTGCGTAGTCTTTTTTCTAAAGAAAAAGTGTAGCGAGCTTGAATTGTTATAGTGTTTTATGAAAAACACATCCTATCTATGTGTTATTCCTAGTTATAAGAAGCATCTGTAACCTATTTTATTTAAATCGTTATTTATAACTACTTAATACGGGACTTCACGTGAAATAACACATTTTTTACCTCTACGTTTCGACCGTTTATTTAAATTGGTTAAATAAACGGTCGAAACGTAGAGGTAAAAGCCCGACGCCAAAAAGAGGAGTGTTATAAGTTTGACGTGTCTGTGTGTGTGTGTGTGTGTGTGTGTATCTGTCTGCCTGTGGCATCATAGCTCCTGAACGGATGAACCGATTTTAATTTAGTTTTTTTTTGTATTAAAGGGGACTTACGTGCGAGTGTTCTTAGACATGTTTCATGAAAATCGGTTAACCCGTTTAAAAGTTATGGGGGTTTGAAAGTAATTGTGTTGGGGGTTTTTTAAATTTTTAATTTAATTAACCTCTACGTTTTGACCGTTTCCTTAAATCGGTTTAGTAGTCTTTACATGAAATAGTAATAAAAATCTATCCGTCCATCCATATACTCTTTCGCGTTTATAATATTAGTAGGATACCACGAGTATATTAATAGGATACCAATATAATACAGTTGGCAACCCTACAATCTAGTCACACCACAGACTCCAACTAACTACAGTCTAATTGACACCCTATTGTCATCATAATAAAGACCATATTGCGGTACCAGATACCGTAAGTAAGGTTTTGTGGTGTGAGGGTATCAAGACGTTATTGCCGTGCCGTACCCTGTTTTTACGAGCGCTTAATCCTTGGGTTGTGGGTGTGTTTTCATTGGTGCTAGTTTGTGACGTACGGTAATGTTTCTTTGATGTTCTTGGTAGAATAGATATGTACTGATTAGTCTATTGATGAGTAATGAACTAATGACACAAAGGAAGCTCTGATAAATTTTCAAGAGAGAGTTTTCTTGGGTGGCATAAAACCACTAACACCATTCATAATGTGAGAAGTTTCTATGTCTTCCTGAAATTTCCTTTTGGTATAAATAAAAACTCTTATTAGGAAATACCTAGGGGTGATTGAAAAATAGCAATTTAAGCAATTTAAACAACGAAATATTTTAAATGTCAAGAATGCTTTATTAAAGTTCAAAAACAAACTCGACACTTTTTGCCTTACAAAACAAAACAATTTTCATACATCACCCAAAAACCTTCGATACCAGTTATAACAACATTTCCAGACACACGCTCCAATTCAAATTAATATCACACCAACATATACATATATTAATAACATCAATAATACCGTGCCGTAACACGAGACAATGGAAATGGTATCATCTAGTACGCATGCGCGAGCAATGCGACCGGCCCCAGCGAAGGGGCTCCTACCACGGTATCACGTACTAACTATTGTGTCATCTGTGTACATCTACCCCCGGTAGTATCACTATCACTACATCGTATAAAACAAAGTCGCCTCCTGCTGTCTTTCCCTATGTATTCGTAGATCTTTAAAACTACGTAACAGATTTTGAAGCGGTTTTCTTTAATAGGTAGAGTGATTCAAGAGGAAAGATTTGATTGTTTGTAACGAATAGGCTCCGAAACTACCGATTTCAAAAGTTCCTTAAGCCCATTTATCAGCAAGTGACATAGGCATATTCCCACGGGAACGGGAACTACGCAGGTGAAACCATGGGGCGCCTCTAGTAAACAAGACAAACAGACATGTATGTCAAAAGTCTCTGTTGATGCGAGTACTACGTACTAACTATTGTGTCGTCTGTGGACACCTACCCCCGATGGAGGTATAAACATATACAGATATGTAGGTATGGTTGTGTTGTGTTGTGTTGTGACTAGTCGCCATATTCACGGTGATATTGTTTCAATTCTGTTAGTTTTGGAGTCGGATTTTAGATGATTGTATTTTTAACCCCCGACGCAAAAAGAGGTGTGTGTGTGTGTGTGTGTGTGTATCTGTCTGTCTGTGGCATCATAGCTCCCGAACGGATGAACCGATTTCAATTTTTTTTTTTTTTGTATTAAAGGGGACTTACGTGCGAGTGTTCTTAGACATGTTTGATGAAAATTGGTTGACCCGTTTAAAAGTTATGGGGGTTTGAAAGTAATTGTGTTGGGGTTTTTTTTAATTATTAATTTAATGTTTTCTTTTTATTGTGTGTTGGTTAAAATGTTTTTGTATGTTACACTTTTGTAGGGTACTTCAACAGTCGTAACGTAAGTAGGTGGTGGTTTGATAATTATAGCATGTAAACTTCTTTAATAAACGGCCTACCTAATGCAAAAATATTATTTCTATTGGATTTTTATAATTCTAATCTGTGTTCCAGAATTTCAACCGCATTAATATAGTACTGGTCCTCTCCTATTACTTGTAGCATGAGTAGTTCCACCAAATAAATGTTTTTTGTCAAATATTTGTTTTCAAAAACCTCCAACACCAAACCAAAACGACCCACAGCCCACAGACACAAACAAAACTCAAACGCCAACAAATCCAGCTGACTAAACGGATTCATTATAACCGCACAAGCGCTCGGAGTGAGGAAAAATTGTTAGGACCGCGTAATCAGATAGAATAATGTGATTAGGGGACCGGCCGGGCCCGGTGACCCCCGAGGTCGTAAAGGTTCCGCCAAGTGACCTCACCCTCTGCACTCTACCCCTCTATATCACGGAGATAGTACGAAGGTTCTGTAATACAAGTAACTTCTACAAGTATCAAAATGTGTGTGTATGCTGTATGGAGGGTTTCTTCTTCTTTTATGAAAGGTAACTGTTACTGACTGACTGACTGATCTATCAATACAAGTTAAACTGGGGACCGCGGCGGTGGGTCGGGCCCGGTGACCCCCGAGGTTGTAGAGGTTCCGCTAAATAACGCCTGCTCTGACCTCTCCCTCTGCACACCTTTATATCATGGAGATAATACGAAAGTACAAGTATCAAAGCAATGTGGTTTGGTTTGTGAATATTGTTTTTTTTTTTCTATACATACTTATGAAAGGTAACAGTTACATGACTAATTGACTGACTGATTGATCTACCAATACAACTTAAACCGGGGACCCCCGAGGTCGTAAAAGTTCCGCTAAATAACCGCCCGCGACGGAGTGACCTCACCCTTTGCACTCTACCGCTTTATATCACCGAGATAGTAGTTCTGCCGGCCTAGCATGACCGTGCGTATCGATAAATGATAAATGATAAAAATTAAATATGGCGGCTATTTCCATCGTATTTTGACAGTTGGATAGTGTTTTATCGTTATATCTATCGCGTTTTTGAAGTCATGCTAGCCCGGCTGGGCCGATATTCGAACTGCAAGTATCAAAGCAATGTGGCTTTCAGAATATGTATTTTCTTCTTCTGTAGTTGTAAACGTATATTGTATCCCACCAAAAACATTCTGTAAAAAACTAGCCAAGTCTCGATGGAGCTGCTTGTTTATCTCTAAAAAGTAATGAAATCTAGACAGACTCGTGCCAAGTCTAAGGTTCCTTACTGCGATTTCTTTATTATTATAGTTAATGTTGTGTGACTTGGCCGTTGAACATTGTTTAAAAGGTTAGTAGTGGGTACATGTCAATTTTGTTTACACGTAATGTTATAACATTATTAAAATACGCAGATTTATCAAGCCTACAATTGACTGGATATTGAATCAACATTTTTTAAGTGGCTCTATAATTAAGCAAATTTTCTATCGTCAATGGATAGGTTCTGGATTTTTTAAGATTGGTGCAATAGCGTCATGGAGCACCTAGTTTTGTACCCTTGTGTACATACATGTGTACCCTTCAACGGCCAAGTCACACAACATTAACTATAATAATAAAGAAATCGCAGTAAGGAACCTTAGACTTGGCACGAGTCTGTCTAGATTTCATTACTTTTTAGAGATAAACAAGCAGCTCCATCGAGACTTGGCTAGTTTTTTACAGAATGTTTTTGGTGGGATTTCATTTCTTTTTGTTAAAACTTGTTTATATTGATTTATTTTATTAGATTTTCTTATTTGACACACTTATTTTTTAGGAGTAGTATTATATTATTAAGCGCCCCGCGGTTTCACCCGCGTAGTTCCCGTTCGCGTTTCCGTGGGAATTTCGGGATAAAAAGTATCTATACATAAATAGTTTTTAAGCTACCTCCCCACAAATTGTCAGCCAAATCAGTTCAGCTGTTCTAGAATTATAATTCCCGTTCCCATTCCCGTGGGAATTTCGGGATTAAAAGTTTTCTATGTGCTACTCCTGGTTCTAAGCTACCTCCCCACCAATTTTCAGCCAAATCAATTCAGCCGTTCTTGAGTAATAAATTCCCGTTCCCAATCCTGTGGGATTTTCGGGATTAAAGTGTTCTATGTTCTTGTCCTGGTTCTAAGCTACCTCCCCACCAATTTTCAGCCAAATCAATTCAGCCGTTCTTGATTTTTAAATTCCCGTTCCCAATCCCGTGGGAATTTCGGGATTAAAAGTATCGTATGTCCTTTTCCTGGTTCTAAGCTACCTCCCCACCAATTTTCAGCCAAATCAATTCAGCCGTTCTTGATTTTTAAATTCCCGTTCCCAATCCCGTGGGAATTTCGGGATTAAAAGTATCCTATGTCCTTTTCCTGGTTCTAAGCTACCTCCCCACCAATTTTCAGCCAAATCAATTCAGCCGTTCTTGATTTTTAAATTCCCGTTCCCAATCCCGTGGGAATTTCGGGATTAAAAGTATCCTATGTCCTTTTCCTGGTTTTAAGCTACCTCCCCACCAATTTTCAGCCAAATCAGTTCAGCCGTTCTTGATTTTTAAATTCCCGTTCCCAATCCCGTGGGAATTTCGGGATTAAAAGTATTCTATGTCCTTTTCCTGGTTCTAAGCTACCTCCCCACCAATTTTCAGCCAAATCAATTCAGCCGTTCTTGATTTTTAAATTCCCGTTCCCAATCCCGTGGGAATTTCGGGATTAAAGTATCCTATGTCCTTTTCCTGGTTCTAAGCTACCTCCCCACCAATTTTCAGCCAAATCAGTTCAGACGTTCTTGAGTTACAATTCCCGTTCCCATTCCCGTATAATTCCCGTTCCCGTTCGATTATCCAAGTTTTTATAGTTTTCCCTTTATGTGGCCATTAAACCCTAACTCTGTACCAAATTTCAGCTCTCTAGGTTTATGGGAAGTACTAGTTCTATTTTGATGATCATGAGTGAGTGAGTGAGTGAGTGAGTGAGTGAGTGAGTGAGTGAGTGAGTGTCTAAAATGCGAAACTTTGCTTTCGCTTAACTTGGGAACTAAATGACCTACAGACTTGAAATTTTATTTTAAGTATGTGATTGTATAGCTTACTGGATGACGAAAATTTCAGCGTTCTAGTCTTATCCAGAGGTAGTCAAATAGGGGCCTGAAAATGCGGCGAAATGGTTCCTGTAAAGGATGGTACGGCAGTGTTTGCTTCGCGCTCGACTTGGCGGGGGGCACTGCCGTGCCCCCAGATATGTTCTATCACGAATTGTTCAATCACCTGACGCCACCTAAATCATCTTTTGTAGATGTAAAGGCCAATGATGATGATTTGTAAACGATAACTGATTGACTGATCTATCAAAGCAATATACTGATCTAGAGTCCTCAATAATTAAACCAAAAAATATCACAGTTCAAAGACTCAAATTAGAGAGTTATGATTGCCTACTTACGGATACATACTCTTGATTTTATGTACCTTAAATTCACTCATCCTCATCAAAATTAATTCCATTAATTTTATTTGCAAGTATCAGGCCGACAGGGCTCTGTTCAGATAAAAATAGAGTAAACGGGTTTTCCCAGAAATGAGACAAAGCGAGATCGATTTTCCGCCCCCGTAAACCTCTACATAAAAGCTTTCAATAGAATTGTTAATACTGTGGTTATAAATATAGTATACTTTTTGTGTATGACTCTTTCATCTGTTTCTTTAGCCCTCCTTAATAATCGAGTATGTAATAAAAAACGTATTCCCGGGATAATCATGTTCATACAAAGTGATAATATTCAAACTCCACCTCGGGGTTTGAATCCAGGACCATGACGAACTTTATGATGCCTAAACAAAATCAGCCTCTTTATAATATTAATAAATAATATATAAAATAAATAATATTTACTATAGATATTTTTTAATATTAGTATTTACTATAGAACTCACATAAAACTATACGATACACAATCAACCGCTAACCACATCTCTAAATGCAGCCTCTTTAAATAAATACTTTAACCAACCTCCCATAAATTCCCCACAACACAACACGGTGTGAATCCAAAGATTCCCTCGTATAGATCCCGTTACGGGCCCGTGTCGGCTCCGTATCGCTCCCGGGGGAGGTCCCGTGTCCCGTACTCAGTGAGTGACAACACGTTACTAACTATAAAGATACCAGTTAGGGCGCGTTCCCACCAACCTGACTGAGAGCTACCGACTTGCTCACATTCGGCTGGTGACAGTATCAACGTGAAAATATACGGTATTTTTCGTCAGCCTCTACGCATAGCCCAATAAAGCCTAAAGACCTGAGAGGCTGCATTCAGACCAAACTGACGTGTCAGCCGCCAAGTGAGCTAACTAGCGTTGCGCAGTTTACTTATTGTATTTCCATACTTAATTCACATTTTCGATCACACCATTCACACTTAACCGATAATACGTTATGTTATAACGCTATGCGTAAACGCTGCCAAAAAACCGTTTATTTTCCCATTCACACTAGGGTCTCTCAGTGAGCTTGGTCAGTAGCTGATAGTCAGATTGGTGTGAACATGCCCTAACCACATATAAAGATGGAGTTACGCGCGCCCTCTACGCTCTTGTTATTAATTCAAACTGAGCTGCGACGACAGTTTGTGAGCCGGTACTCGGTACTACTTGGTGGCTAGTGATGTGGTAGTGCCGGGTTATGGGGATATAAATGTCTGGTTTTGGAATCTTTAGTGGTTGTGGTGGGATTTTGTTATGTGGTCGAATATGCGGACTAATTTGTAGATGGGATTGTGTGGATATTTGTAGTCAGGCTCCTCTGTAATTAGATGACGTAGTTGCGTCATTTTGTGCGGAAAAAATGCCAAAGAAAAAAGTCTTTCTTAAACGGAATTTCTTTTAACAGCATCGAACTCTTATACAGGTATACGATCAGGCTTCTAGATTTTTCTTTTTCTTGTTGTAGATTCCTTTCATTTTTCTTCTTTTCTCTCTCTTTGAGGTAAAACGTTGTAAAAGCGAAAGAATTCTCAGCACGAACCAAACTGCAAGTACCAACAATTACGTACGAGATGACATATTTCAACTTTGTGTGTTGGCCATTAGTTGTATTAGTTAGTGGTACGGTTTCTTTTAGTAGAATTGTTTTATTATTTCTATTATTTGTGCCCTTGTTCTTATAAACAGGCAGTTTTCCGCCCTATTGGCTATTTCTATTTGCTATACTGAGTTTATCCTTCGTCAATCAATTGGCAATCTTATACAAAGAATATCTTCTTAATAAACAGACTGCTTCTCTATATTATTATCAGTATTTTGCATTAGATTTTCTTCTCTTCTAATCTTTATAAACCACGAAACGGATTTTAATACATTACGCTAAAAGTAAAGTGAGAAGAACAAACAAATAAGCTCTTATATTGATATCTTTGATTTACACGAGCACTGCACATTCAAACTACTTTAACTTTAAATTAGCTCTCGTATGTGTCCCATCACTATTTGCGAAGCGAGACTGTAGCGGTGCGGTGTGCAGCTCGCTCGTCCCAAATTATTCACCTCGACTTTCTGACTGAGTGCATACTTCCTACTCACATTGTATCAAGTGTAGTGATGGGTGTAAACATTATGTTATATCGATAAATTGTAGACATCTTTCAAACTCAAAAATAAGTTTAAATTATACATCTGCAAAATACATGCTAGGGCTATCTCATGTCATGCTAAGTAGAAGGTCGCAGGTTCGATGCATGTTTGCTATTTTACAAACATGGTTTAGGTTTAACAACATGTATATACAACGCGTCGATTTCGCCCAATCCTTCTCACTGTACTAATGTAATGCCATCAATGACAGAAAGGCATTTGTCTAGAAGTGGAATCTTACAGGAGTTACTGGTTAAACTCCATTCAAAAGTCGATCTTATGTTCACAAAGAAAATAAATCCATTATAACCTATATATAATCCAAAATACCAAACCTGAACACCATAAAAAAACATCGACAAAATCTCTCAAACCAACCATCCATTCTATAAAACATACTCACCACTAACAGTATACCGATACATTCCCCTCCCTACTACACAAGGGTGGTAGAGGGGAGAGATACAAAGTTTCCTCGTGATTAGCAGACGTGCCTCGCCATGTCGCTCCGTCCCGACTACCTTTTATACGCAGTGTACACACATACGTACTGTGCATGGTGTAATACGGTGTTTTATAAGGCGTTGGTCTTATTGTTATCTAATGTATGGGTTGTTAAATAATATTAGAATTACAAATGAGTCCGAGAGCCAACCAAACTCGAGCAAATCAGCTTCTAATTCTAATATCTCTACTTCAAATCCTTTGTTACTTGTCTAAATGGGTTCTGCTTTCAAAAATTATAAAATAATATCCTAACTAATATTATAAATGCGAAAGTAACTCTGTCTGTCTGTTTGTTACCTTTTCACGGCTAAACTACTGAACCGATTGACTTGAAATTTGGTACAGGGGTAGCTTATTGTCCGGCAAAGAACATAGGCTACGTTTTATCCCGAAATTCCCACGGGATCGGGAACTACGCGGGTGTAACCGCGGGGCACAGCTAGTATTTAATAATTTGTTTAGTACCTCGGTTACTAAAATGTAAAACAATAACTCTATTTAAATTTAAAATCCACATCGTATTTTTCGAATACTACACACATCAAAAGTGTCTAGGGATCAAGCATTTTTATGCGGATTTCTTGAGATTGAGATGTGGCTTTGTAATAAATTTATGATTTTATAAATTTATATGGATCCTTTTTGGTGCATTTCATAATTTGAATCAGGAACTGTGAATCAAATTCGAGTAAAAGATGAAAATCAGCTGTCAATATTTTCCCTATAAAAACATACAACGCATTGAAGACATTATTAGTGCTACTGTTTCCCTACTACTGATTAAAACCAACGTTATTATGGAGCGGCGACGTCATTTAAGCAGGGAAGAAATGCTCAGAGCCGTGGGAATGATAGAAGCTGGTTCCCGGCAACGTACTGTGGCTTTAGCTCTGAATACAAGTCAGAGTGTTATCAGTCGACTTTGGACACGTTACCGAAGCACTGGTACCGTGGCTGAGCGCCATGGAGGACGGTATCGCTGCACCACACGGAGACAAGACCGATACATTCAAATCTTAACTCGAAGAGCTCCAACAATAACCGCCATGATGTTAGCCGTGCGGCTTCATCACTCTTCAGGGAACTTAATTAGCGACCAAACAGTCAGAAACCGCTTGCATGAAGTGAACCTTCATTCCCGAAGACCGCTACGGGTACCACCTATAGCAATGCACAATCGTAGGATTCGATATCAATGGGCTCTTGAACACAGAAATTGGGCAGAAGAACAATGGCGTTTCGTGTGCTTTTCTGATGAGTCTCGTTTTGGTATGAGACCGGATACAAGACGTATACGACACTGGAGAACCCCTGGACGCCAACAGCGATTAAAATCCTGCCAGGAAGTCCATCCTTATAGTGGTGGAACCATCATGGTATGGGCGGGTATTTGGATCGGCGGAAGAACTGAGTTGATTTGGATCAGAGGCAACCTCAACGCTCAAATTTATGCTGAGACGATTGTATCAGACGTCATCGTTCCTCTACAAGTGCAAATCGGTCCCTTATTTCAGTTAATGCATGATAATGCACGACCGCACACCGCAAGAGTTGTAAGACAGACTCTCGCCGCAGCTAACATCAATGTCCTGCCCTGGCCTGCTCAGTCGCCAGACTTGAACCCGATTGAGCATGCATGGGATATGCTACAGAGAAGAGCTCTGCCGAATATGGAGGGTATCCAGTCGCAAGAAGACCTTTTTTTGTTGTTGCAACGAACATGGGCGGCCATTCCACAGCGTGATTTGGATGAACTCATTTTGAGTATGCCAAACCGATGTTCTTGTGTTGTTAGTGTTCGCGGTAGAAACACGGATTATTAATTGTTTAAGTTACCCAATAAAATTTTAAAGAAAACTGTTATTTCAGTCTTTTTTCGAACTTTAATGTTAGTGGTTCAAATGTCAAAAATCCCTTTATTAGGAAAATGGCAAATTTCTTTATTAATGCAAAGGTGACTTGGTTTATCGTTACTGTGACAAACGAAAACACTTTATTTGATGAATCCTTAAAGAAAATTTTAATTAATATCAATCAGGAGAAAAGTTATTGCAAAAATATATGTTGATCCCTAGACACTTTTGATGTGTGTATTTCAAAATATACCTACTGGTTTTATTAAATTTAATCCTCTTTGTATATTTTTTTGCAATTCGTACAGTTTTAATTAAATATACAACATAGTTCAGTCCAACATATTCATACAAAACTATAACAGTACAATATTGACGTATCAATACTCTTTCTATTTCAATATTCGTTTGATATTTTCAAATGAAAACTTGCTTTGCCATCGTGTTTGGTGTGTGCGGATATTGGATATTTATTCAATAACAGCGAAATACTGACGGTGGGTGAGCGGTGTGACGGGCGGCCATTGACGAGTCAGTTGAACTGATCAGTCCGGACATAAAACTGTGCGTACCCAAGATATTATTCGAAGATACTACAAACTAGAGAGTGTAGTTTCTGGTATCTTCGAATAATATCTTGGGTTTAAAATCAACAATATTAGATAATACAGTGATTAAGTCCTTACTGTACTAATTGAAATAGTCGAAAGAGATGTCTCGATTCTGCAGTGGGGTCTTAGAAAACGATACCTTTTAGGTGGCCATTGACTTAAAACTGATCAGTCCAGACATAAAACTGCGTCATTCTAAAGTTTTAGGCCAACTAGACTTACCTACTGGAATTTGGAATCGCTCCGGTGATTGACGACCAAATTTGGATGGACGCCAGTTCAACTGATCAGTTCGACTGATTCGTCAATGGTCACGTTAACTGTGTAGTGATGACTTGACTGTACACTCCGTAATATGACATACTGTGATTCTTTAGGTTAGAAATTGACGTTTAAAGCAAAACGAAAATGTTTATTTTGGTATTAGAAAATACGCATTATTGATACTTTTATACATTTATCTCGAACATTTGCGTGGAATCGAATTTGCAACCCTTTCTTGTTTGACTCTTGAGTTTCAAAAGTAATTAGAAATATTTGAGTTATTGTTGAGTTTTAATTTATATTTTTTTTATTGTTTCAGGTAAGTTCGTATCGATAACTTTACTAGCCGATAGTGTAAGTCTTAACTATAATCATTATTAATCTGAGTAAAAACAATTACCTACTCTTAGAAAAATCTACAGGAAGGCTTTATGAAAAATAACAAAAGGAACGAGAATTATGTGAGTAAAACAACGAAGCGTCTAAAATCGACCAAAAATTTTGAAATTCCGATCACAAAAATGAAATTTTCCTGATTTTTACTCCACACCGATTAACTGATCCGTAAATATATCGATAACGTTGACATCACTAGCGTGAAGAGTAACCGGTAACCATCAGTCGGTGCGCCAGTGTTGTGTTTAATGATATGAGAGTTTGTAGTGATGGGACACGGTTTATCGATATTGCTATTTTTTATATTAAGAATATGTTAAACATATTTTTATTATATAAGCATATTAATTATTGCTCATAGCTGTTGAGCTATAAGTAAACTGTTAGCTTTAGCTAATTGCATTTAACTCGTGATAAAAGTTAAGCGACTACGTAGTGGGAGAATTTCCTTTCCTACTTACAAATAAACTAGGAAATTCTACAATACATAATTAATTGTAGTAGCATGGTCCTGTAACATTCCATCGCAAATACCTCTCACTGATAATATAAGTACAAAGAGACATAAATAATAATAAGCAATTCATTAAAAATACATTTCGATACATAAATCGATAATCAGTCGGTTGTAACGCTCTCCGGTCCATCAGTTATGGATTCGAGCCAGTTTCAATGGCACAGCGTAAGTATATCAGTGTGTGTACTCCTTATAGTGTATCGTAACAAAATAATTCTATACTTAGGTCTTAACGTGGTTATTGTTAGTCTTACTAATGTTATATCTTTCTGAGGTCATCCGTGAATTCACCAATGGGTTCCAACGGAAGACCAGCGTCAATTTTATCAACTGGCAACATGCTGAGCTAGAACCCTTTGTGACAATTGTCATTAATATTACTTAGTTTATAAGATAATACTGTGTGTCACAATAAAACTTTTTCATTTAATTTCATAAAGTTCCCAATCTCTGGAAAATTATAATTAGAATTAAAACTTATTAATAGAATATAGATAATCCATCTTTCTATTAGTGAAAACCATTACTAAATTCCTTTCAATAGTTTCTGAAATGATCCTTTACAAAGACAGGAGTTAACGCGAATCAAACCACGGTTCACAGCTAGTAAGAAATAAAGTATTAAATTGTATATTTGAAAATGCGCTTCCATTATTCAAAGGACGAATCTCATGAACGTCAATTGCCTTTCAAAATAAATATAAACCCGCAAGAGTGAATGAACCGCCGTAATTTGAGTTAAACTGTGACCACAATCGGATATTTATCGGTGAGTCTATTTAAAACTCGACCGCGGCAAGTCACAGTGTGGTAAAAACAGTATGTTTACTTGTCTCTTTATTTTAAAAGCATGAAAGCATGTGCTGGATAATACTGTCATATCTTAAACAGCAGTTTGTGTATAGACTAAAACAAAAAAATAACACACGTTCGATGCTGTTTTATGCGTAAGGTAGCCGACGAAACATCGCTAAAAACAAAGAAAAATATTCAACACAAATATTTATGTAGCACGACCACGACTCCCAAACCGAGCCTTTATTTGGCCGTCCGTCAAAGAAACCACTCAGCCAATTGAGTCGTTATACTTGTAAGTCTCTGTCACATCACAACGACCAAAAGTTAATTATAACGCAATTATAAATGAATCTGTAACATGTCGACGCACAATAAATACACAATGAGCAGGCAGATGTCTGACGGATTCAATTTGAAATAATCAACATTGATCGGTTATTGGACGGCACATGTCAACATCAAATTGAACTCTGATTTATTAATTTGTACTCAATTTATGAACGTCCGCGCCCCAATTATTGGAAATTGTTTTGTTACCAACTCTCTGTTTGCTCCCGGCTTCCATTTTAATTAATGTTTACACGGAAATCATTCGTTTTGGTAATTGAATTGCTATTTTGTTCATAAATATGATAACATTCTTATATAGGTAGATTGCGAGACTATAAAATCAATATGATGAGAACAAAAGGGTGACATGATGTACTGTATGTACTGTGACGTCGGAGTCTGCCGGTCGGCCGCCGCGGGCCGAATCTCATTTTTATTAGGGAAGTAATGTGGAAAGAGTGGAAATGACACTGCACCACGGACTTCCGACCCCTGCGCGCTTATACAGGTGTCTGTTCACGTCAAATACTCACAATCAACCTTAATACTAGAGATATAGAGCACATTTTCCCATGTTAATGTATTGACGTGTAGGCGCATGCTCGGTAAATCAGACGCTTTGGCCGTGTCAGTCGGGCGTCATACGCGATAGTGTACGCGCGTCCTCCGCTCGCGTCCGCCCATCGCGACTCGCAACTAGTGATGTGTATCCAGTATCGATACATTCTGTTTACGGATTATGTTTAATATTGTTAAGTGGTGTGTGCTTTGCTAATGGGTTTCTGCCGAAGTGTGTTTGTGTTGGTTTCCCTTTGTGATTATTATTTTACGGATCGGATCAGAGTAATTTAGTAGAGTATACTATAGATAGATGTTTTATGCGATGATATTTATGAATTACGGTAGTAAAATGTTTAAATAAAAATATGATAAAGTACCAGGCGGTCATAGAGGCGAGACGGTGCGCGGAGTGGCTCGGGCCCGCAGACGATCGCGCGCGCTACAGTTTATGTTTTAATAATGGCGGTATTAGCGGCGGGGTGGCAATCTGACCGGCGACTACTGACACCATATTACGCCCACTTTTCCGGGACATTCCTGCGACGACACCGCTTTGTCTCTCACTCAGTTTCAACAATCGTAAAACGGTCTTTACTTACGAACGAGCGCCCGAATGAAATACGATTTGTTGATACGATCGTGTATTTATAGGCGGGACGTTTTGCGGGAACGATTTTGCGACACTCGTCGTTTTAATGTCAATTTTAGGCGCGAAATGTTGTGCGGTGTTTGATGTTTTGTTTATAACGTTGTAAATACAAGAGTTGTGGTACGTTAACGGCGTTTAACTGCTTTCGAGAAATGTTTACGTTTCAATTTAATGGTATTAGTATCGTTTGAAATGTTTAGCTTTGTCATGTGCTGTGATGTGTTACTAGTTTTAATTACTTTCAATTTAGAACACATTGTCTTAGTTGTTTTAGATCTTTCATTGGGTTTTCTCTTGTCAATCCAATTTTATTAATAACATTGACTAACAATGAACTTATTTATAATATTAAAAAATAATATTATCTCTGTCCTCCATTTTCCATAAATGATGGCCATCTTACGTATATCCATAATTATACAAAACATTTTTCCTTAAGTCCCGGGAGTCCCGATCCGAGATACAATGACGTGTTGAATAATTTATTTTAATAATGTTACTTAAGTACTTGAAATGCCACTGAACGTAGAGTTCATAATAAGTGTGGGAGTACCACAGGGAGATTGGTTAGCACCTACTCTGTTTAGTATCTATATAGAAGACATAGTTTATAATTATCATGGATATTGTAGCATTCAATCAATACATTCATTCAGTTTTTTTAATTACACAATCATTGTATCATCTTATTATAACTTAATCACACTTGTATCGAAAAAAAACCTTCGTGTTTTACTCAAATATTCACCTCGTACGGGAAAGGAACCCGCAACCCAGTCTTTAAAATCTACCAATACTTCATCAAAACTGTTCTCAAATTATAGAAGTAAATAGTATTACTACCAACATTGTTAGTCTAAATCTCTCTTACAAAACTCGCAATATCCATTTAAGTCCTTAATCCAGCTCTGAACGCTGCGAAGTCTCCCCTCACTACTCGTGTTTGTAAATACATTCGCAGACAGCGCAATTAAGCGGTTCCATTGCTATACCCACGGATTCACACTCCGATACCTGCAGCGCTTTAGTAGCTGGATTGTCCGCCTCAGTTACCTGCCGCGCACCCTCAGCGCTTTATTCGCTAGATTGTCCGGCTCTCACAGGGATTCGGGATCGGTTCAGACTACTGTTGACTTGCCAATTATAGTGGAACTTATTTGCTTCCAAGTTTAGGCGGGGATTAGGGGATTGCTTTTACGGAGTTGGAATTGATTGGTGATCTTTGACGTTTGTTTACTGTCTTTTGTTTTTGACATCTAGCAATTCTACAAATTGCTATTTGATGATGACTATTTGAAATGAGTACTAGGCAAATAATTGGTCTTATACATTATGAGTCACATATGTACCGAAATTCATCTCAATTGGTACAATAGTTTTGGCATGATTGATGTACAAATATACTCATTTATAATGTCTAATTATTAGTAAAAATAGCGTTACTAAATCTGCTGAAACGAGAATATCCATAATCTCCTTATTTTAAAATGCTCTTGAAAAAACATTTACTTATTAAAGATATTAAAAGCGATCGTTAGATACGGCTGTTTGAGTATCTCTCAAATCTTCTCCGTACTTGAATTAATGAGGTAGAAAATTATTAACTTGAGAAGGTAATCTGGTGATGATATTATTAAGTAATTCATTATTTCATTTACAAATTTGTAATCGTATTGGACTTGTGTTTATTATTCCATAACTCTTATAGAGACTAGAGTAATGTTGGGTAATGAAAGATGTACTTGGGATTAAAATTTAATGCATAACCATGCCTTGTGTAGCAATTTCACTCGCATCACTTCAGTTGGTTTTTCATAATATTCTTTTAGCTTCATTACTGGGACAAAAGAAAATGCAAATCGGTTAAATTATTGATTACCGCAATATTGCTAAACTAACCACACAAAAAATATTAAATATTTTCATATACATAGGCAGAGATTTTCGTATAGACAATGTCAAAACTAAGATTGTTTCATACAAATACATTATTGATCATAATACCAGACAATCCCCACAACTGTTTACACCTGGCGCGTTCACAATAACACCGAAGCTCATCGCGTCACGACTACACTCTTTACACTAGCATTGCCTTCGATTGGTGCCTTTATGACTTTTTGTGCGTGCCAGTCGCGCGGTGTTTGTTAATTTGCCACCGTCAACCGTTGCTTCGCCCTCCCTTACATCGTCCCCTTCACGCCTCCCAGTACACCCCCCTACCCTCCCCCCACTAGAGCTTAGGGGCGTGCCTGTTGCGTTTACTTTGTGCTTCGTACAGTCACTAGACTAGGTTCTAGTATTAGTTATATCTGATGTTTGGGGGTGTACTGTGTACTACAAGTTTGCTGGTAAATTTATTGATATTGAAGATTCAATGCTCGTACAGTTTTATTCTAGTTGGCGTTTTGTTTTGGTGTCGGAATGCTTTGCGTTGATGGTATCTGTTTAAATTATGTTGAGGGATTTTGATTTTGATTTCTTTACAATTTGTAATTGAGTTTTTAAGAATATTGTCTCTGATTCTGGGTTTTGTAACAACTAATATAATTGATAAATCTAGATCATGATAGTAAAATCCACATACAAATCCGTTAAGTGATACTCGAGATTACGACGGAAGTCCTTCCAAAATATGTACTTTCTAATTATATTTAACTAGAAACGAGCAATTCTTTAATAAAAAAAAATGCATATCTCAAAGCCGGAACACGTTTGGCATTCATGAAAATATTAAAGAGTAATGAATTCGTAACCCAACAAATTATACAGACACAGAAAACGTCCACAGCTCCAAATCCAGACAGCACGAACCTAACTAATAATTATTTAACATTTTATGCAACGCGGCACCTCCACGACCGCTGCATTCGAGCACTCGTAAGTGTATTACGGTTTAGTAATAATTTAAAAGGGTAGCCCCCGGTAAACTACTTAGCTCATCGGGGGACTAGGGGGAGTTGGGTCTCTTTTTGCCAACTCCACAGTAATAAGTTGAAGATTTCATTAACTAGTCCGTGGCCCCCGTGGCCCGTGGGTTGGACTAAACTGAGCTGTTTAAAGGATGTTTTAATGCCTCCTAAATGGGTTGTCTTTTACTCTTTTTATTTTAATTGTGGACTTGGTACCAAGGTCTGGAATTTTCTCGAATGTTCCATTGTTTTTGGGTTTTAAGTAATGTTTTCTTTGCTATTTACTTTTCTAGTTCATATTTAATTTAGTGTTGTATCAATTGTTACTTTGTTTTTAGTATATTGTCTAGCTACAATTTCTGAGATATCTATATCAACCGTTTTTCCTCTAATAATATTTAATCATCTAATAACTCTGATTCATTACTGAAACTTTCACAAAGGATTACTTCCACTTTTCAAAGAAAAGATAAAAGCCAATATTCAGTTACATAATTTCATTCCTTCTCCTTTGTGCCTCTTTGTCCTTATTGAATCCTTCAATCAAAAGTTAGCTTAATTTAATTAATATAAACATTCTCATCTTTCTCATTATAATTAATATTAGAGACATTGCCAAACAATTGTGGATTCGATTTCCGTGCGAGGTATATTTGTGTTATCTACAATATTATCTCGATCTATATGTGTCATATGAATGTCTGTGTGTGTAGTTTCTGATACACTACCTAGATCGTCATCATCGTATCAGCTGCGATTTTTCGTCCACTACTGAACATAGGCCTCCCCCATCGCCCGATCACATGACCTCTGCATACAAAGACTCCCCACGACCCTTATTAGATCGCCTGATACCCTAGATATAACTAGCAAATCTAGTCAAACATCAGTCGGTATACGAAGATAATATTACTATATTTCCAATAACATCTCCGAATACACTTTCATTGTTATTAACATCAAAAAGGTACATCAAATGCTACTTCAAAGAGAGTATTGAATATGGGAGAAATATCAATATCGGGATACAGGAATATCGATTCTACATATAGGTACATAGATATAGAGATGTGTATTTGAGTACCGACCTCCGCCTTTGTGGATAAATTTTAAATCCTCGTGTATCTATGAAACTATTGTTCGGCTTTTTGTTTTATTTCGTTTTGGATTCAGTTCGGTTCTATAGGCTCGCTCTCGCGTTGTGTTTTCAATTTTATTATTTCCATTTATTGTAAAAATGGTGGTCTCGTTTTTTGATGTTTATTCAATACTAGCGTGACTGACAGATGATGCGAAAATATCTATAGAGGATAGTACTTTTTTTGTGTTTGGTTTTCTAAATAGGTCAATATTTTCAATTAGTTTTTCCATAACTTTATTTGTACTTTTACGAATATACTAATCATCATTCTCGTGATCACGGTCACTGTAATAATGAAAATGTCTCAAGAATTCTATTGTTCTATTTTCATTACTCGAATACGCAATGAAGACCATATATTAAGTTCGTTAAAGTTTAAAAACAGTTATTACTAATATTTCAAGGCCAAAAAAACAATCCAACCGTTTCTCTTTTTGTGGGGTTAGCAAGACGTTTAGCAATTATTATTTAAGAAATCTTAATTCCATGACGTTTACTACATATAAATGAAATCTTATTCATTAATGTAATCGTGGCAGTTAATTTACCATACTTAATTGATTATCCCGAGTATAAAGCCTCTTGTTGCTTATCATCTCAAATTGGTCCGCCATTATCAAATCTGCCGCCGGTGGCTCTTGAACCGCTCCGGATAAAAATAGACACACTTCACCCGGATTTAACGTTTTAGTCCTTTTTATTGATTTAGCCTTTTGGCATATTAGAATGTTTATCACTTTTGCATTGAGGTTTTTCATTGTTTTGAGTGATTGTATTTCATTTCGAATTATGTGTATCAGAATTATGTACAACTTTTTTAAATAGTTTAATGACACAGGTCTCAATAGCCAAGTGGTGTGGTAGACCCTGCCTGTTATGTCAATGATCCACTCAAAGCAACATATTTGCAAATATTGCTTTTTTATTTGCTAATTCCTCGTAATTCTGATATAAATTTAAATCATTGACGAAGCATAATTGAATTATACTTAGAAAGCTTACCCACAGACTCAAGTATTCAAGTAATTACATTAATATAAATTCATTCAACCGAAGGTAATCTCTTAAAATCTGGTTCAAATGTTATTAAAAAAACATTTCCAGATTGAATTAATTGGTTCATCCATTTTATTTCTCGTTTCGTATTAACGTGTAGCACCTGCCTCGGTCAAAGCGATTCCAATTATATCACAGTTGTAATTGAGTGCCTTTTTCAATACAAACTCACCTTTTGATACATTAAAATATTTCGATATATCAAAGAGACCTACTATTTTATATTATTTATTATTTTATAATAGCAGCGCCCCGTGGTTTTACCCGCGTATTTCCCGCTCCCGTGAAAATGCGGGGATGAAATTATGCTAAAACTTTTCTCTTGAATCACTCTATCTATTTAAAAAACCAATTCAAAATCCGTTGCGTAGTTTTAAAAATTTAAGCATACACAGGGACAGACAGCGACAGCGGCTTTGTTTTATACTATGTAGTGATTATTTTATAATATTTTCGTGGCAGCAGTTTTGTGAAATAATACTTTTCAGCGGAATCAGAAGAGTGCTTCTCAAAAATAAATATTACATTTGTCTTTGTTCGGTGAAAGAGTTCGCGGAATTATGTTTTATTACAGTTTATTCATGGATCAATGGACTGGAAATAATTACTTACTTATTTTATGTGAAAATATTCCATAATTTAATATAGACTTTTAATGAGATCGTGGAAAACCGCTTTCCAGATTGAAATCTGAGGAAAACATGGCGGTTGATCTTTAGAGAGATTTTTCCGGGTCAATAGTTCTATAGATTTATTTGTAGAGACAAACAAAATAATATAAGTCTTGATTTTGTTTCTTTTTACCAGATTATGCAAGGAGGATTATGTTTTTCGACTAATGTATAAGTAATTTAATATGAGTAGTGGATTTTTTGTACGGATAGTTTTGATTCTCTTTAAAAGCACGATTTTATGTTAAAATTTTCACGAGATCAGGATATGCAATGTAATCAAAACCGCAATGTAATTAAAATACAGATTCATAGATACACGTCAGTCGATGTAATAAAATATGAATGTTACATAAATGACAGTGCCCGTTGGTCAGTATTGGCAGGTATATTAATATCTGTTTCAATTAATAAATACGAGAGAAGCCCCGCGGCGCTGCCATCAATTAGTCCCACATATCGATATTTCCGTCTCGCTTCCCCGCGCTAGTTTAATTATGTACGGGTTCCAATCGAAACGTCCAGACACCGCCAATATAAACAACACAATATATCGATAAAATTTGTTTTTTATCGATACATCATGCACCCGTCACTAAAACGAAAGGCAATTTGTTTTCAGTTTTTCAAAGTAAAAAAATGTTAACGTCCAAAAATTGAACGTCAAAAGGGAATAGGAAAATGTACAGTGCGTCGTGCGGACTCGGCTAGTGTTGTGTGTGCTAGTGATGTGCTTGTGCGCGTAGTGGGTGACCATGGATTATAGGGCGCCGCACCCCCTGGTGAACGCGGGGACGCCGCCCTACTACCCACATCCAGGTAAATTATATTATAATATTGTGTACTTTAAATTAGTGAACGTCTTCCGTTTGTATTCAAATAGTGAAATGTACTTGATGGAAGTAAATATAAATACATATCGATAATACTATAGATTCCACAAATAGACTAAAATAATTGCTATAAGTCTGTGAGTGAGAGTCTCAAGACACTCGGTTGCAGGGCAAAAGGTGTTCTTGCTATTGATATTAGATTCTAGTAGTAAATTTACAATATATGGTAATTATAATTTTGTTGCTCCATGCGTATAGGTGAACTTTAAGCCAAGCCATATTTTAAAAGGATATTGATAAAATAAAAAGTACTCTTAATTGGATTGGATATGTTACTAAAAATATCGATAAAAATTCCATCGACATATCGATAAAAGCACTCGCATCACTAAACTATATTGGTAGCTTTGTGCCATCGGTATTGAGTTATGTATTTTACTTACCTTTCATGTATACAGTTTATATACATACACTCGTACTATGTAATCGTTTCAGTCCGGGAATGTACTGAATTTTCAGTGAAAACTTTGTTTACTGCATACATGTAATACAGCTACATAACTACATGCATAATGCACACACAGACGTATGTTTGTAGCTGTAGTTGATATGTTGTTTTGTTTGTAGTTGATATTACATTATTAATATAGAGTAGCAGCGTTTGTTTTCAAATAAATTATATTATAATGTCGAAGCTATTGCTTGTGATCTGTACTGTTAAGCAACGTCTGGGACTGACATAACGGTGATGGGTGGTCGTTACCGATGTGGTTTTTAAAGCACAATGTCTAAGGACCCCAGTTAGAGGCCCCAAGTTTTTTTACAAGAAATACAGTAATTTTGTTATGTGTAATAAAGTAAAACACAAACGTATATAAGTACCAAAACATAATTTTTTAAATCTGATTTACCCAAGAAAAATATACGAGTACATTAAAAGGGTCCCACGTATTAAAATACCGTCAGTCTGGTATGCCCCGCTGTTTGGTGACGGCGGTCGTCACGGCAAGCCACTTCATTACCCGGCTAATTATGACGGCCGGCGACTTATTAATGAGGTAACACTGGTTAATGGCGAGTCGGTACTTCGAAGTAGGATAATTTAGGCTAGGTTTTTGGTTAAGGCTAAATTAGCCTAGGTTTTAGGAGCCTAGGTGCTAGGAATATTTTTTTGACAGGATTATTAAAAAGAAACATTTATTGCTACATTAATATTACACTATTAATATTTTATGTTGTTGAAAGTCTTGTAACAACTAGGTCATTTAATTAACATTTGGTTTTAGTAAAAGGTTGAATTAGCCTGGGTAATTAGTCAAGAACGTGACTGTTAATGAATATTCTTCATATCTAAAGTAAACGTTACAACGTACTTAGTGGAATTTACCAGCTTAGCTCCCATCTTTGCGTGGAAAAGTTTAAACATGTTATACCGTCTCGATCCGAGTTGTTATAATACCTAACATCATAGACAGTCGTTACGGGTACTTAGAGCCTAAAATCTTAACAGTTGGTGTTACTAAAAATATCGCACTACACAAACGAGAAAAGGTCTAATCCTAGAAAACTTTCCGCTTACAAAGTACAATACAAACCAGCTGTACTCATATCTAAATAACTATACTTCACATACAAAAAATACGTCATTCCTCCCAAAAATCCGTGATATCTCTGTAAACATATAACCCCCCTAATACGGTACCCACTTGTTATACCGACACACATCGTCAGTTCAACGCACCGTGTAATGGTACGTCGCAGTTTATGGCCACCCTGTGCTGTATAGGGGCTGCGCGCGCATGCGGCCCGCGCCTTGAGTGACGTGGGGGTATAGTGTCAGCGGAGCGGGTTGGGTGTGGTGTGAGGTAGGAGCGTTGGCGGTTTGATGGGTTGGAAGTAGATTAGAGAGTAAAAAGGTTATTCCTTCATTTAAAAGCGTTGCTCTTGTAGGCCATCTGCTGCTATTCGATGCACCTTCTTTCACGCAAAAAGGTTACTAAGCCCTTAAAGTTGACAACTGATCCGCAAGCCAGTTTTTGTGTGGGCCAGATTTCCTATAATGCGATATAACAATCCTGTTAAACCACAAAAAAGTATTCATTCATACAAGGATACATTCTTCGCGTGGGTTTACCATTCATACGCCTACACCACACTACACAAACATTACTACCACTTCATGTCTTTCCACACCGCTGTGTGTGTGACCAAACCTCGCTGAGTGCTCTGTGGGCGATCCGTGCGGTTGATACTGAGCCCGCTAGGGGTCACTCCTCACACAAATGATCTCTCAACTGAGTGTCGTGTGTGAAAGTGTTAAGGATGAGGTGTAGGGGTTTGTTTCCTGCGTACTGAGAGTCATTTTATATCAAAACATATGTATGTCTTTATGGCCTTGTCTGTTTGTTTTTTATTTATTTCGCAAATGAATAGGTAGTTTTGTCCATTGCTTAGTACATAGTACAAGCTTCGCTTCGTTTGAGACTAGGTGGCGATGTGTGATGTCCGGATTACTATTATTGAATAAAACCGTATTTAATCCACTGTCTATTTAAAAAGGTCCAATCATACGTATGACAACCATGATTATGATACACAGATGCCGCGTCTATTTTTTACACTATGAAACCACACACCAATTATAACTGCTGTCTATCCCAACTGTTACCACCAGGTGTTGCCAACCCTAGGCACACGACGCGATCGGCTCGGAAACGAGCGTCGGATTGTCGCCCCACCAATTACCGCCCGACTGTATCCGTCCGCGTGGAGCACCCCTTAGACTCCTACTCGACTGTTACGTACCGTACACACTACGCGGTGGTTGAGACGTTTGCGACGCACCGTAGTCACTACGCGGTAAGACGCAGCTTTATGACGTAAGTGCCCCGCGGTTTTCTCAGCGGGGGCGCTGCTGCTTACGTCTTAATAACTACGCGTGTCAAGCCGTTCAGTGGCTTGGACTGTGTTGATCAGTCAGTCAGAAACGGTTGCCTCTTGTAGGCAAAACTATACTCTCGTCCCCGTAAATCCCAATCCCATTTTGGAATAAAAAATCCGTACAAACTTATTATCATATTTTGATAAACTGATGTACTGGACCATATATTTATTGACAAATCTTTTATATTACAAAAGTTTCACTACTTTACAATCGGTCAAATAATATATTGGTACAAATTGGTAAAACTAACTCAATCTAATACTACTTCAGCACCCCCGTCCACTCGACAAAGTAACAAGGATTCCATTAGGTGGCAGTCGATCGTACAAACGTATCGTGTACACTCGCCCTAACTCGACAAGACAGACCCCCATTGTGCCAGATTATCAGTGATTGCTCTCCGTGAATTTGTTGATATCTACGACGCCTGGGGTGACAGCGTTTGGAGTAAAGAATGACAGGTTATTAGCGGATGTATTAATATGTAGATCGGGTCGGATTGTTGCTGGGTCAGATGTGATTATTATTGGATCGGTTGGATTGTAAATGGATCAGATTTGATTATGAATGGATCAAATCTGATCGTTATCGTGATGGAAGGTTGGTTTTTGATTGTGTTCTAACGTATTTTTAATGGAAATGATAGCAGTGTGTTGTGGAGGATTTAATTTTTTTTTAATTGGAAGAATTGTATAAATGCACAAAGACAGCAGAGACCGGAAATACAATTTCTATTAACATTAATAATGTACAAATAATATAACAGTGTTTCCTCATAACAGTATTATCAAAAGATCAGGATGCGGAACAAACGCGTGATGTCACTTGATTAGAGCCGACCCGGTGCGGTGTGGGGTTAAAGTCCCAGAAACACCGGGAATCATGCACACCCGACACGGGCCGGATAACCGTATGAAATGGCATGGATGTCCTTATCCGCGGATCTAAGAGGGCGATATAAAAATCTGCCTCCCTCCCCCCACTGAATCTCCCAGTGAGAGCCGGCGGGGGGCGCGCGGGGCGGGGGCAGGGACCTGAGGAATGGCGCGGTGTCGAGATTGTTTGCCGCATCGCTTGATATTCCTGGAAGCGTTTTCCATCACGTTGTTTATAATTCAATCAAGTTACAAGCTCTATTTCTGGCATCAGAGGCATTATGGTAATTGTACATTTCCCCCGTTTTGTTTCAGACTCCGATGAAAGCATTTACATTGTTAATGAAATTATTTTACATAATTTCGCTAACAAGTATAGGTATAACGTTACTTAAACATTGTTAACTGTTCGGCTACATTAAATAAATAGAGTGGTGCGTGCGTGTCGATCGATGATGTCAAATTATAATCAAATTGCCAAATGACACGTACACAGTACAGACGCGTCACTTGTTTGACAGCTGTCAGCGGCGTGCCTACCGCCCGCCCCCGCGCCCCCACAGCGCGCGCCCGCCGCGCTGCACGTACATGTTTTAATTAAAATTGGAAGCGGCACACTCGTCTGCCGCCCATATTATCGACACTCATAACATTCATACCGACAAATATACACTTTACCACACAAAGAATAAAGCGTATAATAAATAACAAAATTCGACTCTAACAGTCTACGCCGCAAATCACGTATAGCCTCAACAAACAACCCCGTGGAAATCACGATGGAATCCCCGTGTCGAAGTAAATTACACTTTATTGCCATCGTGAATGAGTCCACTTTGGTGGGAGGGTGAGGCGGTACGTGAGGCGCCCAAATGGAAATTGATTCGGCTCAAAGCGTAAGGTCGGCAGTGGGGGCGTAGCGGGCCAGTGTACGGTGACCCCGGACGGATGGCGGGCTTGTTCCGCGGATAGAGGTGTCGGGGGTCGCGTTACGGCGGCGGTCTGTCCTGTAGCCGCGCACTTGTTCCCTTTCGGAGGTGGCGTCGAAATCGCTCCCCGAGTGGCGTGGGTATACGATTACTAACTGTAATCGCCTTGATCCCAATGAAGTTGGTAACAGAGTGCCGAGGCCCGCCACAGAGCGAGCGCGCGCAGAGCGGACACACACATTAGTACTGACATTTGTTTTTATACCCACACACGCCGCGTCCTAATTGAAACGATTACATTAATGTTTGTTTACCGGGCGCGGGCGGTGCTCGTAATGAATGGCACTTACCGCTGATTCGAATGGAGCGTGCACTCCTTTTATGGTTTATTTGAATTTATTGTTATCTTTAAATAGGTCTTTGTGGTTGATGATGTAGAAATGCTATTAAAAAGTGTGCTATTGCTTAACATTGCACTAATGTACTATTGCATTATTAGTGCATCCTTAATTACTGTTCCTTAATTATCTCGTAATAAATTAACCTTATTATACATATGCTTACTATAATAGCTCCTGACAGTTAAACACATCATCATCATTAGCTCATATTATGTTCCCACCGAGGGACTCGACCTTACCCTGAATTAGAGTGCAAAACTATCCAGCAGTCCTACACCCAACACTCTTTCTAAACATTACTGTCTCTCCCACAATACGTCAGTCCTCAGTGAAGCACCACATCATACGTCCCCATCCACGTCCAGTCTGTGCCTATCTCTCTCACCACGTCTCTCCTCAGTGAGGCACCACAGTAGTAGTCACTGTCCGCATCCTATCTGCACTACTTACTCGGTGGCTGTGTAGGTTGTCAGGGGTGGCGCGCGCCGCCGCTCCGCTGTAATGGAAATCCGCAGACGGTAGTGATGGGTGGTGTAATGTGTAGACTTACAGCGAGTTGGTTGATTATGGATGTAAGAAGTTGTAGGGTAGGCCACATACATGTAAGTAGTATCGGACCCGATGTCAAAGGCTTTAGACAAAACGCATGGAAATTAAGTGCTATTTATAACACACGGTATGTCGTGGGTCGGACTTCGACAAATTAGACTATGTCTAGCCTACATTGTTCGTATAGAGACCATCAGCATTCGTTTACCAAAAAAGTTTTGCTTGGCTTAGGAGTAGTCGACAATTTTTTTTTCAATTGTTGCCATTTTCACCGGTGTTGTATCCTAAAACTTTGGTATACTATAACTATTCCGTGTATACCAAAAATTGTACGTCCATACATTTATTCATTCTCTTCAGCTCCCAACTTGCGCCCGTCCTCATTTCAATACACACACCCCCTGTTGCCCCCACCCCACTCCTACACAGTTTTGCTAACATATGTAACAAACATACAATATTTATTGCCAAATATATGTATTTATTTGCTCAAACAAATCATATTTTGTTTTTATCAGCTAAAGAGATGGACATCGATTTGTTTTGATTGGGTTTGGGTAAGTACTTGTAAGTGAGCAGTTTACTGTGATTAGACATCGCTAGGGGTGCTTTGAGCATGGTTTGATATTGTGTTAAACCAGCTGTTAGACTTTTGAGGGTTTTACTTGAAACGAATGTCGATAATGTTAGTAGAACAAGCGAGTCCTCAGCTTCGTGTTATAGCAAATGTATAGCTTTCTCTCATAGTGACTGTAGAATGATCTAGAAATCCAAAAGAACTTCCCTTTAGAAAAAAGTACGTATAAAAATAGCTTTAAAATTACACACTTCAAATTATCCACCACAACATCTCATATAATCATAAACACCATCACAGCATACAAAATAAAAAACCTATTTTTAGCCCTCCCACCCCCTCGACTACATAAAAGTTAAAAAAGCTCATAAAAAGTCCGTAAAAGCTCCGTTGACGTTTGATTGGAAACACATGTGACGCGATATCACGTCAAAATGGGAATAAACACGTAAATTGACTCGTAAATTAACCGTAACTGTAGTTTTAATTATCAGTTTGAGTTCATCTAGTATGGGACTAATTTTGGACGCGAAAGTACTTAATTGGTTTGTTGAAGTGGAAAATGCTATACCTATTTTGTTATTAGTCTTGGTTTGTAAATCTTAAGTAAAGAGATTGAGGGGAATCAAAAAAGGGGGGGGTTCCCAATTTATCGCGATATTTTTTTATACATGTTTACCGATTATTTGTAGGTTTTCACTTCTTACCTTAATTACTTCATAATGTTACTAACTGTGCCTCGAGGTTTAACTATAGGTACTTATAAACTTCCCTCATTAAAATCCGTTGTGTAGTTTAGTAGATCTAAGCATACTAACTGCGAGAGCTTCATTGTTTCATAATTTAAACAACCACGCTTCCACCACCATAGATATATTGATATCTTTGATTTACACGAACACTACACATTGAAATAAAACACTTAAACGGATTTTTGTCGTGGTTATATTTTGTTTTACATTTTCTGACGTTTCGGATTCTTTACAGAACCCGTGATCACAGAAGACTAAGATGGAAGACGTCTGTACAAAGTAATGTAAAAAGATTACTACCTTCAATATTTTGAATATAATTTTAAATACATTGTGAATTTACCACAGATTCGGAAATACATCAGCCGAGAAGAATCTGCAAGAAACTCGGTCTGGTTTTTTTTTTTTTATATAATTTTTTTTTTAAATAAAATAAATTACAATGCACTTTAAAATCAATACAAAAAATTTTCAATTTGAAACGTTCCTATTCACGCATACAGAACTGACAGTATCTTGCGGTCTTGCAGTTGTTGGACGTGCTTTGGGTTTTAATTTGTTGATGATAGGATCCCAAGCAGGTGGTAGCTTCCAACCCTCTTCCCTATTGAAATTAGGATGTTTTTTAATTTCAATGGCCTCGCGTATCATCCTGGGTAGATATCTGTTTTCCTTAGCAAGGATTTGGGGTTCATCAAACCTTAGGTAATGGTTTGGTTTGTCCAGAGTGTGCTCGCAGACAGCAGACTTGTAGTCCCGTCTATTCTTGACATCAGCTATGTGTTCCTTGATCCGCGTTCCGATACTTCTTTTAGTTTGACCTATATAGGAGAGCCCGCAGTCACAATCAAGTTTGTAAACACCTGCTTCTTGAAGGGGTATGTGGTACTTGACAGGTCTTAGAAATTGGTTTATCTTCCTTGGCGGTTTGAAGTAGGTCTTGATGGACGCTCGCCTCAGGATGTTCCCAATTTTGTCCGTGACTCCTTTCAGGTATGGTAAGACAGCAGGTTGTCGCTCGACTGTCGCTGGTTTGTTGCGGCATCTGTGACGGGGGCGTGGTACTGGTAGTTTGTTGTCCCTCAGTACTCTCTTGACATGTTGAAGTTCGTCAGGCAGATGTTCTTTGTCACAGATGCCGTGTGCTCTCTGAAACAGGGATTGGCCCACGGTAGCTAACTGTTTTGGATGGTGGTGAGAGTCACCGTTAAGGTATTTATCCGTATGAGTTACTTTACGATACACAGTATGGCTCAACGATTGATTGGGATTTCTTTTAATTAAAATATCTAAGAAAGAGAGTGTTTTATTAGCCTCCAACTCCATAGTAAAGTTAATTTTAGGATGAATGGAGTTAAGATGTTCAAGAAAGGCAGAAACACAGTTGGAAGGGAGAATGGTGAAAGTATCATCTACGTACCGTTTATAGAACCGTGGTTTCACTGGGGCTGTGCTCAGCGCTCTGGCCTCAAAATCCTCCATGAAGATGTCGGCGACCACAGGCGATACAGGAGAGCCCATTGCCACACCATCAACTTGTACATAGAACTCCTCATTCCAGAGTAGGTAGCCAGATGTTAGGCAATGTTCCAGAAGTTCTGCATATTCTATAGGCATAGCTGAGTCACTCAATTTCCTTTTTACAATATCAATGCAGTCTTGTACCGGTAGGCAGGTGAAAAGAGACTGTACATCGAAGCTGACCATAGTTTCATCATCGGCAATATTGATGTCCTTAATATTACTAATGAAATGGTAAGAATCCTTCACAAAAGCATTTGTTTGTCCTCGTAGCGGCGAGAGTATTTTGGCTATATGTTGTGCCAATCTGTATGTTGGTGAATCGATTTGGCTCACGATAGGACGAAAGGGAGCATTATTTTTGTGTATTTTTGGTAATCCATACAATTTGGGCGGTTTGGCACAGCTGGGGATGAGGTGTTTGACGTCTAAACATAGTTTTTCCGAGTGTTTTTTAATTAGGTCCGAGGTTATTATATTAAAACAAAATATAACCACGACAAAAATCCGTTTAAGTGTTTTATTTCAATCACCATAGATATGTTTGCCGCACTAGTATTTATGACATAATAACATTCCAACTTTGAATGTAAACACACCAGTCTGCATCAATTGTCGCCTATAGAATCGAGTTATAACTACACGTCAAACACTATATAGACCCACGTCACATGATCGAATAACGTGATCATTATAGTGATGCGTGACAACCCTAGCCCAGACAGCCGTGAGCAGCGCGCGCCACTTGCCGTCCAATTAGAAACGCGCTACTCCGCTAGGGTTGTCGAAGCTCTAAAAGGGTGACGTCGGCAGAAAAGTTTGTTCACGGACACCAATTTGAGTTCACGCTGTGACGGGACCCAACCAACCGAATGTATTCGAAAGAGGGAGATGCAAGTTGTTAATGTAGTTGTGATATAGCGTCAATATTGACTTGAAAATGCTGTTAGTAGAAGCTTGGTAGGTTGCTAGATGCTGTATTATATGGGTATGGGTATGATGATCTGCCACGAATCTGCGTTTCGTATCTTCGAATAATATCTTGGGTTTGAATTTACCAATATTAGGAAAATGAGTCATTAAGTCCTTAATGTACTAATTGAATTCATCAGGGAAAGTGACTTCTCAGTTCTGCTGTGGGATCTTTCAAAACGATACCTTATAAGTTTCAGTCTTCAGTAATATAATCTATTTGAATGATTTGCTTTTTGTGGGATATAAATTTACAGAATCACAGACCGCGCTCACCATATTTTCAAACACAAACCTATAAATAACAGCTTTTAAACGCTCAACGCATACAAAATGTAACTATTACACACGAACATAAACCAAACCGCACAACACTTGGTTTTTACGAGCGGACACATTGATATTCAGATGTACTGCAACTGTGTCTCACTTATTAGCTTTAAGGATAAACCTGATTTAACTAAATCGGTTTTAATGCTGATCTTGAGATTAGAAAGTATTTACTAACGTTCCAGTACATGACTTGACCAAGTAATTCCAGAAGTTAAATAAAACTATGGATTGTTTCTCCTATGACACTACCACTATCACCTATAGTCCTATAACCTAAGAAATCTTCGACGCTGTTAAGGCAGAGTCTAGTGTTTTGTCAATAACCAAAAACTAATTGTACAATGATTCCTCGCCGCGTCTGTTGTCTCGTGTAGTCTATGGCGGAGGGTGACGTCGGTCGGGGGGTGACTTTGCAACTCAAATTAGCGCTTCAGACTGAATTAATTACCGCTCGCCGCTTCGGTGACAACCCTACAGCGACGGTAGGGTTGCCGCTCGGATTATAACTACGCAATTAATACTTTCAGGGTCCCGTTTGAGATTTTGAAAATTTGTTTTGTATTAATTAAAATGTTTTACGGCGCCGGCTTTTGTTTTGTCGTTTAATTTTGTTGTCTCGCGTTTTATTGTGATGTTGGATTGTTTGAGGGTTGTTGGTATTGATTGATTGGTTAATGCTTGTAGCGTCTCATTTTTATCTACCTTATATTTTCATATTTTTATGGACAGTGAAGACAGAATATCTTTCTCCAATATACAAGGTAATCTTCGTCTTCCACGTCTAAATTCAATAGCCTGGCGTCAAAATAAATACGATATTCCTTATTTTTCACAAAAACAAAGCTGAATGAACTTGATCCTTTCAAACATTTAAACCTTTAAGTGACCCACAAACTAAAACTTTAACTTCCAATAAACCTTACATTCACATCAGCAGCACATCTAACACTACACTACGCAGTTATCGCATACCATCATGATGTACAGTTGACCCCCGCGACCCGCTGCTCTGCCAATTGACCCCGTGATTACAGCGCGAGCGCTACATGCATCAGTGTTACGTGGTTGTAGATGTGATGTCATGTGGCGCCGTGCTGTAACGGGCTCATAGGGTATTGGTAGGGAGACTTTGTCGTGTACTTGTAAGGACACTGTACTTATTAGATAGTTTTTGCTAGATAAATACCTTTTTGGTCAAGTAGTCTTTGAGAAGATGTATGTTTGTTATTTTCCAAACATGTTTTGGTTTGAGTTACATGCTATGAGTAAGCATAGTAACTACGCCTTTTGTAATCGCTGTATTAATGTATAGAAGAGGCTTTTAGTCTGCACTTCGATCTCAATAATCATTAACTACATCATCTCATTATGTCCTTCTTATTGGATCATCCTGAGCAAATTCGTATTCTCGCTTGACCGCCTGACTAAAGATTTAAAAAAAAACATACACATTAAAGACTGAGTTATAAAATTATTTACTTTCATCTACACCACGAAACATAATCTCAATAATACTTCCCTAGAAACCCTTAGCTGGCTGATAAACAGTAATAGACCCGATTAGCCGGTCAGTGGCGACCGTCTCCATTTGACCCTTTAGATTAATGTGCCCCCAAGCATTAGCATCGCTCCCACTCGCCTCCGGGATCAATTGAATGATGCCACTCGAATTAATCGTATAACTACCTACTCGGTACTGTCTTCACAGTTAATGATACGTATTGTGGAAAGATTTGAACGGTTTTGATAGGTTTTGTGAGCAATTGAGTCAAATATGTTAACAATTTATTTATGTTCTTATTTCTTGCTACTGTCAATGATAAATATGGATGGTAAAGTTGTGAATTGTTTTGGATTCTAATTGTTAACATTTATGTGTCAGGGTGTGTATGAATATGTGTATCTGTAGTTTCTGATACTACTAGTAATGGTCCTAGTTAGGTGTCAGTTGCTTTAAGAAGCTTATAAACTGTCTATGTTATGGTTTTGAAAATAATAAAACGTTTTAAGATCTCTACCATACACTGGGATAGGAAATCCAGTATCGTGAGTGCCATATCAAATATGTATGCACTCAGTATCCGAGAACTTACATTTGTCTTTGTACAAATGCTTTATCCGGTCGGAAAAGGAACCTGAGTACTCTAACCCCTGAAGGAATTATTATTACATTTAAATGTTACGAAGCTGTCGATTTCGCTATAAATTCATTGTCGAAAATACATAATACATACATCAAACTCAAATCAAACAAAGTTATGAAAAAATCAACAAACTTTATTCAAGGGAGTCCCTAAATTTCCATTAATGGTAGCGTCAGCAACACATTGCGTGATTATACAGTTTTCCCATAACCAAGTACGTGTGAAACAACATACAGGGGTTGTAAACAATAGTACAGGACCGACCGTTTGGACTCGCACGCAAACCGGCGGAAAATTGTACCAGATGGAAAGTAACGTGTTGACTACTGGCATAATAGTAATAATATTGGAAGAAATAATTGAGGATGTTAATGATTATATAAACAATTTGAAAGCTATTATAAACGTGACGTATATTATTATTTTTATTGGAACCCGCTGTATCAATGTTATTGAATAGTTAACTGGTCAAACCGTTTTGGTTTATGTCAATAATTTTATATTGTGTTCTTATTTATGTACATAAAATTGTCGTTTCAAGCCTATCAATTGACTTAATGCATTCTCATTTTACGTACAACGTAAAGTTATTTGTGTTTAGTTTAAAATGTGTTTTATATGCAACAAAAAAAAAGAAAAGCAACAGAGAAAAGCATAAAAAATTTTCAAGAGAAAACTATATTTACGTTAAGTCATAATAAGCTTACAACTTTACCTTCTTTCCTTTTCTTCTTCTAACATTAACTAACATAATGTCTCTATCTTTCCAGGTGTGAGCGCGAATAAGATCCCGAAGCGGACGGACATCCCCCCCAATAAGGGTGGTCCGTTCGCAGCGGCGTTACGAACGCTCGCCAAGAACGCCGGCCCCGAGTCGAAGGACGGTGAGTCTTGTAACTTGACGTGCTGCTTCGCTGGGCTCGGGAACTGTGAATTACACTCCATTTAACAATTTGAAAACGTTTGCTTCGAAAACGAATCCGCGTTGTCCTTTGTTGATGTAATGAATAACAATGGGCCCAAAGTAATGCCTTGGGGGATTGTTGTATAAGAAATGTTTGTACCTTATTGGTCATTACGTTTTTGAAGTCTTTTATTAGATTTATATTTGCTTTTTGATTAACGAAATGGTTCATTTTATAATATTTCTTCAAAGAAAAAAACATTTTTTTTCCATTTAACTTAATTAAATACGGTTATTTATCAAAAGCCTTCCACGAATCATGAAAATGGTAATTCCCAGTACCCGATCTCTTGATCCTTTTTATTTTTAGTTCTAACAAACCTTTTTCCAACAGCCACTTGTTGGGTTTCGTACTTGTCCATATATTTATAGTATTTAATGTACTTTTAATTTAAACCGTTACCTATTTACTATATTAACCGTTTCCTTTGTAATGGTTGACCAAAGCGATTCTATCTTAAACTGGCACAACATCGCTATTGTCAATCAATATTATATTAATGTTTTAAATTTAGATACAAATTTGTTTTAAATTACTCAAAAATATTGTACACCACCTATAACTGTCTAAAATTTTCTATCTGCTTTGAGCTCTTTACGTTAATAATTACAATTGTATTGTAACATTGTAATGGAGATCTAAATAGCTGAAAGTAGAGGTGTGTGTGTGCGTGTTGTGTGACGATGCGAGTGTCCAGGGCCCGCAGGCGCCGCCGCGAGTCAGGAGCGGGAGCCGAGTAAGGACAAGCCGGCGCCGGTGGCCACCAAACGAGCCTCACCACACCATTTGCCCGCCAGTGGCTTCCAGCCTTACCGACCAGATGATAGGTAAGATATTATAGCAAGTTTATTATTATTAAATTGCTATGGAGAGAGAGAGAGTTTATTTGGTAGAGGGTTCTGTTAAGACGGCTAGCCTCAACCAATCTGAAAATTTTAATCATCGGAATTCGATGAGAACAATTCTTTTATGTATATATTGCCGTGGTTTCTGCATCGATATGAATAAAGAGATATTCCAGTTGTTTGAAGCCAGTTTCACAGGTGTTGATGATGTTTTGTGCTGCTTCTAGATTTCAATTTGACTTTTCCAGTGATCTTCAAAGTACCTATATATGATTTGTTTGCAGTAGAGTGGCGCACCCGGCGGCGGCGTCGTTCCCCCTCCTGGAGCCGGCCGCGTACTCCCCCTACGCACACCCCAGCTTGTACTCTAGCGCAGCGCTGCAGTACAGGTACAGTATTATTGAAAAATATATGTTTTCATAATGTTTACCTGAGCCGGGACTTAAGCCCAGAAGCAGTGCTCTGAACTCCAACAGTGTAGACCAACAAGAGTTCAATGATCAGGTAGAGGAAGTTGTACCTGTTACACTGACAAGAGCTACTCTTAGATAAGCTTAAAAGAAGATTTAGTGTCGGTGAGGAGAGATTGTTGTAGCGTTAAAAATGTTGTAAAAGAGAGAGAGAGCCGATTAATCGTCTACGTCGTAGATGATCTCCTCCTCTAGTAGACTGTACGACATGAATTCCTTGCACCGAAGTCGCCTGTCGTCTTCACTTCCAACCTTATTCTAACAGGCTAGCGGCGGAGGAGCAGATGTACCTGGAGCGCATGTTCCGCGGCGGCGTGGGGTGGCTGCCGCCGTACGCGCTGTACCCGCCGCTCGCGCCGCCGCTCCCGCTGCACGCCGTGCACGCGCCGCACCACCTGCACGAACCGGATAAGGATCACCATCGGGATAGGGAAAGGGAGAGGTAATGTACACACGAGACATAAGCCTGTCGTACACATTTGTTCAGGACACTTCGACCAGACCAGACACACCACAATACAAATGTTTACCTATGACATGACACTACCATAATATTATACGCGTATGTTCGCTCACTCACTTCTTATTAGTCATATGTGTATGGTTTATGTGAATAACTATCTCAGACAATCTTGCCTTACAACATCATGACGCATTATGCCATATATTTACAGTATACACTTACACTTGTATATACACACGCAACACATGCATACATTGCATCTACACGTGTCAATATAGTGATTCATACGTATGACATCGATGACAACGTAACCTTCCGTCGACAGGGAGCGGGAGCGGGAGCGCGAGCGCGAGGCGCGCGAGAAGGAGCAGCGCGAGCGGTGCCTGCGGGACAAGGAGTCGCGCGCGCTGGCGGCGCTGCAGGGCGCGCACGCGTACCGGCCGCTGGCGCCGCTGCTGTACCGGCCCTACCGGCCCTACGCGCCCTACGAGCCGGCCGACGCGCACCACGCGCTGCCCGCGCACCACGCGCCGCACCACGCGCACGCGCCGCACGCGCGCACGCCCGACGCGCCGCCCGGTGAGGACGCCCGCTGACACGCCGCGACGCCTCTCCCGTCGGCGCGCTGACACCGACTCACCTGTCACGCGGTGATGGCGGTCACCTGCTGACACACGTCACGCGCTGGCAGCCTGTCACCTATTGACAGCCGTCACATGTTGACGTATGTCACGTGCTGACAGCAGTTACATGTTGACAGCCTGTTGCGTGCTGGCAGACTGAGGTGTCATGCGACGTCAGCGTGGCTATCGACTCGGGGACGGAATGTAAATGTTTGAAATTCGATGCGACGAATTTAAAGTGTCTGTAAAAATATATATCACGTATTCGACTGAATATAATAACTTGTGTAATTGTTAGATTTATCGTTTGGGTGCCGAGTTGCGGTGGTTTTTTCAACGACATTTTAATAAGATAATTGTCTTTAACAAAACTATTGTTTTTTCTCAATAATATCACACTCAAACTATTTATCAAATCTCCAAAATCGTTGACGAAACCACCACAATACTGTGCCCCGCTAAGAATCAAATAAATAAAATAATTAACATACCTCAAAGATAAACTTAATTAAACAACCGACTCACTACACACACATTTACATAGTGATTATGTAAACACTTTACGTGAGATGAACTCAAGTATTTCTCGCCTTTGTTTATGTGAATAAATAATAATTAATTAATTATGTAATATTGAAATTGATCGATATTGTACTTTTTGTTTGCTGTGAAATTTTATCTTTATTTTGCAAGTTTTTAATCGACAGTACTTATGTATGTATGTTTTTAATTCTGTCATTTTTAAACAAATGAAAAAATAGTTATCCGTATTGTACACATTTAGTTTCCAAGGCAATGCGTGGATAACTGTGACGTCAACGTAAATCCAATATGGCGTACTCACAAAGATGGCTGAATTTATGAGTACGCCCAACAATTGATGACTATAGAAGATAATTTTGTTGACAGTTTTAGCTATGATTGACAAAAATAGGGAGTTTTGATATTTTTCATATTCATGATCATAAAAGCTTGTTTACATGTTTTTTTTTATTGTTGATAGTGAGGATAAAATTTCACAGCAAATTCAATTTTATGTATATTAATATTAGGCCTATTTTCGACTGTTATGTTTTATTTACATATTAAAGGTAACGAAACTATATTATATAAAAACGGAATCATGTATTGTTGTGATATAAAATTGTAATAATTATGTGTTTTTTATATAAATTAATAAATAATTATTAGGAAAAAATATGGGCCATGTACCAAGTTGGAATGTCAAGCAATAATCTACTTTATTTGCATTAATAAAAGGTTGAAATTATCTTTAAATTTATAATATTTTTCTGAAAGTAATTAGTAATTGATTATAGTGTGTAATTAATGCAATACTTATAATAGTATCTCCTTTACGAAGGCTAGTGATACCTTAATGTCAGTGTTTGCGGCCGAAATAAGTTAAAATTAGGAGTTATCATGAAAATATGTCCTGAAGTGATGGGTTGTCGTGTGATAACATGAGGTCATTTATAAAGGTCTTATATAAGGGAGTATAGGTTATATAACATTATAAAACATGTTATATAACAGTTATTTTATATATAGTGTCACAAACATATCTGTGCCGGTGACAGCGTCGCTGTAATCGCATCTTTTGGTTGTCAGTGTAATGAAAATGTATCCAAATGATATTACAGTCAAAATGACAATAGGAGCTTCCAATTTTGGCCGCCGGCACAGAAAAGATTTTGATATTATAGACAGATTTGTTATCTATATGACAACGTGTTGAAAGTTGTCTCTAGAATCTAGACTACAGTTTAAATACGTCGTCATATAGATAAACTCGACTCTAGATGTTATATAACATGTCTACACGTTATATAACTATGTTATTGTAACATGTTTTGTTACATAATTTAGACTCTCCTCAACACTTGATATGTGATATAAAACAATGTTTTTCAAAAATTGCCGGAGACTTGACCGAATGTTGTCATATACAACCATCAGCTAACTACAGTCCACGAAGACTTCAATATAGCTTTTCGAGTAAATGTTTAATGAATCTGAATAACAAATAGTTGTTTTTTTACACAATGTGTACCTTTACTGTGTAAATAGGAATGTATATAATAAGTACTTACCGACGCGGTGACGCTTGATATATTCTCGTAAGTCTGACTAAATAATGTTGATTGATTTCAAAATTACGATCGGAACTAATATAATACGCTTATTGTATCGCCAATAATTATATATATGTATATTATATATGGACGTTTTACATTGAGGCGGTCGTGCCGGCGTCGTGCCGGTCGTGTCGTGTCGGGTCCCGTAACTTAACTAGTATAGGTGTGCGCGAGGCTCGCGTGCAATCCGCTCCGCAACAACCGTCCGTACTGCATTTGTGATAAGTGTTGGTTTCCCTTGCAGTACGCGGCGGGCGCGCGACACTGCAATCTGACACACAGAATAAACCTCTATACGTTAATATTAGATAGTTATTATTAATTTCTTTTTAGCTTTTAATAGGTGTTCAATATTCAATATTTTTGTCGAACAGCATTTAGGTGTATGGCGACGGATGGCCGCGTACGAGTGTCATGTACATATTATATTTAATAGTTTATGGACAATACCTAACAAGTGAAACACATGGTTTTATTGAAAATACAATTGAATGAAATTAACTGTGTGTGCATGCTGGCTCCGCGGGAGGCGGCGACGCGCTCGCGCCCTCTCGCGGACTACATATTTTTATTTTATTTTTCCCCCCGTCCCTCCCGACGCTTGTTAGCGCATGTAGTTAGATTGATGTTATTGCAGGCTTTTGTATTGTTGTACTTATTGTACTTAGTTGGCAGCAACATGTTTATTATATGGCGACGCCAGGTGACACGGCGACTACGTTGGCCTCCAAAGTGAGGTGAATTATTTAGTTGTGTTTAGCGATGGCAATATTGTAATTAATTGTTAATCTACTTCTATAAAATTCTAAATTCATTTCTTCAATTTATGACTCCAAAATCACAAATTTATCTCATAGCAAAAGACGAGTCATTTAATACAATAATAGATTTCGCAAATTATTTAACAAACTAAACATTAAAATATCAAACAGGGATTGCCTTCTTGTCATAAACAATCAATCTACCACAGATTGGATAATTATATCAGGAGATAAAGTTACTGATGGAAAAGCTGGCAAACTACTGGACCAATTTTGAAATTCCTTTCAATATTAAGCAGCCATCATTATTCTTCAACGATATACAAGATTAAATATACACTTATTGAAACAACTATTCATTAGGCTGTTTTACAGCTAATCTAGCGTTCAATATCATTAACAGCTAGGGTATAACTTCGTTAGCTCAGTTGGTTAAAAAAGCACCACGATCTGCCCCAATCCTGGGTTCAAATCCCTACTGAGGTAGATAACTGTTTGTTTATATCCACACAACAAAACTTTCAAAGTGATTTGGGCAGTTTATTCTAGTTTATTGAGAAGTCCAATTAAACGTAACTACCAGTTCAAAATACAGGTGCTACTCCTAAAATATTTTTATCTGTCTTAAAAATAAAGAGGCCACTGAAGAATATTCAAACTAGTGATGTAACGGATATTCGCATTCGCATTCGCGAATATCCGCATATTTTTCAATATTCGCATTCGTATTCGCAAAAAATTATAGCGAATATTTAGCGAATGGCAGGCTTAACATGTTGTTACTTAAATAATGTATACCTACCACCTAACTTACTCATGTTAATACTAATAAATGATTTGATTTGAAAAAAAAAAAAAAAAAAAAAATGTTTTTAATAATCAAAAAGGAAATTATTATATGCATTCATATGAAATAATAATACAATAGATAACACTTAGATATTTTTATTAAATCATACTTCTACATTCTAAATTAAAGTCACATTTATGAAAAAGAACTTCAGAGATCTGATCAAATCTAACATTAATCAGACTTGTTACAACTATACACCCCTATTTTGAAATGATGGGACTTATTAAAATCAGAATATCTGAAGCAGTAACTGAATCCATATATCCAATAAAAATATCAAAAATGATAGTCGATTACTTATCTTTAAAAAATACTAAATAAATGTCGTATTACCAGACGGCACACTAACTATCAAGTTTTCTGTGACGGCTCGGGTCGATGACCTCGCTCAGCTGTGTATCACAGCGTTCGCCGGTTGTTCGGTGTAGAATAACAATAAAATTCGGCGGGATTTTGAAAAACTGACTTATCATAACTTTTTAAATAAAAGCAAAAGAAAAAAACTAACTTCACTATTATATTGTCACCCGTCGTTTACATTAGCTGTGTGATTAAGTATCTTGAATTCAAAATAGGGGTGTATAAGGTTTGCATTCATTTAGTAGTATATTATTACTCTACTACCATTTTTAAATAAAGTTTACAATTTCTATTTACTAAAAAACTAAACAATTACTTGAAACAAAATTATTAAACTTTAAAAATCTAATGTTTTAAGTATTTATAACCTTTGGCTTTAAATGTATATTTTTTCATTCCTCTTTATATATCTGAGGAATTAAATATATTTATAATGAATGAAATATAAACTTAAAAAACAAAACAATGAATACTTGAAAAAAAAATGAACTTTCTGTGACTAAATTCATTCAATTAACCAATATCGGCTCGCCTATGTTCAATATAAACATGGCCGACACGAAACGTCAAACCAGACAAACATTTTACGCGCGCTTTTTTTAAAATTTTAAAATATTCGTATTCGCATTCGCGAATGTTGAAGATAAATATTCGCATTCGCGAATGCGAAAAATCCAACATTCGTTACATCACTAATTCAAACATACTAATTGCTAGGAGGTTGTCCCATTTCTTGTTTACCAATATTTAGAAACTTGAGTCACATGTACCAGCAGGTTGAATAGGCTAGGACCTCTAGGTAAGGCAGATTAGGTGCACATTTTAATGACTGAATTAAAATGCAGAAATTATTAAGTTTCATTGATATTGTGAGCCACAACAAGGCTTCTTTCTTTTATGGCATCAACAAATAGATCTTTGTTGGGCCGATATTATAATACACTTGAACTGCACATTCAAAAGAAATAAAAAAATACAAAACTGAAACCAAACCATAAAGAGAAGCAGAAACGATACGCTTTTTTGACACATTTTGACAACACAAACATCACTCTTCTATAAAATTAATTATAACTACAAAACGAATGGATTTTAGATAAATATATCAGTGCAATAATAGTGTAAAAAGTGTATAAATAAGTAGGAAATAAATACTAAAAACGACTTCAAACGAGAACAATTACACCGACCAATGTTTGAAAGCTGAACGCGTCACCACCGAAACAGAAGAAACGTATTTCAATAAGTTATTTCAAGGAAAATGCTACCAAATGGCTAGACCTATACCTTACAACCGGGATTTGAGCAAGTTCCACGAGGAAGAGATAAAGCCTGCTGAACATAAGTCGTACATAGATCTAACTATTGATAGCATTCGTAATAAGTCGACTAAGAATCTGGTGTTTGGCACTATCACGGGTTGGCTGGCGGGGTTCACGGTGGTCAAAATTGGGAAGGTCGCAGCCTTTGGGCTGGGGGGAGGGGTGTTGATCCTTCACTTTGCCAGCGAAGGAGGATACATAAACGTTAACTGGGACAAAGTGAAAGACGCAGCCGCCCAATGTCAGTCGTGGATGGACCAAACGTTTCAGTTCGTAAAGAACAACAGCTGCTACTCGGTCGGGTTCGTCGGAGGATTTTTCTTTGGTATCGGATGTACATGATTTGATAGGGGTGTTAGGTAGGTATACCTGCTTTGTTTTTATCGAGGGAATAAATGAGTTTTTTTATTTGGTGTAGTTTTATTGTTAATGAAAGGATTAGGTAGGTGTTTGTTACGAATATGTTGACTAGAATCTACTGCACTTGCTCTGTCAGTTAAAGATAGGAAATAAAAGTTTCTTAAACATGTGAGTGTTACAAACACTAATAATAATAATAAAGCAGAACCGGGGACTGTCCTTGGGTGAATTTTATAGTGTTATATATAAAGGGATAGTCGTCGGACCTTTATTCCCATTTGCCCCCTCTAGGCTTGCCACCGGGGTGGTGGATGCCACTAATTAGGTGGCGTTTACCACCCCGGTGGTCGATGGCACTAAATAGGTGGTGTTCACCACCCCGGTGGTCGATGGCACTTAATTAGTTTCATCTGCCCCCTTCACAGTTATTAGTACGGAGGTTTATTCTCATATTGTATAGGACATTACCAATAAATAAAAAAATAATAAATTAAACAATATATTTTAGTTTCTCTGTTTCTTTATTGGATAAAATCACAGTTTTATTACACTAACATAAGTGATGGACGTAAGATATTTTCACAAAATTGAATCAGTGAAAAATATTTTAATATCATTTTCAATAGCTATAGTCACAAGTTTTAATCACGGAATAATTTACTATTTTGACACCGTTTTTAAAATATTTTGTTTCGTATTAAAATTTCTTTAACATTGACTAACGAAGCGTCTTCTTCAATTTTATTAAAAAAATGCATAATATTTGGATTTTTTTCCCATAGATTTGTTTAGCTTGTTGTGCCAACCTTCCAAAAAATTGTTGGTACGGTGGCGTTGGCCGTACACTGGAACTTCGACCTCTTCAGATTCATAACAGGATATTTTTGTCAACTTTGCTGTCTTATTTCGATGACTATATAATAAAGATTTGATGTTATTGAATTGTTATCTAATTACTAATCTAGTTCAGAAATACAATAAACGTTGTTATAATGACTCGCAATTATTAATTATTTTGCATAGGCTTAGGTACTTATTTTATAAACAGTTGGTAAGACATAACACCAATGTAGAAAGAAAAATAAGTTAAAACAAAATTTTGTTAAAAATTGATGTACAAAATCATAATAAATATTTTTGTTTTGTCATGCGCTCTACTATTATCGTCAAGAGCGTAATACCGAAGTACCTATTTTGTGCATTGCAGTATTTTTCCATAGTTTTCGCTCACATTTACAACAGAAGACGATATGAAGACACAGGAACAATGCAATGTTGTACGACTCCACCCCTATGTGCGAGTGAGACCCCCTTTGTACGAGGGAGAACGCAGTATAGTTACACATTACATTACTTGTCACTCCGTTCGCCTGTTTGTGTTTAATTTTAATGTGTGCGTTTATTTGTTTACCTTCCGGGTTCCTTACTTGTACAATTTGCAATAGATAATCCGAAACTGCTTGGTGCAAATTCAAACATTATTTATACATTGAAATAAAACTGAAACGTCAGAAATGTAAAACAAAATACAACCACGACAAAAATCCGTTTAAGTGTTTTATTTCAATGTGTAGTGTTCGTGTAAATCAAAGATATCATTATTTATACACTAATATGGCAGAACCACAAGCTAGTGGAAGTTCCCCAGAGCTTAATACGATTTTTTATATTAATAAAAATAATGGTAAAGTGCTGTTACGTGCGGGACATCAATATATTATTAAAAAACAATACAAAACCACTGGTCTCGTGATATGGGAGTGCTCAGGCAGAAGAAAAAATAAGTGTCGCGGTGTTTTAAGAATTAAGGTAAGTAGTTTTTTAGTACACTTACTGTCTGTGTCACCACATCCGAATATGTTCCCATATAATTATTTAGCAGATAATTTCAAACAAATTCTGTTTCATTTTTAAATTTATTCAACAGTTAGTAACTGTTCAGATGTTGTGAAACAGGCTCTTAATAAGTTTGTTAATCTAGTTTTAGTGCCAGGGGCCGTAGGCAAAGTAACATTATCGTTGCCGAAGTTAGATACGATAACTAAGTTCAATAAGAATAAGTTTTTTATAAAAAGTTTTTTATATAGCTAGATTTTATTGCATTGTCACGACATATACATATGCCTGCAAAATTTCCAATAAAAGCTTGTAAATAAATGTAAAGGATTGACATGTCAATCTACCACCACATTGTATATTGTACCACTCTAAAGATAGACATATAATATAATTTAAAATCAACCTGACAAAACATGAGAAAACAATATTATTTTGTTAGGTTCAAGCTTAAATTCACTTTATTTTAATAATTTTAAAGTTGACTTTTGAGTGCCTTAAAAAGCTGCGCGAGGATTAATGCAGTCTGTCTGCGGTGATCCTAAGGCAACCGTGTATCGTTGGTGAAACGAACACAATAATACGTAATACCTAATAAATAATGTGTAGAAAGTTAGTGTACTAAAGAATATTCACATATGTGTTTTTCTTTTTATAGGGAGAAAATATTGTCGGTGAGAAGCACCACGACTGTACACCAGATTTCGCAAAAAATGAAAGTGCAATATTAATGCAAAGAATAAAAGAGAAGATAACAGAACCAACCTTTCCCGCCGTGCCATCTACTTACAACAAGGCAATAGCAAAGATGAGTAATTCCGACGTGAGTAATATTATTAAATTTCCTCAATTCAATAACATCAAATCATCATTATATAGGTATCGAAATAAGACAGCAAAATTGACAAAAATATCCTGTTATGAAGCTAAAGATGTCGAAGTCCCAGATAGATACGAAGAATTCTTGTTGGCCGACTACAAACATGAAGGTGTCCGTATAATTATATTCTGCTCCAAAAAATCCAGAGAGTTAATTAAAAAGGTCAAGGATTTCTTTAGTGATGGTACATTTAAAAGTTGCCCATCATGTTTTAAACAGTTGTATGTAATTCATGGAGATTTGGGGAGCGATAGAGACGCTACTAACATCGTGCCGTTGATGTATTGTCTCATGAATAAAATGACATATAAAGCCTACGTCACTCTATTTGAATTAATAAAAACGCAGATTCCTGAGTGGGAACCAATAAACTTCAAAACAGACTTTGAAAATGCTGCGATTAAAGCAATAAAAAAATTATTTCCAAATACAACAATTGCCGGCTGTTATTACCATTATAATAAAAGTATTTGGAAAAAAGCAAAAGAGCTTGGACTGACACAATGCGAAAAAATAAAAAGACGTGAAATAGAACTGAGCGCAGTACTACCATTATTGCCTCGCAATGAACTATTAAATGGATGGAAATATATAACGCGTCACGATATTGAGGACCCTCAGTTACTGAAATTCAGGTCTTATATGGAAAAACAGTGGACCAAATCTGATTCGTTAGAAATTTTGTCAGTGTATGGCCAACGCCACCGTACCAACAATTTTTTGGAAGGTTGGCACAACAAGCTAAACAAAGCTATGGGAAAAAAGAATCCAAATATTATGCATTTTTTAAATATAATTGAAGAAGATGCTTCGTTAGTCAATGTTAAAGAAATTTTAATACGAAACAAAATATTTAAAAAACGGTGTCAAAATTCTATATCCAATGACGAATTCATTCAGGACGCTCAATTAGCGTTATTAGATGGACAATTAACAGTAGGCCACTTTTTGGAAATGGTGCGTACATAAATAAATATAACTTTTCTTGAATTTGTTCTTAGATTAACTTACAACTGTGACATATTATTATTTCTAATTGGGTAGATTATTCTAATTTTAATTATATTGTGATTAAAACTGTGATCTTAGTAGATAATTTAAAACCACTTTTTAAAAATCTTGGTTAGATTTGCAGTGTTACGTTATTACGAAAACACTTACTTATAATTTTTTACGTATAAAAGCTAGTCGATTATTGTAAATGATTCTGTGATTAATTATATTGCAATTAAAACTGTGATCTTAGTAGATAATTGAAAACCACTTTTAAAAATCTTGGTTAGGTTTTCAGTGTTACGTTATTATGAAAACACTTACTTATAATGTTTTACGTATAAAAACTAGTCGATTATTGTAAATGATTCTGTGATTAAAAAGTGTGACTATTGAAAATGATATTAAAATATTTTTCACTGATTCAATTTTGTGAAAATATCTTACGTCCATCACTTATGTTAGTGTAATAAAACTGTGATTTTATCCAATAAAGAAACAGAGAAACTAAAATATATTGTTTAATTTATTATTTTTTTATTTATTGGTAATGTCCTATACAATATGAGAATAAACCTCCGTACTAATAACTGTGAAGGGGGCAGATGAAACTAATTAAGTGCCATCGACCACCGGGGTGGTGAACACCACCTATTTAGTGCCATCGACCACCGGGGTGGTAAACGCCACCTAATTAGTGGCATCCACCACCCCGGTGGCAAGCCTAGAGGGGGCAAATGGGAATAAAGGTCGTCGGATTGTGCATCCTTTACACAAGATTAAATATGTCAAAGGGCTTCTGTGTGTTGGCTTTGGCCCCATACTAGACTTCCAAAAGACCGGGATTCTATAGTCCCGTCCCGTGGTTGGAAAAGACATAATTATATCCTTCTTTAAAAATGGGCTAGCTATGTTCAGCAGTGCACGAAAAGTCGCGACAGATATGACGACGATAGCGGTAGGGCCGACTTCAGACAAAGGAATAAAATTAAGTGGTATCCCTTGATAGGTACATTTTCTCACTGACTTTATAAGACCTCGTTCGAAATTCCAGTATTTCACTTCCCAATAGATTTTGATTTCGGAAAACTACAACAAAATATCTCATTATAATAACAAAGTGGCCAAAGTCAAAGTAAAAAATCATTTAATCAGTTAAGGCCTCAATGAGGCACTTATGAACGTCAAAATTGATTCTACCACCGATTCACCAGTAACTGTGTGGCCTGGTAGTTACAGGTGAGCGACGAATTTTAAAATACAAATTGACGAATGTATCCTATCAACCGATTACAAGTCGGCTACTTAGCTTATCGAGATATGTTGGGGTGCTAAATGCTAGAACAATGGTAAGTACCTACATAAAATACTGATGTTTTCCTATGCCGTTGGTTATGAGCTTGTTATGGGGTTGCAATGCCATCTCTATTTTGATCGATACTTAGATAAAATGCACTTAAATTGGCGAGTAAGGGAACCGAACTACGTCATAACTTGCTATAAAATGTGACACAGCGTGACGTCATGCGCCATTTCGGCTCGATACATTTTGATTGAAAAAAGTTGTAATTGTCCAATAATTTAAAAACTGATGGACAAAGAAACATAATAGGTAACAGGACACATAACAAAATCGATAAAATAACCTAAACTAAAATGTAAAGTAGGTACCTTGAGCTAAATACGAAATAAATAACCAAGAAATGTACAAAAAGTGAGCATTGGATGGACTGTGTGAAAAAGATGAATATGTAAGGAGCGAATGCAGAGTTGACGGTTAATTAATTGATTGAACGAGTGAGAGAAGATAATATTATAAAGGATGGTACGGCAGTGTTTGCTTCGCGCTCGACTTGGCGGGGGGCACTGCCGTGCCCCCAGATATTGTGCCAACCACACAGCTAATGTAAACGACGGGTGACAATATAATAGTGAAGTTAGTTTTACTCTTTTGCTTTTATTTAAAAAGTTATGATAAGTCAAAGTTTTTTAAAATCCCGCCGAATTTTATTGTTATTCTACACCGAACAACCGGCGAACGCTGCGATACACAGCTGAGCGCGGTCATCGACCCGAGCCGTCACAGAATACTTGATAGCTAGTTTACCGTCTGTTAATACGGCATTTATTTAGTACTTTTTAAAGATAAGTAATCGACTATCATTTTTGATATTTTTATTGGAAATATGGATTCAGTTACTGCTACAGATATTTTGATTTTAATAAGTCCCATCATTTCAAAATAGGGGTGTATAACGTGTGAAAATAGCAGGAAAATGGAGACTGCCAATGTTAATGAACCTATAATATTATATAGTCGAAATACCTATCAGTCATGTCCTTGTATTTGGATTGATCATGGCGCTGCCTGCACTAAACCAACTGAGCTTCCGAGGCCATGACCCAGCTGCTGAAAATCAGTTAATTTAATCTGAGTAATAGGAACAAGATTTTTTATCTATATTCGAGGTCAGATTTCATCGAAAACTTTAGTAATTTAAGCGGTAAAACAGCGCCCCTGGTGGAAGATGGAAGAACTAAATCCTTGCTGACAAAATATCGGATAAAACCGCGCGCCAAGAAGCAGCGCCCCTAGCAGCAGTTTAGAGAACTTTTAAGGAAAATTCTCTGCTACGAAAAAATTTTGCAGATATTGTTTTGAAAATTATTACAAAAGTATAATTTAGGTGTATTGAGCAAAATATCAATACGAATATTATGCAGAACAGTTTTTAAATTACCAATGATCATCATAAGTCAAAGGGATATCTACCATATTACTTCAGAACTGAGCTCATAAATTAATTAGTTATCACCAAACGTAAATGTCTCTAGACGTTTGGCAATTTAATTATATATACCTACTAGCGGCGCCCCGCGGTTTCACCCGCGTAGTTCCCGTTCCCGGAATATGGGGATAAAATTATGCTAAAAACCTTCCCACTGAATCACTCTTATCTATTAAAACAAACCATATCAAAATCCGTTGCGTAGTTTTAAAGACCTAAGCATACATAGGGACAGAGAAAGCGACTTTGTTTTTAACCCCCGACGCAAAAAGAGGGGTGTTATAAGTTTCACGTGTCTGTGTGTGTGTATATCTGTCTGTCTGTGGCATCATAACTCCCGAACGGATGAAGCGATTTCAATTTAGTTTTTTTTGTATTAAAGGGAACTTACGTGCGAGTGTTCTTAGACATGTTTGATGAAAATCGGTTGACCCGTTTAATAGTTATGGGGGTTTGAAAGTAATTGTGTTGGGGGTTTTTAAATTTTTTAATTTAATTGTTATATGTAGTGAAGTAGGTACATAATAGTGTATCTTCCAACATCCACATCCAAGTTTAAGTTTACTTATAGTGATGAAGAAATTGCCTTAATAAATCGTACAAGCAAAGAATCTACTTTCTCAATAGCAACGCACCACCACATACCACATACATAAAACAAAATAAATACGTTGTTGCATAATTTACAGGTCTTAATCGCGTAAAACATAATTATTATTTACCTCGACGTTTCGACCGGGTTACACCGATTAAGACCTGTAAATTATGCAACAATGAATTCCGATCGCGAAAGATTAAAAAGTGTAAAATAAAGACGCTTTGAATAATAGATAATTATTTATCTCTAAGAGACAATCTTCGATATTAGATGAAACTAAGCAAGTGGGAGTCATTGAAGGTGGAATGTATTGTCGGCTCTTGCTTGTGGTTCTTTATTCACTATAAACAAACGCTTTTCGCTCGCAAATGAAGCTCGTAAGCTCGCTTAACCCAAGCAGGTACAAAATCTAAGATTCTAGGTATCAAATGAGTACTATATAGCGATGATAAAGTATGTTTAAAACAAATAGTGATCCCGCCATCTTGACGTTTATGTCACTTTGACTGCCAGCGCCACGAACAGTGCCGATTATAGCTTCCTACCCCTCCAGGCAAAGGATGTTAGGGCCCTTGAGCTCCCGTGCCGGGGCCCGGGGCATTTTGCCACTAATGCCACCTTATAGTTACGCACTTATGTAGGTATATTCGTTAAATAAAACTGAAATATTTTTTAGATAACGATCGGTACATACTTAAATTGGGGACAAATTCCAACAAAGGTCAGTAAATCTCGATCTAAGATTATTTAACTACTAGCAGCGTCCCGCGGTTTCACCCGCGTAATTCCCGTTCCCTTGTGAATACAGGGATAAAATAGCCTATGTCACGCACTGATAAATTAGCTTTCCATGAGTGAAAGATTTTTTGAAATCGGTTCAGTAGATCCCTAGATTACCCCTTACAATTTAACAAACACACAAACTTTACTTCTTTATAATATTAGTATAGATTTTAGGACAGGCTCCGTTAGAATTAAAACTGCCTCGTTTTTCTAGATTTTTAGATTTGGAAAAAATGCTTTAAATTTAATTATACTTAAGTAAACGTAGTAGGAAATAATAGTAGTGCTTCATCCGCTGTGCTTAGATTGTGTTTGCATGTTTACATTTTGATGTTGCTTTATCGCAAACCAATTTATTTATTATTTTTCATAACAACATAGAAGTCAAAAATTGTTTAAAACTATACAAAAAATAAAACATCTTAGATATTTTTTAAGAGAACGTTTTAAAAAGTAATATTTTTTTAATAAAAACATAGCTAGGTATCTTATTTTTTACTTAGGTTCGAGATTTTTACACGAACATTACTTATACACAGTGTAATAATTCTGTTTTATAAATAAAATTACCTTTAATATGTATAAATTAATACTAAATTCAGAATTTCAAACATTTACATTACGTAGGTATATACCTAAACACGTTAATATGCTTTTAATCTTATTCAAAAACCACGATAAACTTCCTAAGACACTCCACTAACATATATTTTTTCCCGTTACAGTGAGACCGACCTTGGCCGCACCGACCCTGACTCCAGAGGAACCCAGACCTCCTCTAATACCGAAACCTTCGGAACCTTTCAAACCCGCTGAAGAAACCTTTGAGAAACCGTTTCCGAAGCCAATATCCCATCCGCCTAAAATATCCCCTTCATCGATACCCAATCCTAATCCAAGTGTAACTACTAACAAACCAGCGGAACCAGGTTACCCGAACTATGGAGGATACCTGTACTCCATACCCGGGTACTCCGCCTTCCAACCGGTATCGTATCCGCCAGCTGTCCCTCCAGCTCCTACTCCACTCCGCAAAGAACCTGGAAGTCAAGAGTTTGTGCCATTTCCATCAATGGCTAAAGAGGTAGCTGAAGAAAAGCCAACCGAGCCGGCTAAAGAAGCTCCTAAACAACAAGACTTTGAGGAACAATTTACTCCTGAGATTGTTCCAGCTTCTAATTCTGATAGTAAGAACAGAACAGAGTCCAAAATGAGCATCACGTCTTTAGCTCAAGGGTCAGGAGCCACCGTCACCATCCCCTCACAAGTAAATAGAGATGTAAAGAAGAAATCGGAGAGATTCAGCCTAAAAACCAGCATACCGATAAGTAAAATTGATATGAAATGCGTCAATTCTGAACCAGTTCAGGCTCCCAAGAAGCCAGTCTTCAATCCCGCGTTTCCGAAGGAGGTTGAAAGACCAAGAGTAGAGATACAGAGTAATATCGTCATTAAATCTGCTGCACCAGATGTAGAAAACAAAGAAGTGCCACCAGTCAGTCAGGGTAACAGCATCAGTACACTAATAAACGCCGCTGAACAAATTAACAAGAATGATGCTGAATTTCGAATCCCTGAAGCAAAAGCTGATATTCCTAAAGAAACTAAAGAGACTCCAATCCCACCGGTAGCGCCGCCGCCTCCTGTGGCTATCCAAAGACCAATATTCAATCCTATGAGTATAGAGCCTAGCAAGCAAAATTTTCCCAATAAGCCTCCGGAAGGAGGCTTTAACGAACAAAAGAACCAAATAGTCTTCATACAGAACAAGACGAACGCGAATCAAAAGATGATGGTGACGATACAGCAACAGAACCCACAAGTTTTGCTCCAAAGAACTAATTTCGAGTCAAAAAACCTGCAAGCTCCTTCACGACTGTCAAGCCAAAAGAAAAGTAAAGAAGAAATCGTTACTGACAACAGCGCGTCCAAAGTAGTAGCTCTGAAGAGGCTGCACCAAGACGACTGTGATGAAAACGATTTCGAGAATCTGATCACTGAAAATCAGATCTATGGTAACAAGATAGTCGTGAAGGAGAAGTCGCAAGGAACCCAACAAGAACAAGATCTCAAGAACAAAACTAAAACTGAGAAACAAACGCAAGCCGAACCTAAAAATGTTGTTTTACAACCAAATTTTGTATACCTAAGCAACGTCCAATTTCCCAACTTAATGATGGTGAAAAACAACAAAACGTGTCAAACAGCAGACATTAACAAACCTAAATTAAGTCCAAACGAAAATAAAACAACTGAAGTCGTTACAATAGTTAACAATAACATAATAGACGCAAATGCTCCCAATAAAAATTTGAAACCTCAAATTGTGGTCAGTAAAGAGTACCACGTTTTAAAATCTAGTAATAACGTGCTGCAAACATTGACAAATAATAATAACAAAACAGATGTAGTGTTTCAGAATCAAAAAGTACTAATTAATCCTCAAATAGTTTACCAAATGCCCGTGATTATCGATAATAGTGATAATAAAAATCAGACTGTTAACAAAGAACAGACAAATGTTACACCACAAAAGAAAGACCCACCAAAGTCGACAGAAGTTAAGACTGATAAAGTATTGATTACTTGTCCGTACCAAGTTGACCAAAAAATGCAACCAAAGATAGTAATAACTAACTTAATACCTAAAATGGCAACTAAAGTTGAAGAAATTAGTACGCTAGACATTTATGAAAGGAAAAAAAGGTTAAGAAGATTAAAATACTTAACCAACGTAAAAGAACAAAAAGCAGAAAATAAGATCAAACCAAATTTGAAACCTGAATCCGAAAATAAATCAGAAAAGCCTGTCGTTTCCAAAAATGTTATTACTCCAGACAAGATAAATGCTGAGATATGTAAAGAATTTGCTAAAACTAAGGAGTGTATGGTTGAGGATAACAGTGAGAGCGATAGTGATTACGGTGAGAGGGATTTAGAGGAATACAATACTATCATAGAGGAATATACAGGTGACGATGTTAATAAACGAAAGGCTGATTTTTTAGCAGGTTTCAATTTAGCTACACCTGAGGTTTATAAAGGTAAAGTTAGGAACTCTGACTTTGAAATATAGTAACATTTTGTGTCTAATAAACGCTTTAACCAACAATGCTCATAAAATACTTCTTCAACTTCCAGAAAAACAATACGAGCGTGAAGACCGATCGTTGAAATTCGACTCGGTGGCGACAGCGTACATTGCTGCCAGTGATCGTCTGACAGCGAAAGAACAAAAACCTGAACCAGTTCATCAGCAGATGGAGATGACAGATTATCTAGAGAATAGAATAACGATGAAGAGGAAACAACACTTCTTGTCGCAGTTGAGTTTGAAGCAAGTCACATATCAGTATAGAGAAGGTAAATTAATGTTTCTATTTAGTGTGGATCTGCTTTAGTCATGTGTTTTGTAAACTTGATGATCTTCTTAATAATGTAGTATACATGAAAATCTCTGATTATGTTGATTTGATTGGGTAGTTTGTCATCTCTAAGTCCATTCATAAACCATTTATTATTGATTTCAGCATACGAAGATATCTGGATAGAAATAATAAAAGATAGAAATAGACGGTACGGGACTTCAGAATCGACAGAACGGCGTAAACCCTCACCGGAGTCCTTCAGCAACCATCTCCAACTCCTCACGGAGATCAAGAACTCAGTCAACGAGAACAACAACCTCATCAAAAGGAGACTAGACTCAGTTTGCGATGAAAACTCTGACATCAGAATATTGGCCGAGAAGAACTTCTCAGAGCTAAACCGGTTGTCCATAATGGCGGACCGAAGTGTCCAACTGTTCAGCGGTCAAGAGACAAGAAAAAGGGATCTTAATCCTGGTTTCGATAGCGAAAATATTCAAAAATGTCAAATAGAAGTTGTGAAGGATTATCCGAAGTTGAATATTCCTGATATTTCGAGTATTATTTCCTTGAAGTCCGCTCAGGAGGCTGTTAACGTGATGTCGTCTCCGGCCACGTCCATGGACGAGCCGCAGAAGTCGGCCGGTGGGGTGCCTGAGGTGTTGAAAGAGAGAGCCAGCGTCGGGGTGCAGACCACCAGGGACATTGGGAGTCAGGCCGATGATTGCCTGCAGTGGCCTGGAGAAGAAGTCTTTGTAAGGAGTTATACGGAATATGAATTGGGTATGATTAATCAAATAGATTTTGTAGATACCATAATTACAAATGTACTATGTCTGAATTATCTGATAAAACAACTGAACTGATTTAGATGAAATTTGACATAGATGTTCATTGTACCAGGAATAACACATAAAAACTTTTTATCACCAAATTCCAACGGGAATGCCATTTCAGTGGGTGGATTTCAAAAATCCAATCATTTTACGGCATTTTCGCTATTACCTATAGATTTCGTCTACCACACACATTTCATGACTTCAACATTACCAGATCTTTAACTTTCACATTTAAATGTTTCCAGCTCGAAAAAGAGAAATAAATGAACTCCACCGCCGTAACACCGCCCTGCGTGTCGAATGCGCGCACATCACTCGTGCAGCCTCGCGCGACTCGGACCGAGCGCGCGCGCTTCTCAACGAGCGACGCCATCTATCGGTCGAGGAGAGCAACCTGCGAAACTCACTGCACAAACTTATGAGAGCAATCGATATCATACGGAATTCGTAATGATATTGTGGGAAATACGCACAAATGTATTTAATTTTGTTTTTATTAGTACCGAACTTTTTTGTATTATTTAGTTATTGTACTGATATTTATTTAAGTACTTACTTATTTATTTTATTAAGTGACGAATGTTATCCCACCAAATTCACATTTTAATATTTATTTATTGTTAAGTTACTTTAACTTAAATTAGTTTGTACATCAAATCTGAAGTTGTTATTGAAAACATCAGAAATACAGTCCTGCTTTTTTCACACATTACCGAAAAATAAGGCAACATGTAAATTATTCATTTATTCAACGAAATATACGAGCGCAACAAACCATAGTATAGATTATACCTACTACAGATCTGGGTAAAAAAATATGACTAACAGGAAAGTTAGAAAAACTGTTTTGTAACAAAAAATGATTTCAACTTCAAACAACAACCTACCTACAATCTTTATTAGAAAGCGATTTAAGTGTACCCAGGTGAAGAAATTTAGGTGTTTAACCTCCCGCCTCCCAATCTCCCTAAATTAACTTCAAGCCAAAATATTTTTTTTTGTGTCTTTGTGGACATAAGAAATTTGTCTTGTCTGGGTCAGATAAGATTAAAATATTCATGCAAATGCGAAGAATTTTGTCGAGTCTGTGTAAAAAAACTTAGCTTGTTCCAATCTGTCCGACAATTAGTTCGATCATCTAACTACTTGGACAAAAATATTCCAAATAGTCCGACAGTGAATTTTACGGTACATTCAAGTGGGAAAAAGATCTGCCCAGTATTCACGTCATGGTACTTCACATAACTTTCTTGTCTGTTACAGACAAGAAACATGTACATACAAACTTACAACCAATAAATACAAAGTTAGTACTAGGGGTAAAACAACACTTTGTTTGATGTTTGATTTCCTTAAGATGGCTACATTTCTGCTTAGTGTTTTTTTTTAACATATATCGCTCCTTATAATAACTCCTTACCTGGGTACGCTTATGTAAACCAATATGAATTTCAATCTCTTATCAAACTAAAGATTAATAAAATAGATTACTTTACTTATAATATGAAATTCTAATCCAAATTGTTCTAATAAAATAGGTCCAAAAACTCATACGATTAAGTAGCCCTAGTCGTTAAAATTTTGTTCAGGAAAAAAATAATCTAAGGTTTTTATTCCTATGTAATTCCATGATAACGAATGACACTGTCAATTTAATAATTTCGCTTATATTATCCTAGTTTTAGGGGAAATTACCCAAGTTTTTGGGAAAATTACCCAAGTTTTTGGGGGAAATTACCCAAGTTTTTGGGGGAAATTACCCAAGTTTTTGGGAAAATTACCCTACTTTAAGGGAAATTGAAACAGTTGGCAATTATTTATACATTTATTAAAAATGTTATAATCTAATAAATGTATTTAATATTTATTTTAGTATGTACTTACAAACGATTGAAAATCGTGCTTTATTAGTATGAACTAGATTATTTATTGTGTAAATGAGAATGTACTACATTGGTTTATAAGAAGAAAAACGGAAATTTTAATAATTGAGTTACATTTTAGTATTTTTGTATAATTTAATTTAAAAGTTATAATAATTTAAATTAAGTTTATAAATTATTGGTGCTTTAAAAACCAAAATTATTATTAAGTATGTTAATATTTTAATTTATTTTATTTATTATGTAATTTAAAAGATCGTCAAGTGTATATAAAATGTGCAATAAATACTTAATGTAGTATATGAAATAGGAATTAGACATTACGATTTTTCAATAAAATATTTGAAATAGAGTTTTTATTTATTCTACGAGTATTACCTATCTAAATACATAAATAAGGCGCTCAATTATGTATCATGGCATACAAAATACGTTATATAACATCATAAATAACTATGTTATATGTTACACAATGTAAACACACACACAACTAACTAGTAGCTATGGTTGCCGACAGTAGGGGTGATAGATTTGATGCCTTAAAAGGTACAAATTCAATAAAACCACAAGTATTTACAAAAGTAAGTACATTTATTTATCATTCTTTAGCTAACTTTATCCAAACAACACAGCACAGTGCCAGCTACAATCAGTGCAATGCCGAGAGCAGAACCTGGGAACAAATAAAAAATAAATTAAGTTTGAATTAACTTTGGGGTAGTTTTTGGGGGTGTCAGAAATCCCGTGGGATCTTATGGCAATTCAATGAGTAACGCGGTCGGAACTCGGAAGTCACGGGGTTTTACTGGATGGATATGCCTCACCCTGGCGGGGAGAGCCTTAGTAAACACCGGGATCTCCTCTCTCCTCTTCGATTGTCGGTGTTCGGATTGGAGACCGCAATGTCTTTCCCCAGCGAAAACGGTACTACGTGCCCCCACAAACCAATCCCTGCCTAGATACATACCTTTGTTCAATGGCTCCTCCATCCCAGTGGAGGCGCCAGTGAGTGCGGTGAATGCGAACGCGAGGCCGTTGGCCGCCGGCACCGCCGCCGATAGCGGCGCCCTCTGCACGGCCGCCAGGTACACCAGCGACCCGCACTGGTTCACCAGCCACGGGACTACGTACTGGGAAGATGAAATATGTAATTTAATGTTGTAGTAAAAAAACTAAGTTGAAATCGGTTCATCCGTTCGGGAGCTATGATGCCACAGACAGCAGATACACACACACACCACACAGACACGTCAAACTTATAACACCCTTCTTTTTGCGTCGGGGGTTAAAAACCGCGTATAGAGTCACCAAGTTTTCTATGCCGGCGGCCAAAAGTGGAAGCTACTATTGTAATTTTGAGTCTAATGTCATTAGGATACATTTTCATTAAACTGACAACCAAAAGATGCGATTATAGGGACGCTTTCACCGGCACAGGAAACTTGGTGACTCAATTAGAACGAATCCACGTATGTCGGGGTATTAATTAATGTAAGTACTATGAAAATGAAAGTAGGTAAATCATGATCATTGCGTATGACATTAATCCCGCATGGATCAGACTTCAACGTCCAGGTTATAACGCCAGCTTGTAGCGGCAAATCAAGTCAAATCAAATCAAAATTCTTTATTGCCTGCTAGGTGTAGGTACATAGGTTACAATAATAGGAACTTAAGACTTATCACCTTTACAGGCATTGCAATTATATAATATTAGGTAGGTAACTTAAATTACTATATCTATAGGCTAAAACAGTGGTAACAATATAATTCTTTGAATTAAAACAAACAAATAGAGGTGGTTGCAGGTGTGAGCTTATGGACTTCCGATTTTCCGCCGGGGAAACAGCGAAGCGGGCGAAAGTAAATGAAGTTATGAACTACAATATGCACCGACGATATGTGTTAATTCAGGTAGGTAGGTATTTCACCCTGTATCGGATGGATAATGGATAGTTAAGAGCTATACTTTGTTTATAACACTACTAGCTGCGCCCCACGGCTTCACACGCGTAGTTCCCGTTCCCGTTCCCGTGGGAATTTCGGGATGAAAAATAGATGTTGGCCGATTCTCAGACCTACTGAATATGGTCACAAAATTTCATGAGAATCGGTCAAGCCGTTTCGGAGGAGTATGGCAACGAAAACTGTGACACGAGAATTTTATACACCACTATTTTGAAATGATGGGACTTATTAAAATCAGAATATCTGTAGCAGTAACTGAATCCATATATCCCATAAAAATATCAAAATGATAGTTGATTACTTATCTTTAAAAAATACCAAATAAATGCCGTATTACCAGACGGCACACTAGCTATCAAGTATTCTGTGACGGCTCGGGTCGATGACCGCGCTCAGCTGTGTATCGCAGCGTTCGCCTGTTGTTCGGTGTAGAATAACAATAAAATTCGGCGGGATTTTAAAAAACTTTGACTTATCATAACTTTTTAAATAAAAGCAAAAGAGTAAAACTAACTTCACTATTATATTGTCACCCGTCGTTTACATTAGCTGTGTGGTTAAGTATCTCGAATTCAAAATAGGGGTGTATATTAGATTAGATGTACTTAAAGACAATTGACTCATTTAAATAAGTAAGTACCTACTTCAAACAGCTTAATCTTTTACTTATTGCATTTCAAGTACCTATCTAGGTACTTACATACATTGTTGCACATTAGGTAATCTTTTGAGGTGTTTTTCAGTGTTGAATAACAACACTAGAACGATTACATAGACAACGTTCTAGTATCGCCATTCAATGCTGAATTACGGCCGCTATATGGCGGCACCGTTATCCTTGGAAACTATAGTCTGTTCATTTGGCGGTGAGACAAAATGTAAACAAAGAAATACTGGTTGTCAAACTTTTAGCTCATTTAGGCGAAAAATATATAGTTTTTTTACAGTTATAAATATGAAAGTAAAATAAGACTAGGCATCTTTGATAAGTCGTCTATTAATTTAGTTTAGTGTAAAAATCAATAAAAAGGTAATAAACAGGATGAGTTGAGTACAAGTAAAAACAATTCATGTTAGCACCTGAATTGTTTTACTACAAAATAAATAAACAACTATTTATTGGTGATCCTCAGAAGAAGAGCTCCAACATGGATTTTCCTTTTTTTCTTTTAGAAATCGGTAAACGGAGGCTCGTGAAGTCGTTATATACAATATATTTTTTGTAGGGATACGAATTTTTGCCCAAGTCTCTTCTACGTATTTAAATATATTAATAACACCTTGGTGTCTGTTTGGATCTTCGGTGAAGTAAAAGTGCAAGCGCTGTTTGAACCAGGTTCACTTATTTTCATCAAAATCAACGTTCAGATAACAGAAATTTAACGATAACTGAATATAAAACATAATACAATAATTACTTTAAACAAAGAATTATCAAAAATTTACAATATACTTTACTATATAATCGGGAAGAAAACACTCACGTCAACAAGTTGATCAAGAGTAAAAATGACGGGTACAATCCGGCTAAATACGAAAACTATTAATTTTACTGTCATTACTTACAATGACTGTTCAACTTCATTTAGTAGTATTAAAATGTATCCATAGTTTGAGATTCACAGCATTTTTAGGTTTTAGTAATGTCAATTATCATCGTCATTACTATTACTACCTTAGATGAAGAATTGGTTTCGCTGTGTTTGGTAGGTATCGCCGACGTAGTCAAATGCGGCAACAAATACTACACTCGGCGTATCCAAGCCAGTCACACTGCAAGCTGTCTGTGAGGCGTATGTTCCAAATGTTTTATTAAAATTTGAACATAATACGTAGTAAAATGTCAGTTTGCGTGGTGAAACTGTGTAAAAATAATACTTCAAGAAACAAATTTCGTGTAATCATCAAAAACAATATACAAAAAAGTAGCTTTCTATGTCCCTATGTCCTGATGTCCCTATGTATGCTTAGATCTTTATAACTACGCAACGGATTTTGATGCGGTTTATTTTAATAGATAGAGTGATTCAGTGGGAAGATCTTTAGCATATTTTATCCCCATATTCTTACGGGAACGAGAACTACGCGGGTGAAACCGCAGGGCACCGCTAGTCTATCTATACTAATATTATAAAGAGGAAAGATTTGTTTGTTTATTTGTTTGTATGTAACGAATAGGCTCCAAAACTACTGAACCGATTTCAATAATTCTTTCACCATTAGAAAGCTACATTCACCCTGAATAACATAGGCTATATTTTATCTCCGTATTCCCACGGGAACGGGAACCACGCGGGTGAAACCGCGGGGCACAGCTATATTATATAAAAATGAAACCCGTTTGCCGTTATCACGTCATAACTTGCGAACGGCTAGACCGATTTGGCTTTTTCTTTTGTAGTTTTCTAAGACTCTGTAGAATGTTCTTACGCAAAAAAATTAAGAAAATATCTCAGTTAGATTATAAAAAAATACATTTAATTCTGCATATTTTAAAAAACGCGCGTAACGTATGTCAATCATTTGATTCGGGCTGTTGTATATGCTTCGACAAAAAATCTCCGAGACGCATTATCGGTATTTCATTAAATTTCCAGGTATTTTATGGCCAAAGTGTCTTATTCCCTACCAATTGCTCAAAGGTAGTGATTTCGAGTTTCCAATATTGCTACGCTGTTGCAAGCGCCATGATCACGGATGAACTGAACTGTTCATCCGTGATTATAATAGTTACTCGCTGGCAGTGTGAACATGCGAGTAACTATTAATAATATATGTATCTCATCAGGTATCGCGGTATCTAACCAATCTTTCATCTATGGTTACTAAATAGTACTTATAAAACAAAGTCGCTGTCGCTGTCTGTCCGTCCCTATGTATGCTTAAATCTTTAAAACTACGCAACGGATTTTGAAGCGGTTTTTTTAATAGAGTGATACCATACCAGAGGAAAGTTTATATGTATAATACATGCATGATATTGTAGAGAAACACCGATAAATCTAGGGATTTCTAATGTGATGTCGTAAAAAACACATTTTTTGCGCTTACATTGCAAAAGTATTTAATCTAAAAGACATTTGCCTTTTACATGACTTGATTTCAATAAGTATCTTAGAAGATATCTTAGTTTTAAAATAACATTACAGCAAAATTATGATTAAGGCCACATATTACTAAATAGTTACTACGACAAAGCGACCCGGCTAGTGCACGGCGGCACAGAATAACTATTTTTTTAACCTTCTACATAAATGAAGTCGCGTGTTAAAATAATTATTACACGCGAACGAAGTTGAGGGCTAAAGCTAGTATGTTATATATTCTATATTTCAAAGATTAATTAAATATCAAGTAGTCAGTAGGGAGTAGTCTATGTATTATTGATAAAACATGACATACAAATTAACCTTTTTCATGGTTTGTTTACATTTTGTCTCACGGCCAAATGAATACATTATAGAGTTTACAAACACATACCTAGCTACTGTTGCATCCTACTAATCCTACTAATATTATAAAGCCGAATGTTTGTGAGTGTGGGTGTGTGGATGTTTGTTCCTCTTTCACGCAAAAACTACTGAATGGATTTTAATGAAATTTGGTACTTACTGATGTTCCTCATGCCTAGAAATAACACATAGGATACTTTTTATTTATTTTACTACTTTTTATTTGGATACCAAAATTCCCACGGGTTAAGGTTCCACGCGGGTGAAACCGCGGGGCCATAGTATCACATAAGTTATTACAATATGATGACGTACCCTCCAATTACTAAGTAGAAACACCACCTCGGCCCTGGCCTGTCCCAGCGCGGTGTTCGCCTTCACATCCCGCAGCCCTTTGGTGCCCTGGCGGATGAAGGGGTTGGTGCAACCCCATAGGATACCCGTCACAGTCAACAGACCTGAGAATAAATAATTATAATAAAAATATCTCACTAGACGTTATTTTAACTTTTCTTATAGGCCTTACTAATATAATATTAAAACTTTATTTAAACACACAACAATAACAAAATCATAAAGTTCTACACGTACTGGGCGGTGACTATAGGAAGTCGGCCGTAATGGCGTCTATAGACCACCACTATTTGCCCAAAGTCCTTTTTCTATATGTGCTGGTGATTCTCATTAACTGTATCAATCACTTAACGCTACGCAACGCTATAACATTCTTTGAATTATAAATTACAAGCTGTGCTCCGTGGTTTTACTCGCGCATACCCCTGTACCATGTGAATGTTGGATAAAAATCCTAAATACCTATCCTGTGGACCTATCTGTTCAGTAGTTTCTATGTGGAAGAGTAATAAACATCCCTCCATACAAACCTTCGTGTTTATAATATTATTCGTAGTAGAATTAGCTGTGCCCCGCGGTTTAACCGGGGCGTTAGCTGCGATGTAGGTATATCCTATCCTTTAGTCTAAGCCATGTATCCACTAGGGAACATTTTGTCCCGCAACACAAAATTTACGTGAGTCTGCAACGTTGGATATTGACCCGCAACATGCGCCGCAACATTGTACGTGACGCGGGGCATGTTGCTTGCTCCCGCCTCGAGAGCGAGCACATGTGTCCTGCGTCATTGTTGCGCCATTTGTCAACAAGTGCATTACGCGTTTATTAACTCTTATTTCTCGTTCTAGTAAGAAATTCGGCATCAACCACCTTCTCTTTCTCTTACGTTTCAACACACTCGATATAATTACTATGTATGCAGCATAACCTCGGGCGACATTTCTATAAACACTGACTAGTGTGGCCAACACAGTGTTCCCCGACATGTTCGGGGACATGTTCTACGTAGTTGTTGAGGAACATGTTCCGCAACATGTTGCTCCATTTGTCCCCTAGTGGATACATGGCTTTATTGCTAATAACTGGCTATTCAACATAAATGAAACAATTTGGACCAGTAGTAGTTCGTCTTATAAGTGTGTTCAACTAAACTCTTCAGCATAGTAGCATAGGTTTTAAGCGATTGCTGTAATTAATTGATAAAAAAATGTTTAAAAATAAAACTCCAAATTATTTTATTTGAATATATTATGTATTTTAAAATAATAAAGCACCGAGTAACTAAACATAAAAAAGAGTACAAGTAAATAAATGACTTTAAAGAATTAAACATTTAAAAATATAACATATGCACATCAACTAACTATCAAATTAATATTATGTACCAATAATTTCATGTTTTTGGTCAAAATTGAGATCTTTATGTACAAAGAACTCCATTAAAACGTAATAGAATTAAAATGACAACATTCAAATACAAAGAGCTCTAGACAACGAACAGTATACAAACTTACATCACTAAGTAGGTACTAAATATGAAAATATTTACTTAAAGAAAAAAGTAAGAATATAATTGTTCTAAATCACATTGTAAGACAGTCAATTTTGAGATATAAAAGTTAATTAAAATTAAATTAAAAACTTATTAAGGAATCACATTAGTATAATGATAATTATGTTGCCATAATTAAAATATTATGATAGTTATCCAATTTGTGACTGGCAGTCTCATAGATGAAAAAATAACATCCAAAAATAATGAGTATCTAAAATAAAATTCCTTTTTCAAAATGGCACTATTATGATAGGTATAACAAAAACATATAGACAGAAAAGTTTACTATGGACTAACACTTCAAGAGTTTTCAATGTCATAGAAATACTTATTTTTGGCCTCATTATTTAATGTATGTAGGTACATTTTAAAAGTAATCTATAGTATAAACATCATGATATAAATCATCATCAGCTCATATATGTCCCCACCGAGGGGCCCGAGCCTACCCTGTATTAGGGTGATTTTGGCCTTTATATAAATGCGCCATCTTAATACATAATATGTATCAGTATACAATTTTAAATGCAAACATCCTCTTAACTCCTACAATCCATGATAACAAGAATGACAAGACAATCTCTCAAAATAATCTTAAAAAATAAACAATAGAAAAAAATGTTCCATAATTTGATATGAAACTTATTTTAGAGGGACTCCGAGTTTCATCGGCTCAATATCTGAAAACTTGGTGCAGTTCTCATCAACCCATTGTACGAATCTTTCCGCTAAAACTGCAGATATTTCAAGGGTAAGTATGCAGTCGTTTTCAGCGCGATGAGCGAATTCCGGCTTCCTGTTCAGTACTCGTTCGTATATATCTGTTAGTTTGTAAGACACATTTGGCCTGGGACTGTCTCCCCAAGGCAGCTGTCTTCGTGCTTTCGATGCATTTCTCGGTACTCTCATTTTGTTGGCTTTCGGAGTAGTTTCATTGATTGCCTTCATTGCCATGTTGGATGAGTAGTCTTCCATATCTTCAGCTTTGGTCTGACTTTCGAATGAAGATGTACTACTCTGTAAGTCTTCCGTCACACTTTCTTTCAAAGTTTCACTGACACTGTTTGTTAAAGAATCAGACTGGTTTTCCTTCAAAATATTATAGAAACCATGAAAACTGTCCGCGCATAAAAGATCTTCATCAAGCGATACTTTCAACTTTTCCAAATGGTTTTTCAGTATTGGGAAGTCGAATCGGAGCCCGTTGTGGGCTATCAGGCAGATGGGCGGCGTTAGCACATTGAGGAAAGTGTCGATAATGGTGAAAATATCAGTGTTGAAGTACGGTTCGAACTCTAGAAGGTAGTTATCGAGTCCTGTGATCCTGGAGCCCTCTTCAGATATAAATCGCCCTGGGTTGAGACACAAAGTGACTTTATTTTGCACTCGAGGGGCCGCACCAGGCCGAGTCTCCAATAAATGGGTCCGCTTCACAGCCACCATGCTAATTTCAGTGATTTTCGTCCTATTGTGGTCTTCCTCGGGAAGGCTCGAAGTCTCCAAGTCGAAAAACACGTAAGTTTGGATTTCGCAGGACATTTTTTATCTTATTTTTTTTTACTGCGAATGTTAACTTGTAAAACGAACGGAAACTTGCTCAAAAGGTATTTTTTGAATGATAAAGTAATTGCAGCTTACCAATAGCTTCCAACATAGCAAGTTTTAGTGCTTTTGATGATTCACATGCATATAAATTGCGGATCCTTTATCAGGCAGAGGCCTGATAGCTGATAGCGTTCAGTTTGTTTTCGATGAGTTATCTTATGCTTCAATCCCATCCGAAGCAAAAACTCCGTTCGAACTCTGAACACAACACATATGAAATGAATTTATTTTATTTATAAACAAAATTATTAAATCAAATAACAATCAATACAATTTCGACAATAAATAGTACCGTATCAAAGACAAAAAGACTCTGCTCCGCCATGGCTCCGCCCAGTCCCACACACTGTCTGTTCTGTCAGTGTCACTGCCTGCACTGCTGGCTGTGTCTCTGGTTTACGCCCCTCCTACACGATACAATTTGATTGCATATTGGATTGGCAACTGAATTGGCTACAATCTGATTGTCTGGCCAAACGAGGAGGACTAACAAATTTTATTTAATTTCGTTGTATCGAGGAAAGAAAGGATATCATAACGGCATCCGGCAAATGTATTAAAACACTAAATAGAACTGACGTAGGTATGCAAAACTCGATAATATGAACTTGACTGTGTGAAGTTTAATAATTTCAAATTAGATCAAATAATTTAGTAAATCAGAACAACTGCTCATGATAGGAATTTCATCAAACGTGTCTAATAAAAACAAATATACAAAAAGATGGTAATTTTTTTCAATAGAATCGAGTGGTTCTTATCACTTACTTGACCTTCGATTTCGATCCACACCACAGAGCAAGTAATCCACACAACACAATTCGATTGCCAATTTTCATCGCGAGGAAGGTGCTCAAAGAAAAAAAGCGCGGGAAATTTCGGTTTGACCGGGTGTATTTTTTCTTGGCAATTTTTTATAATTTAATTTTAAGTAGATAATTGGTTCAGTTGAGGTTCCTATGTAAATATATTTTCTTTGTAGTGTATCTTATATTATATTTGTGTAAATTTTTCCTGATTTTAGGTAAGTTTTTGTAAATATTCGTAGCATAGTTGAAGTCTATTTGAGGGTCGTATGAACGACCCGCCTATAGCAGATGTGGGGGATTTAGGCCCTGGCTTAAGTCCCCCTGTAGGTAATTATGTTACCATATCAACAACTAATTTAGACATGAGTGGTATGGACACTGATGGATCTATAGCCACAGCAAGTGGAAGGGAAACTGATGCATCTGCCTCAGGTAAAGTCAGGGCCTCACGTAAAAGGCGTTATAAAATTAAATCTGACTCCTTAATAAATAATGATACACCAGTTCCACATTCCCAACCCTCTGAAATTTCTGTTTCTCAAACTTTAGAGTCAGATCAAACTCCCCAACCAGTTAGTGTAGGTAGGAAGGAGTACCAGGCCTCCGATACAGGGCCTTACATAGTTCATGTTCAGCGTATTACCAGTACTGAAAACAGTGGCACCATTCTCCACCCTATTGCGTTTGGAAATTTCCTTAAAAATAACAAATTTATGAATATTGTTCCCGGCAGTGTCAAGAGAATTGGTAGGAATAAGTGTGTTGTAGCTTTTACAAAACCTGTGGCTGCTAACGTATTTATCAATAGTGAATTATTGTCTCTGAATAAATTTAAAGCATTTCTACCCACTTTTAATGTCACACGTATGGGTTTGGTCCGGGGTATCCCATCTGAATGGAGTGAGGAAGAAATTACTGAAAGTATATCAACTCCCATAAGCAAAATATTGAAAGTTAGACGTCTTAATTACAAAGTTCAAGTAAATGGATCCTATACCTGGAAACCCTCCCAAACAGTAGTTATAACGTTTGATGGCCAAACTCTACCGAAAAGAATTTATATGTGTTATAATGCACTATCAGTAGAAACTTATATATATCCCACTATACAATGTTTCCGTTGTTGCCGTTTTGGCCACACCAAAAATCAATGCAGAGCAGCTGCCCCGAGATGTTTTAAATGTGGTCAAAATCACACAGGTGAAACTTGTTTACTGGAAGAGGATTCTGCATCTTGTGTTAATTGTTCTGGATTTCATTACGCCACAGATAAGACTTGTCCTGAGTTTCAGAGGCAAAAAAACATTAAACACACTATGGCTCATTCCTGTGTTTCATATGCGGAAGCGAGCAAAATGCACCCAGCCATTTCAAAATCCTATGCTAATGTTCTCACTTCTGTTACATCTCATGATTCTCACACCAATAATAATTCATACTTCAGCTCACAACCTGTACCTACAACTTCATCATATAAAAAGACAGTATTTCTTAAACCCCGTGCTCCTCCCAAGTCAGCACAAGGTTATGACAGAGCAGCTCATAACGCCCTTCTTAGGGAGTTTCAACCCCCATCGTTGGCAAATGGGTGTGCTTTATCCAAGGAACATTCCGAAATGAAAATGAAACAGAACGAGAATGAGCAGGTTGTTGATGTTATTATAAACCTTATCAAAATGTTACTAAATAAAAATACATCTTTTGAACCGTACCACGTAGAGCGAATAAGTAGTTTATTGTTACATAAAAACCAAAAAGATGGACACAATAATTCAATGGAACTGCCGATCAGTAATTCCTAAAAAAACTGACTTAATCTACTTATTAAATAAATTTAAACCAAAGATTGTGGCATTATCTGAAACTTGGATTAAAAATAATCAATTATTCGCTATTCCCGGTTATGTTTGTATTCGCAATGACAGAGCTGACGGATATGGCGGTGTGGCCATATTGATTAAAAATAATACCCCATTTTCCCGTGTTTCTCTCCTTTCATGTTCCGATATTGATATTGTTGGGATAATTGTTGATAATATTACTTATGTTTCCACTTACATTCCTACTGCTAATAACAATGCCCTACAAGAACTTAGCAACATGTTGTCATCCCTTCGTAGGCCATTTTTAGTAATGGGCGATTTTAACTGTCACCATCAGTGTTGGGGAAGTGGTGAGACAAAACGAGAGGGGATCCGTCTATTAGAAATTATAGACGATCATAATCTGTGTATTATAAATAATGGCGAACCTACTCGTAGAACTAATGCAGGTGAAAGTGCTAGTGCTGTGGATTTATCCATATGCTCCCCTGGATTGGCTTCATCTTTATCTTGGTCCCGTTACTCTTCCACCTTTGGAAGTGACCATTTTCCTTTAGTAATTACTTCCTCAGTAAAATCAATTAAAATACCGAAAAGACTTCCTAGACTAAAGTATAGAATCGAAAACGCAGACTGGAATAAATTTAAAACACTTGTTGATGCTAAAGTTGCTGAGCTCCCACAAATTACTCAGGGTGGAGAAAGTGATTGCTCAAAAGCATTAGCGATGTGCCTAGTAGAAGTAGCAGATCAAGTTTTCCCTCTTAAAAAGATTCCTTCCGATAAAATTCCTATGCCCCCCTGGTGGGACTCTTCGTGTGCTGATGCAGTTAGGAAGCGAAAGGAAGCTGAAAAAAAATATGCTGAGGACATGTCAGATAAAAATTTGGACGACCTTAGAGATATTATTAAAGATACACGGATTTTTCTAAGAGATAAGAAACTTCAGGGGTGGAGGTCATTTTGTATGTCTTTATCACCCAACACATGCCCGTCAGAAGTTTGGCGCAGTATTAAGAGATTTAGAAAAGCCTTTAGTGATACTCCTTCCTTCACACAATTACCTCCATCTCTTAGTAACAGTTTTCTTGACAAATTAGCTCCAGCATCAGCTCCAGAGTATGATCAAATCTACCCCAACTCTATTCCTTTAAATATTGATAAGCATTCATCTTTGAATTCTCCCTTTTCGTTGCTCGAATTGAAAGGGGTATTAACATGCTTAAAAGACTCTGCCCCAGGAGAAGACGGTATTCCATATTCGTTCTTATCACATTGTAGTGATAGTACAATATCATATTATCTACAAATAATTAATTCCATTTTAGTTTCTGGAAATATTCCAGAATCCTGGCGTTCCCAAGAAATCTTACCGATCCTCAAACCAAATAAAAATTCAAATGATATATCATCATACCGGCCTATTGCGCTATCTTCAGTCCTTACTAAAATTGCAGAACACCTAGTTAAAAATCGTTTAGAATGGTATATAGAAAACAAGCAATTACTAGCAGGCAGTCAGTTCGGGTTCCGTAAAGGAAAAAGCACAACTGACAGTTTAAGTGTATTTACCACTGACCTTCGTATAGCTTTCTCAAAAAACGAGTCGGTTGTTGGCGCTTTTCTAGATATAACAGGTGCGTATGACAATGTTCTTATATCTGTCCTTAAACGCAAACTAATTAATTTAAACGTCCCTACCTTGATTATACGGTTTATCATAAATCTGCTATCAGTTAGATTTATTTCTCTTTTTTGCGGTGATAAGAAAATAACAAGAACAGTGTTCAAAGGCCTTCCGCAGGGGTCAGTATTGTCACCTTTGCTTTATAATATTTATTCTTATGATCTAGAATCATCTCTACAAAAATCTGCTGATGTTTTACAATATGCTGATGATCTTTTAATCTATGCTACTCACAATAACATATCAGATGCATGTGATGCTTTGACCGCCTCCCTAAGTCTTTTACAGCAATGGTTACAAATTAATGGGTTAAGTCTTTCAATAGAAAAAAGCACTGTAGTAGTTTTTACAAGAAAACGTAATTTTCCATCCCCAACAGTTACTTATAATAGCATAAACCTTCCTGTGAAAAATCATGTTAAATTTCTAGGATTAATTTTAGATAAAACGCTTTCTGGCAAACAACATTTTGACTTTGTAGTTGAAAAATGCGAACGTCAACTGAATGCGATGCGGTGTCTTTCTGGAGTATGGTGGGGGGCACACCCTTTTAGTTTAAAACTGTTTTATAATGCAATAATCCGAAGCATACTTGATTACGGAACATTCCTCCTTGAAGATGGTAACAGAAAGGGTCTTGAAAAGTTAGATAGCATACAGTCGAAAGCTCTCCGAATCATTTCTGGAGCCATGAAATCAAGTCCGTTAAATGCCTTACAGGTGGAAGTAGGTGACCCTCCATTACACCTGAGAAGGCAATATCTATCTGACCGATTTTTATTTAAATCGATGCAGTTTTCTAACCATTTGCTTCATTCAAAATTAATAAAACTTGATTATTTTATTCAAACTTCATCCTATTGGCGACACAAAGATATTCCGTGTTTAGTTAAAAGTCTCAGGAAGTTTAATTCTATACCAGCGAGTACACATAGGTCACCTACTCTTCCTCTATTTGAGTGCAAAACATTTGAACCCCTACTTATCTCCCCTGTAGTGCATTATAATTTAGGGATAGAAAAAAGTGATGTAGGAGCTGACATAAAATTTAATGCTGCCGTTGGTGAAAATTGGATAAACTTTCATTATATCTTTACGGACTCATCAAAGACCCGGTCTAGTTGTGTGGGAGTTGGTATATTTCATTCTCAGTATAAAGTCATTCAGATGGTAAAACTTCCTCCTGAAACATCAGTTTTCACTGGTGAATGCTTTGGTCTGCTCAAAGCATTAGAGTACGTTTTAATTGCTAAACTTAAAAATGTCCTCATATTATGTGATTCTAGAAGTGCGTTACAAACTATTGAAAAGTTTACATTCAAAATGAAACCCTTCTACCCCATTGTATTTGATATAAGAAAACAGTTGCACAAATGTATACAGAGAAACTACACGGTACACTTTGCTTGGATTCCAAGTCACTCTGGAATCCAAGGAAACGAAAGAGCTGATCAACTAGCCAAACAAGCGGTGCAAAATGGTGACACATTCCCTTATAAAAATTTCTGCCATGATCTTGTCAGCCTCCCTAAAGATTATCTTCGACACTCCTGGGAACTTCTTTGGAGTGAGAGCTCTCAAGTAAAGGGCAAGGTTTATGCCTCAATTCAGCCCTCAGTCCCAGTCAAACCATGGTTTTTTAAAATAAAAGGCTCTAAACTAATTACGAGCATGATAATTCGCATGCGGCTTGGTCACGTTTGTACTCCTTCTCACCTTGCTAAGTTACATATTGTGGATAGTAACCTTTGCGAATGTGGAGATGATGTTGGCTCTTTAGATCACATATTCTTCTCCTGTTCCCGTCATGATCGTTCATCCTTTCTCCGTTCTCTTGTTTCCCAAAATGTTTCCCTTCCTACTTGTGTTTCTTGTTTAGTAATGAATCCCATTGAATATTATAACTTGATATCTGCATTTATGTTAAAAAATGATATAAAGATTTAGTTTGTGTATGTTTATTTATATATATTTTATTTATATTTCTTAAAAATAATATATAATAGATCCTTTCCTGAACCTTACAAAATTCCTTTTCCTCTCCGATATTTTCCGTTAAAAATATTTCCCTACCTTTTATTACCTGAAATTGGCACACAGACATAGCTAAGTGCCACACCAAAAAAAAAAAAAAAAAAGGTGCTCAAAATATCAATTCTATTTAAGTATTTATGGCTTCTGCTGACTCAATTCAATATTTTTTCTTTGTAAAGAGCCCGAGGTCCCGGGTTCAATTCCTGGGTCATGCGATGTTTGCTATTTTTTAAACATGAGACGGGTTTGAGACCACTATCACGCTTTGAGAGAGAAGCCTTTTCCGTGCAGTGGGATCTCACAAGCCGATACCTGTGTAAAGGGTGTGCCACAATTAATATTATTGAAAATAATAAGTACTTTATACTTACAAATGAAGATTGTACTTAGATGAATCGATTTTTGATGCTGTTTAAGTACCCAATACAATACTAATATGTATTATTTTATTAATTTACCAGTGACCATACATTTAGTAAGCTCATTAAAAAGCAAATATTTTTCAAGTCCTTTATTTTAAAATAATCACCATAAAAACAAAAAACACTTAGATTAGGTACAAAATAATTACTATTACTAATAATTACTTACATAAACAAATTACTACTAAATTTGTTGGTCAATTTAAAAAAAACAAACAAGTTTTATAGCTTGACTTATAAAATAAATATGCAATGCAAAACTTGCATAATTAGTGAATCTTAAAAATGAAACCCTATTTTCATTTGTCACGCCATAACTTGAGAACTACTGAATCATTGATAAATTAATTTATAAAAAATGGAATTTCTATTTTTTTTTAACATATTACTTAATTTTGACTAAGGCCTAATCACCCTTATTCAGGGTAGGCTTGAGCCCCTCGGTGGGGACATATTTATGAGCTGATGATGATTACTTAAATGTCTAAGGATAAAAAATGTGAATGTAAAAAATCAATAGTAACACGAATTTCAATATATCTAACCTACAGGGTGTTAATTGTCTAGACACTTTTAAAAACATTCTTAAAACATTTTTTTTAAACTTATTTATTAAGTCCTCATGTGTGGTGACATTAAATAAAAATACTCACTAAAATGGATGGAATGGAATACAAAATTTATAAAATAAACTTATAAGTAAGTGCAGAACGAAAATGTTAAGACAATTATTTAAAGGTTGCATGCAACATGTTATACAGGGTGTCCTAGAAATTGATACCAAGTCATAATAAATATCAGGAAAAAGGTAAATAAATTATTGATTTTGAATATTACAGGCACTGTGAAATTAATAAAGTGATATCTTCTTCCAAACTGTGGAATTTAGCTTTAAATATTTGTATTACAAGAGTGAAAAATACAGTAAAATGCATCACTGGATGTAGATATATCGATATTTTTTTTTGTGTTAAAAATGTACTTACCTAATATATTTTTGATAACATTTGTTTCACACTGGTTTCATAAAACTAGGCACTGCCTTTGTGCGTTCTGGGCAAGTACAAATAACTATTCCTAATGGTAGTCTAGACTAATCTAGCATTACTAATTGTCTAAATAATTTAATTTACCTACAATTACAAACATAAATAATTTATATAAACATTCCTAACTAGCAGTATTTGGTGTTATACAATTTAGTGCTTACATTTTTATAATTGACAATGTCTAGGTTTACATACAGGGAGTGATTGACTATCTTATTTACTTACATATGGAGTGAAGACGACTGTATGTGAAAGCATGTAATTGGTTTATAGTTACTAATTTTTTCTTACTTATCTTGTAAAGACAACTTGCTTTCCTAGTAAATAAAAAATAAAATAATTCTTGACATTATGTTAAAAAACATATGGACTGTTTGTGGAACAATATCAAATTGATTTGAAGAAATTTGTGATAAAAATATCTAAAGAGATTTAATCTTCATATTTTTATAGCGTATTTTGAATATAATTTATATCTGCCTTCACCCTGTATATAACTTAACATTAATCTCGAAATATTTTAAAATTACTGTCTTTTATAGTTACATATTGTAAGTGAAATACATAAAATTGAGCATAACTATTGTCTTAGTTCACAAGTAAAATATATAATAAATTCCCGCCAATATAGCAACAAGAACTGATATTAATGGAATTGAGTATTTCCGGAGCCAAGACCTGTCATCTTTATTTGCAACAATCCTCTTTTCTTTATACTTCTTCTTTTTCCCGCTAAGTTTCCATTCATATTCAGCCAGTTCTCTTTTATTTCTCTCTTCTTCTAACTGCAGTAATCTCTGTTGCTCTTTCTCGTTTTCCAACTTTGCCGCCAATTTTTTAGCCTCGCAACTTTCTTCGCACGCGACTTTGAACTCTCCACTTTTGACCGAGTTACATGGACCTTCTTTTTTAATGTTTCCACATGGGCAGTAAGCCTTTGTCTTTTTGACGCATGTCTGTTTGCTACAGGCGCCGGGATGGCATGTGTTGCGGCAGCGGTGACCACAGTCGAGGTTCTTAGGACACTGCTGCTTACAAGAGAGCATTTCTTCAGTGGCCGAGCTTAATTCTTTACAGCGCAGGTAGAGCTCAGTCAAACCGCAGTGGCATGTTAGTCGTTCCAATATTTCACAAGGAGGACACTCTCCTGGGTGACATGCTCTAATAGCACACTTATGGCTACATTTTACTGGACGGGGCTTAACACAGCCTTTCTCACAGGGCTTGCAAACATAAGGCACTTTTGGATAATGAGGATCTGGAGCATACAAGTGACACATCATTTTACAGCTGTGGTTTCCACAAGCCAAAGGTTTGCCACATTCTCTGCCGCAAGGCCTCCTGGCTGCTGTGTGACACGGCTGGTCATCTGTCTCGTGTTCACCAAAGCAAATGACAGAGACAGGCATATTACACGGTGGACATTCCAGAGTCATTATTTTTGTCTTAGGAGGCTGCACTTCCCAAGGTGTGGCTGGTTTTTCCACTTGTTTGAACACCACAGGCACATATTCGTGGCATGTGGACTTGCAGTCATGACCACATTGTGGATACTTCTTATAACAAATAGCTTTGCATGGTGGACAATCACCAAAATGGCAAGAATGCTTGTTTTCTTCGACATGTCCACATTTATATTTGATCTTGCAAGGGAGGCTGCATTTGGGTGGCTTGGCAAACTTCTCTCTGCCGCACGGGACTGTGATGTAAGTCTCTTTGCATCTGCATGTTATTTTGGACTCTCTAGGACACGGGTAACAAGGGCCACGGTGACAGATGTTGGTACACTTGTGACGACTGCACTGCAGTGGCTTGTCACATATCTTCTCACATGGCGGACAGTTACCATTGCAGCATTTTCTTGCACAACCATGTTTGCCGCACGGTCTGGTCCCTCTGCACTTGGTCTCACATTTGAACTCCTTACTGCATGGCAATGAGCGCTCATGTGTCAAACAATGACATTTCTTTTGAATCAACACTTGGCAAGGAGGGCATGGGCCTTTATGACATTTCTCCGGACAATTATGTTCACAATCATCATGCTTCTTATTACATGTACCAAGGCAAGTTTCCATGGTATCTGGACATTGGACATACCTCTGGTTGGCTCCACACGGGCAAGATCTCATGCCAGAGTTAGGGCAGGAACCGCAATCTCCGTAATGACACAGTATGTCACATTTGTGGTACCCGCAAGAGAATGGTTTGTTGCATATCTTCTTACATTGCCAGATAGGGTCATTACAAGGTCGTTTAGACTTCTCAGAGCCACATTGGCAAGGCTGAGTGCTTGTGTAGCTACAAGGAGGGCAATCCCCATCATGACAGAGATTTTCACATTTATGAGTCTGACACAGCAAAGTTTTCTTACACTGTTGGCCACAAGACCACTTAGCAGAGCTACATCTGACTTTCTTGAACTCCTTTTGACAATAACATACTCCATTGACAGTCTGAGGACACGGAGGACAAGGCCCGGGGTGGCATAGCAACAGACACTTGTGCTTACAATTTTCCCCAGTAGAAAGCCTCTTTCCACAAACCTCTCCACATGTATGAGGTATTAACCATGGATGATAGGGAGGATCATCAGTTTTACCACAATAGCACCTATATTTACGAGGTATTTGTTCTTTAGAATACGAATTGCGGCATTTCGGACAGCACCATTCGTTTTTTTTAGGAACTACCACCGTTATGGGACCTTGATGTTCTTCGCTGCGGAGACTGATACTGTCGTTTGCCCATTTTTGTATGCAGGAGAGATGGAAGTAGGAGTAGCAGTGTTCACAGGTCCAAATAGCGTTGTTTCTCTTGATAGAGCTGATGCAAATGAGACAAGTAATAGAACGACCGCTAATAGCTTCTTCTAGTAGATTCTTAGTCCTGTTAATCATGTTGGTGTCACCGCCTCCTCGCCAGTAGCTCTGGAACACTCCTTCCAGTACATTCGGCTCATAGGGATCTTCATCTTCGGAAGACGATACTTCTTTCATTTGCTTCAGATGTTTTTGTACATTCATTTGCAGTTTTGCCGCGGCGTCCCTGTATCGTCTCGCCATTGTGATTGTGTATATTACTTGCGTTTAAATCTTAATTAATACGTTTAATTAATTAATAAAAAGCAATTTTTATTGAAAAAGGCCAGCGCAGCGGCCGATTCGCTGATCCGGGCATGGTACTCTAACATGACATTGACAGTCCATAACTTACGTCATTAATAAATCGATGACATGTCTTTCCAACCAACTTCCAAATCAACACATGTTGGAATTTTTATAATTACCTAGGACCTAATTATAAATATATCACTGTTATTTTCTACAACAACAATTTTAGATAAACAATATTCATGATAGAAGTACATACTATTATAAAATTTAAATCAATAACTGGGAAATGAAATTGCATTTCGCGCCATCTATTAGCGAGTAGCAAAACTAGCCATAGTCTTTTCACTCAGCGATAAATGGCAATATTCACTCAAATTTTAATGAGAAAAAATGCTAATGATACATTATAGACATCCTAGTTTCCCGGGATTATTAAAATCGTTGATAATTTAATAGGGCATTTAATAAAATAACCGAATTAATTACACAAATCGTTTATTTATTAAGATATTTAAACATACTTGTGAAGAAATAGAAAATTGTTTAAAATAATTCAAAATAAAGAAACAGATAATTAAAAATAATGTAAGCCATTAATTTATTTATATATTTTTTTACCAAAACAAAAATATTAAATGTCAATACACATATTTTTTAAGTTTACAAATATAAAGTCCTACTGTTAGTGAAAGCATATTTAAATCTAAATTAAATAATGGTAACATTATTTTGTGGTAAATGGCACTTTGATTTAACCACGTTTTAAAAATAATAATTATTAAAAGGAAAATTATATAATTTAAAAAAATGATAAATATTTTGTCATGTAACAATTCAAGGATATCGTGTGACTAGGACACTTCTAAATTTAAATTCAAGTATTTTTCAATAATTTTTACCAATTAACTCTTTTCATCTTGTCAAATTATTACATGCAAAAATTCAGTCAGTAAACTATATTAAAATTATATTAGATTAGAGAAACATTTATTTTGTTAATTTACAATGTTAATATATTTAGCGAACTCTGCTATTGACTTCCGGTTTTTTATTTTTATTTGTTGTTATTTTGAACCAGCTCGCTTTTTTGCTGTCTTTGGGTATAGACATAGATCTGTGGACGTTAGCGTACGACGAAGACTTATTTTCTCTTTGACGTTCTCTCTCTTTGTCTCTAGTAATAATTTCGCTTGACTGCGTTCTCTTGGGATCTTTCGAGACTGATTTCCTCAACGTGGAGTGTGTTTCACTCTTTTTATCAGGGTTTCTGTACAGTGTCGTGCTTGAGCTAGACAATCTACTGCTAGCTGGACGACGGCTTAGAGAACTTTGGCTGTAAGACTTATTTTTCGAAAGTGTTGCCTTTTCGTTGTTCAAAGTCCTTGTAGAACCTGCTTTCTGCATTTCTTTTTTGTTTTTCCTCGGTTTCTGAGCGTAGTGGACGTCTTGTTGTTCGCTGTAGTGTTTGGGGGTCCAGGGGGCGAAGATGGAGAAGCTTTTGGTGGTGCTTCGGACCTGGAGGTTTGAAGAGTTGACGGAGGAGACGTCGTCGCGGGAACGGTTCCGGGAGATACGGCCGGGGTCCGGGATGTCACCCACTGGGGAGGAATACACTATTTTTTTATTTTTTGTTATTTTCAACTTTATAGTTTTCATACATTTTTGATGTCAGGGACACCAAAAGAGCCCTTATTATAGATATGAGCTTAAAAAACCAGTCGATTTTTTCTTCTATAGAAAAATAAAACCTATGTGACTTTTGAGGACTCTACCGGACAGTTATTTAAACCTGTGTTAGCTCCGCTACTAAATCATCATCAGGTGATGTTATAATAGCCTTCTTTTTTTAAACCTTCTTCGTTACCTATTTTTTTTAATTCGTACAGTGCCGTGATTTTATTCAAATTCATTCGATTTTCAAACAAACAAACTCACAGTCTTATAATATGATGGGTTATTTAAAGTAATTGTTTACCAGTAGTGGCGTGCAGATAGACTACACTCCGCTGCGACTGATGACTGGAGTCTCCTTCAGTACTACTTTCACCGGAGTTAGTGGCTGGCGTTCTGCGGCGGCTTCTGGAATATAATGCAATGCAAATCGTTATTTGCTTGTCAATATGTAAGTTGGTAGGTACATAGATGTTGTGGTGGTATATGCGAGGCTCTGCAAGGGCATAGCATGTCCAAAATATGATAACGTTATCTTATTTACGTGTAAGATTTATGTGTAATAAAACACGTTTTTACGTTAATTAAATAACTTAAGATATAATAGGAACAGATGGGAAGATTTGGGGAGACCTTTGCTCAACTGTGGGATGAAGAGCAGTTAGTTAAAAAGACTAAATAATTGTACGTCTAAGATGGCAGTTTGTTGCAACTAGACCTCTCCAGTTAGGGTCCTATATGCGTTAAACAGTATTTGAGAGACAAGTAACGATCGTCGACGATGATACATACATAATACTACAACACAAATTTTGAATTTATTTTAAGAAAAGAAAAGAGATAAACATTTAAAACATACGACACAAAACAAAAACAAATAAAAACATAAAAAGATTTTTTTTTATTTTACCTTGTGGCATAGACTACCTACCCAGAATAGGTAGTCTATGCCTTGTGGCAACCCACAATTTTGTGGCTCCGGATATAAAATAAACAATGAAAAATACGACTAAATAACAATAAGTTTGTTTAGTAACACTGTTAATATAGTGCGTAGTGACATAAATACAAATTTTAGACCAAAAAGTTGGTCATTAGTGAACAAATTCAAGTGATTGTGAGTCATTTCTACTACTGTACTCACTGATTGAATCCTGATTCAGGTCGAATTGGACAAACCTGTGGAGTATTGTCATCTTATTTACATTATATTACTTATATTGTTGACACACAGTTATCACAATACATTAATTTTACTCCATTTATATGTGTGTGTGAGTGTGTGCGTAGTTTCTGATACCCTAGATACAGTTTTCGAACTTAGGGGTCAGTTACTATAATAAGATGATGTTGTGAATGATTATGTTATGTTATATGACCAACGAAACATAGTCTATCGGTGAATTTTAGATCTTCTATTTACTGTATATACTTAAGAGGATGCCATATTCTAATATTTTTGTAGTTAAAATATAGATATTATATTAGTGCTCTCAAATTTCACGTTTTTAGAGTTATGATCCAGACTGTATCCCTTAATTAAGTATCTTCTGTGTGTAATAATTAGATTGTAACTTGTTGTGTCACCTCAATAAATAAATATAAATAAGTGGGCAGCAACAAAAAGGATGTGTGATGGATGATTCTGTTTTACTTGCATAAACTTTTCGGAAGTTTTTCTCCCCTCTCGTTTATTTTCTGTGCGTTGCGTGCCACAAGGATATTATGTCGCTTTTTTATTTTTATATACTTAGTTGGAGATGCTAGAGTGTGGAGAGCAATTATATAAACAAAAAAATACTCACTTCAAATCAGGTTTCCCATTTCTCAGCTCAGTAGAACTGCCTCTTTCATTTGGTCTTCTCACGTCAGACAGGCTTCCGTTAGGTCTCCTAACGTCAGAAGAACTGCCTCTATCATTAGGTCTCCTAACGTCAGAGGAACTGCCTCTGTCATTCGTTCTTCTAACGTCAGAAGAACTGCCTCTATCATTTGGTCTTCTATTGTCAAAAGACCTCTCTGTTCTTCTCACGTCATTAACACTTCCTCTTTCCACAGTCCGCCTGTCTCCTTTCAATGTTTTAGAGCTGCTTTGACTCCTAGATCTGTCATAAGGACTTATTGGAGGTTTCTTATTAATCTTTCTGTCAAACTGACTTTCAGTTTCGGAGTTGCTGTGGTTTTCGGAGATATTTTGAAGGTTTCTCTTGTATTGTCTGGTGTGATGGTCTTTCTCTTCTCTGTGAAGGTTGGTGAGGGAATAGCTTTTGTTGGATAAGACGCTATGGTCTACTTCGTCTACTCCTGTGGTAGAATTGGAGATGGTCTTTCGCAGGGTGCCGTGGGTCTTCTGCACGGGGTGGCTTTTGGACTTGGTGATGGTGCTGTGGCTGACATTGGAGTCCTGGTCTGTGTCGCCGAAGAATCGAAGGTTCTTGGCCGGACTGTTCAGTGGCGGCTTCGTCTTGGACCACGCCTTTCTACTGGCCTCGTCTTCTGTGATTACGCTTTCTTTTTCGATCTGGAAAACGGGACACAATATTTATTAGTATTTTTTTTAATTATTACTCTGTGTCTACAAGGTATGACCGTTTGTTTCCTCTGAGCGGAAATCGAAACCACAACCTTTAATATAGAAAGTATCTACTAAGCAACTATTGCTCGTTGCTGTGTCCTGTTGTCACTTAGAAGCCGACAAGTTACTTATTATTCTTGAGTTGCATTACCACAAATTGTCTCTCATAAACAAAATGAATTATTTCTTTCTTAATAAATTACCTTGTTTACCGGTTTCCCCTTGCTCTTCTTCCTGGTGAGCCTGTCCAGAGACTTGAACCAGCTCCCGGACAGCGCAGATGGCTGCCGGCGCGGGGGCGAGGGGGTGGGACTGGGGGTCGCCAGGCGACGACGCTCTCTGTACCGCTCCGCCTGAAGGGAGGAAAGGTAAGTTTTAGCATAGGATAAGGAAAATTGTTCCTAACTAACTAATTAATATAAGACGACCTCGATGGCAGAGTGGTCACCATGCCGGACTGCCATGCGTAAGGTAACCCGCGTTCGATTCCCGTGCGGGGTGAATATTTGTGTGAACCACAAATGTTTGTCTCGGTCTGGATGTGTGTGTGAATGAGTGTGTGCGTAGTTTCTGATAACCTAGATACAAGTTTCGAACTTAGTTAGGGGTCAGTTACTATAATGAGATGATGTAGTGAATGATTATGCTTATGCTTATATTGTTTTTTTTTTGTTATAGCAAGGGGATAAGATATGGTAAAAGGATAGAAGGTACAGGTAGTGAACCTAGTTAGAGATCAGCTGGTGTATGTCATTATTTTTATTTTCGACAATCTTTTTTCTTGAAATCATATCATTTTAGTGCTACAATATTAGTACGAAATCAAACCAAACGTTTTTATTTCGCTAAAAAAAACTTTAATAAAAAGACAAAAATCTTTATCCAAAAATGTCGATGACTGCATGGGACACGTTTACATATATACATATTATACATATTTACAAACAGGTCGTATTATCACGTCCGTCCGTATATCACGGCCAGTTCACTGACACTTCACAGGTAAATGATAATAAAACCAAAGTGTTTGACCTGAGTATCGCTAATAAATATTTAGATATCAAATTTTATTTATTCTGGGTCTCGCACTAATGAACGTAAAAAGTTCAGAAAAGGGATTTCGAATTAATTGACAAATAAAAATTTAATTACGAAATGAAATAAAAAGTGACTTTAAATAAATGAAGATACAGGTCAGAGAATCCTTTTTTATTTAATTTTAGAATTGCTGTACTTATTGTTTTTTATAAAGCAGCATAGTGTAACAAAGTACAGTGAGAAACATGTTTCTAGTGCATAAACTACGCAACATACACCCAGACCAAGATACACATTTATGGATCACACAAATTATACGAAACATATTTATTTATTTATTTAATATTCGCACAGAAAAATAACGGTACAGGGTAAACATAATGCTAGGTAGCATTTTCTGCCAGTCCCCCAGAAATGTGAGGAAAATTGGGGGGTTTTGCGTCAATTTAGTTGGTACTAAAATTTTGTTTATTCATATTAAGCTTTTTTTACTAAAAACAACGTAACTTTTTCATTCATCCCATGTCTAATTGGGTTCGATATTACCTTCACCGAATCTGATTAAACCAAAAAGACTAAAAACCTTTGGCAAACTGGATATTACGACGTAACTAACAAAAATAATTTCGGCATTAAATCATCGATTATCTCATTTCGTTCTCAAGTGTGTTATAAGTAGTACTTATGTAATTAAATGAGAATCGCCATTTCTTTCACGGTACATCACCAGCAAAAAACATGGCGGACGGAGATGAGATGACGAAATACAGAAAAAATAAAATGATTCGACTTTATTTGGTGTTTGGATACAATTAGAGATTCATTGAACTTTTGTGTTTATTGCAAAAAATGTGTAAAAAGCTATAAGTTTATAATTAAATAATTGTTAATAACATTTTCATAAAAAAATAATTGTTATTTTATTCTATCGGGGTATAATGAGGCAGCAAACAAAAATAAGCACTTAAAAGCCGTTCTTTTCTTTTTTTAAAACTTCAAAAACACTTACAAGAAATGGTATGAAAGTTCGATAGAAGTAAACATGGAATTTTGATGGTACACTTTTATTAAGTTGTCTCATTGTTTAATACTGATCGAAAAAAATCTTACGATTGTTAATTCCCGAACATCAAAGAGAAAAGCTGTATCCATTTATACAATAACATAAAAAAACATAAATCATTCACTACATCATAACCCCTAAGTTCGAAACTTGTATCTAGGGTATCAGAAACTACGCACACACTCATTCACTCATACGCAGACCGAGACAAACATGTTTATGTAAGGATATTGATTCCAAAACATATATTTTTCTTCTTAAACATCGTCCTACAAGAATGTCATTCACACAACAATGATCACCTTTGTTCTCACATTGAGACAATGCGAATCCACCGGGGTCACTGACCTTACATAATGTATTTGGTTAATGATGTCATATATTGGTACAATGGGAGTGATATACTGATTACTATATTGACTATAGCTTTTACTAGCCTCGGCATCGTACGGGTTAAACGTTTTTATTCATCCGATTACTGGACGAGAAGAGAATATTGGAGAACGTTACTGAAGACCGTCTACAGCAGTAGAGGAAAAATGATAGGCCACCTTATACGACATGACAGATTTATATTGAACATCTGGGAGGGAAAAGAAGAAGGAAGAAGAGGACGAGAATAAGTTACATGAGTCAGATAAAGGATAAGGTCGCTGTCGTGTCGTATAGGAGGTGAAGGAAGCCGCCTTAGATAGGGGCAGATGGAGGGAGTTGCACATGTTACACCGACAAGAGCAAAGCTCTTAAGTTGATGGCGATGATGATAATTACTGGACGACTAGATACTTTGGTTAAACATCCAAACATCCATTCCAAGATTTAATTTAGTGTCTGTGTACTAAGTTCCCGGTTTCAACACAGGATATTTTTATATTGATATCTTTGATTTACATGAACACTACAGTCAGAAAATGTAAAACAAAATACAACCACGACAAAAATCCGTTTAAGTGTTTTATTTCAAGGATATTTTTAGTTTCAAATACGTTTGGTTTCTGCGAATCTAAAAAAAATACGTCCTAACTATTAAATAATTCTTCTTTTGTATATAAGATGGTGAAATATCCGGTAAGTATTTTCTCAACATAAATGTTTTGATTGAGCCGCACCCCTGCACTTTTGTAGGCCCTGAGTTACATTCCTAGGTCATTGCTTTCTTGATATTTTGCAAACATGACCTGATTTTGAAATCGTCAACATGCTTATTTGGTGTATTTTTTTAGAAAAAGCGGGGTAATAGTCAATGTACTTCTTCTTCTTCTTTGCTTGTCGACTCATATTTTAGAGGACCAGAACTCGGCCACCGATATGGCCCTATTACTATACTACGAGAGGGAAGCCTTTGCTTTGCAGTAGATTCTTACAAGACAACACTTTCCTATAAAAAAGTAAAACTTCCTAGGTTAAAAAAACGACCATGACAACATTAACAAAAACTATAAATACATCAAAAGTCACCTATAAACATGTTGCCAAAAGTGCATAAAGGTCGCAGCCCATATGGTAACCCGGTGACCTCGCGAGTGGTTCCGGCAAGTTGGCAAAGAGGCTCGGTTTAATGAGGACATAATGTACCACACTATCATTATATCTGTCTGAACTTCAAGTGGTAGGAATTATAAGAGCGGAATGATTTTGTGCTTTTGAGTTGGTTGACAGATTCGGTTGACAGGGAAGGTTCATATCTGACGGAACATGCGTCGCGTATTATCGGTCGCGTAACGCCAGAACAGAAAAATGTATAGAAAAACACTTGACTGTTCACACTTAACGCACTAACGTATAATCGGTTGAGTGTGAACGGTCAAGTGTTTTTCTATACATTTGTCTGTTCTGGCGTTACATGTTCCGTCAGATATGAACCTTCCCTAATTCGTTTTGAGAATTGGCCGAAATATATGATAAGGAAGAGTAATAGACCATAATATTAAAAGGAAGGATTTGATTCAAGTATAAATAGGCAACTAAGAAATCTTCAAGGAACTGACTTTGCAGGTATAAATCCACTAGACAGCAATATTTTACGTAAAACTATCGAAATATTCACTGTAAATATTTGCTTATCAATCGTTATTTCTATTAATTATCACTTAAAATACCGTTATCAATAACCAAACTCTATTATCAAATATTTAACACTAATATTAACACCAAAAACTGTAAGTTTAACCTTAAAAAACAGAAAAAAAAACAGTAATTGACTCCATATTTCCTTTATAGATCCACAATCTTTTCTGTGCCGGTGACAGCGTCGCTGTAATCGCATCTTTTGCATGAAGTTGTAGGTAAAAACTGGAGCCCACACTTCGAATACCTACTTGAAGTATACCTATATGTATCACTATCGCGTCTCTGTGGGCAGGCTCTCTCTTTCTAACTAAGGTTACCTCTAGAAAGAGAGTGTCTGACTAAAAAGAGAGATCGGCCCACAGAGACGTAGGTATTTGACTCAAGCTGTTGTTCCAAGTTTGGGCTCCATTTTTTACCTACAACTTCATGATCTTTTGGTTGTTAGATAATTGGCAATGTAATAAAAATGTATCCAAATGACATTATAGTCAAAATTACAATAGTAGCTTCCAATTTTGGCCACCGGAACAGAAAAGATTGTGGCACTATAAAACCTGTTGTATGCACCTATCACTTATTTGTCAGGTGTTGGCTAATTGGTAACGTTTGCTACCGAACAAACAAGTTTGGGGGTCATAGTTAAAGGTCAATGGCGGTAAACCAATAGAAGAATTTAGATTGTTATTATTAGGTAGCGGTTAGAAGTTTAGATAACTTGTTCCATATACAAGGCGACAGTTTTATAAAGTTTAGCTGTATTCGACAATCTAGTTTCTAAGATTTTCGAATTGTCGACTGACTCAAATTGAAAAAATATTGTAGTGTTGGATAGCTCATTTACCAGGACTCTATAGGCCAGCCTTACTAATAAAAAATACCCACTGTGTATATTCTTGATATAACGAGTGTGAATCATATTAATAATTCGTTATATCAAGAATATACACACTGGGTATTTTTTATTGGTAAGGCTGCAAGTGTATAAAATTACGCTACGGCTAACTCTTAAAGAGCGGTATTAATTAAAACGATCGCAACCCTGGAGGACAACAAACCGCTGGAAGCACTTGTTTTAAGAAGTTCTTTATGCTATCACAAAAATATAAATAAAGGTAGACCAAGTAAAGTAGGAACAAGCACATGCATTTTTCACAGAAATAGTTATTGTATTTTAACGACTTACACGATTTTCGTGATAAGTGAAAATACTCTTAGAACTAGAACTCAAACGGATTCATTTACTGATATATTGTCGTCATCAAGATACAATTTCTGTGAACCTAGCCTAGTAATTATGCTTCTCACTGTACTAATATCATCAATGAATGAGACACCTTTATCCCTCAAGACTAAGTGGGAGACCACATATTTCAAATTTTCTTTGATTTCTCTTAAATCTTAGTGATATTTAACTTCTTAATTATACTTCAAATAGCTTCTCCGAAGGCAGATTTTCAAAAGCTCTGTCTAAATAACCAATCAATGCTACAAAGCTAGCTAGAACAGTTATTTTCGTATCACATTATGACGTCACCGAGTCATCACAGCCTGAAGTTGTTGACCCCAGTTTTTGTCAGACATATGATACTTTTAACGTGGCCATTGACGAGCCTGTTTAACTGATCAGTTGAACTAGCATCCTTCCAAAAATGGTCGTCAATCACCGGAGAATCCAGATTCCAGTGCGGAAATTTTGTTGGCCTAAAACTTTTGGAGTGACGCACAGTTTTATGTCTGGACTGATCAGTTCAACTGACTCGTCAATGGCCACCTTTAAAGTACTGCCTTGTCTCTACATCATGACAATACGTCTTAAATAAATGACAGGAAAAATGTTTGGCTGTCAAGAGTCATATTTATAATGTGCTGTAATTATTAGTCTTTTTTGTTCGTGATGTATTGTTTTGTTGAACTGTTAGGTTTAATATTTTCTTTGTAAAACTATGGGGTTATAGAACATTGTAAAGACTAGCTGTGTTTAGCGGTTTTAGTCGTGTTTTAAGACATTAAGGGCATAAAGTGTTTAAAAGAGAATAAGAATGTTTTTTCAAAATCGCTTCCGATGTTTATACGTTTATATATTTTAAACTACGCAACGGATTTTAATGCAGCTTTAAGCATTAGATAGATTTATTCAAGAGGAAGGTTTCTATGTATACCCTAATTAGCAAAATTTAACGCTAGTGAGACCGCGGGGCACAGCTAGGCTAGTGCAGTATAAAAGTCGACACCTTTATTTAGATTTGAATAAGCAAATAGGTACTTTGTTTGACTTACAATCAGTGTCCTATAATAAATTTCTCCTTTTAGGTTATAATTTGTTTTGTAAATAAAAAAGTAAAAACCCAAGTAAACCCAGGTCATAAACAACAGTGCAAAACAATACGATATGCAAATCGATACTAAGTATTCGATACTTCGCTCGGATGACATGCTCCGATCGAATCGATGGCATGATCGATCGACGAATGATGAATAGCTAATGTAATCGAGTGATTTGCTCCTTGAATTTATGGGACTTATCGATGGAGTGTCTTTAAATTATTTATTTTTATTTGCTTGAAGTTTATCGCTACATATTTTGTTTTGAAGTTTATGATTGTTATTTTGAGCCAGCTTACTTTGACTTATCTTTGCTAAGTACTTCACTACATAAAACAAAGTCGCTTTCCGCTGTCTGTCCCTATGTATGCTTAGATATTTGAAACTACGCAACGGATTTTGATGCAGTTTCTTTTAATAGATAGAGTGATTCAAGGGGAAGGTTTTTAGCATAATTTTATCCCCGCATTCTCACGGGAGCGGGAACTTTGCGAGTGAAACCGCAGGGCGCTGCTAGTAAAATTTTATGATAATGTCAAACGTAGCTTTCGCGTATTCTATGTGGCAGGTGACGTCATCGATACTCTAGTGCATACCATGCCTAGCGGGCAACACTGTGGATCCACGATATGATCTTAGCAGTTATTTTAAAACCTACAATATTTTTTTTATTTCTTATTTGCACGTGGTTTCGCTAGCGTGGAATTATGTTTTAACATTTTAGAAGATACAAATGTAGTAAGTATTCTGCCTTTCTCAACTATTTGAACCTTTATTGTTTGATAAACATTAACATTGGCTCAATAATTTAGTTATAAACGATAGCAGATGAATTTTCTCATGTAATAACTAAATAAATTAACCTATCGAGCTAACTCCATTGGCTAAATTAATTAAAACCATATCAAAATGAATAATTGCAGTTGAATAATTTCATAACATGTACCAGGATTACAGCAACGTATAGAAGGTGAATATAGGCCAGAGACTGTGGACTGTGCATAGGAACGGGAGCGAGCGGTGCACGTCCTACTACTTTCACTTTCGTGTTTCAAGCCCTGAGGTACTAGGGCATAAGCATTGGCGAGAATAAGAATTTTATTTTAAGATTCTCTACTGAGAAGAACTGACAAGTATTTCGCAGTATCTAAATCCGTCAATCCCAATTATAGTAGGTACTAACATAATCGACATTTGGTACGGATAGTTAAAGCCGTGGTAGAATCAATTTCGACGTTCTAAAGTGCCTCATTGAGGCCTTAACTGAATAAATGATTTTTGACTTTGACTTTCACTTTGAGCCCTCAAAAGCCTAACATTTGGTTTAACCAAAAAGTGTCGTATCGCCCTCTTGGTTATGGAGTTGTGATAGCATTCGTTCCAAGTAACATTGACATATCATTAAATCCGGACAAACTTAAAATCGATCCAACCAGACATCAGAAAAACATTAAATTAAAAATTTAAAAAACCCCCAACACAATTACTTTCAAACCCCCATAACTTTTAAACGGGTCAACCGATTTTCATGAATCGTGTCTAAGAACATTCGCACGTAAGTCTCATTTAATACAAAAAAACTAAATTGAAATCGGTTCATCCGTTCGGGAGCTATGATGCCACAGACAGACAGATACACACACATACACACACAGACACGTCAAACTTATAACACCCCTCTTTTTGCTTCGGGGGTTAAAAAGGTTCGGAGGAAGATGTATTTAAGCTAAAATGAAGTAAGTATGACAAAGTTTAAGTACACTATTATTTTTAGAGTAATCCCTATATTTACTATCTGAGCTTTTGAAAAGCTCATTACTTGATCTACGCACAGATTGAAACATAGATAATAGTATAATAGATAGCATAATATACACAAACAGACATAATTCTATACTAGATATTCTACACATAAAATCGAACGTATATCTGTGACTTTGCTAACTAGCTTTTTAAGCACAAATTCATATTTATCAGCCTCTTTAAGTTATATTAAAAAGGGATTACTCTTTCCTGAGATAATGGGAATAGGGATGTCGACTAAAAAAAACTAATTAGTCCGTCAGATAGATTTCGCAAAAATATTGTTCACGTATTTTTTCTTTTTTGATACAAACAAATAATTAAGACTATATTGCGTGCCACATACTTTTTTTTACCAAGAATTATCGTCACAAGCCCCCACTCCTGAACTTTAATGCGTTATAACTAAGTCAGTTTTATTAATTTAATAAAACTAATAAATACGTGTCTAATATTTTTTCGAAATATATCTGACGGACTAATTAGAATTTCATTTTGTTTACCCTGTCGACATCCCTATTTAATACAGGATCATGCCGAACTCAAAAGCTGTTGATAAAGCTTTATAGAAATCATTCGATATACTTCATATCTTATTCGAAAAAATTTCATCGATGTAACTTTACTTCGACGCATTTTTACATCGACGTATTGTTACTGCGATTGGTACGTTACATCGAAACACGGTAAAAGTAGTATAGAACAAAGGCTTATTATTTACGTAGTACTTTTTATTATAGCCTTGAATTTTATACTTTTCAAAATCAAGACTCAAAAAGTATATAGGTATCGTTAATTTTTGATTTTTTGGTCTAGAATTTCATACATTTACTTGAAATGTTGGCTTCAAAGAGACCCTCAGTAGTACCAAGATTATATTGTAGTTACACAAGTGGTATAATGACTGGCACCGAGAAACATCACTTTCATAATCATGATTGATACCGCGGGGCATTCAACTCGAGTTCCTTCAACAACCTGACTGATTTACAGTGGAAATCACATCCTACAAAGTATATTAAAAACGCGAACGTTTGGGTGGAATTTTGTAATGTTAATGTAACTATTTTGCGTACCTAAAAACTTCTGTACCGGTTTTTACCTAATTCTACGTAATTTTAAGTAGAAACTACACATGAAATACTTTTTATCCAAATGCTTTGAACCAAAATTCCGATGGGATTGGAATTCCCGCGGGTAAAATCGCGAGGCTCTGCTTGGTAAAGGCAACATGTCAGAAATCGAACCTGAAAACTCTAGCTTGGTAAACACTACGTACTGCCTTATTTGCGTTGCATTTTTAGTTTGGTTTAACAAAACCTGGTAAGCATTTTGTGACATTTGACAGCTTATCAGTCAAATCTGTCACTTTGACAGTATTCAAAATTAATTGTAAAACCTGGTTTAGTGCTAAACCAGGCTAAAATGCAACGCAAATAAGGCAGTATATGTTAAACTCCAGTTTACAAACACATCGCCCACTCCAATACAATATCCATATTGTTATTGAATCTCAAAGTAGTGTTTGTGAACTTTTACCCTTCAATAGGTCATCCAGTGTTCTATTGTTCTACAGTGACGCAGGCCGACTTTATACAATAAATTGTTATTATTTTTGTTAGGGTTTTCGTAAATTTAATCTTCTCTTTAACCTTTATTACATATCTAATAGAGATAGGTTTTTGTTTAACCATATTTGACGAAACGTCAGTATTTTACGTTAAGCGACTGCCATCAGACCTTCACAACACAGAGCGATATAACAAAACATAACATAGTTATTCACTACATCATCTCATTATAGTAACTGACCCCTAAATAGTCAGTCTCGCGCTAGTCGCCGTACAATAAGAACGTACGCAGTCCATTGAAAAGAATAAGGAAAAAAATCAGACAAAACATGCAACGAACACCCGAGTTTAGACCAATGTATTCATCGCAGCCCAATCTGTCGATAGATGAAGACCAAAACGATATTGTAAGAAATGTTAACATTCGTAAGCGCAAGATTGGTGATCAAAGTCAAGAAGATCTAAAAAACTTGAAGGACTCTCTTATGTTATCTTCTAGAAATATATTAAACGCAGAAATTTCGGAAATAAAACAGCAAAGCTTGAACATTTTGAAGTCTAATGCTGAAATAATTCAACTACTGCAAGCTAACGCCGAAAGTCTCAAGCAAGTCAATGAAAGAGTATCAGCCCTAGAATCTGCTCATGCTGAGACCCTAAAACGAGTTTGTGATTTGGAGTCACAACTAAATGACATACAGAAGCAACAATTAAAAAATAAGGTTGAAATAAGAAATGTTCCCAAACATGACAAAGAGGATTTACAATTGATGTGTTCTGCTTTGTACGACACTCTTCACATTGAGCAACCTGAAACAGAAATAGAAACCTACAGAAAGGGAAAAGCCAGTAATGCACCCATCGTCCTCGAATTCTCAGATATAAAACACAAACAAAAACTATTACAAGCTGCTAAGAATTTCAATCAAGAAGATAAAAGCAAAAAGATAATCGCCGACCACTTAGGACTCAAAGGAGACGGGACTAGGGTGTACATCTCTGAAGCATTGACTACCATGTCTCGAAGAATCCTGGGAGCAGCGCGAGAACTTGTTAAAAATGGACAATACAAATATTGTTGGATATCACGCGGTAATGTTTTGATCCGTAAGTCTGAAGGTGAACCGGCTATATTAGTTAAAAATTTAGATCAGATTGGAACTTTAAAGTCAGCCTGACTAGTATTTTTTGTTGTTATCAAGTATCTGCATGCAAGTACTAATTTCATTTTATTCATAATTTTAGATTTTGTAGTAAGTAACAGTATTCTTTCACAACATATATATCATATTATTGCACACACATATATTATCATAATATCAAACATAACCCTCTATTTATGTTATTATACTATTTATTTCATATTATCATTGTATAATATTATATCAAAATCAGTTTTTAATAAAATCATAGCCAAGACAAAACTACTGACTGCTAGAACTGAGTATAGTAATGATCTCAATCATCAATTAAATAATATTTCAATTCTATATAACTATTTTATAAAATATGATAATGGTTAATGATACTGAGGAGGTTGCCATCAGCGTTGATAATGATATCAACGTTGGTGAATCATATTTGATTGATGATCCAAGTACTCTTTACGAGCTCTCCATAAAACAGAAAATCACACTTAATATCGTTGCTCAAAATATTCGGAGTGTTAGTAAAAATTTCGATGACTTCTGCGTATTTTTGACTAGAAGTAGATTAAATTTTGATTTAATTATACTAACAGAATGCTGGTTAAAGAATTGTAATTACATTCCCATTTTGGAACAATATAACTCTTTCAAAACATGCACACATATAAATCAAAATAGCGGGGTTATTGCTTACATTCGAAACAGTATGTCCAATGTCATGGTATACGAACCCAATTTAATTGAAGCAGATTGTCTAGTAGTAAAAGTTAATAATTTATTTGCTTTTGTTTGCATATATAGGTCGCCATCATTTGTATCTACGCATGGCTTCCTTGACTCTTTGGATAAATTGCTTAATGACCTTAAATGTATTCCAAACATTTACATTATTGGAGACTTAAATATCGATATATCACCTCATAATTATGATTCTAGGTCTGATGAGTATTTGAATTTGCTTGCATCTCATGGTTTACTTCCAAGTCATTCAATGCCTACACGTGACCACAAATGCCTTGATCATTGCATAGTTAAATCTAGGTTTAAAATGTTTACTGCAATCTGTGAGTCTGCCGTTACTGATCACAACTGCGTTTACCTTGCTATAGCTTTCTCAAAACCCAACCTGAACAGAACTAAAAATAATACTATAAGTAAATTGAATTACCAAAAAGCCTATCAACTTTTACAAGACATAAATTGGAACTCAATATTGAGGATTAAGGATGCAAACATAGCTACAAACCTACTCATAAAAATAGTCTCTAACGTCGTTACAAAAAGTACTTTTACCGTGTCAGTACCTAATAGAAAAGTAATTTTGCAGCCATGGATTACTCCTGGATTGCTACGATGCATGAGATTTAGGGATACACTTCATCGTCGTCATAAAAAAGACCCAAAAAATGAAGACTTAAAGACTACATACAAGCGCTACAGAAATTACTGTAACAATATACTGCATAATCTTAAAAATCAGTATGACAGTTCGGATCTACAAAGGAATAAAAAATATATTAAAAAGTCATGGAAAGTCATTAAACGAGTCTGTAACATTAAAGAAAATAACAAACACGAATCCTCTCTAGAATTATTAAAAACTGAATCAACACCACTTAGTTCTTTAAATAGCATCAATAATTATTTTGCAAATGTAGGTGAAAATCTGGCAACAGACATACTAAAAAAATTAAATTTAACACAAAATGATTTACTTTTAAAATTTAAAACGTATACTTCTCAACTAAATTCATTTGTCCTTCTAACTACTGATGTTACTGAAATAAACAAAATAGTTAAATCTTTAAAATCCACTGCTTCTTCTGGGTGGGATGGAATATCGTCCACGTTCGTAAAAAAATATATTTCCTTTTTAAATATTCCAATAGCTCATATATGCAATCTCAGCCTTTCTTCTGGAGTATTTCCCAAACTATTAAAGGAATCTATTGTTGTTCCTATCTTTAAAACGGGAGACAGAGACAATATAATAAATTATAGACCAATATCTCTCTTACCTACTTTAGCAAAAATCTTGGAGAAAATAGTCAATAACCAACTAGTAAATTACTTAGAAAAATATAAACTTCTTTCGAAAAATCAATTTGGATTTCGACCTAATATGTCAACAATGGACGCAATTGAAGAATTAGTTTCTTATGTAGCTAGTAATTTAGATAAAAAGAAAAAATGTGTAGCAATTTTTTTGGATTTGGCTAAAGCGTTTGATACTGTTTCTGTCCCCTTACTAATTAATAAGTTGGGGTCTCTGGGTGTGAGAGGGATTGCATTGGACCTTTTTAAAGACTATCTAACAGATAGAACGCAGACTGTTAAGATCAACAATTTATATAGTTCAAAGGTAAATATTAATTTTGGCGTACCACAGGGCTCGGTTTTGGGTCCTACCCTATTTTTAATATATATAAATAGCTTGTGCAACTCAGAAATGTCAAATACTAAAATCATAACTTTCGCGGACGATACAGTCATAATATTTCGAGGATTTACGTGGGAAGAAGCCCAAACATCAGCTGAAGCTGGTTTAAAAATAATCACAGATTGGTTGAACAACAACTTATTGACATTAAATTTAAATAAGACTAAATATATTACATTTTCTATTAAAAACAACCAACAACCTAACTCCAATTTTTGCATAAAAGCCCATGTATGTACTAGAACTGCATTAAATAGTTGCGATTGTTTAAGCATTTCTGCTGCAGATAATATCAAGTATTTAGGTATAACTATAGACAAAAATCTTAATTGGAAACCGCACATTGACTCATTGAAAACTAGGATACGTAAACTTATTCCAATCTTCAAAAAAATTCGTCAATTAAAGGATAAAGTCACCAATAAAATCGTTTATCAAACATTATGCCAATCACTCATAACTTATGGTATAACATCCTGGGGTGGTGCAAAAAAAACATTGTTACTTAACTTAGAACGTACTGTTATCCCGGACTTTGGGATTTGGTTTTTAAAAAAAACTATTTTTGATATACACAAATTATAATTGGAATAAAATATAATTATGTAAGACAACCGTTCCGAAAGAAGGATGGATGCAGACTGACTTCTACTACAAACAATGATTAATAACTAAGAAAAGCTGACATTACAGTTTTATGTCGTCCCAGCATGAACCCTTGCAATCCAGGGATATAACACCTCCCCCTTTAAAAGGAGGCTTTGGGGTTAATTCAAAGTCTCTGTTATATTGTAATTCGAAATGGAGCAACATTGCTAATATTAGGTTTATCTTCGGGATCTGTCTGTCTGTCTGTCATTTCTATTACAGGTTCAGGCTGAGATGCGGTTTTACAATTATTTATTTTAATTTTACAGGAACGGTTGCGTAATTTACAGATTCTCTTACAAATTAAGTATACAAGAAATAGGAATATAAAAACTACAATTACAAGTGTCAAAATTGAATAATGTGTCCCATACGTTACAATGTGTGGGGTTGGCGGATGTTCGATGGGTTCTAGGTCATCTAGAATAGATTTCACTTTGTCATTATAATCGGTATGAAAATCATCTAAATTTATATTATCTAATTTTACGGGTGATACATTAATTTCATTTTTAATTATTTTATTTATGTTACAACAAGAGTCATTAATTAGGTTAAAATCTGGAAAGTGGTTGATCGGAGAGGTTACATTGAAGGTGTTATACTTAGGTATGAGTGTGGTAGTTTTACAATAGACAATACAATTTTTTGGAATGTTGAGCATTCCTGTACCTGAAATAGTAATTTCTTGTAATTTGGTATTTAAACAATCTATTGATATTTTATTAGGTTCCGATTGTATAAAGATCCACTTATTGTTAATTAAGGCTTTCCAGATATTTATATTTCCTATAAGAGATTTTGTGCGACATTGAGTAGGTTTTTCAGTAACTATTTTTGAGAGAAGTTCACTCTCACATGTGGGCTTTGCGTCTGTGGAGTATACATTTTCGATGTCACAAATATAATTGCCGGGAGTAAGCAGTAGACAAACTTCTAAACTATTGAAAACACAATAGAGGGATTTGTCCTTGGTCATTGCTATGTACTTATTATCAGGTAATATTAAACTAAACGTATTTGGGTTTGAAGCATTATGTGGTGTTGGTAGAGCAATACTATGATATAACACATATTCTTGAATTTTGACCATTGGTACTTGCAATACAAATACTACCTTATTACTAGTATAGAAACAAACTAACCTAGAAATACTTAAGATTACATGAACAGAATTAATATCTAAAGATACAGGCAGCTCGAGGTCACTGGGTAAGTATCTATAATTATTGGTAAGTTCTTTGTGAAGTTCTGTGGGTGTTATTATAGCAGGATGTAAGATATTTTGGCTACTGAATAGAATAGCGTTAATGATGTCTTCTAATTGAAAAGAAAGGGTAAGTATAGATGTTTCAATTGCATTAATTACTTCATTAACATATGCTTGTATTTGCAAACCGTTTGTGATTTCTGTAATGTTTTTGATATTTGCTGATAGTTTAGTAATAGCGTCTTTACAATTTGCTTCATTCTCTTTTATTCTATTTAGAGTGACATTATATTGATTTAACACTGTAGTAGTTACTAAAATATTTTCTTTCATTAATGAAGCTATTTTCCTTTCATTAAATTGTATGGTTTTAATGGCTTCATCATATCGTAAACCATCATTTTCGTCTAAAATACCAAATATCTTTTTAAAGATTGTTCCTGCACCGCTAATCCAAGCAGAACGTTTTGCTCTATTATCAATTAAATGTGAGATTGCTTCCAGTTCCCTGCTCATATCTTGGAATCGCACTGTTAATGGTTTTAGATAGTTATAACAATCTGTATTAATTTCTATAATTCTAGTTTGGTTACATAATTCTTCAGTAATTAAAAGAGCTGATTTAATATTCTGTACATGAGGTTTGAAGTGAGATAAATCTACAGGTATAACAATATTAAGCTTAATATTATTTATTCTTAACTTTCCTAAATAATCGAAGTAGAGTCCGGAACTAGAGTTGATTGGCTCGATGAACTTCTGATAGGGTTGGCCCTGAGCTGTACTGTAAAAATAACCTATGGTAAGTCTAATTTTTATAACTAATTTAAGTGATTATTTATTTTCTAAGTTACGAGTTTACTTCAGCCAGTTTTACCTGGTCAAAGTGATGGGTGACATGACGTCGATTAATAAGTAAGGTAAGTGTGTTATTACCATTGATTTTAACTACTTTATAAGGCCCTTTCCACTGTGGTGAAAGTGCTTTACGCATTCGTAGATGGTTTTTCAGATACACATAGTCCCCGATTTTGTATTTAGCTGGACGAGTGTGAGTGTCATAGTAGGTTTTAGAGGACTCTTTGGATTTCCTTATGGAATCTAAAGCCTTTTCTCTAGAATATTTCAGCCTACTCTGGAGCATACGGACATAGTCAGGGTAAGTTGCTCCTGGTGCTTCGTCGTATAAGGAATTTGGGATCACGGGTTTGTTTCCAAACATTAATTCGTATGGCGTGAAGTTGGTAGTAGAGTGAATAGACGTGTTGTAGGTAAGCATGGCTGTGTACACGTATCTGGGCCAATTGGATTGTTCATCATCCACAAAAGATCTCAGATACTCTTTAAGAGTGGAGTGGCTGCGCTCAAGGGCTCCTAGAGTCTGTGGATGATATGGAGATGACCAAAGATTCTTTATTTTAAGGAATTCGCAAGTTTTGCGAAATAGTTCAGATGTAAAATTGGTTCCTTGGTCTGTGAGGATCATTTTCGGGATACCAAAAATAGATATATAGTGAAGAAGGCATTCGCTGGTTTCTTCTGCGGTAGTGCTTCGAATCGGGTATGCGGAAGAGAATTTTGTTAGGTCATCTTGAATGGTAAGTATATATTTTAATTTAGCAACCCCTGCTTCGGGTAGTGGTCCAACTACATCTAGTGATATTCGTTGGAGTGGTTGAGTTGATGTACTCGTTATTTGCATGGGAGCCCGATTTATTTGTCTAAGAGCTTTATTGGTCTGACATTGCGTGCATTTCTTAATGAAATTTTCAATGTCAACACGCATGTTCTTCCAATAGAAGGTCTCTTGGATTCGCTTAAGCATTCTATTACTGCCTAGGTGTCCGGCGATAGGAATATCATGGTTTTCTTTGAGTATTTTGGGAATTTCAGATAAAGATGGATATATGATCGAGCCTTTATATATATGTATATTTATATTACTGTTATTGAACAAATAGAGGAGCATATTATAAATCTTAATATATTGGTGAGTATCAAATGGGTTTTTAAAATCTGTTATAGAGATATCAGGGTTTGAATCTAGATTTAAATTGATAACTAGTTCATTCCTTATTCTTTTCAAGCTCTCATAGATATCTGGATAGCTAGATTTGTCAAAATGATGTACTTTGAAAAATAGGAAATAGTATGTTATATCCTTATTTTCAAACGATATAAACGAATTTAAAGATCTTTCTTTGTGGATAATCTCCGAGTTATTGGACATGTTATCTAAAATATTTTGGACATAGGGATTCGACTCATCGAGATCTATAGATGTAGGTAGAATAATTATTTTATATTTAGATTTAGTTATATCTTCTTTATGTTCTTGAATTACCGTATTAAAGTTCATATTATCTTTTTGTGCTGTTGCTTTTAGGAACGCGGGATAGCTATCATTGGATATGCCAGGTAGGTCATTACTGTTTTCAGGGTCACAGCTTGGATGCTGGATCGTTGGACTTGCAGGTGGATCGTTCGGAGTCCACAAGCGTTCAGAGGTAGAAGGTAAGTCATTATTAGTGTTTTCTTCCAGGATTTCAGGAGATTTAGAATTAAGCTCTATTTCAGGCAAAGGGAGTAAGTCGTTATCATCTAGAGCAAGAGGATCTGTAACAGGTGAGTTTAGCTCTTCAGGATGAAACGAGGGTGGAGATATCAAAAGATCCATGAGGTCTTTATCTACTGCCTGAGAGGGTTCTCTTTCCATTTCAGGATTGGGATTTGATATAGATTCCGGTTGGACAGGGTTGACTGGGAATCGAGAGAGGGCGTCGGCATTGGAATTTATTTTGCCCTTTTTATATTTAATGTCATACTCGAATTCTTCTAGTTTGAGTCGCCAACGAATCAGCCTTGAACCAGGGTCTTTACAATTAAATAGCCATTGTAAGGGCTTATGGTCAGTGACAACTGAGAAATGGTTACCGTATAGGTAAGGGCGGAATGTTTTCGTGCCGAATAGTATGGCGAGACATTCTTTCTCAGTAACACTATAATTGCATTCGGCTTTGTTCAGGGTGCGAGATGCAAATGCTATAGGTCTATCTTGGCCTATTTGACCCTGGGACAAAATCGCAGATATTGCGTAGTTTGAAGCGTCACAGGTAAGGATAAAAGGCTTAGAGAAATCGGGGTAAGCTAATATAGGGGCGGAGACAAGTTTGTTCTTTAGGCTTTCGAATGATAATTGTTGAGCGTTTTCCCATAGAAAGGGTACGTCCTTTTTGAGTAGATTAGTTAAAGGTTTAGCTAGTTTGGAAAATCCAGGTATGAAACGGCGATAATATGACACGAGGCCTAAAAATGATTTTATGTCTTTAGGACATTTAGGGATTGGATATTCAGTGACTGCCTTGATTTTTTCAGGGTTAGGTTTCACACCTTCGTCTGTAATTATATGTCCTAAGTAAGCGACCTCTCTACGTAAAAACTCACATTTGTCTGGCTGAAGTTTAAGATTATAATTTCGTAATCTTTTGAAGACTTGAGAAAGATTATCTATATGATCGGAAAGCTGGTGAGAATAGATTACGATGTCATCTAAGTATACGAAGCAGCGAATACCCTGTAAGCCAGACAAAGCAGTATTCATTAATCTTTGGAAGGTAGAAGGCGCGTTTTTCAAACCGAATGGCATTCGGACAAATTCGTAATGTCCTTGTGGAACTGTAAATGCTGTTTTCGGTCTATCCTCGGCTTTAACTTCAATTTGATGAAAGCCAGAAGATAAATCAAGGGTTGAGAAATATTTACATGATCCCAGTTGATCTAGGATTTCCGAAATCTGTGGTATGGGATATGCGTCGCCGATTGTTATATCGTTCAACTTGCGGTAGTCGATGACGACCCGCCATTTTTGTTGGCCAGATGCGTCTAACTTTTTTGGGACAACCCAAATGGGTGAAGACCATGGAGAAGTAGAGGGTTCTATTATCCCTTGGCTAAGCATTTTATTAACTTGATCGTTAACTTCTTTCTTATGAACTTCTGGGAAACGATATGATTTAGTGTGAATTGGAATAGAAGAAGTGGTTGGTATATCGTGTTGTAAAGCGTTAGTGAAAGTTAATTGTTCATCAGGGAGATGAAAGATATCGGCGTAATTTGAACAGAGGTCACAAAGAGCTTCCAATTCTTCTGAGTTTAAATGCGATGTTCGTAAGAGGTTAAGAACCTGTTGTGAGCGTTCAAAAGATGTTAGATTAGTATTGTGATTTATATCAACAGAAATATTGTTTATCGATATAGGGGTACTTTTACACATTGGAGTTAGTTTTAATTTAAGATTAGAGGAGAGTTCAATATGATTTTCGGAAACATTTACCACTGAGATGTTTATTCGATTATAATTTTTTACTTTTACTAAGCAATTTGGAAATAGTAAATCATCTGAATGGTGATAGTCAATTAAAAAGCCTTCTTTAATTTGTGGATTTAAGACAGAACATTCGATTATAGTTTCTGTCCTAGGAGGAATGACATAAGTGGGCTCACTAAAGTGTAGTTTGATTTTCACCTTTTTGTCTTTACCTAGACTAAGGATATCAGAGGTGTAATCAATTTTACAACCAAATGTAGTAAGGAAGTCTGTACCTATGATGCCATCATAAGGTAGGTTAATATTTTTTACTACATGGAATTTAAAAGGAATGGACATATTCTTGGATACTTTAAGTTTTAATTGGAAATGGCCTTCAGTAGCCGTAGGCTCATCGCCTGGATCGATACCTTTGAGTTTGATTGTTTCTTTAACAATCTTTGGATGTTTACTAAAAGAGGATGATTTTAGTAAACATATCGCCGAGCCGGAATCGACGAGTAAGGAGAGCGGTGTTTCCGCTACAGGAGAGTCCAACAGGACGTGGGGAAGTAATCTTTTCGTAGTATCGATATTGATCTCGTAAATGAGATTATCGGATTGGAACTTGCGGTTGGTGTCATTTTTTGATGATAGCCTCGAGTGACACCGGGACGAGGCTTTTACTAGTTTAAATTTTCATCTGTGGAATCATCCTCGGGGACATCTACACATTCGTCTACGTGGGTCACGCGATTAGGATAAAAATTATCGTGGTTTGACCTCTGGTTCATCTGATTGCGGCGGTTATTGTTAGCCACCCGGAGCTCACAATCTTTGATATCATGTCCCGTCGCTTTACAATATCTACAGAATGGTCCTGATGCCTTCGGAACTTGTTTGGATTGTGAAGGGTAATCAGAACTGAATTTATTATTTGATTGTGGATTATTATAGGGCTTAGAGTATTTAGAATTGGATTTGTTATTTGATGGTTGATTATAATAGGGCTTTGCAGCATTATTAGTTTGACTGGCGTTTCGTTTGGCGAACTGGCTATTTTGTATTTTCTCCTCTGACATGGCCAGGTTCACCGCGCTGTTAAGGTTTTTAGGGTTGCGGGCTCTAACTAGGTTTGAAATCCTTGGTAACAGCCCCATAAGAAAATGGTGCAGAGCAAGGTCCTCCATGGAGGCTATACGGCCAGGAATTTCCTTTTGAGGATAATTGGCCAACGAAATTTCAGTTAACAAATTGAAAAGGGCAGTTTCGACACGAAGTGAAAATTGACTGACTGTTTCATTAACCCCCTGTCTACTTTCTTGTAACTCAGTTAACAAATGTGTGTAATGTTTATGTTCACTAAACTGAGTCTTAAGGAATTCTTTTAATTGGCTCCAATCACTAAATTCTTTAATAGCGCAAGTAGTTGCAGCCCTACCTTCTAGTGAATTTATAATATACTTAAAAAGCATAGGTTTCTGGACATCGGTTGCCAAATCCATCGCATTGTTACATTTAATAATAAATGCGTTTAAATGTTCCCTGCTTCCGTCATAAGGTTTTATGAATTTAAGAAGAGCGTTAATATCCATTTCGAGGCTTTTAGACTTAGACCTAGTGCTTCTAGAAGACGGAGATGGTTGTCGAGATGACTTACCTTTGGATTCTACAGATTCGTCTGACTTATCAAAAGTGGGCTCTTCAATTTTTGCTCCTAGCATAATTACATAGAGCCAACCAAGAAAGCGAAATATTACGCTTAAATATTTTCGGGACTCTAATTCGATTTAAAAATATAAAGATGGATATTAAATATAATATTACAACCAAAATAGTACAAACAAATTATTTAAAACGGGTTTTGCCTATTACCCAAAGGAACTCTAATAATATTGTAGTCAAAACAATGACCAAGGACTCACTGTATCGCTAATGCGTGGGCGACCGATAAGAACGCGACGACGTTGATCTTGAACATTCCGATGCACGATGTCTGGCGAGTGGATTTGATTGTTATTTCTTAACAGGATAAGTTGCGACTTCGATTCCAGGACACGTAGCTCGAAGGTTAAAAGTATCCTTTATTTACAGGACACGGATTGTAAGGATGCTCCAAGGATGAGTATATATCACTTATATCACTGGCACGATAGGATATTCGTTTTAAACACAGATTTTTGAACACAGGTTACACATTAATTATTTCTAGATTTCACTGGATACGGATTTATTATTTTCGGATTTCACTGAATATAGTTTTTCAGTTATTTCGTTCTGGATTTTTTGCGAGATCCGGCGCGAGTCTGCGGAACGGGCACTGTGAATTTCCGGATCCCACCGCTGCCACCAAATGTTATCCCGGACTTTGGGATTTGGTTTTTAAAAAAAACTATTTTTGATATACACAAATTATAATTGGAATAAAATATAATTATGTAAGACAACCGTTCCGAAAGAAGGATGGATGCAGACTGACTTCTACTACAAACAATGATTAATAACTAAGAAAAGCTGACATTACAGTTTTATGTCGTCCCAGCATGAACCCTTGCAATCCAGGGATATAACAGTACGCAACGATCAATACTTAAAGTTTTGAATTATAAACCCTTTAGATATTCCACAAAAAAATTATATAGTGAAATGGAAGTACTCACTGTTCGTCAGCTATTTATAAAGACAATCCTTGTTCGACAACACGGCCAACCCAAAAGTGCTTATAAACTAAATAAAAGAAGGGTACATGAAGTCTATAAAGTACAAGCCTGTAAAACTAGCTTTGCCCATGATTTTGCATATTTTCTGGCGCCATTTCTTTATAATCGCATTAGTAAAAGTATAGTGTTGGAAAATAAAACTAAGTATGAATTGAGAAAGTCATTAGAAAAGTTTCTACTTAGTTTTGATTATGAAGGAACTGAGAACTTACTAAAAATTAATAAATAAGAGTTTTGCGATATACGTGCAAATTAATAATGTAGGTTTTTAGGGAAGGCAAATTAATTTAAAATTTAATTTTGGAAACAAATAACTTATTATATAAATGTACAAACTATAAAATTTACTATTTTTTTTTCTTAATCAATTAGATTAAAAAAAAAAAAAAAAAATACTGTTTAAGTCATTTTGCATCGATATTTGTGCTAAATCTTTCAAAATCATTCCATATTTCGATGTCAGGTTTATGTCACTAAGGCTGAAATAAAATTTATTATATACCTAATAACAATCATATAAGTATAAATACATAATAATATTTCTATATAATATTCATAAATTTCATTCATTTACTATCACATCTTAAAATATTTATTCGTATATGTAATTTTGTCTGACTGTTTTATCATATTCTACAATTGTCTTATCTTAATCTTTTGTCTTCTTTTGTCTAATACAATGGAGCATTTGTTTCAAGTAAATGCAGCTCTATTGCAGTGTAATACGGTTGAACGGCATGAGATTCTTACCTCGCCGTAACACAGTCGTTGACTAGCACGGGAGGTAATGAATATTGCATTGTATACCGCCACTTTAAAAAAAAAAAATGTTGGATCAAAATTGTCATTTGTTTTTAAATTGTTATTTTGGTTGAAGGATTTGATCATAGATTTAATAACTTTGTTGATAAAATATTGTATTAGGTTGGTGTACATTAGTTATAAGTTTTATCAGAATAAATATATATTTCATTTCATTTCAAATAACCTATATACTGGTGAACGTGCTCTATTAAACACGAATTGTGCTAAATTAATTGATGTTTCATTTTAATTTAATGAAAGAGGGAGCAGTTTCCTGTGAGATATGTACATTACATATGCACATGCATAATTTATTTCTTTAATACCTCTTCTAATTAATTATATTCTTTACACTTAGGAATAAAACATAGGGCACAGTAAATAACATAACATATGTAACATAAGCATTCACTACATCATCTCATTATAGTAACTGACCCCTAACTAAGCTTGGAGCTTGTATCTAGGATATCAGAAACTACGCACACACTCATTCACACACCTACCCAGACTGAGACAAACATTTGTAGTTCACACAAATATTCACCCCGCACGGGAATCGAACCCGCAACCTTGCGGATGGCAGTCCGGCATGGTGACCAAATATACAAAGAACAAAGGCCTCTTTCAGTAATCGCCACTGACCGAGCTCGTTCTTCAGTTCTCTCCATGCTAAGTATTAGTTTAGTAAAGTTCTGATCACTTACCAAAGCCGGCGAGTCCATAGGCCTGGTTCGCGACCTGGTCTTCCGTTCCTCCCCATCCGAGGGCCGCTCGCTCTCCCGGTCCGACGAGTGGTAACGCCTCTTGTCGTCTCTGTACTCCTCGTACATGTTACGTTGTTCCTCTTTGAATTTTCTTTCGTATCTGGGAATTGTATGTTATTTTCGTCATCGTTTTTATAAGCAAAACTTGTATCAGTTTAATTTAAATAATTAGGTTTTTCATAATCATTCACTTTATCATTTCTTATATCACCTTCATTCTTAGTTAATTACTTATTACCTAGAGTACCAGAAACTTCGTCTATCTTTCATACACACATACCTAGACTGAGATAAACATTAGTGGATCATACAAATTTTATCTCGCATGGGGATCAAATTCACAACCCTCTGATTGGAAACCTGGCATGGTGCATTTTGTCAGATCGTTAAAAACTCTCGATTTTTTCACCGTAAATCCCATATGCTTGATCTTAGGTTTAATACCTACATATATTAATGAACTTAACATTACCTATCTTCGTAATCCCTGTGTTTTCTCTCCATATCACTATCCCTGATTTCTGGACTCCTGAACCTAAATAAATATCAATATTTAGTATCACAAAATAACGAATACATTTCATCAAAAGTACCAGGACTACATATCATATGCAGACGTTAAACTCACTTGTCGTCATAATCCAAATGTCTTCTATCATCGCTGTCTCTTTTAATTACCACGTTTGTGTACCTACTAAAAAAACGTTGAAATTAGTAACTATTATTGAAAATGTACCAGGATAACATAAATACTAGGAACTAACCTTTCTTCATAGTCTCTATGCTTTCGTTCCTGATCACCGTTTCTTATGTCTGGACTTCTGTACCTGTAAAAACATATGGTTCAAATAATAGTCCTTCCCTTCTTAAGGAAATCAATGATATTACATTCAAAGTACCAGGACAACATGAGCGATAGGCACTAACCTGTCATCATGTTCCCTATATTTCCGTTCCACGTCACTATCTCTTGGCTCTATATTTCTATATCTGTCCAGGTCTTCTCTACTACTTCGGATACGCTTCACATCACCCAGGCATTCATAGTTTATCTTCTTGACCACGATGTCGCTTGGTTCTGGGTCGGTGTACCTGTTGGAGGTTTTATATAGAGTTAGTATTAGCTGAATTAGCTGACCCGGCAAATGTAGGGCGTCCGTATTTTATCAAAGAATGAAATTTTAAAGTGGAGCGCCACTTCATCTAAATGTCTTCACGTCAATGAATGGCCGTTACATAAAAGTGCCCAGTGGTTTCGTCTCGCATAGTTAGTTACCCTTTCCTTTAGAAATAATGGAATAAAATATAGTTTAAATTACTCTCTAATAATGTAGCTTTCCATTGATGAAAGAATTACAGATAGAAATCGGTTTATTAGTTTAGACCTAGCGTATCAAACAAGTAAACATTTTAATTTGTAATATTAAGTAACGGTAACTGTGGATCAAATTCTTATAATGGATATATTCCTATACCTTCTATATCCGGAGTCATTTCTGGCAAGATGTTCAGGGCTCTTGAGCACCCGCGTGCGCGTCTGCGGCTGGACCACTTCCTTCTCTTTCTTGCTCTTCTTCGAAGAGTCGCGAGAGAACAGCTGTTTCACCTACATATTTAACAATATTAATAAATAACCAACCATATTTACCAAATCTTGAATTATAATAAATACTGATTCTTACTTTTTCAAGTCCAGAAAGTTTTTTAGCCTTCGGCGGTTTCGCACTTATTTTTTCATCAATTCTACTTGGACTTTTGTCATGTCTCTCATACCGAGACCCGTCTTCGGCACTGCGATCCCTGGGATAACCATTATCTTGGTATTTATACTTCAAATGCTCCGTGTTCGCGTAAATTTGTTCTCCATGATAATTATCCTCCGTATGCCTGCGTTCACTGTCCAAAAACATAGATGATGTGTTTCTTACATCATCATCGCTCTCGTAGTTTCTGTGTCTTCTATGTATCTCTCCACTAGAGTCCTTCCTAAAGTCATTTTCAATGCCCGAGTCAACTAATCGATTATCAATCCTGCTTGGTGTTAAATCGTAATAATCTCTGCTACCGTTAGAATCATGACGACTAACATAATTCTGTCTTATTTTATTCTTACTTTTTGGTCTATTTAAAGAGTTGTGGTAAGAACCGGTATATTTTGGTAAATTTGCGTATTCTTGATCTCTTTCTTGCGCTATTTCGGGATTTGACGAGTAATGACCTTTTCTCTGCCCGAAGTATCCATCTCGTTTGTATTTGTTGTTACCAGTTTGCAGAGTGTCGTGACTAGAAGTTACGTGTTTCTTCATTCTAAACTTCTTTTCTTTGAAGTCCATTACTGGTTTTGGCACGTTCGATTCGAGACTAGGAGGTTCATATTCAGGCTCTGGAGGAAAATCTAAGCTGTCCACAAAATCACGTCGACCTATTTCACCTAATGGTACTTTCTGGAAAGAGCGCGCTTCATTACTATACTTTATTTTTTGGTTATCAGAGTCGTATTTGCTATACTCTTCAGTCACATTACTATCTGCATATCCGTTCTTTTCTAAAGTATGACGATAATATCTTGCTGTCTCATTTACGTATCTCTCAGTGGCCTTCATTCTTTTTTCTGCTTCATAGATAGGGTCAGTTTCAGTAACGTACCTTATAGCTGGTTCGTCGACAACTCTATCTCTGTCGAACCTTCGAGAATTAAATCTTGATTCTAAAAGCTCACGCCTGTGACTTAGTTCGTTGAAATCTAGATCGACCTTAGTCGGCTCTTGTTCATAAGATTTCTTCATAGTATCCATACCGTCTGCTCTTCCTCTAAATTGTTCAATATAATCCGGAGATTTGCTTTTAGATAGATATTCGTTGGCATAAGTCGGTTCCATTTCTTCAAAACTAGTCAATTTATACTCTCTGAATCGAGGTTTGATTGGAGAATCAGTTATTTTATAACCGTCATGAAAGTTAACATTCTCCCTTTTTTGGTATTCTTCATCGTATCGGTTATTGGCATACTTATACCTATCTTCATACCCTAGACCTTCATCTTCATCAGACTGATTGGTGAATTTATTACTGGCATTTGAATATGTTTTATGTGCAGGCTCCTTTGCACCCATATTGTTTCTATCATCTTTTATTACCTGAGCATAAACTACTCCTTTGTCAGTCATTTTGTTTGGAGTTGGAGTACCTCTGTCAATGCTATTACGAGGGTATCCACCGTCAGGACTAACACTCGGTTTAAGATACGAAAACGGTTGTGTGCCATTTGTGGGAGAAATTAAATGTTTTCTCGGGGTGGGAGACATTTGATCTTCTTTTAATATTTTGATCATTTGATCGACAGTTTGCCCCCTGGTAAGTGGGGGCTTGTCCGGCGGTTGTTGGCTGCTGTGAATCATATCTTTGTCTGCATAAATTTGCTCTTCAATCTTTTTAATAGTGTCTTTGATTTTATCTTTTGAACTGGTTTTGAAAGAATCGATTTCGTCTACAAGTAAAGTTTTCTTTACATCTGTTTTTCGTTTCGGAGTGTCGGCGATAGAGGGAGATGGTTCTTTTTCCTTTTCAGCTGACTTTCCTCTTTTGTTCCTAGCTGGAGGTTTAGGTTCCTTTTCTGGGCTTTTGTATCGCGGAGGTTTCACAAGAGGATTTATATTAGTTTCATTATCATTTACCTTTTCATCAGACTTGTTACTAACCTTTGTTGAAAGTTTCTGTTTCTGGAAAACTTCTAAAGGAGGTGTTTTTGCGAAATAATCCTCTCTGGGCGAACTTTCTATAATCGGGGAAAGTTGTGTCTTTTTATTTCTCAATGATTTAAGAAATTCTTCTGTTTCACTTCCAGACCTTTTGCGGACTGGTCTAGATTGAGATTTTGTGTTAGATTTAAGATCGGAAACGTCACTTTTACTTCTCTTAACTGTTACTACCTTAGTAGGACTAGCAGGACTTTTGTTTTTCTGCGCTCTTCTAAAAAGAGTAGATAGAGAAGTTCTTTCTTTCCTCTTCTTAGAACTCACATCACTAGTAGACCTGCCAAGTGGAGTTTTTCTTTCTGGAGTTGTATCGTCACTGTTTCTTCTCTTGCTATCTTCTTTTAATTTCTTTCTGTGAGGGAGGGAGAAGAATTTGTCTGGTGGATGGTCAGCTGTACAGGTTACGCTTTGGGCTTGAGCTAATACTTTGTTAGCTTCGTCTATAAGTTCTTGTTCAGATAGATTGGTAAAAGGTTCCTTTCTGAGCGATGTTTGCTCTACAGAGGCACCGCGGGATTCGCGCGGTTTACCTGAAATTAATTATGAATGATTAATACCAAAATTCAAGATAATTTGGTCAAAAAACGTTCTGTCACTTTTTATCCATTTCCGTGAGACGTATGAATGTTGCATACTCAAAAATACAACAAAAGATTCGACAGAACGCTTTTTCGATTACTAGGAAAATGAGTTGAGTTACCAGGCACTCATGACATGTTAGGAGTTATTCTTTAGAAGTCGATAAGCAAAAAGTTAAGGATAAGTAATATATAAAGATAGAATTGTACAACTGATAAAAACTTGGTATTACAAAAAGATTATGAAAACATATAAACACTAAAAATAAACATATAATTTGTTGAAAACTCCAGATATGTTAAAACGTCCATTTGCAAAAGTTAGTTAATATATTTGACCCGGTCATATCACGGGTTTAGAAGATTCATAAAATTAACTAATGATTAACGATTTTGTGACACTTTTTAACGTGACTTTTGTCGATAATATCACTTTAAAAGCGTCCAATAAAATGTTAATTGATTGATTCAGAATTTATGGTATTATAAAGTTCATTAGAGTTTATATTGTATATAACATAGATTTAGATTTGGCGTGCTACTTTACTTAAAAGATTCTGTATAAAATCGCGCACATTATATAAAGTTTTTATCTTAGACTGGTTTCATTCTCTAAGGTTTTTATCATCGATACGCAATAAATTTATAGATGCGTTTCCCGTAATTTGGAATGACAATATTAAAAGGAGGTAATAAAGTTTTAAATTAAAATTGATCTAAACTTTAGATCCCCACGTCGTAAAAACTAATTCGGATACATCCCATAATGCCTAGTAAGATATCTCTCCATTTGTTCATACGTATAAGCAGTAACATAGACAGTAGACACAGCTAATATTGAGCGTGTATACCTATACTATGTAATTTTTGTGACATCGTACGTTTAATATTACTGAACTATGATTTAAGAATTGTTGTATGTATGAGAAATTGATAGAGATAGGACTTTACTTGGCCCTAAGATTAAGCCCGCTGATATAAAATAAAGCTATTTAATAAGCTTTATTTTAATTAATCTTATAAGATCTTACAGGAAGGTCCTTTAATTAACCTTGACTTTTATAGTCTATATTTTATCCTAATTTAAGAAGGGATACATTTCAACCCGGTCAAAACCTCGGGCACAGTAAAATTACATTAAAAGTATGAAATAAACACTAAATTCGTTGACATATACTGTCATTTCTATTTTTAGCGGTGACTTTTCTTAAAGCAACTTTAAAGGTGGCCATCGACGAGCGAGTTTAACTGATCAGTTGAACTGACGTCCATCCAAAAATGGTCGTCAATCACCGGAGCGATTCCAGAGTCCAGTGGGGAAATGTAGTTGGCCTAAAACTTTTGGAGTGAAGCACAGTTTTATGTCTGGACTGATCAGTTCAACTGACTCGTCAATAGCCACGTTAAGTCCAGTTCAAAGTATTATTTTTTTCGTTTTTTGTACCAAATCGTGAGGTTTGTGTTGTTTTGATAATATCTCCTGAGCGGGGTTTGGGGACTCATTTGTATGCAAAATGGCTGAACTGATTTTAATACGATTTTAAAATGGTGATAAACTTTGGGTTTTTAGTAAAATAATGGTGGTTATTTGCTAAATTGTATGTATTTTTATAATGATAATCATTATACCCTGCGGGGTAAATAATTACATAAAAATTCTTGTAACTATATTAAAATGATAGAGGTACAGCGAGAGTTGTTTGAGAAAGATTGTATACTATCGGCCAACCTAACGTAATCCGATTAAGATTATATATTAACGGGCATACATGTGGTATTACACATTTATAGAAACAGTCTATCTAACTAAAGCAAAAATATATTTTAAAACAGATTACTTGTAGGAGATTAGCGCGTTTCAATTTAAAGTTTTTGGTATTATTATAAATAAGTAAGTATTCTTTCAAACCCGTTACTTGTATATATTTGATGATGTCACAAATATTGAAATGTCCATTAGCTGGATAAACAACGCTGAATTGTAAATATAACTGTTAAGAACTAGTTTTGAAGTCTCTATACTTTATTTAAATTACTAAAATTAAAATATTTGTAAATATTAATAAAATATTTTGCTAAAACTCAGGAATTCAGTCGTATTTCGAATCTCTTTATTTTTTGAAGTCAGTTTAAAACACTTAACACTCTGAATCCTCTATACTTAAATATTATTAAAGTACCAGGGTAACATAACATCAGAGATATGCGTGAATATCATATTTTATCAATCTCAAGGTAGGAAGTACATTATATCAAATTAGAATTACGCTAAATGAATTCACGGATTCAATGATTGACTCACAGCACAGCATACTTATGCAAACAAACATAACTCTTAATTTATAACTTTTTACATATACTTGTATGAATAATAACGTCTATGGCGTAGTGGTTCCTTTAACTCCTGTAGGAATTTCGGGATAAAATATCCTATACCTATAGAAAATTTGTGACAATCCGGTTATAAGGAAACATCTATAATACCAAACACCTAACCCGGTCAAATAGTTTCGGAGCCTATTCAATACAAATAAACAAACAAGAAATCAAATATTTCTTCCTGATTTGTCAGATAAAAGGTACCTTTGGTTCGCAATACCAAAGTGAGCATTACTTTTAATCTGACTCTGACTGTACGTACGTCTACTTCCGAAACCAATATATTTCTACGATAAATAAATAAATCGCTTCCCGCTGTCTGTCCCTATGTTTGCTTAGATCTTTAAAACTACGCAACGGATTTGATGTGGTTTTCTTTGATAGATGGAGTAGCTCAAGAGGAAGGTTTTAGTATAATTTTATCCCTGAATTCCCACGGGAACGGGAACTACGTGGGTAAAACCGCGGGGCGCCACTGGTAATAATATAATACTATAATAATCAATGAACATTTCCTTGAACACTGACACTCACCGATTGATTCACTGAGAGGCAGTGGGCAGTCAACCTTGTGCTCAGTGTGGGCGAACAATACCATTGAACTTAGCACATGTGTCAGAGTAAATAAAGATGATCTAAGTACAAATTAGAGTAGCTGTGTTTGTTTGATGTGTTTGACGCTTCCTACTATGGTTTTGAGGATATAGTTTGAGTCAATATTCCATTTTTAGGGTTCCGTACTCAAAGGTAAAACCGGAACCCTATTACTAAGATCGAAATGTTCGTCTGTCCGTCATCAGGCTGTATCTTATGAACCGTGAGCTATAAAGCTTGTCGTTATTACCGTTGCCGTTGTTGCCGCGATAACAACAAATACTAAAAACAAAATAAGTAAGGGGGGCTCCCATATAACAAAAATGTTTTGCCGTTTTTGGTACGTAACCCTTCATCACGCACGACTCGCGCTTTGCCAGTTTTAAGTGTAACCTTTTTCTTTTTGGTATTTTTTTGGGATTAATAACAATTAAATTAAAAATTTTAAAAACCCCCAACACAATTACTTTCATACCCCCATAACTTTTAAACGGGTCAACCTATTTTCATCAAACATGTCTAAGAACACTCGCACGTAAGTGCCCTTTAATACAAAAAAAACTAAATTAAAATCGGTTCATCCGTTCGGGAGCTATGATGCCACAGACAGACAGATACACACACACACACACACAGACACGTCAAACTTATAACACCCCTCTTTTTGCGTCGGGGATTAAAAAGGACAAGATGCGGTTTAAACCGCGGAGCCCAGCTAGTCACTCAATACACATAATCCTTACGCACTCAAGTAACAAACTAGCCTTGATACCATAACAATAGCAGAACACAGAAGCAACCAATTTGACGGTCAATATCAGTCACAATCAGACCGAGAGCTTACAATGAATGCATATATTGTTAATACTCGTACATTGATCATGAAGGTTGATTCAAACAGTTTATAACACCTGGTAGCTTTATATAAGGTCAGGTATATTAATAGTCAATCAAAGTGATTTTTCTAATTGATGTCTGGCGAATTTGCTACTTAAATTGCAGTAGTTTAAACTGTAATATTATCAATCAGTCAGTTGTTTATAGACATTTCATTTTAGATTCTGTGGATACTTAGATTGTGTGAAAATTAATAAGGTTAAAAACTGACTTCATATTTTGTTATTTATGTAAGAAGAGAAGAGAAGTCGTTATAGCATGTCAAATAGCAACAAAATTGTCAATGTACGAGAAATTATGATTTGAACTGCAACTTATATGATGTAATAGCTTCTATAGACTGTAAGTACATGTCATCCTTACTAATTTGTATGCGATTATAAATGCGAAAGTAACTCTGTCTGTCTGTCTGTTACCTTTTCACGGCTAAACTACTGAACCGATTGACTTGAAATTTGGTACAAGGGTAGCTTATGGTCCGGGAAAGAACATAGGATACTTTTTATCCCGAAATTCCTACGGGAACGGGAACTACGCGGGTGAAACCGCGGGACGCTGCTAGTAAACTATAAATTCATAAGAAACAACCTACAATGAACAATTTTATTGCTAAAATTGATTGCTTTTCATAACTTTTGGATGAAGATAATCACAATAAAAATGTTGAAACTTGTTAAGGATATAGACAAAATAGTAGAACATAAAATAACTGTTTAATACAACATTTAAAGTGCATTTTATTACGCTCCAACATAATAATAAGGACAATATAAACGCCATTGTAAGGATTCTTTAAAAGGATTCAAATAAAATAGCTGCTACGTCTAAATAAGAAACTTAAGTAGGCGTAACTAACATAAATGCATCCAATAAAACTATAAATCAGTTGAATCTAGTCCTTATTAATAATCTTTATGGCAATGATAATAAGATTGAAATTGCGATAGAAAAAGTACAAAGATACAGTAACGTTTAAAATGGTTTAATTAATGATCCTTATTCTGATGCCATTAAAGATGATTTTCCGATTAAAATTGATCAAAATTAAGAAGTAGTAAATTTAAACATGTTTGACCATGAAATGCGATGATAACTTGATGATTGAATGTTTACTAACATGGGTTTCGACGTTGATTGAATTCTGAATTTAAATATCGATTAGGAGACACGTTTTTAATTGTCTGTTATTTCCTTTATGACTGACTGTTAGACTAATTGATTGTTAAAGTGTTTTTGTCAATACACTCACGTTAATTGACGAAAATAAACAGGCCAGCCAGCAAGGTTTGTTTATCGAATATAAATTAAAATTAAAATAACAACATGCAACCAGTGTCATTCATTCATTGTAAAATTTTACTGAAATAAATATTCTTATTCTAAAATGATGCGCGAATAATATACATACGATAATTAATTAAAGTAACTGTGTTTAAAGATTGCAAAAAAGCCATAAAACATCTTGCAAAAACATACACTATTAATTTGCTAAAGTAATTAAACATTGGACGATGATCGATTCGCGTTGCTATCTAAAAACCTTCAATTAAAACGCTACATAAACATCAAATTGAAATAAATTCATTAACGCGACCTTATTCTCGATCCATTACTGACAAAATCGATCCTCAAACGCGTAGACTTAACTGAAGATCGCATAATAATTGACGATATAATTACACATCACGATTAATCATTGCAATCCGATTATCATAAAATAAAATGTCGTTTTACTCGATCTTTAGAAGGCTTTCGACAGAGTGGTCCCAGTATGGAGAGCTTGTTTAGGTCAATGCCAGTTGAAAATTTGCCGTGTAGTTGTACCTGTGGCCATTTTTGGCGCGTCTCGAGTGGCTCTGGACACAAAAAAGGTACGCCTCCACGCGGGCAGCTAATGACTGCCTCAGGGTGACGTTATTGGACCACATTTGTTGTTTCGTTATGGAGTTAAAATCAAATCGATTTCTTTTGACGATAAGTTTTGAAATTGAATTTGGTTATGTTAATTTTTGAGTCTGCGTGAGATCCGATTTGATATAATGTGAGATTTATTGGTGTAAAAATAAATTTTATTCATGAGAAAGGCAAACTTACAATTCTTTATTGTATTTGCTGTTTATCGAATTGTGATTTAGTGAGAGTTGTCTTGTTTCTTTAGCGGCTTGGGATTATCGATTTTGGGAACACGTTTGTATGTAAAAACGACTGTATGTTGAATAAAAATAAGGTTCTAACCAAATATAAATATAACAGTCATAATTCCTAAAGCATTATAGCGTGTCGTGTGCAACAATTCACGGAAAATCGTAGTTTTTATTATTATCACGTTTCGTTTTACCACTTTTAAGTTAATGCCTAATTTGATTAATAATACGTTTTAGGATTAAAAAACAATAGTAAAACTTTTACTAAAAATAAATCGAGGTAAATAATGATACTAGTATACTACGAAAGATAAGGGTGGATATACTTTTCGAAAATAAATATTATCCTTATTAGGACATTTTGAAATATATAAATTGACGACCTCGATGGCAGAGTGGTCACTATGCCATTCATAAGGTTGCGGGTTCGATTCCCGTGCGGGGTGAATATTTGTGTGAACCACAAATGTTTAGCTCGGTCTGGGTGTGTGTGTGCGTAGTTTCTGATACCCTAGATAAAAGTTTCGAACTTAGGGGTCAGTTATTATAATGAGATGATGTAGTGAATGAATGATTATAAGTATATCAGGACGTTACATCGAAATATAATTTTAAAAAGATTTTAGATTAAAATTTCTTGTAATAGGAAAATATACCGTAGTTGATATAATGACCGATACTAATGTACGTAGTGTTTGTCATCACGCGTGGGCTAACACTGGAACAGGAAGTGATGTTGATTCATTGGTGTCGTTTTTAAAGTTCTGAGAACTAGTGATGTGTTGACTTGAAGCCTAGTTTGGAAGGTTTAACAAAAACGTCTTGTAGTTTACTTTTTCCGCATTATTTGAAGTATAATAAGGAGTGATGAGTGATTTAAAATAGAATATCATATGAAGTAAACTTTAGATTATTTGTATAAAAAGTGCACGGAATTTTGGATAGGGGTTGGGGTTGAGGGTTGAAACTAAAATCTCACTATGCACAATTTTAAGCGTTGTTATAATAAAGATCACTACAAACTAGCTGTACGGCGCAGTATATCTCGTATTGGAGAGAATAATATTAAAGAATTCAGAATTCTCCTTTTTTAAACGGTTGCAAATCAATCTTTATTCTTTATAACATTAACAAAATAACAGTTTGATCCAGATTCCAATTTCAAATTCAAATAAGATACAAAAACACATTTTTTCTTCTAAATTCAAGACAGGAAGTGACCAAATACTTCGGATCCTATCAACGTTCAAAGGCGCATGCGCAAAAAACCGCCAAAAGAAATATATCGGTTAGATCTTATCACGTTTCTTGAACAATTTATGATATTTTTTGTTAACTGTTATCGTTGTTGTTTTAATTTGCAAAAAATAATGAAATATCATGTAAAATAATGACTGTTTGTAGAAATTATGTTTGTTTTTATATTAATTGTCTTTACAAATTATAAAAGTCCCTCAATAAAAGTATTTGTAAGTATTTATGTGTTATTTTCTTCCAATAAATCAATACCATTAGATTTGTTTTGAGCTAAGGAGGTCGGATTGCATACACTCCTCGTAAAATACCGATGCTCCGCTGGTTATATTCAAAAGCGGGTCGTAGTTTGGTAAAGACTATGGGTGGGCATTGGATTTGAAATTGATTTAAATTTTTCCGATGTTTGGATAGTGTTTCTTTATGAGATATGAAAAACATTAAGTGTTCTAATTCTTTTTAATCTACACTTTTTAGAGCTGAAGAGTTGGTTTGGTCAAAGGAGCTACCTTCATGAGCTGCTGATATTCGAATTGAATAGTTTTTTCAGTGTTGCATAACCCATACATTGATGAAGGCTTAATACCGTTACGCTACGACCAAAAGAACGGATCTAATACGGTTTTAAACGCGGGGAACAGCTATGGTTCATATTTGTCTTAAAATCCTCGTTTTCGGAATTCAAATGCTTTCTAAGAACACTCATTTTAATAGTAATAAGAATAAAATAGACACGAGTATACAGCCTTGTGGAAACCTTGAACCCGCTGTCACATCTCATGAGCAACATTAAAACATGTCATAAAATGTGGTATCTTTGATCTAAACGCCAGCAGTTTTGAGAACTCGTAGTTTCTTAGGTTTTTTGAAATGTGAAATATTATACTAACGTTTAAAGTTTAAAAAATGTTATGCTTCTTTAGTTTCGCTGTGGTCGGGGAAAATATTGTTACTATGGAGATTTTAGCTTTTAATCTAATAAGGTTTCAAATTTCTTTATGTTAGATTAACTTTTTTGTGACTTTATAAATCTTGGTTTATAGTTTAATATGTTTCTTTCTGCTTTTATAAATCTTAGTTAATATTCTTAATATCACAAAGTCAAAATTTTCACAAGAATTTGAAACATGAGCCTTTATAATACTTAACTAACTGTAATTTTGTACCGAAATGATTCTTAATAGGTTTTATTTTAAATTCACAACTAATTAAAAAGAATAGCAACTAATAAAACAGACTACCAAATAAATCTTGCAATGAGGTCGCAGACGCCGCACCAATGAATGAAACATTCAAACACGAAATCAAATAATTGATTTGTTTGACACGCGAGAGTTATAAGGTAATTAAATCTTTAAAACCAGTAGCTGGGAACACTGGTTTGTTAATTGAGGTTAGATTCAATGTTTTAATTAAGACAAATGTTTGTAAGGGTTGTTTACATCAACCGTTAGCAGACGTAACAAAAGTTGTTCCTCTTTATCACTACATGGTCTACGCTGCTATTATAAAGAGGAAAGATTTGTATTTTTATATGTTTCTAATGAATAAACGCACAAAGTACTGAACGATTTCAAAAATTCTTTCACCATTAGAAAGCTACATTTACCCTGAGAAACATAAGCTATTTTATCTCCGTATTTCTACGGGAAGTGGAACTATGCGGGTGAATTCGCGGGGCGCAAAGTCGCTTCCCGCTGTCTGTCCCTATGTATGCTTAAATCTTTAAAACTACGCAACCTATTTTGATAGTTTTTTAATGGATAGAGTGATTCAAGAGGAAGGTTTTTGGTATAATTTTATCCCCGCATTCTCACGGGAGCGGGAAACACAAACAAAATAAAATCGCTCCCGCAGTTTGTACGCTTAGATCTTTTGTAGTACATAACGGATTTTAAGAGAAAAGTTTATTAAGTATAAGTACCTAATCAAAAGCGCGGGTCAAACCGCAGGGTAAATTTGGTACATTGTCCAATAACACTAAATGTAGTAGAAGTCATTGAACCAAATTTGTATCAATTTGCAAGTAATATGGTATCTCTATCTAAAGATATACAACTCAAAGGTGACTGACTAACATAGTGATCTATCAACGCTCAGCCCAAACCACTAGACGGATCGGGCTGAAATTTGGCATGCAGGTAGATGTTATGAAGTTATAGGCATTCGCTAAGGAGAATGATTTTGATTAATTCTACCCCCGAGGGGATAAAATAGGGGATGAAAGTTTGTATAACGGAAGTCTTTATTCCACGCGGACGAAGTCGCGGGCAAAAGCTATTATTAAATATGCATACATCCTTTACAGATAAAATAGTACCACTACTAACCTGGATATTAAATCAACGATACACAAAACCATTAGGAACAGAGAATCCGGGTATTACATAAACAAAGACTAAACTACTATAGAAACGAATACAGATATAATAAAAAAAGAAAATAATATACAAAAGAAAGAAACATATTATAAAATTAGTCCACTTGAAGATCCGTTAGTTAAAGTTATTTGTTTAGACAGATTACATTCCGTTAAAATGTAATGTTACGTGAACATTAGTGTGTTACGTCACGGCGGTGTCACAGATGATTAGAAGTCTATTTGTGGCTATGTTTATAGATTTAAAGACATCTGTATAGCTATTGAAATTATTGGTATAGACGCTTTATTTATGGGAGCTTTGGACTTTGAAATTTGAATCTTCTACTTCTTAGAAACTCTTGATCATGACAATTTTAAAATGTTGTAGCTGCTAAAGTAGAGAGTACAAAAGTAAATGTTGAATCTATGTAAGATCTGGGCTTTGAAATTGGAGTCATCTTATTTAAAGTGATGATAAACATTTTTAATTCAAGCTATCACATTAAGGACCTTTGCACAAGAAAAAGTTAAGAGGGTAATCAACCCCTTAATCGTCATTAATAGGAGAGCACGTTCAAAAGCCGTGGGAAGATGAAAGAGTATTAGATTATTAAACATCACCCTGTTCCTTTAAAGGCACTTAAGGAATTGTTATTCGAAAGGTTAGAATATTTGTACACTACCCCATTATTGACAATGTCCAGTTCGAAAGGATTTTTGCCACTAAACTACATAGCCACAAATAAGACACATGCTTTATCAATACCTTCAAACTCACCGAATCTTTTAACATGTACGTCTCTATTAAAAGATACAGTCCTTTTATTATCTTTATTTCTACTATCTTTAGTTTCTAAACTTTCAGTTGTATCTTTATCTACAGTAGTAGGTGTATCTTTTTGTTTAACGTCTATTTTTTGGTCTATATTTGTTTCGTTTTCGCCATCGTTGGCTTTGTTTCCACCAGTCTCATTGGTCATTGGGTGTTCTGGAGGTACCCGAGTGTTGGTACCTCAATCGATCGTCACTATCAGTGTTTGTTCGTCATCGGTTTCGGTTCTATCTGTGAATTGGTTGTTTTTATTAATGTTATTATTTTTTGGGTTAACAACTGTTTTGTCATCCAAATCATGGAGATTTGGTTTATTAGTCTTATTGATTAGTTTGTTAATTGCATGTTTGCCTATTTTATTGAGTTCTCTAATTTGTCATTTTGAAGCAAATCTTACTGAGTTAAAACCTAAATATAGTTAGAAAAAGTGTCTGGATCCTAGAATACATTTTTAATGTAACATTTGTACCTGATTGGTATAAAATCACTAGAATTCTCTAGAAATATAATGTTATTAACTTTACTAATTATAGACCGAGTTGGCATATTTGAGAAAAAATCTAAAATGGAGAAACATTACTATGACAAAGGCTGGTAAGAAATATAAGTTATAAACTTAATTTAGATAAGTACATGCGATTTTATGGAGAGTTGCTACGAATACATAATATTTAGTGAAATTCCCAAAATAGCTAGTAGTTGCAGGATGAAATTTCTTTATGATAATATAAAAAAGTAGACCAAACTAAGCAAATTGTTTCTATGAACTGGTTTTTTTAGTGCTTGCATTATCATTACCATTACTATTGATGAGTAATAGTCTACTCTTTTAGTACGTACCAAAATTAGTACAATTCATAATTTTCATTCCTTTCTCATAACAAAATGAAACAGCAGCAATAGTTATTAACAAAATGGTACTGCGTACAACAATTTCGATGCTATGAATATGACAGCTGTAATTAACAATGGTAAGTAGATATTAAGTGAACCGATACCAAAATGGAGTGTTTCTTACCTTTTATCGTTACTAGACATCAGTCTCCTGTCGCTTGTATCACTTCATTATCTGTAACAATGGATAATATTATTAGATAAATAAACATAAAGAAAAATTAAAATTTTCATAGTACGAACGCGGGCTATCTTGACCGAGGAGGTAACATACTCCAAAGTCCCTCTTCTTCTTCCCTACTTCCTCCTAAACTGTTATCCTGTCATTTTTTAGTTTTTAGGCTGCCAATGCGCCATATGATACTTCTAAGTTGCAGGTATCCAATGCGCGATGGTAGTTCTTACCATCAGGTAAACTGTGTGAGTTATTTTGTAAGCAGTATCCTTACTAATACAGTAATAATTATTAAAAAATAAATACAAAAGGTATAGTTAAAATAAAACTAAGCAATTATTAATTGATAACTGAAGTTTATTTTTTAAAAATAACATCATCTAAATGATGACCCTCTCTACGTTGGCACTCCTCTAACCGCAAACGGAAATTACCGAAAACTTTCTTAAGTAGTGCTGGTGTGATTGCTGCCATTTCACCACGAATATTCTCCTTGAGCTGACTGATGTTTCTCGGATTATTGGTGTAGACTTTGTGTTTGAGGTATCCCCACAAAAAAAAGTCAGGAGGCGTCAAGTCTGGACTGCGCGGAGGCCATGGGATATCACCTCTTTTCGAAATCAGTTTGCCAGGGAACATCTGCTTCACAACCGCCATGGAGTCATTTGATGTGTGACTGGTAGCTCCGTCTTGTTGGAACCAAGTCCTAGAGTTCTTTATTCTTGAATTTTCAAGTTCTGGGGCCAAAAAACCTTCCAACATCGCAACATAGCGTTCGGTATTAACAGTGATGTTTTGCCCCCGTGCGTTTTCAAAAAAATAAGGACCAATTATTCCTTTGGCAAATATTGCGGCCCAAACTGTCACTTTAGGGCTATGTAACGGTTTTTGATGTTTGAGTCTGGGATTTTCACTATTCCAATAACGACAATTTTGGCGGTTTACGAACCCATTCATATGAAAATGTGCCTCATCAGAGAAAAGGATGTTTTCAAAATTTGAAAACCGATTGAGCATTTCATTAGCAAATGTGAGCCGTGCTATGAAGTCAGAGTCTTTCAATTCTTGAGTTAATTGCAGCTTGTATGGATGCAATTTAAGATCCAAGTTTAAAATTCGTTGCAAACTTCGTCGCGATATGTTTAGGACAGACGATCTCTTGCGAGTAGACATTTGTGGATCTTCTCGTACCGACTGCTTAACACTCTCAATATTGTCTTCGGTCCTAGATGTGCGTGGACGACCTTTCGCGTGTGGTTTAAACGTCGATCCAGTCTCTTCAAAACGCTTTATCCAGATTTTAATTAAATTAGCACTCGGAGCCTCCCTAATTTGCCGTACACGATACTCAGAACAAAATACACACATCAAAAGTGTCTAGGGATCAACATATATTTTTGCAATAACTTTTCTCCTGATTGATATTAATTAAAATTTTCTTTAAGGATTCATCAAATAAAGTGTTTTCGTTTGTCACAGTAACGATAAACCAAGTCACCTTTGCATTAATAAAGAAATTTGCCATTTTCCTAATAAAGGGATTTTTGACATTTGAACCACTAACATTAAAGTTCGAAAAAAAGACTGAAATAACAGTTTTCTTTAAAATTTTATTGGGTAACTTAAACAATTAATAATCCGTGTTTCTACCGCGAACACTAACAACACAAGAACATCGGTTTGGCATACTCAAAATGAGTTCATCCAAATCACGCTGTGGAATGGCCGCCCATGTTCGTTGCAACAACAAAAAAAGGTCTTCTTGCGACTGGATACCCTCCATATTCGGCAGAGCTCTTCTCTGTAGCATATCCCATGCATGCTCAATCGGGTTCAAGTCTGGCGACTGAGCAGGCCAGGGCAGGACATTGATGTTAGCTGCGGCGAGAGTCTGTCTTACAACTCTTGCGGTGTGCGGTCGTGCATTATCATGCATTAACTGAAATAAGGGACCGATTTGCACTTGTAGAGGAACGATGACGTCTGATACAATCGTCTCAGCATAAATTTGAGCGTTGAGGTTGCCTCTGATCCAAATCAACTCAGTTCTTCCGCCGATCCAAATACCCGCCCATACCATGATGGTTCCACCACTATAAGGATGGACTTCCTGGCAGGATTTTAATCGCTGTTGGCGTCCAGGGGTTCTCCAGTGTCGTATACGTCTTGTATCCGGTCTCATACCAAAACGAGACTCATCAGAAAAGCACACGAAACGCCATTGTTCTTCTGCCCAATTTCTGTGTTCAAGAGCCCATTGATATCGAATCCTACGATTGTGCATTGCTATAGGTGGTACCCGTAGCGGTCTTCGGGAATGAAGGTTCACTTCATGCAAGCGGTTTCTGACTGTTTGGTCGCTAATTAAGTTCCCTGAAGAGTGATGAAGCCGCACGGCTAACATCATGGCGGTTATTGTTGGAGCTCTTCGAGTTAAGATTTGAATGTATCGGTCTTGTCTCCGTATGGTGCAGCGATACCGTCCTCCATGGCGCTCAGCCACGGTACCAGTGCTTCGGTAACGTGTCCAAAGTCGACTGATAACACTCTGACTTGTATTCAGAGCTAAAGCCACAGTACGTTGCCGGGAACCAGCTTCTATCATTCCCACGGCTCTGAGCATTTCTTCCCTGCTTAAATGACGTCGCCGCTCCATAATAACGTTGGTTTTAATCAGTAGTAGGGAAACAGTAGCACTAATAATGTCTTCAATGCGTTGTATGTTTTTATAGGGAAAATATTGACAGCTGATTTTCATCTTTTACTCGAATTTGATTCACAGTTCCTGATTCAAATTATGAAATGCACCAAAAAGGATCCATATAAATTTACAAAATCATAAATTTATTACAAAGCCACATCTCAATCTCAAGAAATCCGCATAAAAATGCTTGATCCCTAGACACTTTTGATGTGTGTAGTCGCCTGACAACTACGTACGAACGAGAGTTTTCGTAAAATGCGCGCACGCAAAATGCGCGACGCTTCCCGTCGAAGTGACTCATAGTGACTAAAACTTTATGAACCGCGCTACCCAACGATATCGGTCTCCCCCCGCCCACGCCCCTTCTACCACGCAAAAAAAGATGATGCAATATGCACGTTCTATTGCGCCACCCTGTATTATAAATGCGAAAGTAACTCTGTCTCTCTGTTACCTTTTCACGGCTAAACTACTGAACCGATTGAATTGAAATTTGGTACAGGGGTAGCTTATGGTCCGGGAAAGAACATAGGATACTTTTTATCCCGAATTTCCCAGAGTAACGGGAACTACAAGGGTGAAACCGCGGGGCGCTGCTAGTAAAAAAATATGCTGTTTCAGCGTTTACACGCTACAGAAAGCAAATTTAGTCGTCAATTGGTTGTCTTACTAACATCATCGACAGTCGTTAAAAATCTTACAAATACTTTATTAAGATCTAATACACACAAACTACAGACGCATGTATCCTACGCATCCGTCACCCAAAAAAAGTAAATGAAACCAATAAAAGCATCAAACCTACGAGCATCACCTGCATTAAGTAACAGTCGAACCAAAGCTCTCGGCAGGTATTGCGTCCATTAACCTACTAAGTATTGGTAGTGGTCATTCCGTAGTTACGACATTAGCGATACCTACTGTAATGGTTGGGCTGTGGTGTAAGGCATGAGAATAAAATATATTTGAAGAGAGTAAAAAGGTTTTGAGTTTTAAAATATTAAAGCAAAAATGTATTAATTTTAATAATTAAATGGATAGAAAGGAATCACTCTTTTTTTTTAAAGAAGGCACCTTTCTATATATTAATTATCAAATCTGATTACACAGATTACACTGATCGTGATCATCACACGCGAGGACCTTTACAAGGCCACTGATAGTGCCATATCGGTGGCCGAGTTCTGGTCCTCAAAAATATGAGTCGACACGCAAAGAAGAAGAATACCTTAAGTTCAAGTTATTTCTGAATATGGAATCCCACCCCAAAGCTGGATTATCCGCCCCTCTCGCCGCTATGTCGCGCGGAGCGGGCAATATAACCGCGGCATAAGGTTCCGTACTATATAATGTGAGCATAATTTAACAGCATTAATGTCATAACTTGTACCAAAATTTTTACTCAATATTTTCTATCAGTTGTAATAGTTGATATTTATGTCTGTACATTAGGTAATTAATGTATTGTAATACTTGTGATTGTTTTAAAGTTACGATCGGGTGAGTGTTGGCGATTACTTAGATTAATATATAATAATAAATAAGTACATTTATAGGTTTGGCTTTTATCAGTTCCTCGTTACGTCTATTCCATCTCACTGTACTAATATCATCAGTGAGAGAAAGGCATTCGCTCTACAGTAGGATTTTACGAGTCGTTAACTATGTTTTCTAGGCAGTTCAGTACACTATCTTTTAGTTAAGGATAACCCATTTATCGAGAAGGGCTATAGGTTACATAACATCACGCTACGACCAATAGGAACGAAGCTGTCTTTTTAAATAAAAATATTGGAAATTCTGTTCGAATTTCGATCGTCCATTAAAATGTGAAGAAATCCTTCAAAATCCAATATTGAGTAGGTATTTGTGGGCGTTTACGAGTTAGGTAATAGAGCATCTTGTGTAGGTGCTAAAACATCTCAAGGCGCTACCGGCCTTAGTACAAATGCAAATGTTCCGTGTAATCATATATACAATCATATAAATTTACACGCCAACTCGATGTAAAGAATCTTCAGGGACGTTAATGGTACCTCTTGTGTGTTGCTGATATCCTGGTACGGCATACTTAGAAGTTTTGTTACATGTAAATTAAAGAGCGGTCTGTAAGATCCAGCTGCAGAGTAAAGGCCTCTCTCTCAATGATTATGAAAATGACGAGCAATAGTGATCACCACGTTTGCCCGATGCGTGTTGGTGATCTCAAATTCGAGCTGTATTTCTAAAAATAGCAAGGACGCAATGCTCGTTAGACCGTTTGTTTACAAACGATGTTGTTGAAATTTTGAGAGAGAAGTTCTTCCTATTTCGTTTATCTAACCAGCATAACAACTAAATCAATTTTGAAAAGGATTCATTGTCAAGCAATGAATTTTCCACATCTAAGGTAACTTGGGATTATTTATTTATTAAACTAGTAAGAAAGTAAGGCAATCTCTACACAAAAATTAAAGTACGAATAAAACATTTTCTTATAAAAACACTAATTGTAACTTACAAAGCAAAAATTCTGTATTTACTTTAAAAAACAAAGAGTTTGCTATTAAACCTACAAAATGAAATGTAACCCAATGTAACACCTCGGGGTAAAAATAATTGAAACTCCGCGATAAAATAATGTTGTTCCATAAATAAATATTTGTTTCAACTATTTTAAAGGTTTACTAGTAATCAGAAAGTAAGGTACAGTCGTGGGAAAAAATGTATAAAGAGATAGTATATTTTGATAAATTTAATTTTATTTAAACTCGTAAATTTTATTTATAAATATGAGAGAAAATAAATACCAGCTCTAGTTTCTTGCCGATTACTCAGTGGCAGAATTTTGAATGAAAGTTTGTTATTCTTTCAAATATGACCTATGAACCGATTCGGATGAAATTTGATATGATGTTCGGTCTGGGTGTGTGTGAATGAGTGTGTGCATAGTTTCTGATTCCTTAGATACAAGTTTTGCACTTAGTTAGGGGTCAGTTACTGTAATGAGATGATGGAGGGAATGATTATGTTATGTTCCTTATAAACAGTTTTAACATATAGGATGCTTCTTTTAAAAATCCCACACGCCACATTAACTTATCCAACATTTCGCTTTATTAATATAAGATTAAATTAGTCTAACAGTTGGCTTCACAAAAAATAGTTATCACAGCACGCACAAAGAAAAGAACTCAAATTGTCAGGTTCTAATTGCGGAAACTTCCCACTCACAACCACAATACAATACTCGTACATTAATTTAAACTAATCAATTATTGTGTACGTTTAAAGAGACACTATAACGCATTTAGACAGACATAAATATCATTTAAGTATCTAGTAAAGTAGCGTGTATTTACACACTAAATTTATCCCCACCAATGGAGACAGCGGGAATTCAAAAAAATATTATTTTTTATTCCCGCTGTCCCCACCAAACTTCCCATTGGGGGCAACGCGAATTCACGTAGAGCAAAACCTACTAATATTATAAACGCGAAAGTTTTTATGGATATGTGGATTAATGTTTGTTAAACTTTCTAGAAAAAAATTTGATCCGATTGAAATTAAACTTGGTACAGATGTTCTTTATATCATATATGATACTTTTTATCCCAAAATTCCCACGGAAATGGGATTTACGTGAGTGAAACCGCGGGGCGCTAAGTACGAAATATACTTACAACAAATTGCACTTAAAAAGTGATTTGACAATTTAGATATAAGTACATATTTTACGAATGCCATTAATTAAAGCACTTGTGTTACCGTGTATACTAAATAATAAAACAGGTTTGGAAGATAAACTCGACTAATTTATGATTGCTATACTTTAAATTTACTCCGAGAAGTTTTTTAATAAATCTGTTGGAGTAAGATAGTGTCTTACTGGTTTTAACTGAATTTTAAAAGTAATGTATTGCAGCGCTTGTGAATATATCTCATCTCTTCATGACCCTGTTTTCCTGGTACTTACAATGTAAATACTTAAAGGAAACAGAGCGGGGTTTGTATGATACGGTTGAACTCTTTGCAACTCTTCACGGTTATGTGTTCCTAGTACTTTCAATATAGGAAAATGAACAATATGTATTATGTTTCTTGGCCGGGAATCGAACCAGTTGATTAAAAAACACACACACACTGTGTTAATTGCACCATTTAACATGTAACTATTTGAATGTTATTCTTATCTAAGGAATCTAACCAAGTTGATTTTGAAAATCAAATAATGCATCTGGTATTTCTCTAATAAAGGGAACCAAGGGAACATATACTTTTTATAAGCCAACTGCACTCAAATCATTCGTAAAATACACACAACAAAAAAAAAAGAACTGTTTTATTTTGAAGTTTCTTTAATTTTAATTTACATGATGCCAGTTTCTTTTAAGGAGAGGTCTTTTGAGGAGTTTTCGCCACTGACTGGCAGGAAACCATATTATGTAGTAGATTATTGGATTCAGTCACTTCTTACTTAATCCTTCCCTTAGGGTGAGGTCAAACGAGCGTAATTTTGGGGGTTGTGAGTCGCGTAAAAAGAGTCGCGAAATTTACGTTCATCTGAAATTCGGATAGACTGCCACTCGGACGGATGTATTTTCAGTTGTAATCCGAAACATTTGTACGGATACTTGTATCGTGCAAGCTCCCCACCTCATCCCGACCGAAATTCAGTTGTTATTATGAGCGTGAGTCGGCAGACAACTGATTTTGCGTCGCCGTGTGAATCAATATGACTTTTCTATGAAACTGAATGCAGCAGAATTTCTGCGAACGAAATTCTGCGACTCACGACTTACAAAATTACGCTCGTTTGGCTTCACCCTGATTACCAAACAAAACTCTAGAAAACAGCTACAAAAGTCATAAATTGTAAGACATTTTTTAAGCATACATGTCAGTCAGTCAACATGCAGCCTCGCACATAATTTAGGCCACATATTTACCTAACTAAAGCGATAGTAGCCCAGTACATATACGGCCGTCGGCAAGGCCGGACGTATGTCACACGTCTATATAAGGTATAGAGTTAGCTTGTATGTTGGTTCATTAATGCGTTTTAACAATGAATGGACGTATTTGTTTATGTATCTACATCACTACATGGTATAAAACAAAGTCGCTGACGCTGTCTGTCCCTATGTATGCTTAAATCTTTAAAACTACGCAACGGATTTTGATGCGGTTTATTTAATAGATAGAGTGATTCAAGCTGAAGGTTTTTAGTATAATTTTATCCTCGCATTCTCACGGGAGCGGGAACATAACAATCAGGAGAAAATAAGTAAAGTCTTTCACTTCTGGGATCACTTAGTTCATCACGATAATATCCTTATTAGTTCGAAATATTTAACAAAATACTTAAACTAACATATCCATACAGAAATCTGTCCTATATATCCAAAAATTGTCTTTAGATTTGGCCAAAAATGGTGTTTCTGTAAGTGGCGCCGCTAAACCGACTCAGTACTTGATAAAAACAACGTTTGACCAAATGTAAACTTGGTTTTACCACATTTGCGAATAAAAAGCGTATCAAAGTATGTCTTTGACGTACATTGTTGTATTTATAAAAGGCAACCGGCACTGACTGACTGATCTATTAACACATTTCAAACCACTGAACGCATCTACTGTGCAATGCTGGGACTTCCATCTAACTAGATTTTAAGATTATTGTTGCAGTGCCCAAACCGGGCTTCATGTTGATTCAATATTTTGTACCTAACACCTCTGTATACACATGAAAGCAATAAACTATTTTGAGTTTGAGTTTGAAAAAGTAAAGTACTTATTGGCCAGGAAGAATCTACTGCAAGGCAAATCCGTTTCACTCGTTGATTGTATAGTAAAATGAGGAAGAACAGATGTAACCATACTATACTATTAATTATTCTGTGCCACCACGTGTTGGTGATCTCAAACTCGAGCCATATTTGAAAAAAGTATACATGCATCGCTTGACCCAGGAATTGATTCCGGAACACTAGGTTTGCCAGGCAGATGCTCACGTGTCATGTGTTGGGGTTGAGGTGCTATCTAGGACGATGTATTGTGTGCTATTAGAGCAACGGGATTTCCTAACGCATTTTCTATTTACCAGGAGACTCCTAAAAAGACGAAACTAATATTATTTATACATTTTTGATTGGTTTTCTTTAAAAGTAAGTATATTTCGCTCTCCTAAGGTGGATGGCGTCACCTCATTATGATTCAGAGCGGTTCGGTTAACAACATTATAATATCGTCTGGTGCCCGATACCAAACGGAGAAATAGCCCCCGACAGAAACAATATACTCGGAGATGATACGACTGGCCGGGCTTAGGGAGAGTCGGAATACAGGTTTTAGTAATGATTTTTTGATGTATTCATTCTTATTATAGTAGTAGGTTTATCTTAATAAAGGTTGGGAAGAGGAAGAATTGTAAGCTTGGTTTAAAATAATGTATTTAGTTTGGGCCTCAATAAGGCACTTGTGAATGTTAAAAGAGCTTGCTAATGAAGACAAGATTCATTAATATTAAATAAACAAATAACACTTATTTTTATGGTATGCACTATTTTTAACCCCCGACGCAAAAAGAGGGGTGTTATAAGTTTGACGTGTCTGTGTGTGTGTGTGTGTGTATCTGTCTGTGTGTGGCATCATAGCTCCCGAACGGATGAACCGATTTCAATTTAGTTTTTTTTGTATCAAAGGGGACTCACGTGCGAGTGTTCTTAGACATGTTTGATGAAAATCGGTTGGCCCGTTTAAAAGTTATGGGGGTTCGAAAGTAATTGTCTTGGGGGTTTTTTAAATTTTTAATTTAATGTTATTTATTGCAAGTGATGAGTCATGCGACTCTCGAGGTGGTCACCTGATGGAGCGCAACACAACCTGCCCATAAGACACAGTGTACAACACTGTACTGCGCTCATCACCCCGAGACATCAGTTGGTGAGTCTCGTGTGCCAGTCATTTCACTGACTACATTACCATTCAAATTAAAACACAGTAATGTTTTTGCACTTCTGTTTGGCAGTAGAATATCTTGCAATGCGGTAGTATCCACTCAGACGGAATCGTGCAAAAGTCCCAAGTAAATTATCATCACTACATAGTATAAAACAAAGTCGCTTCCCGCTGTCTGTCCCTATGTATGCTTAGATCTTTAAAACTACGCAACGGATTTCGATGCGGTTTTCTTTAATAGATAGACTGATTCAAGTGGAAGATTTTTAGTATATTTTTATATCCGAATTTTCAAAGGAGCAGGTACTAAGCGGGTGAAACAGCGGGTCGCCGCTAGTTAATAATAAAGCAGAGTTTACAATGGTACCAGTTATACTTGTAAACTTACCTGTCAAACCATACGCGTTCGGAAACAAAAAGCATAACTTTCTTTTTCATTACGACCTCTGTCGAAGGTGAATGCGTCCCGGAGGGTCCTTGGACTCCCAAATATGGGACATCTGCGTTTTGCCGTACAGTCACACGAGGTTTTTGTAAAAGTATTGTTTCTTTGTATGAGAGCAATTTTTCTGTGGATTTGGCAAAAATACTTGAAAGGCAAAGCTGTTTTGACAATTGCTTTAACGAAAAAGAATTAGAAAAATAGTCGCCTTGATTTTAGTATTTGTAAGTTATTTATTTGATGTTTTTCTTTCAAAACTTGTCCTGATAATATTCAACTCAACAAAGAATTATCCAATTTGGTACAGCCGTCTTGGAGTGATGCGCAAATATGGATATTCTTTTCAAACATCGCGTTTTGTCAGGAAAATCGCTTCAATAAAGTTAGACGTTTTTGAGATATGCAAAAACAAACTTTATGAAAGAAATACTTATTGATTTATGATTATTGGAACTTATTGTGTAAACTTACTGTGCCCAGCGGGTTCCCGATCCCGTGGGAATTTCGGGATAAAACCTAGCCTATGTCCTTCCTCGGTCCATAAGCTACCCCTGTAACAAATTTCAAGTCAATCGGTTCAGTAGTTTAGCCGTGAAAAGGTAACAGACAGACAGAGTTACTTTCGCATAAATGATAGGGCCGCTTTTTAAAGAGTTTGTCAGCTTTTTCACCCCCAAAAGTGTTTAATAGGGTGTGAATATGTGTGTGTAAAGTCTGTTGTGTCTTTAAGACTTTTTGTGTTAAGTTAATCAAAGAAATACCTTTAATACAATTAAAGTCAAGGCAAGCAAGTTCTATAAATTGAATGTGATTGATTGTCATGCGTGATTGAATGAGTTGATTATAACGTACAAATGACTCATTCATTTGTTTTCAATCTAGTTAATAGTTAATTATAGGTACCAGGAGACAATGAGTGACCAGGAGGTACCAAATCTAGTTAGGAGGTATTATGTTTTGACATTTCGAATTTAGAATTGGTGTCGGTCTATAGGTCAGATTTAATAACGGATTCGAATTGATATTTAATTTGAATTTAGAACGATTTGAATTCTTTTATTAATGTTAAAAAAATAGCTGTCGTCTTTTAAAAACAAGATTGCGAAGTTTATTGCATTCGAATTTGGAATGAAAAAATATGTATAAAAAATAAAGATTTTGTTTTAATTTAAAATACGGAATTTTAGTCTATGGGCTATGGGCCTATATTAAAAAAAAAGATGAAACTTAAAATACAAGGTTATATTTTTTAATAAAAACTACAAATTGAATATCTATTTAAAGCCATTCGATGTTCTGTTAAATTAAACTGCATTTTAACTGACCACAACTACATAATTACAATGTATTTGTATTTCTGTTAAACTACGTGATTGTTGTAATGGGGTACTTAATGAGTGATGCGGTTTGTTCGCTACGTGGGTGGTGTGGTCAGAGCTAGCTTTGTATGGTTTTATAGTTGGAAAAATAAACATTTTTTGAACGATTGTAAACTTAATTTATAGCGTATTAAAGACAATTTTCATTCAAATTATTAATATCGATTATTAGTTTCGATCAGTTAACACTGTCAGCGGTCAAGAAAGGACTGGCTAAAATATTAAAATATTGTTCTATAAGTTTCGACAGCAGAATAAAGGTTCACTGATGTTAGTAGTCGGTGTTGGTGATTTCAAATTTGAGTCATGTTTGAACAATAGCCAAAAGAATGGTTGATCCAGGAAATACGAGACTTCCAGCTTGTTGAGCTATGTTCTGCTGGTATCTTACAGGACGATATGACTTTCTAGAATTTTCTAAGGAATAATAAATCAACATAGATAAAACCACAAGACTTAGCTAGTTATAAAACCTCCGCCATTTCATGTCAAATCAAAAAGTTTGTCATAATTATAGCATCGTTTTATAGTATGTATACAGGGTGTATTATTAAAGTGGTCTTGGTAGGTCTAATTTGAAAAAAATATCATTGAAGTTTCGTTGCCAATTGATGAAAACTAAATAATATATGAATTCAGCCCTTGTTATTAGATAGAGTCTCTAATAGAGACTACAATACAGCATTAATTACAAAAAAAATAAGTATCTCACAATTTAATGACCGTCAGTTCTCTTACCTTTTTTCTCTCTTATATTTATCTAAACGTATATACTTAACTCAAAGGTGACTGACTGACTGACATAGTGATCTATCAACGCACCGCCCAAACCACTGGACGGATCGGGCTAAAATTTGGCATGCAGGTAGATGTTATGACGAAGGCATCCACTAAGATATGGTTTTGATTAATTATACCCCGAAGGGAATCAAAATAGGGGATGAAAGTTTGAGGGAAGATTTTATTCTACGCGGACGAAGTCACGGGCAAAGGCTAGTTCTTTATAAGTATAATTTATTCTGTAAAATTAGGTGATTTGACGTACCAAGTCCACTCGAAAATATCACTCTGTATACACAGATGAGATAATAAAATCAATCTAGTATAATTACAGACACCGCAACGAATTTATATAATATTTATACATCTATTAAACGTGTCGGCGTTGTTTGTTCTAGTAAATATTTATTTATTTTTATATAATTGTTTTATTTACTTTGGACTTGCTTTGTTTTACAGTTTATTATGGAAATGTTGTTGAAATTTATAAACAACCACGTATGTTTTTATAGTTTTTATATAATAATAATAAATCACAGTTTCTCTTGATCGCTCCATAACTGGGAATGATTACACCAAAGGATGTCGACTGGGTAAACAAAATGAAATTCTAATTTGTCCGCCAGATTTAGAAAAAATATGAGATTTTGTTTTAACAAAGGCTTTTGTGACGATAAGTCTAGGTAAAAAGAGTGACTACCTGTGACGTCACACGTCACAAGAAAATTTTAGGAAAACCACTATATCTCTGATAAGTTGATTTATCAAATGAGAGCGAAAATTAATCCAGCCCTTCTCGCCTTTCATGGCAGGACATAAGAATATAAAAAAAACTAAGAAAAATCCTATAAAAATCTTTTTTTGAAACGGATAATCAAGAATAAGTTTATATAGGGTACCGTTATGTAAAGTTAGTGTTTATACACAAGTATTGTTGTATCTGTAGCGTTGTTTTGCAATTCAAAATTAAAGTCCTTTAGTGAATGTTGTCACGAACAGGGAAAGGGATACGACGGATATACAACTGGAATAATGTACATAATATTAGATAGTAACAACTAGGTGAATTGTATACAAAAGAATAATGGATTTGTATATAAATCCAACATATAACATAACATAATCATTCACTATATCATCTCATTACAGTAACTGACTCCTAACTCAGTTCGTAACTTGTATCTAAGGTATCAGAAATTACGCACACACACCCAGACCGAGACAAACATTTTATGATTCTCACAAATATTTATTTGACACGGGAACCGAACCCACAACCTATAAGTATGTATAATATTATCCTACTGGTCCTCCTAATCCTACTTCCTACTATCCTACTAGTGGAGCGTCTTTCGTTAGATATTCTGGCCATCAACGAGACGTGGTTGAGAGAGGGAGAGGAGGGGCGTGCGCCCGCGGTGGCCGGCTACAGGCTGCGGCACGTCCCGCGGCCCGCGGGGGTGCGGGGCGGGCGCGGCGGGGGGGTCGGCTTCTACATTAGACAGGGGATTCATGTTAGGTTTTGTTCAGTCACCTCTGATTCACAGATAGAACAAATGTGGATCACAACTAAGGTTGGCACTCAACGCCTACTCATAGGTACGGCATATAGGCCTCCCTGGCTCAATATAAATGTTTTCTTGGACAACCTTACTGACACTATTTCTTCTTTTTCGAACTATGACAAAATAATATTGCTTGGCGATTTCAATATTAATATGCTAAATTTAGATTCTAGAACCAAACTATTTACTGAATTTTTGGATTATATGAGACTGCAACAGCTTATTGATGCTCCAACTCACTTTACCGACCACAGTCAAACACTAATAGATGTCATATGCAGTGACATTAGTGCTAATTCTACTGATATAACATATATACCTGATTTAGGGCATCATGCAATAATATCTGCAGTATTCCATATAAAAAAAGAAAAACCTTTACCCTTTTTTGTCACTTATAGGCCATTCAAAGACATTATACAGGAAATATTTTGCAAGGACTTGGAATCAATTGACTGGAATTTAATATATACATTTGACAATTTAGACGACATGGTTGCTCAATTCAATCACTATATCCTCACACTTTTTGATTTGCATGCCCCTAAAAGAACTACACAGATCAAAACCTATTCTTTACCTTGGCATACGGACACTATCAAAGAGATGATGCGCACTCGTGATTTTTATCATAGTAAATATTTGAACACAAACTCCAAATCCACAAAAATATTATATAAAGAACTGAAATCTTGTGTTATAAAAGCTCTGCATGAGGAAAAAAAGGTATTTTTCAGTGAACATATAAACTGTAACCTCCATAATCCAAAGCTTTTGTGGAAGAACTTAAAACGCAACATTTTAGTAGACAGTAATAGTAAACATGAGCTGCCCCTATCATTGACGGACCCCAATGTCTTAAACGCACATTTCCTAAATGCTCCTGGAGACGATTGTGTTAAAATTTCTACACTCACTTATTATGAGTTCAACAAATTTAAGACCTCGAATTTCAGCCTTGAGGTGGTAACTGAAGATACAGTTTATAAAATAATAAATGCTTTAACATCTGAAGCGGAGGGCATTGACCAAATAACTTTGAGCATGATAGTAGCATGTTTACCTTTTTCACTGACTTCAATAACTAAAATTATTAACAAATCCATTCAGACGTCAACTTTCCCCGAACTTTGGAAAATATCGTTAATAAACCCTATACCTAAAAAACCTATTGTTACGGATATTAAGGATGTTAGACCCATTAGTATACTGCCTTGTATCTCTAAAGTTATGGAAAAAATAGTTTACTTACAAGCAGTTAAATATTTAGAAACAGAAAATATTTTACCCAAATATCAGTCCGGCTTTAGAAAAAATCATGGAACTTCTACAGCATTATTGGATATAGTAGATAATATGCTTGCAGCACAAGATGAAGGGAAGGGTACTATCCTAACAATGCTTGATTATTCCCGAGCATTTGAAACAATTAACACCACATTACTTCTATCTAAATTAGCATACTATGGTTTTAGTACAGAGACAATTAGGTGGTTTAATAGTTACCTTAGCAACAGGTCTCAAATTGTGCAGTGTACTGACTTGAGTACGGGTAACAAGTCACGATCATCTCGTCTGTACAATAATCGTGGCGTGCCTCAGGGGTCCATTTTAGGTCCCCTTTTATTCATCATTTACTGTGCTGACCTCCCCACCTGTCTGAGTCACTGCCAACATCATATGTATGCCGATGATGTCCAACTATATATTCATTGTTCCCCAGGTGAAACCAATAATGCAGTTAGTAAAATGAATAGTGATCTGTGTAGTATTGCTAAATGGTCTGAGGAACACTGTTTAGTCCTGAACGCTACCAAGTCTAAGTCTATGATTTGTGGTTCTAAACACCAGATTAAGGCAATAAGCGACATGGCCCCAAAAATTACAATGCAGGGCATGGAGCTGGTACATGTCAGTGAAGCGCGCAATCTTGGTTTGGTGGTTGATGGTAATCTGCGGTTTGAGCATCATGTAGCTGAAGCAGTAAGGAGCTGTTTTTATAGAATTAAAATCCTTTATAAGATTAGGCAATACCTCTCACAGGACATCAGAGTGCGGTTATGTGAATCCCTAATATTGTCTAAGCTTAATTACGCTGATGTAGTTTATGGTCCCTGTCTATTGTCGAGGACTGAACATTTAGTGCAACGAGTACAGAATGCCTGTGCTAGATTTTGCTTCGGTATCCCATCTAGGGCGCATGTCACACCCTACCTCAACAAGGGTAACATGTTGAAGATGAAAATCCGGAGACATGTCCATCTAGCCACCTTGCTTTTCGGAGTTATCTCGTCACGTAAGCCAGAATATCTATACGATAAATTAAAATGGGCTTCTCAAAGCAATAGGTACCCCACTAGAGCGTCGTCATATCTGATCACCACGCCTCAGCATACTACCGCTGCCTTTCGTGGTAGTTTCAGGTATGCAGCCTCCAAATGTTGGAACAACCTGCCTCCTCCGTTGCGAAACCTAAAAACGGTTAAGAGTTTCAGTAGGTACTTAAAATCATTTTATCTGAATATGAACATTTAAAATTAATAAATACCTCATACCTTAGTTTTATTTTCGACTTTCATGGAGACTTTATCGGGCTGCATGACTCCTGTTTGGTGGTGGTAGCAGCCTCTCTTGGCTTAGCTTGCTTAACAATTGCGAAGTACGGAGGGTAGTTTTTTGTGACAAAAACTTATTAACTCAGCCTCAAAATTAATGTTTGTTTCACTGCGTGCTTTTAGGTTAGGGATCTGGGTGGTGTAGTAGTCCAGGTTAGGTATAGGCCGGCCAGGCTGGCTGGAGCCGCAACGCAATTTTGTAAACAACCAACCAAGCAGCCGCAATTGTATTGGTTGTTGGTTGGTTTGGTTCGGTTTGCTTGTGATTTAGCGCTCCACGCTCGCGCCATGCTTAATGCGTACGTGGCACTTGGCAGTCCTTCCGGCCATAAATGTCAACTGTCAATGTCATTTTTTTATTTTGACATAAAAATGTCCGACAATGTATATTTTTATTATTTGTTTTATATTCCGTGATGACTCTGAGGGCCCAACTGAAAATCAGTGTTGTGATGCTTCATGCATCACAGCGTTATGCTGAGTTGGGTCCTTTTATTCATCACCCACTATTTATACTATGTGTGTTTCTATTGTATTTGTTTATTAAGTCTTTTTATGTATTTCCTTAGTTTTTATTATTATTTTCTTTTATATTTTTACTGTATTTTTTGTCTAAATAGTGTGTGATGTTTAAATAAACTGTTTCTTTCTTTCTTTCTTACTAATATTATAAAGCCGAATGTTTGTGAGTGTGGTTGTGTGGATGTTTGTTCCTCTTTCACGCAAAAACTTCTGAATGGATTTTAATAACATTTGGTACAGATGTTCCTCATACCTAGGAATAACACATAGGATACTTTTTGTCCCAAAATTCCCACGGGATAAGGTTCCACGCGGGTAAATCCGCGGGGCACAGTTAGTAATATTATAACTGCAAAAGTATGTACATAGGTTTGTGAGTTTGGATGTTTGTTACTCTTTCACGCAAAAACTACTGTATCGATTTAGATTAAATTTAGGTACAGATGTTCCTTACAACTAGGAATAACACATAGGATACTTTTTATACCGAAATTCCCATGAGATCGTGTATAATTCGTGTGTTTTAATGTTAACTTTTTGTAGTTCCAAAACGTACCAATAGATGGCGTTGTTACTTAATTTTTTAACACACGATGGTGAATTCTGCCGAGATGTACCTATGATACTACGAGCTACGGATTCACGCGGGATTAACTACGAAGCGCAGCTATATGTAATTAATGTATATATGTACTGTGTATTGTAAGGTTTCCAAGATTTTGCAGTTTTTAAATTAGATCTTACCAGTTAAATCTAACTACTCGTAAAGATCGAATCCGCCATAACAATATTAAACCGATTTTAATCGATAAATATCTGCTAATTGACCCATTACTTTTTATTAAACTGTAATTAAAACGAACAAAGAAAAAATATGTAAATGCATTAAAAGCAAAAAAGTGCTTCACGGAAGTGACTGTATTAGTAAGCTATTTAGTTTTCATATAGGCACATATTGTTAGCAGTCTGTATTGTTAAGCAACGTCTGGCACTGTCATAGAAGTGATGGGTGGTCGTTACACTATTAACACCATACCACAACATTACTATTTGATATTATGGATACTACAGCGGCAAAGCAAACTTAATATTCTTTTTTTATAAATACATATCTTGGTCTGTGTGTTTTTTTATCTATATGCGTAGTTCCCGTTCCCGTGGGAATTTCGGGATAAAACAGATAGTCTATGTCCTTTCCCGGACCATAAGCTACCCCTGTACCAAATTTCAAGTCAATCGGTTCAGTAGTTTAGCCGTGAAAAGGTAATAGACAGACAGACAGAGTTACTTTCGCATTTATAATATTAGTTAGATTAGTTAGATAAAAAAACACACAGACCAAGACAAATATACATATTCATGGCCACAAAAGTTTGTCCTGAGCGGGAATCAAACACACGACCTTCGGCATAGCAGGCAGGCAACTACCAACTTCACCAAAACACATTTTTTGACGTAGAGCTTGTTAAAAAAAATTAATGAAATCAATATTGAATACGTTAGTCGTCGTTCTTTGTAGTACTTATTCATAAGTACATTTTCTATTTGTTGATAACTAGCGGCGCTCCACGGTTTCACCCGCGTAGTTCCCGTTACCGTAGGAATATGGAGATAAAATTAGGTTAAAAACCTTCCCACTGAATCATTAATCAAATCGCATCAAAATCCGTTGCGTAGTTTTAATGATCTAAGCAAACATAGTGATAGAGAAAGCGACTTTGTTTTATACTAGGTAGTGATGATACTCCAATCTTTCCTCAGAAAGATTAGAATATATTTAAAAATTTAGGTATAATACTTATACTTTATTCCCTAGTCGACATCGTAGATTACGCCTAATTGATTCGGTACGATAAATTTTATTGAATTTTCGAAGATTCGTACCTACATCAGCGAATGGAACAAAACGCTTGCGAGTTTTAAATTGACTAGTGGCGCCATCTCTGCGGGGGGTTTGGCAACTCTAGTACTCACTTGTCAACTACGAGGTGACAGATGCTCGTTTGTTTTTATTGAAAATTATAGTTTCGCCTGCGTAGTTCCCGCTCTCGATGCAGGTATAAAATTATGCTAAAAACCTTCCTCTTGAAACTAAAAAAAAACCGCTTCAAAATCCGTTGCGTAGTTTTATTCATTTAAGCTTACATAGGGACAGAGAAAGCGACTTCTCTTTGTACTAGGTATGTAGTGATGATTTATGAAATTCTTAAGGAAATATTTTCGCTGTACATTATAAATATACTAAGCATAAAAGTAAAAGTAGATTCGAAGCTCGACCTTGTGTTCCCGCTAAGTGGTTTCAGATTTTAAATATCTCATTGACTGATATTAATGTTTCCTAGAACTTAATTAATGTGTATCAAATCAATTATGCGTTTTATTTTTAATCTACATCGTATCGGACGCAAACTTATAATAAAATGTGCATATTATTGCGGAAATCGATACGAAAATTGATTTGTTTTTATATTTGACGAGCAGTCCGCCCTGGCTTCGCATGGGTCAAATTTTCCCGTTGATATTCCAGATTGATTTTACGTAAGAACGTTCTCCTGACAATAATAATTATAACAAAAAAAAATGCGAAATTAGTCCAGGCGTTGTTGAGTTGCGCTTACCAACACATTTTGCGATTTATTTTTATATTATAGAAGATTAACTACTACTGTTCTGCTGAATCACTCGTCTTTAACCTTCGTTTATAATCGGGCTATCTTCTTCTTCTATCGTGTCAATGGCCATAGAATAAATGAAAAATAAAATAAATCTAAATCGGGTTATCGAATCTAATATAAAGCTGTAGAGTTTGTTTGTTTGTACGCCCTAATCTCAGGAACTACTGGTCCGATTTGTAAAACTCTTTTATTGTTAGATAGCCCATTAGCCCATTTATCGAGGAATGCTCTATGATTTATGACATCACGTTACGATCATAGAAGCGGAGCTAACAGGTCTAACTGCAACATGCTCACGGTGGTATGCTATGCAGATCTATGCATTTTCACCGCGTAAAAAAAAGTTCTAACTGCAACATAAACATTAAGACTAGGCGTATGCTGAAACGCAGGCACGTGCGACGCAGACTTGTGTCTGTCCGGCTCTCTCACGCGACGTTCCATGCTTTACAAAATCTGCTCTACTCTGCCCTGCGCGGCCTGCGTTCGCCTGCGTGTCAGTATACGCCTAGCACAAGGGCTGGTTTTATCCATCGGCACACTTTATTTGAAGAATAATTTTGAAATTTTGACAGTTATTTCATTCCAAAACTGTCAAACGTCAAAGTTATCTAGCGAAGGATAAATCGTCACCCCTAAAAGAAATAAAACCTATGTTTGAGATACCACAATATCAAGTCTATACTACTATGTAGATACCTATAAGTACAATGTGTGTATATATAGTACTGTGGTGGACAATTTAAAGCGAATCAAAGTGAATGTCACTCAAGGTTTCTGTGAACGAGTGTACTTTGGTCAAGTACTGTTGTGAATATAAGTGTTAGGTGCTTAAAATTATTATTTTTTTAATGGCAGAGTGTCACAAGTATAAAGATGGGCTAGCTTAGGAATGGGAAAGTGCCGTACCTTCACTGAATATCGACTGCCAGTTCTCAAGTAGGACCGTGGTGGGCGACGGTAGTTACTTACCATCAAGTGACACGTTACTTTGACCCCTATGTCAAATTTCTGGATAAAACATAGCCTATGTTCTTTCTCGGATCATAAGCTACCCCTGTTCCAAATTTTAAACAATTATTAGTAAGGATAGTAAGGATTTTGTGCGCACCAGTACCGAATCGTAATATCAGACAAGTCATTCCGACCTGACAATTTGACACGATCACATTTAGTCGGAGTTTCATTAATATTACACTTACACACACATTAGGAGTCATAAGTTTTGAAACTTATATTAAACGAGTTATTTAGTGAATTAACATTTACATATTCGATGTCGAGTTTGCAAAAATGTGTTAAGTACTTACATTATTTGTAAATACAATTTTGACATTATACAAGCGATAAAAGTTACATAATTCACAAGTAGATAAATACTAATATTACAAAGCTGATAAAATTGTTTGGTTGAACGAGCTAATGTCAGGAACCACAGGTTCAAATTAAAAAAATATTTCCGTCTGTGTTTGTTTGTTCTTTGTATGTACTAGGATTAAGTAAAGATATTTCCATAGCCACGCATGAAGTAGGCTTTATATCCCCAAATTCCCACAGGAATAAAAACTAGAAGAATATAGAGAACAAAAAAGAAGAGAAGAACCGTTACGTCAACATCATAAGGACCTGTCAAACTGACGTAACACAGTGACCTTGACACTACGACGTTGACAATCGCGTCACGAACCATCAATTAATATCCGATACCTCCTGACAAGGTCAATGCGTCTGATTATTGGGTATTAGCGATATTAATATGTGATCATTTTTATTATTTAAGCTTAAAAATGTTGGGGTTTTGAGTTTTAATAGGCTACCAAAATTAATCTAGACTTATTCCCCCTTATTAAAAATTTTTGCTCTACCCTTCTTTTTTTAACCCCCGACGCAAAAAGCGGGGTGTTATAAGTTTGACGTGTCTGTGTGTGTGTGTGTGTGTGTGTATCTGTCTGTCTGTGGCATCATAGCTCCCGAACGGATGAACCGATTTCTATTTAGTTTTTTTTTTGTATTAAAGCGGACTTACGTGCGAGTGTTCTTAGACATGTTTGATGAAAATCGGTTGACCCGTTTAAAAGTTATGGGGGTTTGAAAGTAATTGTGTTGGGGGTTTTTTAAATTTTTAATTTAATGTTATTTAAGTTTAACTTAGTAAATGTGGACTCATATTATAGTCTAGGATCCGGCTGCATCATTACTACGCTCATAGGTTTTTTGCTAGAAACCATTTTTTTATGTATGTTTACATTTAGGAGATATATTTACCAGGTTGCATAGCAAAATTTAGCAGCCGGATCTCGTACTATTATTATTTAATTATCTTGTTAACCCCACCAATTAAGCTAAGTATGCTTGCGTCTGGAGTACATGTCAATAGTGCAATGGATGGGTATCGAACTCATGACCTCTCATTGCCAGCCAATGGACTATTACCATTTTTTAGCCTACTGTGTCCCACTACTGGGCGAGACCCTTGTTATCTGAAGTTATTTTTTAATTATTTTTTTAAATTTGAATAAGAAGAAAGTTTAAAACTCCATTGACCTTCACTTTATGAACGTCACCAGGTGTAGTTAGTGACATCAACTTATCTACCTACTTGCGAGGAAAAACCGCAAACCACCGGTCTTAGTATATAAATATATTATGTATAAGATCATGTCCCATACTTTGAGGTCAAGTGTGTTTATGTAAACATTATTTACCTTTTAAACTAAAGACGAGCTACAATAGCCTTGAGAGTTAGTTTAAATGCATGTTTTAGTGACTTTTGTGCAGAAGAATGCGAAAAATGTATTACCCTTGATTTAAGTGGGCAGTTTTCCGCAACTTTTCCTCTTCAACTTGTGACCGCGATTTTACTCGCCTTAGGTCAGCTCCTATTGGTCGAAGCGTGATGTTATATACCCTATAACCTTTCTCAATAAATAAGCTATCCACCACTAAAACAATTTTCCAATTCGAACCAATAGCTTCTGAGATTAGCGCCTTCAACTGGACTTCTTTGGTCTGGGTGTGGTGTTAATGAGTGTGTGCGTAGTTTCTGATCTAGGGTATCAGAAACTACATATACAAGTTACGAACTTAGTTAGGGGTCAGTTACTGTAATGAGATGATGTAGTGAATGATTATATTAACTAAACAAACAAACTCTTCAGCTCTACAATATTAGTATAGATCACATCAAACACATTTATAGGTGTAAATTATTCGCCAAATCATTTGTATTCAACTTGAGTCATTTAAATCCAACGCGTTTTCGACAGCTGTCATTATTATGTTAAGTATTGGACGTGGAATAATGGTTATATTGATCATCAATTTAATTAATATGATTCTACTAGCGTCGCCCCGCGGTTTCACCTGCGTAGTTCCCGTTCCCGTAGGAATATGGAGATAAAATTATGCTAAAAAACCTTCCCACTGAATCGCTCTATCTATTAAAACAAACCGCATCAAAATCCGTTGCGTAGTTTTAAAGATCTAAGCATACATAGGGAGATAGGGACAGAGAAAGCGACTTTGTTTTACACTATGTAGTGATTTGAACAGGTTTTCAGGTATTGCACTTGTGAATGGAGAGTTTTCCTTAATTATTGCTCTTTAATTATTAACATTTTGAAAAGGTAAGTCGGTTTCGCTCTCATCTTGGTGGAATATTGTATCATCGTCATCTTGTTATGTCAAATTGACATAAAAAGGGACACAGTCAGCTAGCTAGGGCTAGAGGTCACATGTATTTAGCCGAACCTAACGAAACTTGGGACACATATTCCCAATTTAAAACTCCTCATTGCGTATGGCATTAATCTTGCGAAGATCAGATTTCAATGTCCAGGTTATGAATGCAGCTTATAGCGGCAGGTGTGATCCTATGGACTTCCGATATTCCGCCGGGGAAATAGTGAAGCGGGCATTCGTTTACCACATGGGACAGGCTCTGGTCAGGTGCTCCGCAATCGCACTGTGGTGACTCCCTTAAACCCCATTTATGGAGGTGGTGGTTGGTTTTACCGTTTGGACCGAAATTTGTTCAGTCGGGTCCAACATTTACGGCTTATGTCGAAACTGGGCAACTACTTTAAAACTTTTTTTGTAGCAAACTTAATTAATTGCATTTGTTTTGGTATTACGGCACTTAAACTCTAATACGTAACCAACAACCTTAAGGTTGATTCACATGTTTAAATCAATGAATTGCAAATGACCGTCACGTGTTGTCAATGAATAATCATGATTAAATTAAATTAAAAATTAAATTAAAAATGTATTTATTTCAGCAAAACAATTAACAAAACAATTAAAACTAATATTAACAATACAAGAAAACTTATTATAATAAATTATCAGTAAACAGAGAATGTGTTTTGCTGTGAGGATATATCAAGTCGTTTTATCGGTGGTATCCACACTAGAAATAATCTGTATCGTGGATACCTTATACGATTAACAATGTAGGATTTGAGCCTCGACTATTTTACATTGATGTATGTTTTTAACATGCAAGTAATCTAAATCATCATATACATACATATATAATAAGATACACAAATTAAACAAAATAACATAAGTAGATAGATATAATATATAGATTTATAATACATAATATAAGTATATAAATAATCTAAGATAAATACGCAAGTAAAGTTTCAGTGCGGTCGTAACACAAAGTCAACAGCCATTTTGTTATAATGGCTGCTGCCTTTGATGATGTGCAGTTTTTTATATCACAGAATTTGACGACTTTATTGTAAATAAAAGTTGAAATAAAAGGATTAAACCGTTTAGCAAATGCGGACCTGACCGATACATTCTGCACTTTAAAAACTCTATGTGCCAGCATGTCTTGGTACATATTACAATTTAAAACAGATTTATGTACCATCAAAGAGCATTTTAGAATAAAGAGTTGACGCACCGTAAGAACTTCACTATCTCGGTATACGTCTACAGTTGGATATCGGAAAGGTTTTCTGAGCATTGTCTTCAGTACAGATCTTTGTGCACGTTCGAGCTGTATAATATTAGATTTATGGGCACTACCCCAGCAACAAATTCCATACGTTAACAAGGATTGACAAAGAGCAGTATAGGTTGTTCTTAACGTTTTGGGGTCTGCTGCGTTTCTTAACTGTTTTATTATATAAATTAGTTTACGGGTCCGAGAAGATAGGTAACTTATTTGGTCTTTAAAATTTAAGTGCTCGTCAATGAAAATTCCCAAATATTTTACAGAGTTGGTTCGGTCTATTACATCGCAATTGCAATTTGAGGCAGTGACGTCACTACATATATGGAGCTTTAGATTAGTGAGAGAAGGCAATGGAGCGGAAGATTTGGTTTTGTGAAAGCATATAAAATTAGATTTTTTTGCGTTAAGTGTCAGGAGATTTCTTTTGAGCCAGTTGTTTATAAGATTCAATCCATTTACGGCAAGGGCTTGTACCTCCTCCCAATCTGAACCATGGAAGATTATTGCAGTATCGTCTGCGTAACAAATGACATCAGCATTTTCAAGTGTAATGTTGTGTATACTATTAATATATAATATAAAAAGTGACGGACCTAAAATGCTTCCCTGCGGGACCCCAAACTCAATAAGATTAGGGTCGCTTAGTAGACTATCAACTCTAAGACACTGTTTCCGCCCAGTTAGATAACTTTGGAACCATAGTAATGGAATGCCACGAACCCCAATGCTTTCCAGCTTTTTCAGCAAGATTGGGACAGAAACAGTGTCAAAAGCTTTTGCCAAGTCAAGAAAAACACCCAAGCATTTCCTGTTTTTGTCAAGATTGGGTACAACTTTAGATAGAAGAAGAGATAGTGCTCCATCAGTAGATTTGCCTTGTCTGAATCCAAATTGACGATCTGAAATGATATTTTGAGATTCAAAGTAAGAAATAAGTCTTTGATTTACTACTTTTTCCAGAAGTTTTGAAAATACTCCTAGCAAAGAAATGGGCCGATAATTGTCGGGAATGTTTCTGGGACCAGATTTATACACAGGTATCACTATCGCTGTCTTCCAGATATCAGGAAATATGCCAGTTGACAGACTTTTATTAAAAATTAAGGTTAACGGTGGGACTATAGCGTCTTTAATTTGCTTGACGAGCAGATTTGTGATCCCATCGAAACCCGTTGCTTTATCAGTTTTTAGTTTCGATATTAATTTATTTATTTCTAACTCGTCTGTGGGGTTCATAAAGAAGGAATTAGAGAACTGGTTTATTTGTGGTACCGATTTAGCAAGTGTTTCCTGTGAGGTGCCCAGTTCTTCCAAAGTTTTTGACGCCAATTTCTTGCCCACTGTCGAAAAATGATTATTGCAGGAGTTGAGGCCCAGTTTAGGGTCTGCATCTCCGTTTATTTGAAAAAGCTCGAATGGTTCTCGTTTAGATGTCGTCATGTTACAGATACTTTTTATGGTTTTCCACAACTGCTTTGGATCTTTCGCATTAGAAGCCAGCTCCCTATTTTCGTGGTTACGTTTAAGTTTCCGTAAGAGATTATTACAAAAATTGCGGTATCGAGTGTAAGTGGTACGTAGAATATCATCTGAAGGATTACGTTTAGAACGGGCATGTAGACGATCACGGTGACGCATACATCGCACTAGACCCGGAGTTATCCATGGTTTTAGAACACGGTTTGATTTGTTTACCACTGTCTTACGAGTATATTTATTAACGATGTTTAGTACTGTTTCATTAAATGTCTGTGCCATGTTATCTACTTCAGAATTCTCAAATAATTTATCCCAGTTTATAAGTTTAAGATCACGCACTATACAATCAATATCTCTAGTCAATTTCCATTTCCGAATATTTTTGCTTTTGTGAGTTGTAGTATTGGTTTTAATACCAGCCATAACTAGATCATGATCCGTCAAGTCCGATTCACAAATAATACCTATTGTGTCACTATTGTGTTTAACAAATATGTGATCGAGACACGTTCTGTTTCTTGTGGGTTTTGTAATAGCTGGAATTAATCCGTGTTCAGCTAGGAGACATAGATATTCTGTGTTAGAGTTTAAGTCTATAGTAGAAACTATGTCAATGTTAATATCGCCGGTTAGAATTAGGTTGGGATTACCAGGATGATCACGGAGAATTGTGTCCAACGACGTAAGGAAATTATCTACATTTCTAAAAGATGGCGAGCGATAAATGCCTATTAGAGTAATGACACTCGGAATTTCAACACACAAACATTCCGCGTCCATGATGCTTGGCTCAATAACATTAGGTCTCCAAACGTCTCGCACATAAACCACAATGCCACCGTTTTGATTATTAGTTTTCTTTGTATGATACGATACGTAGTTAGGAATCTGAGGTATCAAAGAAAGTTCACTCAGCCAACACTCTGTCAGGACGATTATATCATAATCTATGTTTAGACGTTTTAAAGTTACTAGAAAATGGTTAAAGTTTTTATTGAGGCTTCTAATATTAAATGTAACAAGGGTAAAATTAAAGATGGGCGAAAAAATTGAATGTACTTGTTCCGGTTCAGATAGGTAATGACACGGTATACTAAGTGAATCTAAATCAGATGTTATATCATCTAAATCCATTGCAAGTATTCATGATTACATAATACGATTTTAGATCGCCCTCGTAAGAAAGTTTAAGTTTAATTAAAGTTTGTAATACAGATGTAGATAATTTCAAATTAATATTTTTTTTTGTAAAGTGTGACCGCATCTTGGATGATTGAATGTTATAATTAATGAGTATATGATAATAGATAATAAATATATATGAATATATAAAACACAATGATATAATATAAAATACATTGACAAAACCCTTTAAATAACATATCGGTTTACATATACATAAATATTTTCCAGATACAATGAGTTTAGCTAAAGTGAAAATTAAACAGTAAATTGTTAATTTATAGAACATAAAACTTAAAGCTAACAAAGATTCTATTTGGAGAGAATACAAAAATATATTATTTTTAATTTCCTGAGGAATTGACGGAGGTCCCGAATATGTTGTCCAGGTCGTTACGTGATGCCACTTTAATTTTGATTCGACACAACATTTACAATTAATTGTTATGTGTAGTGTCGTGTGGCGTCGTGTTACGAGATCGGCCATTTTGTTAATTTATACATTGATTAGATTATTTGCTTGATTGTTTTGTGTTGATTTGATTAACTGTTTGTTGTTATCAATTTATGGAAAGAAAGAAAGAAAAATCGTTTATTCAACACAAACACAAAACAATACACAATTTATTTTTGGTAACTAAAAATAATACACTTAGTTTTTGTTTTATAGTGCTTTTTGTCGAAAAGGTATTGGCTCAGCATGTGTTGAAGCTGTATTCAACGCTGATTTTCAGCCAACCCCTGACACCTCTCGGACGCGACTCGGTACTACCCATGTTTTATTGGACTCACATACACTACTTTCTTATCATACATTATTATGTGAACATCAAACAGCAAATACATAAAATAAAAATAAAAATATATGGCATACTTATCTGTGTGGTAGTTTCCCGGACGATAGCTAGCCCGTGTTCAAACTGGGATGCTTAAAGATATACTAAGGGCCTTCACCATCTTCAAGTAACGTTCCGAGGTACTCACATGTTTTGACTTTGTCACTTGATATAAAGTAAGAATGAGACAAAAATCTACTTGGTGAGTAGCTGTACTTGAAGGTCGTGAAATAGGTCCTAACTCTACTAATTTTTAATTAAGTAATCGAAGACAAACCTTTTATCGTTGTAGCTGAAAATCAGCGTAATGCTCGATGGCAATAACAGACGCTGAGCTATGGCCTTTTTGTGCTGCTACAGCATACATACTTACATATTTGTACAGTGATTACGGATTTTTATTTTTAGTTCTATTTTAATCTTAATTGTATGAATTTTGTATTTTTGTACCTACTTTAGTATTTGTGTAAGTATGTGTGATTGTAGAACCAAATAAACTTTTTATCTATCTATATATCTTTGCAACGGAAACACTACGAACCCTAAGGATAAACACATGTAGGTTTACTAACATAATACACATATTATGTATACTCATACCTCATTTAATAGTAAATAAGTAGTTTCAACTATCGCCTACGCGTTACTTAGCGTAGCGCATCAAATGTTGATACAATCTGTGGCAAGTGAAAATGGATAGATGAACGAAATGAGACGACCAAATAGTTTAGTTGGTTTGGTAGTGACCCTACTATACCAAAGGTTACGTATTCGATTCATTTGTGTGTGTTAACATGTTCGTGTGTTTAATATCAGCGTTTTCTATGTACTTATTGTAAGTAAAAGTATGTTTATCCGTTGTACAATACAATACAAAAATTTCTAGTAGTTGTCTAGTATCTGTAATGATGATATGTGTTCGGATATTTATTAGTTATCACGTATAACTTCTAATAAATAAAGGGGGATTGGCAGAAAAACATCCAGTTCTAACTGTACCAATATTATGAAAATATCAAATAAATAAATCTCCGTCTTACTATTTCCACTAATAACTTAGTACAAAGTTGTAAAGTAAGGTTTATTTCTGCGCGAGCGCAGGTTGCGATGACGTCACCGTGTCACCTTGCTCCACCCACACTGCACTGTATTGAAAACATGCAATAATAAGTGCAAGCGAATTTCACCCTTATTCATATGTAAATAAGTACGAGTTACGTGTATGTTATCATTGTCATTTAAATTTTATTACAAACGTAAGGTAAACAATAAAAATATGCGCAGTGTTTATGTATGGATGTTATTTTTATGTGTAACACTATCTGCGCTCCGCGGTTTAGCTTGCGTTAACTACGCTTCTATAGGTTCGTAGCAAAGTGTGGTGTTACAATAACCAAAGCATACATAGGTAATAGCTTTTTTCGATAAATGGACTATCTTACACTGAAAGAACTTTTGAGTAGTTCCTCAGATTAGCGAGTTAAACCAAAGAAATTCTTTAGATTAACAATAATAGGTAGTACCTTTAGTAATCAAATTACTACTTATAATATTTACGAGTACTAGTCAAGTATTTGATTTATAATTTCAGTTACTTATAACATTTATTACTTATTAGTAATACTTTATGCCACATTTAATACACGACTGCTGTTGTTATTTTAATAATTATTAGCATTTCTATAAATGTTTGTTATTTTATTAGTTGTAAATATGTATGTAACATAATAATCATTAATCATTTACTACATCATCTCATTATAGTATCTGACCCCTAACTAAGCTTGGAGCTTGTATCTAAGGTACCAGAAACTTCGCACACACTCATTCACACACACCCTGACCGAGACAAACATTTGTGGTTCACACAAATATTCACCCCGCACGGGAATCGAACCCGCAACCCATTGATATACTATATGACATATATATACTCAAAGCCGCAACCTTACGGATGGCAGTCTTGCATGGTGATCACTCTGCCATCGATGAATGTACTTATAACAAATAGTTACCTTCTTTTAACATAACATAGTCAATCACTCTATTATCCTATTGTAACAACTGATGCCTAAGTAGGATTATAATACTTGAATCTTAGGTAAAAGAAACTACTACTTGATGATTAATGAGCAACTAGACCTCTCCCGTCTTATTTCCGTCATGTTTTTAAACCTAGTTTAACAAAACCGGTTTTAAGGTTATTCTTTGATTTTAGAAATTAGCGTTCCAGAACTAAAGATGGACCAAGAAATAAAAAAAAATTAAATTAATCTGGTTTTGTTCATTCAATTAACCATATTATCTGTGCTATCGTTCCAAATCATTCAGATTAACAGTCTATAAAACCTGCTTTAGTGCTAAATCAGACAAAAAATGCAACGCTAATAATAGGGCTCCAGTTTTAAGTCCTCCGTGTGTGCATTATTTGCCCAAATTAATTGTGATACTTTTTAAAGTGTTCACAATTTTCTATGTTGCTAATGCGACTAAGGTGTCTCTCAATATCACCACACGCTGCTTAAATCATCTGTTACAGATGTAGAGGCCACTGATGATGAATGCGACAGCCGAGACCGACGGACAAACGTGTCCTCCGAAGCAAGGAAACGCAAAAATCATTGATGAAAAATGCGACGCAATACCCAAAGCCTCGATAATTTCCTTCCCACATCGCCAATGAAAAAAATGCTAACTTATTGACATAATAGCGATATTAATAAAAAATATATTGAAATAAGTCTGTGTAGGCGCACGTCAAGGTGACAGCGTGGACCAATCAGCGGCCGGCGCTTGTGTGACGTCACTTGCTCCCGCGCAGGTATTGCACGTTGAGCGATATGTTTGCTCGATCATGTTTATTGATTCAGATCGTGTAGAATGAATAAGATTCTCAGATATATTAGCAAGTTCAGCCATTTTGTGACGGTAATAATAATGAAGAGGTTGTTTGTTATTGCCTAATTTTAGATAGACTTAAAATAAGGAGGCTCTATGTTCCACTGTTTCTTTTTTACGTTCACTGATATCTCAGTTTTTAACTGTGTATAACAAGCGACATGTCTGCTATGTGTTGTGCTGCTATTGACAGCAGCAAAACACGGAACAAGTACTTTGAGGTTCCGTAGTTCCATCAAGAAAGCAGACGAGTAGTTATTCTATATTTATACTTATGTCTGTCTGTACATGCGTACATCCTGGTTTAGTCATTGAAGAACATTGCAAGTTTGATATGTAGGTATATTGTATAGTATAGGGGATTAATCATGCCGACATCGACAAAGTGATAAATAAAATCTTAATACAAATATTTAGGAAACATTACAACAACCTGAGTCTAACAAACAACATCTAGCTAGTCAATTATAAACCGCTAAAGACATTTACACAATCACAACTTAATACTTTATTATTAAACGTTAACGTCTCACGATGGCCTCTGACCATACAAACAAATACTGCTCTAAATACATGACGTGACAAGGTGACATATTATGACAAAGTGACAAATGTACTGCAGTTTAGACCGGCATTAGGCTTGTGGAGTAGACGATGCTATGGCAAAACCACGTAGCACTATCAATATTGCTGATACAATTTTAGGTTACTATATTTTTATTGTATATATTATGTTAAGAAACTATCAATTTCAAGTTTTTTCAACACACTTGCTCATAAAGGGGCTTTTATTTGTGCAAAAACAGTTGAATAATGACACGTTTTATTCACTATTAAGTTATAGATTGTTTTTTTAAATTGCTTTCATTTAAAAAAAGTTTCGATACCAAAAACATTGTGTCCATACATTTTAAAAACAAACTTCAACTATGTTTCCTTACTTTTGGTAGGTCTATGGTCTATGGATTCCATTCATTCATTCATTCGATTTTTTTTTAATAAGTATATTCTTTTAGTCTTTGACCGATCACCATTGTTGTGTTGGATGCGCTATCTTCAGACCCTCGCCTGACGGCTCGGGCCTCAATAGCGCCTCGGAAGTCATCACCAACTTACCTCGCTTGTACCATAAATAACTATTAATACTTTAGTAGCCTCCACCTAAGCCCTTGAATAAACCCTTACAGTGTGTCACATGTATGTATTTATAAGTCCTTATTAATTATTGTCATGAGACATGCAATAAATAGGTAAATTAATAAATAACATAAAGAAGCTCTATATACACATTTTCATTCTATTACTAGGGTTCTAGCAATATGGGTTGCAAAACGCACATTACTAGTAGTTACGTTAACTAAGCTAAATATTATGATTGTGTTTAGAGTGGATTTACGTTAATAGTGCAATGGGTTGGCATCGGACTTACAAGCTTGCGATTGTCAGAGCAACGTCTTAGCCAGGGGCTTTTCCCATTTGAAATTTAATGAATCCACGATATAGGTACGTAACTTGAGAACGACTAAATTAACTTGGATAATTATTTTTTAATTTCGTTACTGTCAAAATAGTTTGTGTGAAAAAAAATTAATCTGTATGAAATTATGATGGGCCGATGGCGCGATGGTATCATTAAAAAACCTTAGTTAATTTTGTAGTAGCATATCTTAGAGTGTAATTTCAATATAGAAGTACCACCGTCTCTACGGTTATAAGTTGTAAGTATTTAACAAAGGTATGTATCGACCAAGGTCTCAGCTACGTGACTGATAACATACCAGTAGAACATGCTACATTTCTACCTGTTAACTAACATTACGTTACAAATTGACAGCGCGGCGGAGTAGCTCCTATTGTTTATGTTCTCCTGGTACTTTCAACTTGAAAATGGTACAAAATATCAAGTTCAAAACTGTATGATTTTACTTTTCTGACATTAGCAAATTTTAAGCTTCTGATGTTTTATGTTTTCCTGGTACTTTTCATTAAAAACAAAATAAAAAATTCTTCTCAATTGTTAGTTGGACTCTCCTGGAGTCTTCTGTCAAAAAGTACTTGTCACAATTGTGTTTGCTGGTTATCATAAATTGACAGTAAACAACAGTTAAGTTCCAACTGTTTCATGTTCGCCTGGTACTTTTAGTATAAAACTGGTTCAAAATTGATGATGTTTTCGCGACGAGACAAATATTAATCAAATAAACATTTGTTTAAAAGCGAACGTACAGGATATTGACATATTTGTAGTAAAAAATATGTATTTGGTATTTCGTACATTTGGTTCGGACTTATAAAGGTCAGGGTCGGCCCGAGGTGAGTGGTTCGATTCTATCCGTTTAACAACTTTATAGTGCAACATATATTTACATTTTTACAAGCAGCTGTTACAATTTATCTTTAACTATGAACACTCCGCGGTTTCACCCGCGTAGTTCCCGCTCCCGTGAGAATAAGGGGATAAAATTATACTAAAAACCTTCCTATTGAATCACTCTATCTAATAAAACAAACCGCATCAAAATCCGTTGCGTAGTTTTAAAGATATAAGCATACATAGGGACAGACAGCGGGAAGCGACTTTGTTTTATACTATGTAGTGATTTTCAAAATAAAAGAGTTTGCTACTCGATGAATAGAGTTGTTTCATTTATTTGTTAAATAAACAGCTAATCTACAGGGTGTCCCAAATAGATCGGTCAGTGGGGGGAAGTCTGTACCAAATCGTATCTATAAAGGACATCAAATTTGACAGCTAGACTTCAACAGAGACACGACAGAGATGTCAAAAACATTAACCATTTGTTCTGTCCATAGAAAGTGTTACAGGTGGACCACCTGCCAAGGTCACTTCGCAATCTGCGAGTACAGATATTACTGGTTGAGCAATACCAGATATGTAATCGAATTTACAAGCCCAATTAGGAAGGTTGACAACAATTTTTTGGTAGTAAAAGGCTTAAATTGCATTTCGATATCAACTTGATTGGGTTGAGATATTGTTTTAGTGGAGTTATGTTTTGTAATGAATTTATAATTCAAAAATGTAATATTTTTTCTAAATTTAGAGAGACAGGAGCCCAAAGCTGTGTAGAATCTGCTTAGCTTTGGCTCCTAGTCTCTCTAAATATTGTAAAAATGACATTTTCGACAAACGTTGAAGGCTGTAGGAAGAATTTAGAAAACTTTTGTCCAACAGTAAAACAAAAAAGGTTGAAATTAAAAACGTTTTTGGGTCAGAATACCTTATTATCTGGTTAATTGTATGTTTGTATAGTATTTGCTTTCGAATTTATTTTTTAAAACCAATAATATACTTATATGTATATCTCTATCACAACACGAATAACACGACCTAAATTAGAAAGATTTGATAGCGGAAAACTGTTCAGTTAAAAGTTCAATACAACACAATAATTATAAAACGATTTAATTAATCGAAAACAGATGTTTATATCAGAACAAGTTTCTGTAATTGTTTGATTACTCTATCACAAATTAAAAGTCATTTTGTTAACCATCATAATAAAACTGTTATCTTAACTCTTTTTAAAGATTTTGAAACGGTTTTATAATGATCAAATAAATAAACAATTATGAGCAATTTATTGGGACTTCATCAACTAATAAGAAGTGTAAGAATTACAAATGACGCCTATGTTTGCCTGGTACTTTAACTTGGTATACGTGCATCTTTATAATTTACCTATCATGTCATCACGATTGCATAATATGACGATCAGTCATATTTGGGAAAAATTGCAGTTCAGTTATTGAATCAGCCAAAAACTATAAATAACCTTTAAGTTAACTTTTTGATCAAGTTACACTGACTATACTCATTGTATCACATGACCATTTTCAATTGTTTTTACACACAATTAAGACCTTGTATATTTAATTAACTATAAATAAAAAATCACAATTTCCCCATAAGAACAAATAATTTTACCAAAATACTAAAAACATCGTTTAAACAATACAATTTCGTAAGATAATAAGTAATATTTACATGAACCAGTACTTAGTTACACTTGAATCACGTTTAAACACATAAACCTCATATGCTCACGTACTAGGAAAGCAGACAACCTTGAAACTTGGACGAAATCTTGCATTAGCATTACAACCGAACATTACATGACTTAGAAAAATAATACTAATAACACATACATGCATTTTTGACACGTTTCCCTAGCTAATTATCGAAGACAATTTTAGTAGAGCATTTTACATCTCTTTTTGCTTAAAATTTATCTTTTTTTGTATATATTTTTAGTAATTAAGTTTCTTAAGTTCTAGAATCTCTAGATAATTTATTTGCTAAATGTGTGCAGTAGTATTTTCTTGCATTTCTGATACCCTAGATACAGTAGAACTTAGTTATGGGTCAGTTACTATAATGAGATGATGTAACTAATGATTTATGTATGTTATTCATTCCCTATGTCAATCAGTGATAATGAATTTTTCTATTAGTGATAGAATTTTATAAAACGATTCAGAAGTATTAAAATATTTGCAAAAAAATACAAATATTTTGTCATTATAATGTGAATATAAGTAAGTCATACAATGTAACAATATGACAAAATGATTAACATGTCATATTTATTATTATTTATAGTAAATTAGCTATTAAAACATGATGTTTATTATATCTAAAACAACGTTTCTTATGAGTTATGATTTCCTGGTACTTCTGTTATTAATAATATCAATAGTAATTTAAGAGTCACCTTCGTTTGACCGTATGTACTTTGTTTTCATACAATTGTTACACAACCTCTTTGTATATTATGTTTTCCTAGTACTTTGTTTTATGTATTGTTTTTATTTTTCTGCTATAAGTAAACACAAATTGTTTTTTTTTTTGCAAAATAGGTCATTTTTAATGTCTTTGTATGCTTGTTCCTGTCTGCTAAACCTGAGGTCCTGGATTCCATTTGTGGCTTGAATTTAGCTATTTTTATTCGACTTCAAATAGGAGGAGGTTGTCATATAATAATAGTATTATAACAAAGAAACACTTTTTTACAACATTACTGCGGAATTTTTAAAACCCGTTTTGGTAGTTTTTGCTAGCTTTTTAAAACTTAAGTAATTTGTGAGAAATAAGAATCTTTCCTCATTATAATATTAGAATAGATTTTGGGTAAAAAAACAATATTCTCATCAAAACGATCGTAATTTTCAAGTTCGTGCCCAGACAAGTATGAAATTATTCAATTTAATTAGGAAGAGATCAACATTAACATCTGTTAAAACAAAGACTGTTTCCGTAGGTGTTTAATACATGTATGAACTATTGTATGTATGTGTATGTGTACACACATGTAAGTAAATTCATTACTTTTGTATGTATGTGTTTGTACGTGTGTTCACATGTATGAAAAATTATTATTTTTGTATGTGTTTTCACATAATATATGTAAATTCGTTATTTTAACGACCGAATAGCTGAGTGGTGTAGTTGGTAGTGACCCTGTTTGCTTTGCCAAATGTTACAGATTCGATTCCTGATCAAGACAAATATTTGCGTGCATAAACTGTTTGTCTTAGTCTAGGTGATTTTTATATATTCTGAGTATGTATATATTTACAAAAAGTATTGAAGTATGTATATCCGTTTTCTAGTATCTATAGCACAAGCTTTGATTAGTTTGGGACCATGATGCGTCCGGTCATATATTTTATAATTTTTGTATGTATGAATGTACATATGTATCTATATATCACACATACGTAGGTATGTGTAATAGGTACAAATGTGTTTTTAAATAACGTAACATTTCCTGTATCGTATTTGGTATTTATTTAATATTCTTTTAAATGTCAACAATTAGCAATTTTAGGTAAATTATTTATTAATATGGAATTGTTATTAATGATCATTTTGTTATTTAAAGTTGATAGAAAAACATTATCTAAATTAATAAAATGAAATGACGTTAGTCTAACAAAAACTCGAGAACGGATGGACCGATTTGGGTAATTTTGGTTTTGAAATATTATTAAACTTCATAGAAGACTTAAAAGGTAAATAAATATTAAAAACACACTACATATTTTATTATATTTAAGAAATTATCAAATTATATTACGAATTTGATTTATTCATCCTACTAATATTATAAAGCCGAATATTTGTGAGTGTGGATGTATGGATGTTTGTTCCTCTTTCACTCAAAAACTTCTGAATGGATTTTAATGAAATTTGGTACAGATGTTCCTCATACCTAGGAATAACACATAGGATAAATAAGTGCGGGTAAAACCGCGGGCACAGCTATTAATATATTATATATATACGAGTATTATGTATATATAGATAATTTAAGACAACTTTTATTGCCGGTAAGAAGTTCACCATGTCATATAGTTGTTAATAAAAAACGGTATTAAGTATAAAATAGGTATTTAAAATTAAATGTCAATGTATTAATTTATTTTTTAAACATGTTATTATTTATTATTATAACAAACATAACAGCAGATATTCACCTTATTATCGTAATAAATAGTTCGTGTATTTTTCCACAAAAAGAAATTAAATAAAAATTTATTTTAAACGCCATTTCTTATTACTTTTATATGTATAATTAACATAACATGTCTCTTTCTTAATAATAAACATGAAATTATTAAAAAATACAAAATTTAATAAAAATATAATTTATACTTTATTGCCTTTAATATATTATTAACATCAATATCTGTTTCTTTATAATTTAACTCTACATTAGTATAATAATTCTAAATAATAAAATTAAAACCTCAAATAAATATCAAAAACTAATCAAAAGTGTTCAACCAAACGCCAATCGCCCGTTGATGTCTTTCATACTGTGAAACTAACGCCTACTGTTTTTAAATACTAATGACGTCACCGGGCTTGGTCCGTCGGTCTCCCACGTGACGCCTGCGCAATGTTTGGTTTTAATTCAAGTGGAATACAGCGGGATTGGAATGAAAATGTTTGTTTGTAATGACTTTTTGTTTGAGAGCTTTGTGACGTTTTGGGGAGAGCTTTTTATATGATTAGCTTGAAAAACCAGGCTTGGAATGTATGTATTTTATTTGACTGCCATCATATTATACAACCCAGGCAACGACAAAATATTTTCGGTAAACTATTTATTAAACTTTTGAGGGTTTAAACAACCCGCAATTATATAAAGTATAATTATATAAAAGTTACTTTGTTTTATTGTATGTTTGCATGTTTACTGTTACCCTTACTATAAGGGAAGGGAAGGTTCATATCTGACGGAACATGCGTCGCTTATTATCGGTCGCGTAACGCCAGAACAGATAAATGTATAGAAAAACACTTGACCGTTCACACTCAACCGATTATACGTGAGTGCGTTGATATGAACCTTCCCTAAATGGCTGAACGATTTGGTTTTTTTTTACAAAAAGATAAATATTATTTCAATTGTAGGAAAGACCACTATAATTATAATTCGTTTCGCAACTTCAATTCAATTCCAACACAATATAATAAGAAGAACAAACATTTGAAACTATGATCAAAAACTATACAAAACTATTTTATAATTTACTAGCTGCGCCCTGCGGTTTCACACGCGTAGTTCCCGTTCCCGTGGGAATTTCGGGATGCAAAATAGATGTTGGCCGATTCTCAGACCTAGTGAATATGCTCACAAAATTTGATGAGAATCGGTCAAGCCGTTTCGGAGGAGTATGGCAACGAAAACTGTGACACGAGAATTGTATATATTAGATGTACAAAAACTAAAACTCATCTTCAACTCAGTAACACTCAATCCTACAAACATCTAACAAAAACATCGTTACACCAATTACCACAGTGAGTTAGCTACTACACTTTTTATTGACAAAGTTTTTATATACCAACTAGCAGCGCACCGCGGTTTCACCCGCATAGCTCCCGCTCCCGTGAAAATGCAGTCATAAAATTATATCAAAATCCTTCCTCTTGAATCACTCTATCTATTAAATAAAACCGCATCAAATTCCGTTGCATAGTTTTAAAGATCTAAGCATACATAAGGATAGACAGACAGCGACTTTTTTTATACTGTGTAGTGAAGAAGTTTTGTATAAACTTACTTAAAAAACAACGCAGTTCCTCTCAACAGGTTTTTAAATATCCACGAAAACTTAGCAGAGATAGTTGTGCATAATTACTCTAAAATTATAATTCCAGTTTTAAAATATATAACAAATAACGACTTACTTATGTATATCATAGAATGTTTATTTTTTTATGTAAGTAATATAGTATAATATTATTTGTTTTCAATATTATGTTATAAGAAATAAACAACTTCAATACATTACCTACGACGTGGTTTATTATAATTGTGTTAAATAATTGTTATGAAAGTCATATTCTTATTCATAAAGATTTTCTTTACTTTCTTAATATTACAAGGAGATATTTAAAACCTTTTTGAGTTTGAACTTTTGTTGAAAATCATAAACAATAACAGCCTTACTAATAAAAAATACCCACTGTGTATATTCTTGATATAACGAATTATTAATATGCTTCACACTCGTTATATCAAGAATATACACAGTGGGTATTTTTTATTAGTAAGGCTGTAAGTGTTTTTTTTACATAAAGCGCATTGTTTTATGTACTATTTTAATTGTTGTATTCAAATATAACATAAAAAGCATAACATATAAACCAAACCATATTTGGACAATACAAATACTCCTAAAGCAGTGATTACTTAGTGACTATGACATCCGGCTCCAAACTCAGAGTGTGCAGGTTCAAGGTCACACTAATGAGGTTTTCATAATACGCACTTGCACTTGTCACTTGATTTTGTGGTCAAAATAAATCTTGGTTACATTTTATTAACTACGTGCTGACAACTGTCAAAATCTTTTTGCTACATTTTAACAGCGTAGGTAACTACTGAACCGATTTTAATGAAATTAGTCTAATAAATACCTAGTTTGGCTTTTGAACAAAAAAACAATTACCTATAAGTACTTAATATTGGAAATTTTATTAGTAAATGTGACACTTGATTACCTATGTATACTTAGGTGTAACATCTGTATGTTCATTTTGAAATAATAACAAAATAACGTACTTATTAAGTATTATAGATTTGCGTAGCAGTGAAACACTAACATCTGAATACACACCTAGATTAATCGTCTGTGTAGCTTATTAAGTTTATAAATAGCTAACATACCTACCTAGTTAATAACAAGAAAATATAGACAATAATAAATGTCAGAAAATACTGAGAATATAATAATTTATAAAGATTAACGATTAATCAAAATTAATCCAGCAAAATATATGACTTTACAATCTAAATACCAATAAATTATCTTATATACGTGAGTATATAACAGATTCAAATGCTCTATGTGTATAAAATACGTGCTATATTGTAAAATAAATATACTATTTAAAACACGATCTGACATTTTAACTGGCATTTGCTTATCTATACATAAATCTATACATTTATATAATTTAAGTATAACGAACTTCGTAAACAAAAAAAAACAAAAATAAAATTATTCTGTCAAAATAAATTAACTACCTCCTGCCGATAAAATCAATGTTAAAAACCAGATTATGCGCCATTAATTCAAATAAGATAACTTAGTAATAAAACTAATTCATTATCCTTAAAAATAAAAAATAAGACACTTACCGATTTAAATCCTATTGGCAGAATGACAAACACGCTCACTGCACCAACACTAATTAAAAAAAAAACCACTGCACTATTGGTTGACACAACACATTCGGCGCGAAATATTGACAGGTGAATTAAAATGGCGATTGGCGACACAACCTTTCGTTTCGAACCAGCGAGGCCGACTGAGAACCGCTTGTAGCAGTTAAGAGTAACGCAGTACGTATAATAATATCTCTAGTTTTGTCGTAGGATGTTGTTTGCAAGGAAAACAACTTGCCTTGTTTTATTTTTCACTTTATTTCTTAATGGAAGGTGTCACGGCGGTCGGTCGGCTTAATAAGTGCGTGATGTCATCACGCTGTTTGGAAAACATCACTTAATTACAAACGATGGGAATTATCGCGGTTCAATCTTGTTTTTTAGTTAATTAGCCTGTTATTATTGTATTATGTTGTTAAATTTTACTTTGTTCGTTTAATTGAACAATATATTTACTTAGTGAAAATGTAATAAAGGAATGTCATTAATAATGTACTCTTTCTTTGATTCATACGTCGAAGGGGGTGTTTAATTAAAGCCTTAAGACTTTTGGGCTAAAACATGCTCTACATTACACTTCTGTCCACACAATTATAACCACGACCAATCTCTACATAATTATAATTATGCTATAGATTATAGCTTAAACTATGTACAAACTAGAACATCAGATAAAAACATGGTATTAAATGTTTTTATCGCTCGGAAAATGCGCTGTTATGTGATTCAAAGCAATTTCTCGATATGGAGCTCTTCCCGTCAGAAGGGTGACACCTACCCGCTTAAAACTTACTGTACACTGAGCGTCAAAAGATTTCGATCACATTCCTAGAAAACAAAAGACATAAGTAAGTACTTAATTATAGCCCTCTGAATTGTGAAGTTCAGATAGAAGTCGCTCTACTTAAAACACTGATATTTTACCTAATCTAGGTAAAGAAAAAGCTGAGTGGGCCTCGCCCTTCTGGCGGGGAGAGCCCCACATAACCCCGGGAGTCCGCTTCCATTACTCGACTCCGGGGTATGCAGTTAATGCATTTTCTCAGCAAAAAGAAAAGGTAAAGAAAAAGCCAATTTATACATGAGAGATTAGTGTCTTCATAAGTTTCGGAGATGATCATCATCATCAACTTAAGAGCTGTTGCTGTTGTCGGCGTAACCGGTGCAACTCCCTCCATCTGCCCCTATCTAAGGCGGCCTCCTTCCTTGGAGATGATACTTTCATAAAATGCAGTTTTTCATCATTTTCTGACTTGCTACTGCTGTGCTGTGCTCTTAGTGTGGGGGCCCGAATATTGTATTAGAATAAATATTTATAAAAAAAGAAATTTTGATATTTGTGTTCGCAATATTATCTCTAGAAAATTTATACATAGTATAAAATAAAGTTTCTTCCCGCAGTTTGTCCCGATAACCGTATTTTCAAATATTTAAGTAAAAAGCGTACAAGAGTACGCTTAAATAATTCTTTGAAAATACGTTTCACCAATTAATCGAGTAATTGAAGTGAATAGTTTATACATGGTAAATCGCGGGCATCAGCTAGTTTAATTATATATAAGCTAAGTTATTATAAGCTAAGTTAAGCTGATTAAAACAAAATAATATCGATTTTTCGTATTGTACCGGAAGGTAGAGTCCATGTAGAGTCACATCTCTACTCTAATGTTTGTCATTTTCATTTTTTCCTAACTTATTTCTATTAATAAGATCTAAATCTTCTCTGGAGACTAACGGCAGAATTCAGGGGCGACCGATCTAATACGACTACAAAAAGACTACAAAAAAACTACTATTAACTTCGAAAACATATATTGCCATCTAGCGGCGAGTAGCAAAACTAATTAAATGCATTTTTATGTTGCTACTAACGCCATCTAGGATCGATATGCAATATATTTTCTAATAGTTGTTTGCATGGGGTTTACCTTGTATTTGCGCATTACCCTACGAAATTAGGAAGTTGTCCATATGTTAACCGTGACATATAAAAGTGAGCTATACCAATTTAGTCGGTTATCCGGTATTATGTTCGCATTGACGTATTCTATTAAAAAAAGACTATTGAATCCGACGAAATGTGACATTGTGACTTAATTGTAACAAAAACAGTCAATTTTATTAATTTTAAAACACGAAGCAATCATTTGTTTGTGATAAAAGTTTATTAAAATATATTTAAAAGTGCTTGTGTATTAAAAATCTCAAAGAAAAATGTCTTGTTATCTATAGATAATTATTTTTATTGTTTTATCAATTTTTGTAGTTTAATGTTACGATGCCTACCTGATTAAAGTGTTCAAAATACCATAGCTAAATAAATTCCTATAAAAATATTTTAAAGATATCTTCCTGTTAAAATAGTGTTCTTAATATAAAATTTATTAAATCAATATGTCTTTCGTGAAGTGTTGTTTTGAAGCTGGTGAGGGACATGATTTTTTGGATTCTTTTGTCCAAAAATGCACGGACCCAGGATGTAAGTAATAAAATTATAATATAAATTGTCGTGTAACAATAGTCATGTAGCAAAGTCAAGGTTATGAGTATAATTAAATTAAATGCTGTTGGCTAACATTCAAGTATGCAAAATATGAATTAAAATAAAATTCAATTTGTATCATAATAATTGATATCATAACTTTGGCTGTCCACATTTTTTATATTCGATTATCGATTAGATTATGGTTTTAATTTTACCGCCAAGGATCAAAAATTCTATGTTCCGGTTTCCGGTTAGAAAATTACGTTCCTTTTCATGTTTCAAAAAGGATATTTTGTCAGTACATTATTTTCGTCCTTTTTTAGAATCAAGCAATCTTCTTTTTTTATTAGGTTTTGAGAATAAGATAGAATATATTGTGTTATATGTTAATATAGCTTTTCCTTTCAAAAGATTTCTTCCTATTTACCCAATCCTATCATCTGTCATTCGTCGCCTAAAATGGAACGTAAAGTTATTGATTGACTGACTCAGATTCCGTGTCTTGTATTTACATTTTATTCAAGAGTCTTTTATTTTTGCATAGTAAAAGTGAATGTACTACGAAGATAATGGCTCAAGGTACGTGCGCAATTTAATATTTTTAGAAACTCTTATTTCCGTATTATAGAAAAACATATTGTTTACAAAATTGTTGGACTTTGATTGACATTTTGGACTAGTGGCGCCATCTTGAATGACTAATGTCAGTTTTTGTTCGGCGTGCATTTTTCGCGTTTCTCGCGTTTTAAAAGTTTAAATAATTGAAATGAACGACAAATATGTTATTTAAAACAAATATATAGTATCCCCAAATACTAAAGATATGTCTAGATACCTAAATTACGTGTGATAAGTGTTAAAAAAGTGAAAGTAATTTCGTAACCAAAATGACTGCAATCACAACTCAAAATCAAGCTAAAACTGCCACGGCGACGGCTACAAAGCCGCAGAAAAACTATGGGAAGGTCGTACTTACTTTATACAACTGTCTGCTGCCGGAAACCGCGTTCAAGGAGACGCCGTCTCAAGCCGATGGCCTCGACATTGAAACGGAGACTGATCTCAGGATCCTGGGCTGTGAGATGATCCAAACCGCAGGGATATTGCTCAAACTACCTCAAGTCGCAATGGCAACAGGCCAGATATACCTCCAAAGGTTCTACTACTCAAAATCCTTTGTCAGATACCCCATGGAGACAATGGCTATGGGCAGCGTGTATCTAGCATCTAAAGTCGAGGAAAAACCTTGTAGAATAAGAGACGTCATCAATGTATTCCATCACATTAAGCAAGTGAGGGCACAAAAGACAATTTCACCTTTGATTGTCGATCAGAATTACATAGAGCTCAAAAATCAAGTCATTAAAGCTGAACGGAGGATTTTAAAGGAGCTCGGATTCTGTGTTCACGTCAAACATCCACACAAACTCATTGTAGTCTACCTACAGTTACTACAATATGAGAAGAACCGCCAACTCATGCAGATGGCCTGGAATTACATGAATGATGCGTTAAGAACTGATGTTTTCATGAGATTCCCGCCCGAGACTATTGCATGTGCATGCATCTACTTAACGGCCAGAAAAATTGGACTACCGCTGCCAAATAACCCACACTGGTTCCTCCTATTTAAAGTAACAGAGGAAGATATACGAGAAGTATGTGTAAGGATCCTTCAGTTGTACAAACGGGTTAAAGTGAACCCGGAAGAGCTTGAAAGCAAAGTCGACCTCCTCCGTAAAGTGTACCAAGCCAACAAAATAATGCAAGCACAACGGGAACGAGACGCAGCCAAAGCTGAAGAGAAGAAAACAGAATCTCCGACTGCATCAACGTCTAAAGACAATCGTCGAGACTCAAAAAAAGATAAGTCACCAAAAACTCCACCGTTATCAAAGTACCATAGTCACAAATCTAAGAAAGATAGGAGGTCTCGGTCCCGTTCACCTTATGACAGAAAACGGGATTATTCAAGTAAGAGACATAAGTCGAGATCTCGTGACCGTGACATGGATAGGTCGAGAGAAAGGAGGTCGGACGATAAACGAGTTAGAAGGAAGTATGATGACTATGATCGCAAGTCCAGAGACAATAGGGATGATAAGCGCAAGCATTAGTTTAGTTTTAGATTAAGATTCTGTGTTGTAATAAATATTTTTTAATGTATTTTTGTTGTTTTTATTTAAAATACCTAGTTGAATATGTACATACATATAACTATTTTAAGGTAATTAAAAAATTGTGGGATGTATGAGGATTTATACCATAAAAGGTATATCCTTAGTTTGTAAATTCATACATACCTACTTAGAATAAATAGAAAACACTAGCAAACATACATAATCATGCACAATGCTGTTTGTCTTAAGCTAGAATTGAACCCGTAACCTTTAGAATAGCAGGCAAGATCACTACCAACTAACTTGGTCGTCATATTTTATGTACTTACTACGATAAATATAATGATAAATACCACCCAAACATGACACTTGACATGAACCTAAACAATTACACACATATTGTTATTTATTTTAGTCGCAATGTAACCAAGGTTAATTCTAATAGACCTTCAAAATAATTATATGTTATCTAAGTTTTATGTAGGTATTTAAATGTACCTAGATCCTTCAAAATGTAGATACTGTACTCTGTTATATCCGCTCAATAAAAAGTATCTTGTGTTAATCCAAACTAAGAAAATATCCTTCTTATACCTAAATAAATGTTTCTCTTTTCTAATTTAGTGACAATTAGCTGTGCCGCGCGGTATTACCCGCGTAAATCTCAATCACGGGAATTTCGGAATAAAAAGTATAGTTAAGTTTTTCTTAGTTATGAGGAACATCTGTCTGTACCAAATTTCATCTAAATCGGTTCAGTAGTTTTTGCTTGAAAGAGTAACAACCAAACTCATAAACATACAAACATTTATAATATTAGTAGGACAGCGGCGGTACCCCGCGGTGACTCTTGGTCGTAGCCTATAGCCTCCTTCGATAAATAGGCTATCTAAATACTGAGATTTTTTTCAAATCAAACTACCTACTTAGTAGTTCCTGATTAACGTGTTCAAACAAACAAACTGTTCACCTTTATAATAATAGTACCTATAGATGTATAGATATGCAGATGGATGATGGAGTGATTGATTAGTTCCGCACGTAGGTAACTGCGTCTGGTCTTTATCAGGCAAACTGCCTAATGCTTAGTCCAACCATAGATTAATTACCATCGTACTAATTACGAACCAATGATCATTATCGGCCGCAATTTACGTCTGTTGCGAGTCTAGATGGTAGAGTGGTCGCGATGCCGGACTGCCATCTGTAGGGCTGCGGGTCCATTCCCGTGCGGGGTGAATATTTGTGTGAACCACAAATGTTTATGTCGGTCTGGGTGTATGTGTGGTTATAGGCCTAAAATCTTCTCTTTTAAGCATTGTACTGTGGGTTCTAGAAAATAGGTAAACATACCAGTCTTTACATATTTCTTTTGTAAATAAGTACCTAACATAGTACGGATAAACCAACACAAATGTTCATGCACACAAATGTGTCTTGAGCGAGAATCGAACCCGTAACCTTGTATCACAACAAACGCAGCACACACCAACAAACACATTAGTCTTTAGCGAGAATCGAACCCATTAACCTTTCTTATAGCAGACACAGTCCCTCAACTAAGTACAGTCACGGAATGAAAAGGTTCGTCACCTTAAAGTTGGTTTTCACTTGCACTAGTATTGCAAGAAACAATTATGCCAACATACAAGTGTAAGAAACAGTGATGCTAACATTTAAATAAATCGAATGAAGTTTGCTATCGAATAAGGTTTTGCTTGATTTTTCTATCCTTTTTTAAACACTGCTTTGTGCGCGCGACATATAAAAACCTCTTTGATATTTTGCAATGATGACATTGACCGATTGACAATAAATTTAACAGAAATAATAATGGCAGGTTGAACCAACAAGAAGGTTTTAGTTTATCAAAAATCTTGTTGACAAGATATTTATCCTGTCAAACAACACTGTTATGAATAATTTTGAACTTTATTAACTTTATGTAACATAGTTTCAAAAGGTAATATGTGTTCGCGACACATTAAACGAATCAATTTGAAAATTGACGAACCTTTTCATTCCGAGACTGTACAAAACTACTTATAAAAAGAATGTTTTTATTGAGAATCGAATCCTACACCTTTAGCATAAGAGACACAGTCCCCCAACTTCAAAACTCGCTCGTCAAGTTAAATATAACCGTAACATTTATGAAAGGTTAGTCAATAACTGCTAAAAATGGTATATTTGGCCCATCTCCCTTGCTACGTAGACGGGGGCTATTTTCGTTCAGTCCACTGTGTATAACTTTAGTCAGTAACCTGTCACCCGTGACCTGATTCAAACGGAATTTTCAATAGTTTTTCAACGGTTTATAAACGTTTTATTGTTGTAAAGATATCGGGAGAAATAAAGTGAAAAAGTGAAAAAATAATACTAAGTGTATAGTAACGAATTTACTACAAAAGTTCTAACGTCATATAAACGTTAAATTGTAATAAATATATCTCTTAAATAATTGAGTGATAAAATAAACCTATACCTAAGTATGTGGTTAAAATAATAAGTGGCAAAAATGACAGTTAAAAATGTAGTGATAACAAAAGTATAAGTAGTTACAGTTAAAATAATAAGTATAGAAAGAATTTTCAATAGTTTACAACGTCCTAAGTTTATCATAATAAAAATATCCGTTAATAACCGTGTTATAAAATATAGCTATAAATAAATATAATAATATCGGTTATTTAATCTTTACTTCAAGGATTTTACGTAATTTCTTTTCATTTGATTTTGTTATTGTTTTTATAATGATATAAAAATAACGCGTGATTAGGTAAATAATTGTGGTGATTTCCATCAAAACAAAATGTTTGTGCGTTGTGTTTTTCACGTTTCAATCACGGGTTCAAAGTATGTGTCCCAGCCTGTAAGATCACACTGCACGGCAATGGCTTCTCTCTCATTGATAGTACATGTTAGTAGAGTTATGAGAAAAGTATCTGTTAAAATATATAACATAACATAATCATTCACTACATCATCTCATTATAGTAACTGACCCCTAACTAAGTTCGAAATATATAAAAGATTTCGACCGATACTAGCTCACGTTATATAAAAGTAGATTCTTATAGGACCAAACATAAACATAATAAGTTCGAAAATAGCAGTATATTTTTTCACTAGGGCTTTAATCAGAAAAGAACTAGCGTTTTACCCAGAGTTACGCCCTATATTATAATTAAGATATAATCTAAATTTTCTCTTTTAAAAAGATAGTAACGAAAGAAGTCGGTATAGTAAGTAGGTATATGACTCATTTCTCCCACACTTGTTTAAATATTATTATAATGTGTGTCAGATATAATTAGTTGTAATCAATAATAGATCTGACACTGAGTCATACACACGTATTTTGTGCCCTAACACACATCGTAGATAAGTAAAAATGTAATAAATCAAAGTAAGTAAATAAACTTACCGCTCATGATCAAACACAATTTAAGGGCTAACGCACACTGAGTACAGAGCAGAGCATATTTTTTAGTCAACGTAAGTTCAAAATTTACCTATCAAGTACTGTCTCGGAATGAAAAGGTTCGTCAATTTTCAAATTGATTCGTTTAATGTGTCGTAAAAAACATATTACCTTTTGTAACTATGTTACAGAATAGACTCGAGTTAGGGAAAATAATGTTCTACTGCTCGATAATAAAGTTCAAAATTATTCAGATCAGTGTTGTTTGACAGGATAAATATCTTGTCAATAAGATTTTTGATACACTAAAACCTTCCTGTTGGTTCAACCTGCCATTGTTATTTCTGTTAAAACTATTGTCAATCGGTCAATGTCATCATTGCAAAATATCAAAGAGGTTTTTATATGCCGCGCGCACAAGGCAGTGTTTAAAAAAGGATAGAAAAATCAAGCAAAACCTTATTCGATAGCAAACGTCATTCTATTTATTTAAATGTTAGCATCACTGTTTCTTACACTTGTATGTTGGCATAATTGTTTCTTGCAATACTAGTGCAAGTGAAAACCAACTCTAAGGTGACGAACCTTTTCATTCCGTGACTGTACAATATCCTGGTAGTACTGAATTAAGTATATTGTACTTGCAAGGTACCTCTCGAAGTAGACCTCTCCAGTTTTAAACGTTTGTGCGTGCGTGCAGTCATTTTTGATAAACTTTACACTTTAGGCCTCTTACTTACGTCCGTCAAGACTGTCGATTTGATGACGTTAGTATGAAAACCGGGACGGACGATTCATAAAAAAACACTTCGATAACGGCTCAAAAGTCTCAAATTCTGATATTCTTGAAAAATATATTAAATTTTATAACTCTTTGCCCCTGAATATATAATGGTAAAAAATAAGAAAATGCTCTGCTCCGTCCAAGTGTGCGTTCACCATTAAATCGTAGTTTCGGCGAGTGAATCCGGGGCAAGTGTCATTCGTTATCACAGCACGTTGTTATCAGCGAACAGTGTTCAGACGCGAGTCGTGTAACGAAGATGTCGATCGATTTATCGTCTTTTAGACGTTACAAATTAATATTGTAATATTTGTGCCTTATGAAAAATGTTTTTCGGCAATTTTGGTCTTTTAAGGAAGTTAAAATGTGTCTGTGATAGCTTTTAAAATAGTTTTATTGATGTTCTCTAGAATGTTTGTTAAATAAGTGAAGAGGTCTTGAAATAAATCAAAGAAATCAATATTGTGTATGTGTCTTAATTCTTTTTTGAAAGTTTTCTTTAATACTATAATCGTCAGTGAAAGAGGGGCCTATAACTTGCAGTGATCTGAATATCTGATACTTTACTTCTCTTTTTATTATAGTAACAAATGTTCTCTAGTTATTTACTTACGCGTGTTTGCGGGGGTGTACCTAGGTAGTTTTCGAAACCTTCTATTTATAAATGAACATTACAATAATGCGTGTCTAATGCTTTTAAAACACAGTCTGCTATTAATTGTCCTTAAAAATAGCGTGCCTAATCTACTTAATAACTTAAAAAAATATTTAGTCTTTTCAAAAACATTTAATTTCCTATTTTGCATCTTTTATAATTATAATACTAAGTTACCGCGTCCGTGTGTATGTTTATATGATACTTACATATAAAGTAAACAATCCTTCTAATTACCTAACCCATTTCTAATCTAGGTAAAGTTGTGTAATACTGATTATAGATATATAGTTATAGATATAGTAAAAATATTACCTAATAGCGTGTTATTTAATACGATATACTAGTTTCTAGGACTTATCAGGATTAGACCAGTAGTAACCACGCGATTGAAACTGCAAGACATAACCACTTAAATATAAACATTACACAATTATAATATAATATAAACATTTTCGATTAGTTTTCCTTGAGTTGAAATAATAACAATATATTATTGTATAAGTACTAGTTATGTGATGTGTTAGTGTTCTCGGTGTCAGTATGATGCCTTTAAGTAAACTGGCGCACAGGACTTGTTTCTTCGTTAGCAGGACTTTGTATTTGACATGTAAGTAGTATTAAGTAACGTAAGTATATAATTACGTAAATAATGAATACTCTATCTAATTGAGTAATAGTGAAACCCTAGATAAAGGGAGCAAACGTTCTAAGTAATATTTTTCATCTCGCAGCAACAAAATGTCTCAAACAATCATAAGTAATTACCATACATTTACCTACACACGGGTGCAGCAGAATATCAGTGTTCTGCTCTCTGGGGCAGATGTATCACTGAGCTACATCCCTTTGCTTTGTTAAGGCACACTGCTCACGTTATTTATGCTTTTTATTCTCTTGTCTAAATTGTTGACTGCTTTTGTTTTGCATTTTTACCATTTTAGTTTTAAGAATATTTTTGTATGTGTGTCTAATGAAGCAATAAATGTTTTATCTATCTATCTACCTTATACGCTGGCTAGTGACAGGGACAGATGGAGACCTTTGCTCAATAGTGGGACAATATTACTACATAGTATAAAACAAAGTCGCTTTCTCTGTCCCTATGTATTCTTAGATCTTTAAAACTACGCAACAGATTTTGATGCGGTTTGTTTTAATAGATAGAGTAATTCAAGAGGAAGTTATAGCATAATCTTATTTAATTTTATCCTCACATTCCCTCGGGATCGGGAACTACGCGCGTAAAACCGCGAGGTACAGCTAGTAGGTTGATAAAAAATTATAGTTTTAAAAAACTAAAAAACACGCTTTTTATAGAAAACCGAACTAAAAAATAGAAAATAAATTTTAATGAATTTAAATTAAGAAAATAGTGTTAAAAATTTCAATGAATATAAATTAATAATAGTGTGAATAAAAAAAAAATATTTTATGTAAAAAAAAGCGTGGGTGCTTTTTAAAATATTATCGAAATGATAATCACTCTACTCATATCTGTCAATAAAATATTTATAACTATTGACACCCCACGCTTTTTTTAAAATAAAATATTTTTTTTTTATTCACACTATTATTAATTTATATTCATTGAAATATTTAACACTATTTTCTTAATTTAAATTCATTAAAATTTATTTTCTATTTTTTAGTTCGGTTTTCTATAAATAACGTGTTTTTTAATTTTTTAAACTATAATTTATTTTCTACTTTTTAGTTTGGTTTCTTTATAAGAGCGTGATATTTTATTTTAATTTTTTTAAAGTATTATTTGTTTTGTAGAATTAAAATTCTCTTTAGTATACAAAAATTTGTCAATATTAGAGAAAACGGCTAAAGATAATTATTCGAAATAAAAATTAAACATCGAGTCCTGCCTTATCGACTGTAGAGAAAAATTATAGAAAATTTTAATTAACTTTCTTACCTTATCGACTATAGATGAAAATTATATAAATTAACAAAAATCATATTTTGCAAATTGAAAAATGGAATAATTTTATCAAATTAGTGTATTGTCATCGGTCCTCAATAAATCTACAAAGTTTGAACGAAATCTGGCCGTTTAAAGTGGGTCAAAATAGCGCCCAAAGAAGTCGGTTACAAACAAACATACAAACATACAGGTGAAGCTAATAAAAAGCGTGTAAAAAATACGCACACACAAAATGCATTTGTTTCTCGGTAAATGCCAGGGACAAATTGTTGCTTGAAACATTTTGTTGCTTCGGTGTGCGACCTAGTTTATAACATAATCAATTACTATATCATCTTCTAGCTACTGACCTCTAATTGAGGTTCCTGAATCTAGGGTATCAGAAACTACGCATACCATTCATTGGCAGTTATCTGCAACTAGATATCTCCAGTTTGGGTTGTTTGTGCATACTGCCATATTGAGATCATGTTAGATTCGGTTATGGGTAGTTTTATCTGTAACGACTGTTTAGATGTTAGTGCCATAACCAGTATTTACAGCTTAACGTATCCTCCGAAGCAAACTGGAATTTTATGAGTAATTCTCCAGTTCCCGGCAATTTTTGATGCAAACCCACGTAAACCTTTCTCTTCTTCTTCTTTGCGTATCGACTCAAATTTTTGAGGACCAAAACTCGGCCACCGTTATAGCGCCATCAGTGGCCATCGCCATCATCTCTTAAATCACTCGTAATTTTTCTGCTAACTGTATTAAAATTCTTAGATCCTTAGACTTTCACTTCTTTGCGCGTTGTATGTGTCAGTAACAGTGGCTTTGTAATAATGGCAAAGCCTCACCAATTGTTTTAGGTCCTACACTATGTAGTGAAGATAATCTGTATGTAATATTATCCTCTCTTACCCTCAGGTTGCTGCGGCTGCTGTTCAGCCTTACGACCCCGGTACAAGCGGCTCGTAGACAACATATTCCCGGCGTCTCCACAGGATGGCCTCGTCAAGTCCAATATGGAGAAGCTCACCTTCTACTCGCTCTCCAGTCCAGAGAAACTGGACAGAATCGGCGAGTATCTGTTCCAGAAGGCTTCTAGGGATATTTATAGGAGGAGACATGGGTAAGTTTGATTCACTTAGGGTCAATTTATACTAGCGCAGTGTTGAAGCGCAGCGAAGCGAATTTCCAAAACTGAACATAACAAATTCAACCTTAACTCCACAATGTAACTGAGAGTTACATTACTTCTGAGAGTCTTCGACTCTGCGCTATTATAAATTGACCCATACGTCTTTACGTATATTTATATATAGACTTTGCTCTTTACATATTTCAAAATGGTAGTCTTTTGCCACTCAGTTAAACGGTTTTTCGGTAAGGTTAAATGCAATTTGACTACCGTAGACTTTACTTTTCTGCCATGCCCTACCCGAATGAGGGCGATCAGTCTTTAGCTGACCACGGGCCGAGTGTAGGTTGGTCCACTTCACACCCAACAGATTTCCTCACGATTTTTTTCTTAAAGAGACCGCAACAGTAGAGTACATCCGAATTTGAAATACGAAAAGGCATTGGCGAGGATTGAAACAACGCCTTTTTGAAAGAAATCCAAAGGCTACTTAGCAACCGATGGTTTAAGAATTGCTTTTTGAAAATCTGCCATTTGGCTCTCGAAGATGGTTCGGATAAGCAGAAAAACTGAATTCCAGCTCGATACGTCGTTATGAAACTAACTGTAAAAATATCTTCAGTTAAGAATGTCTTGGCCAAGGTGTAGATTACTAAACCTTCGCTGAGTGACTGATATGATATATCTCAAGTGCCTATTATCGTTTCCGCGGTAACTTGACGTTTAGAACGAGTTTAACGCCGTCGATTAGTAACTATGAAGATATTGTTTTATTATGTAAACACATATCGATAATAATAAAACTGTATGTTCACAGTATGTATGTAGTTTATGGCTTGTATTGGCGCAGGATACTTTCATCAGGAATTTATGCGGTCATAGTCGTGGAGCAGAACTAGCTGAACGTAATGCACTCCAAAACTTTCAATATTTGTCTAGATGCAGTATTTCCCTGCAGTAGTCTTTCTTAAAATGGTGATTGTTGATCAGTGCGTAGGTGGAGATCGAACGAGAGCTAGTTTTCTTATAAGAATATCTTCCTAAAAAATCTAAACTCCTCCCCCACGTTTCTAGTTTCGTGATAATAGCAATGGAGGCGATGGACCAGCTGCTGCTCGCGTGCCACTCGCAGACCCTCAACCTGTTCGTGGAGAGCTTCCTCAAGATGGTCCAGAAACTGCTCGAGTCTACCGACCCACAGCTGCAGATACTTGCTACACATAGTGTGAGTACACTCTCAGAATACTGCTTCCACTTTGGTAATAATAGCAATCGAGGCGATGGTTGATGGGCGAATTTCTTTGTTTGTTTGAAATCGGACCAGTAGTTCCTGATGCTGTATCAGGAACTACTGATCCGATTTCAAAAATTTTTCAGTGTTGGATAGCCTATTTATCGAGGAAGGCTATAGGCTATATTTTATCCCCGTAAACCAACGGGAACGGGAACTACGGGGGTAAAACCGCGGGGCTGCTATTCGGTACAAAAAGACACTCGACCAAATATGTGACGCCACTGGATTGGCAGTTGACAGTTCATGAGTTTGACATTCACTCTTTCCAAAATACTTTTTGGGAGACTTCTATATTCATATTTGTCCCCCAGTTCGTCCGCTTCGCTAACATAGAGGAGGACACGCCTTCATACCATAGGAGGTACGATTTCTTCGTGTCCAAGTTCTCAGCGATGTGTCACAGCAACCACGGAGACAAACCCGCCAGGGACAAGATACGGCTGGCTGGGATACAGGGGCTACAGGTAATTATGTTATTTCAGAGTTACCAAACAAATTGGAAGAGCAAGTCAGTTCTGGATTTGAAACTTAGCTGATATGTACTTGGAGAAAAAACTATTGTCAGTCAGCTCTTCACAGAGCAAAGTATCCTGCAGATCAAAAGCCATCATATCGTTCATATCACACACATGATTGATGATCTCATACCTAGGTTCTGTTTGTTGTTACAAAAATAAAATTTGACACCGGAAATGTCCCAGAACTTCTACTTTGGTATGCCTCTCTCTTAACAGTATATCTAAAAACGTATGTTTCCATTGCAGGGTGTAATAAGAAAGACGGTGTCCGACGATTTAGTTGAGAACATATGGGAAGCGCAACATATGGACAAGATCGTGCCTTCGTTACTTTACAATATGCAGGTCAGTGGACTCATAACAGTAACAACATCCTATCCTATAGTGTAAATAACTAGCGGCCCGCATTCGCATGGATCCAATTTTCTCATAAATTTTCCAAATTTTTACATAAGAACCCTCTTTTTCGCACAGACCTGGTTGTGCCCGCCCCGCGCCCTGTAACACGTTGTCCCCGCAGCCCCCCGCCCCCACTCATTGGCGGTCATACGGTGTCCACCGCCCCCCATGCGACTAAACATAAGCTTTTGTCCAGCGTTCATTTATACAAACTTAGTCTGGCATTAAATAATACAAAGCTTTATCTTTCTGTCACCCGCAGACGGCGGAGAAGTACGAGACGCTGACGTGCCTGGAGGCGGAGGGCGCGGGGGCGGAGCGTCCCCCGCGGCTGGCGGAGGCGTGCCTGCGCGAGCTCGTGGGCCGCGCCGCCTTCGGACACATCCGGAGCGTGCTCACGCCCGTGCTCACGTGAGGCACTACTTACACTCGCTCCTAGATATAGAGTGGTCTTCATGCCGAACTACCAGGTGTTAGGTTGCGGGTTCGATTCCCGTGCGGGGTGAATACATGTCTGAACCACAAATGTTTATCTCGGTCTGGTTGTGTGTAAATGAGTGTGTGCGATACCCTAGATACATGTTTGGAAGTTAGTTAGGGGGCAGTTACTGTAATGAGATGATGTAGTGTAGAGCCGGGTCCACCCCGCACAATCCCCTTTGCCCGTCATCGTATCAGACACTACACACACACTCACACTCACCACATCTAAAACAAAATAAATGTTATAATATTGTTATGTTAGGATTTGTCGTCAATGCAATCTACCGTCCGAAAAACTTTCAAAAATACCTAACAAAAGCACTGTCACAATTATCATTATTTATATTGATTTATTCACATTCTAAAACTGTAATTATTCCATTTGCAGTCACTTCGACCGTCACGAGTTGTGGATCCCGAGCGACTTCGCCGTCCACGTGTTCAAGATTATCATGTTTTCTATACAGGTATGTCAATTATAAATTAGGAACACATACTGAACTATATTTCATGGTGATCTGTGGACCTGCTAAAAATATCCCGTTCAAGATTTTAACCTATCAATTTGAGGAGAAAACTCCAAAGTTGGCATCACAGTCCTAAATGTTATCAGATATTATATTTTAAAGGTTTTCTTGACATGCCATGGTGACTGTGATGTGCGACAACACTGAGTGACATTCACAGACACGATACGTGCATAGAGGTATTATAGATAGAGCAGAGGAGCCAGGTTTCCAGTTGTACCTCAGTTAGAAAGAGACAGACGATCGCGGTACCCTATCTGTCTCTCTCTACTCACGCATGCGCAGTTGGCGCGGAAAATCAGCATAGCAGAACGATTCGACGGTTATTGACAATGCCAAAAGACGCGTCCTTTACTGCGCATGCGTCAGTAAAGAGAGAGACAAAGAGGGTACTGTGATTTTTTTCTCTCTTTCTAACCATCGGACGTTTTCGCTTACAGGCAGCTGTATGCCTTCCCTACTCTATTATAATACCTCTATGTATACGTGTGTAAAATGTCTGTGTTGCTCGCGCCAGCTTTGGAGAAATGACTAATATTATGACCAATAACCCCCCCCCCCCCAGGCGCAGTACTCGTACAGCGTGGTGGAGGCGCTGATGCAGCACGTGGACGCGGGCGGCGGCGGGCGCGCCGACACGCGCGTGCGCGCGGCGCGGGCCACCGTGCTCAGCAACATCGTCGCCATCGCCGCCGCCGACAGCGTGGGTCAGTATACTCCCGGGGCTCCCGCTCCACATCGCGGCCGTGCGACCGGGACGCCTTATCATTTACACAGGTGCAACAGAGATACATACATACTACAGGTCAACGTACGATATTCTCTCTAAATTACGACCGGGCTTTACACACATGCTCACAAGGACGCAGTAACACAGAGACACACATAAAGAGAAGAGATATACACACACTGACACCCATATTGCACACACATACTCGCATACAGACTAACACAAACACAGAAAGAGAGACAGAGAGACATGCAGACACATACATCCTTCGCCTGCTGAGCGTCTGGTAATCTGGTATCACACTCCGACATGACTCAGTCATGTCTTCACACGATTGTTGCATCTCTGTATAATTCTGGTATCCTGGTACTATACTTATATTACCCAAATTAATATTAAATCCTGCCAAACTCAAACAACTTTTAATAAAATTATATAACCTAAATTTTGTTTAGATTTATAATAATAAATGCCTTATATTTCTTTTGCTCAGGCCCGTCAGTATTGGAGATCATCAATAACCTGCTCACGAACTTGAGGACGTCTGTAGCCAGAGACTCGGAGGTATGTCTGATGAATTATTAACACTAAGATCTGGTTTAAAGTTAGAAATTAAACTGAATCTATTTAAAACTTAATCCATTCCAACCATCCCAGTTTTAAATCAAAAGTTTCTGAGATTAGCGTGTTCAACGAAACAAACGAACTCATCAGCTTTACTTAAGCATACAATTAATGTATTATAATCGAACATTGCAGAAAGAATCGGACGAGAAGCTATACCAGGAGGCGCTGATCAACGCTCTGGGCGAGTTCGCGGACAACCTGCCCGACTTCCAGAAGATCGACATCATGATGTTCATCGTGAACAAGATCCCCGCGCACCGCGCCGGGAAGATGACCACCGCCGACGCCATGCTGCAGAGCATACTGCTCAAGTCGCTGCTCAAGGTACGTGTTACAACTATTTGTTAACCAGTGACCTGCAGTAAATCTCAATCTCGTGGCTTTTGGAATAAAAATATTCCATAGTTATAAAGAACGTCTGTACCAAGGTTGCAAGTTTTCCAGGTAGTACAATTCTTTCACAATTCCGTCTGAGTGGGTACTACCGCATTGTCAGTGGTTCTGCCTCCAAACAATAGTGCTAAAAATATTGTGATCTAGTTTGTAGTCAGTGAAATGACTGGGCACACGAGACTCACCAACTGATGTCTCGGGGTGATGAGCGCAGTACAGTGTTGTACACTGTCTGTTATGGGCAGGCGTGTTGCGCTCCATCAGGTGACCACCACGAGAGTCTCATACCTATAAAACAATATGCTTCTATACTGACCAACAAATTGATCAGGTGACCAGTCTGCTCGTTTATCCCCGTATCTAAAAATAATGTACGTTCGTCCTCTAGGTGGGCACCACATACAAATGCACGGAGCTGAGCAAGGCGTTCCCGGGCGCGTTCCTGGAGGCGCTGCTACGGCGTAGCGCCGCCGCGCAGCCCGACGCGCGCCGCCTGCTACAGCGCATACTGCACACGCTGCTGGACAGGACCAACAACGCGCCGCTACTCTCGCTGCCTACGTGAGTAGCTCCACGGTGTGATGCTAGCCTGGTACTCGGTGCTGGGAATTTATTGTTATTTTTACCTTTTTATCTGTTTTGTGATTTTTTTTTTCATCCTTTTCTGTGTGTTGTTCTTGCCCTTTTCCATGATTTTCCTGCCCCCCCCCCCCTTTTTTTCTCTTTTCTATCATATTCTGCCCTTTTCATTGTTGTTCTTGCCTCGTTCCATATTTTTCTGCCTCTTCAGTCTTGTCTTCTCAATAGATGGAAAAAGGGAAAAATAGGGAAAATGGTTACTATTTACTATTTTTCCTTTTTTCCATGTTTCCTATCATTTCCAAGATTTTTCTTTGCTCTTTTTCGTCATCTTAATACCATTTTTACGTATACTACCATATTTATTTACTATTAAATATGTGTTCTTACAGTGTGGACTACGCTGAACTAGGTCTCACCATAGAGAAGTGTTCGCGACAAGATTTGATATTCGTCAGTAAACATGGATACGCTATATTCAGCTCCTTATACGAAGGTAAACATAACATTACATAATCTATTACCGTATTATCTTTTTATAGTAAAGAACACCTGACTTGGTTTTTAAGTATCTAAGGTATCAGAAACTATACGCACGCACACATTCATACATCCAGACCGAGATAGACATTTGTGGAGCACACCTATGTACCCCTAAGGAAATCGAACCTGAAAGCCTTTGTTTGAAAGTTCAGTATAACACAGGACAAAACTAAAGCACAGAATTTATTCCATTTTAACCAAATTATGAATTTGGAGGCGCCTTACTAATAATTATAAATGCGAAACTTTGTATGTCTCTCTGTTACCTTTATACGGCTATACTACTGAAACGATTGGCTTGAAACTTGGTACAGGGGTAGCTTATGACATAGGCTACGTTTTACCTCGAAATTCTCGCGGACTCGGGCACTATGCGGGTGACCCGCAGAGCGCAGCTTATATTTTAAAACACTTTCTGCCTTATTTGCGTTGCATTTTTAGTCTGGTTTAGCACTAAACCAGGTTTTACAATCAATTTTGAATACTGTCAAAGTGACAGACTTGACTGACAAGGTGTCAAATGCTAACCAGGTTTTGTTAAACCGGACTAAAAATGCAACGCAAATAAGGCAGTTTATGTTGATTCCAGGTCTGCAACTAGAATCCAACACGGTAGAGAACATAGAGGCGATCTACACGACGCTAGCGCTGCTGATCATAGAGCTGGGCTCGGAGGAGACTGTCTGCGACATGCTGCAGTTGATACTCGCGTGAGTGGTTTTTGATTGATGTGTTTTTTTTTTCATGCTGAGTTTGTAGTTAAAAATTTAAAAGAGGAATGGGAAGGATGGATTCTGAGTGGTTGCGCTTCTAAGGGTGTAATCAGATCAACCGCGTGTGGTGATATCGCGAGGACACAACACAACGCCATGGGCTGTGTTCGGCCGCCGCCCGCCGCCGCCCGTGGGTGCAGAGCGGCCATTGTCTTGCGACCGCCGTGAGCTCGTGGTCAACAAGACAAATACAGTCCTAGTTCAAATCGCTAGGAAAATAATTTATTGAACAAATACTTCGTGTGAACCACAAATGTTTGTCTCGGTCTGGGTGTGTGAATGAGTGTGTGTGTAGTTACTGATACCCTAGACCTAGATACAAGTTTCGAACTTAGGGGTCAGTTACTATAATGTGATGATGTAACGTAGTGAATGATTATATTATGTTACTTACTATATTAAAACAGCATAACAAGTACGGTCATGGTTTTAAATTTGAACTGAGACATAAACAACCAACTACTGTATAATGTCTACATTGTTCCTCAGTATCCAGCAGTCCGGGCTGTCAAACCCGGTGCTGTCAATGTCAGCGCAATGTCACCTACAAGCTGTCAGCATCGCGCTCGCACGACTTGTGCCCTACGTCGTGCCGCTACCACGGCTCGCAGAGTATCTTGATAAGGTATTTATTTATTGTAACTAAATCTCGATTTTACTTACTTTTCTTTTGTTTAATCTATAGTAATATTATAAAGAAATATTTGATTGTTTGTTTCCATTGATTAGACTCTAAACTACTAGACAGATTTGAAAAAGTAAACAGCTAAACCATTCACAAAAATAATAATTATACAGGGTGGCCCAAATAGAACGGTCAGTGGGGGGAAGTATAAAACTATAACTATAGATTTGTTCTTAGGAACCATGTCATCAATTTTAGTAAAAGTAAAAAGTGCATTCATAGATTTAATTTCACGCCCTTCCGTGGTGGTTGAATTTTGAGAAACCCTTCCCATAAGAGGAATAATTGTATAAATATACGCAATTTCTATAACAGTATTTACATTATTCCCAGATCATATCGTCCCGTCGCGAGGAAGCCCCTCACCTGCTGCCGCCTCTCCTGGAGGAGTACCCGCAGCTGTCTTCATCCACGCTGCCCAACAAGCTGCCGTACTTGATGATTGACCAGGTCAGTTACCATGTCGAGGTATTCAGTCAGTAGTCTCAATTCATGTTGGTATGACTTGTGTCACATTGGTCGTGCGTGCAGTAATATTATATAGACTCATAAGCTTTTCTGTGCGGGTGACAGCGTCGCTGTAATCGCATCTTTTGGTTGTCAGTTTATTGAAAATGTATCCAAATGACATTAGAGTCAAAATGACAAAAACAGCTTCCAATTTTGGCCGCCGGCACAGAAAAGATTGTAGCTCTTTAAGTAATATTCTTCATGTCATGGATCATATTGGAAATGTAGTAATGTCATGTGTCATATTTGACATGTGGTTATGTCATTTAGTGTCATCAATCTTGTTATTATGTAAATGCGATCTTTTAAATTCGATTTAAGTAGGAGCAAAAAGTTAGAAGTGATTGTATTGTGATGTGGTTGGAGTTCAGATGGCGGTATCGGAGTGCGTGACGGCGGGCGGCGTGGAGACGGGCGGGCGGCTGGCGGCGGCCGGGCCCTACGCCGCGCACGCCGCGCACCGCCACAGCTGGGTCGAGGCCGGTACGGACACACGGACAGGGAGACACGCGCACGCTCACACATATATAGAGACACACACACGCACACGCAGAAACTGACAGACACACGCGCACCCACGCGTACCCACTTGTTTGCGCGCGTAGTTGTGTGTGGACACAGGCGCGCACATAATTCAAAATCACTCATTCAGTTATGACATCAATGGAGCTTCTATGAACGTCGAAAGTAAATCTACCACAGAGAGAAACTCACATAGGTACAGTAATCAAATAAGGTTAATTTAAAAAAATAAAAAACCGACTTCAGCACTAAAATGTAAGAAAATAATTTAAAATAAACGATATTATTAATACATATTTACAATTTATAATTAGTAACTTTTGGAGTCAGTGCCAGCCCAGGATAGTTTTTTTTTCTTATAAGATAGCACAAGACGCGCCTACAATATTAATGAAGGCTTTGGCTGTCACCGACTTCAAAAGTAACTAATTATAAATTGTAAATATGTATTAATAATATCGTTTATTTTAAATTATTTTCTTACATTTTAGTGCTGAAGTCGGTTTTTTATTTTTTTAAATTAACCTTATTTTAAACTTTTTAGTGGGAAGCAAGTCTCCTTCTACAAAAGACGCTTAAATTTTCTTCCAGAAGAGTTTTTGACTCCTGGTTCACTTGAATCCTTTTTTGTGGGAGGACGACTTTACGTCTTTCCTCTGTCCAGGGGAACGACGGGGTATGTCGGACTCCGCGCCGCAAAGATAGAGCGGCGACGCGCTTACCGACTAAAACCCCTTGGTGTGCCACCTCTGCGCTTATGGCCGAAACCGGAAGAAACGCGGATGCACGCTACTACGATCCCGGACAGCGCCTCTACCCTGTTAAGGGTTTCTCCTCCGAGCTAGAATGTAGCTCTAGGCGACAGATGTTGAGTTACCCCCTTCCGAAAGTACCGCGCGCCACCTCGAGGCCTATATGGCGGCAGTGGATATCCCTCGGGGATCACTGCCGCAGGTCGGGCGTATGGCGGTTGCAGGACAAAGTGGTAGTCCCGCTTCCGTCTGCCCAACCTTCTGCTGCAGATAGTATTAGTGGAGAGGGCTTCGCGCTCTTTCTCCGAAGCTTTTTTTTTGTGAGAGTACGACCTCACAAGGTGGACACTCCAATCCAAGACCTCTCCTCGCTCACCATAGCAAAGACTACATTTGGCAAGGAGAGGTCGTTTCCCACGATTACCGCGAGAGTTGCGAGGGCAATAGCCTCTTGCAGGGATTTTTTCGCTGCTATAAGTGTCAAGCAGTTCAACCTCAACGGGTACCGCTTGAATCCTGTCCCATGAGCTGATGTTACTCATGATTCATAATCTAACACAACCCTGCATTTTATTACTTCTTTTTAACTTCATCATCCCAATTAAACCATCATTTTATTACAAAACGTCTTTATAACCACAAAGGTATAAGAACTTTTTAGAAAATTAACCAAAGTCAAAATAAAAACGAAAATAGAGGATGACGTTTATACTGTCTATTTATTAATTAATATAATATATACAATCTAATCTGGTGCAGTGTTTGTTTGTAATATCTAAATATATTTTTTTACGAAAAGTTTTATGAAAACGCTCTGAAGATATATGTGTAATAGGTACCTATAATAGTATAAAAAAACATTTTTAAAAAATGTTGTAGGTTCGGGTTTATTTCAGTGTGTGTTAACGAATTAAAAAACAGGACTTTTTATATCTAAAACCCATGAATTGTGAACAGCATTTGATTTAAAAACGAAAGAATACAGCCAAAAAAATTTCATCCAGAAATTCTTATGGTATCAAGAATATCGCGAGCAAAACCACGGGTCACAGGTAGTTTTACTTTTGATAATGTCAATCGACACCCCAGCCTACATTGTTGCGGGTTTTTTCTCGATTTTTCCTGGATCCCATCATCAGATCCTGATTTCCTTGACATGGGACCACTTCGCGAATATCCGCTTTCTAATGAAACAAGAAATTTAAAATGCTCCATTCATGATTACTAAGAAATCGCGTAACAAACACACAAAAAAAAAAAAAAATATATACACGTCGAATAGAGAACCTCCTCCTGTTTTTTTGGAAGTCGGTTAAAAAGGCTCTAAATTAACGTAAAGATGTTTGACTTTGGCAGGTGCGACGGCGGGCCGGGACAGCCTGGCGGACATCGCGGCGCCCACCGAGATGGACAGCGCCAACAGCTCGCCCGGCGTCGCACGGGTAACTATACTGTACCAATGTTACAATTACACTGGATTTATACACCTTTTCTATTGTTATGTGTTCCTGGTACTTTACACTTATGGGGGCTTTTAAATCGAGTATCACTATGACAGGCGATGTGCTAAATACACCCGTAGTAAAATCTTTACTACGGATGCTTAATGAAATGTAGATATTTTGTTTAAACCCAATCGGTCTTACCACAAAACGAAGTCTAAATTTGAAACATAGTTTAAAATGATTTTTACAAAAAATTGTACCACAAATCGATGTTTACCTCTAAAATTGGTTTAGGCAGTGTCTGAAATGACAGTCTACCTAAAAACTCTGATGCCCTTGTCTAAAGCTATTTCTAAAATGGCCGCCTGAATTTGTATCAGCTGATTTGAAACGTCAACGTGATTTTATATCGATTATGATATTATGACCTCTTTAGTTTGTTATTCAACCTCTTTGCTATATTGTTACTACAAGGTGCCGCTTGATGGCGCTAGTGCACAAACTCCAAAACGGCGAGAATATGAAAAGATGTAAAAAAAACTATTCGAAACGTATTAATGTAATTATATTCTAATGAAAGAACTGCATTGTGTCATTGAATTCAATTTATTTAATTAGACAATAAGTACATTATATTCTAAGAGAAACCCCTCTCGAGACCCTACCTCCCGTGCTAGTTACAAACTGTGTCACGGTAAGGTAAGGCCTCTCAAACCACGCGCACATATAAAATCATTCAAATATATGAGGAACATGTCCGTGTACTTCGTAGGTACTTGAAGTAAACGATACGGTGCAGGTAGGCTCCACAACACGTAAGGTGACCTCTGTTGCTGAAGCAGGGGCGATACCACGTCGGTTACGGGACGGATACGGTCGACGTTTCCTCTCCACCAGGGTGAAGCCATCCACGTCGCCTTTCTCTGCTGCACTGACTGTTGTTCGCTGTTTCATCGGTGCAGCTACGCTCTTAACCTCAATAGTACGCACCAGATGAGGCTTGTTGGGTAGCTCACGTAACTCGCCTTTGTTGATAGTAGTGACAAAATGATTATTCTGCCGAACATTGAGGCAGTTGTTGCGGCACGACACGACTGCTCATGTTTTCGGTACAAACGCAACGCAACGGTACAAATCCATTAATTGCTACTCTGCATGTTTTAACTATTTAAAATTGTATGAAAATATAAAATTAAACACAACGTCGATTGAATAAATAGTCACACATGACATAAGTCAGTCAGACAACGTCGATCAACAGTCAATTCAAAAAACGTTCCTTTACGGATTAAACGATCTTTGAGAATGAAAATATCAAGTAATTAGTTCACTGTTTCTTCAATCAACAATTATATTTATAGACAATAATACTTTTAAAAATAAATTATATCAATTAATAACTTAATTCAATAATTATTATCAACTTTTGAGATACATTTGTTTATGTTGTACTCAACTTGTCCTGCATATAACGTAACGCGTTTATGTATTGCCATACGTATTTTATTAAAACCAGAGAGAAACAGTATCGTGATCCTTATTCTATTAGTAAAACCATTTTTCTCAAGACAAGAGCAAGACAACGATTTGTGGTAAGAAAAATTCAAACACGGTCTAACATGCCAAAATCGTGTTTGACTGAAGAGTGGTCTAGAGAGTGTTTAAACATCGATTTATGGTAAGACGGAATATTTCTAGAATAAGTAATGTGATTTGGTCACTTCGAATCTACACCTTTCAACTCAACTTTTTGTTGGCTATTGCGGTAAAAATTTATCGCGGTGACACGTAAAAAAAGCCTACAATACGAGTACTATAAACATTATACACCACAAACTCCTCCCGCCTTCTGTTTCCCTGGTACACTCAGCCTCAGATAAAAGGTCACTTGGTAATGCTCACTTTGGTATTGCCAACCAAGGGTACTCTTTAGCTGACGCTGCCCGTACGCTGACGTACTTTACATATTTTAGCCATTTTTCATCACATACTCCTGCCTCTTTCTGTTTGCCTAGTACAATTAGCGTCAGATAACCCCCCTCCCCACCTCCCTTTGTAATGCTCACTTTGGTATTGTCAACTAAGGGTACTCTTTAGCTGACGCTGACCGTACTACGAGTATTTTAGCCATTACACACAAACTCCTTCTTCCTCCTGTTTCCCTGGTAGTATATTCCTTACCCTAATACAGCAACAAGCCCAATACGATGACCTGGACGAAGAGTACCGCATGTTCATTGAGAAGTACAACTACAACCACAGGCCTTCCATGCAGCAGTTCGGGACCTATGTTAGTTGAATTACCATTGGTCATCATAATATATACTATTTGAACCTGTCTCAAAGATGCTAGGTGAAGAAAAACATTGTGTAGAAATCTGCACATATTATCTGAGAAGAAATTCTAAGTTTGTGTGTGAAGTCGACCTGTGTATCGTGACGTGGCTAGAAGGTACCGATTTTCGTGTCGCTTAAAAGGACCCAGATTGTTGTTGTGAAGAAGTTCATATCCCTCTCCTAGCATCGTTAGTCCCTCTCCTACCCGTCCTAATCCCTCCCGCAGCGTGCGAACGTGGAGTTCTGGTGCTGGGGGCACGAGGACCTGCGCGTGCACAGCTCGCACGACGCGCGCCGCGACCGCCCACGGAACGAACAGAGCGCGGTTAGAGTGATTGATTAGTATGGCCGTATGGCATAAATAATCATCTCCATATCCGTAGCCTTTATTATTCCGAAGATTTTGTCCTTTGTAGTATTCAATAGGGCTGTGTTTAGATAGCTCATATCATATTATTATGTATATTTCATAGTTGGAAGTTTATTAGAACCTATTTTACCTGAAGAAAGTGGAACTGGATGGATGCAATTTATGACGTGTTTTGTGGGTATTGAATTAGAGTTTGGTATTGAACGATAGCTTTTCGCTCTGCTTCCACTTTCCGAGTGCATATTTTATTTTCGGCATCAAATATTCCACAGTTTGGATGACGGCGAAGGCGATGCAGACAGAGCACACCTTCGCCTTTTACCACTGTTGTATACATCACATAACGTCTCCTTTTTACCCAGCACGAGCTGCGCGGCGAGGCGGTGAGCCTGGAAGCCCTCCGTCGCGCGGCGGGCGGCGCGGGCGACGCCGAGCGCCGCGACGCCGAGCGCCGCGCGCACGCGCTCAACGACACCTTCCGCAACGCGCCCTTCGCGCACCTCCGGGCCATCACGCACCCCGAGGTGAGCGAGATGGATACCTTTTTGGATGTTATGTGCGCCTGGTACCTTCAGCCGATGGACACCCTTCAATTTTACTTTATTTAGCTAATATTTTAGAGATCTTCTTTATGATTTTACTTTCCTGGTACAATAGTACCAGGAAAGTAAAAATGATTGTTCGCCGCTCAAAATATCTGAGGAATCTATAAACTTAATGACGACTGTCTCTTGATGATATTCACAATATAGTCGTGGTCACCTAGTATCTGCCTTGCCTATCAAACCTACTTTAATGATCATTGAATAGCCCATTTATTTAGAAACCAGGAAAATACAGAACAAATAAAACCATCAGAAACTACTATAAAACCACCTTTGTTACACTCCAGGTGGAGGTGAAAGAGAAGCTGGAGGAGCTGTTCAGCTCGATCAGCTCGGAGCCGCTGGTGTCGGGCAGCAGCTCGCCGCTGCGCTCCTACCAGCACCAGGTGCCGCCGTACACCAAGTACTTCCCCGAACTACTGCTATATTAGGTGAGGAATTTACAGCAGAATAGAAAAAAGGTTATTCAATATGACAGGTTTATATTTAACGTCTTAGAGAATAACATTAAATTAAAAAATCCCCAACCCAATTACTTTCAAACCCCCATAACTTTTAAACGGGTCAACCGATTTTCATGAAACGTCTAAGAAAACTCGCACGTAAGTCCCCTTTAATACAAAAAAAACTAAATTGAAATCGGTTCATCCGTTCGGGAGCTATGATGCCACAGACAGACAGATACACACACACACACACAGAGACGTCAAACTTATAACACCCCTCTTTTTGCGTCGGGGGTTAAAAAGTAGCAGTAAACAAGTTTGTGAATTCGATCCCCACCGATTGCACTATTGACTCAACACACAAGGCTCGTAAACTTTTATTTAAAGTAGATATTTGACTGTAGATTCGTCATCGATATAATTCATAGAAAACAACAATATTAACAAAATATGTTTTGCAAAATTCCAAAAAGTTTAATATGTCAATTGACTTTGATGGCTGATCCTACATTATAACTTCAACATGAACTAATAAATTAATTTTTGTTACAGTTTGTTCGCCTGCACTTGGAATCAATATAATACGAGTATAACACAAATTAGTTTACACATCACGACATAATAGAATTATTATTATGTTACTGTAAAAGCTCAAATATTGAAGAATAAAGAATTTATATCATCAAAATTACATACATACAACAAAATACGGCTAAAGATCCCAATACATGCAAAAAAACTCACTGATAATATATATATCTCCTAACCGATTTCGGCTACGGCCATCGCTTCGACTCCCTACTGGCGTCGTATGTGCGCTCTTATGTGGCTTGCGTAGCCAACCTTATTTATAAAGGTCCGCGCACAGTGCGGGCATATTAGAGCACCGTTTATAAAATTATAATTGATTGCCGCTGGTGGTCGGGCTTTCAATTCATCGCGCTTGGCATTTAGCTCAAGAACTCGGCGCGCTTCAAAATCAGCCACTTTGGATTTTATAAGTGATCTCCACTCTCCACGGTTAGTCGCCAGGTCTTCCCACTTAGAAGGATCTACGTCGCATCTTTTCATATGATAATAACGTGTAAGTAATGTAATAACCACGCTTACTGCGTGGTAATCTAAAACACGAGCCATGTTTTGAAAGTCAACTCAACGCTCAGTGCAAACAAACCTGGTTATTTTAACGTAGATAGCAGGTGATATAAAAGAAATATGGTTTATTATGGCACATAGAAACTTCAACATATTTTTTCAAACTTTTGGAGAGGAAATATGGAAATGTGGAAATATGATCTTCGGATCAGACGGGTGCTGTGTCTGGTGGGATCTGCCCATAGGTTGTTGTCGGGTTCCCGTATTTAAGTTCAATCTCATGGTAAATTTCGTTTGCGCGATACAGGACTCTTCAGTTTAGTTCGTATGTGGCGAGGTAGATGTCGCTACAAACTCTTGGCAAATATTTTGAGCTTTTACAGTAACTATTATATCGAACAATGCATTCCTGTTGCTTTTAGACTCACCGTAACAATATGTTTAAGGAATCTCTTCAATTGTTATTCAATAAGAATATATTATTAAACGAATCGTACGATGTAGACATTTTAGTTATTTTATACGGGAAGTTATTTTATGCGTACTTATCGAATTTGGTCGAATTCTTCGACCAGTTTCAGTCAAAGTAGGTCTATCTATCGATATAGGTATAACTATCTATGAAGCCAGTTACCGTATGTGGCCGAAACTAGTCGAGGAATTCAACAAAAATGGGTCTTAACATTACCTGTATAAAATAATGAAAATACTACTATTACTTAATCGAACTTTTGGTGTAGGAAACACGATTTTATGTAATTCTAATTTAGGGGTTTAAAAAGCGAGTAAAACCGCAAGGTGCAACTAGTATTAAAATGTTTTAAAATTTTAGAATAATAAAGAAAAAATCCTTTCTCAGTTTGGGTTTGGTTTTTTGGATAAGGAAGGATATCTTATAGTCTACATTCTCTTATGGGTATGTTAGATAGAAGTGTGGCCCCAATGCCCTAATATTAAGACCAGGAGGGCCCTTTATAGCTCTGGGTCCCTTTATAGTTTAGGGTCCCTCATGAATATTTTTGAAGTTGCTCTTATTTAAGAACATCTTATAATGAGTCCCATGTCTGCCTGTAAGAGGTCTTCCTAACTTGTACGCCATGACAGTTAAATATCAGAATAGTCCCTTAAAGCCAGAGGTCCCTTGAATACAGGGCCCTAAATTGTTAAATTAAAGTCTTCACTACAATAATATACAGAATAATGACATAATCTAAACTTCACTGCCATTTTTGTGTCAACTATACTACATATAATTTTAATCAAACAGTAGAATCATAACAGTATTTTATCTCTTTTACTCATTAGCAGGTCACCGTAAGTGGGAATAGGACAAAACATAAATTATACTTACAGCCGCTATACAACTGTTAGATTGAATGTGTTGGGAAGTGCTAAGTATCTGAGTTAGATGGTCTGACTTTCTGAGATAAGATGTTGCCATTTTATAATGCCACAATCTTTTCTGTTCCGGTGGCCAAAGCATAGAGGTATTATACATAGAGCAGGGGAGCCAGGTCTCCAGTTGTCCTTCAGTTAGAAAGAGAGAGACGATCGCGGTTATTCGTTGAACAACTCAAATGTTTGTACAATTCTATGGTACCGCGATCTTCTGTCTTTCTAACCATAAGACGTTTCTGCTTACAGACGGCCGTATACCTTCCCTGCTCTATGTGTATTAACTCTATGTGCAATCATCTGACAACCAAAAGATGCGATTACAGCGACGCCGTCACCGGCACAGGTAGTTTGAGGCACAATAACTAGACTATTCAGACTTTAGCAGGACACACCCATGGTTAAAATATATCCTCTTATATCAATTGCACATATTTACTTAAAAGTACAATCTGTTTAAAGCAATTTGAACCTTATTAGTTTAACTTAAAGACAATAATTGCTCGTTGTGTTATGAGTTGTGACTTACGTCTAATTGGTTAAAATAAATTGATATTATAAATTATAAGTGTGTGTGAAATGTCAATATTTACTAAAATAGTTTCTGCTATGCTTGTATTCCATTTTTGTATTTAATGTCAAGGCCTTCAGACTGACAGTTCTATATGTCATTTTACCGTCCAAATATCCATATTGAGTCACAATCTTTTCTGTGCCGGCGGCCAAAATTGGAAGCTACTTTTGTCATTTTGATTCTAATGTCATTTGGATACATTTTCAATAAACTGACAACCAAAAGATGCGATTACAGCGACGCTGTCACCGGCACAGAAAACTTGGTAACTCTATACCATTGAATGGTTATTGGGACGGTAAAATGACAGATATACAGAGTTTTGTAGCCGTCAATATCATATATTGAGTATTAAGAATGGTTGTTAGGCTAGTTCAAGCTGCTAGTCTGTGTGGCCCTTAAGTTAGAGACCAATTTCTTTTATTGTAATTGAAATGTGTATTTTCTCTCTCTTTCATTCGTTCGAAAATACATATAAGTGAAAGAGACAAAAGTAACTTTAATTACTATTTTGAAAACCTATTTGGTAATTTAATTTCTACGAACAAACTGACTAATAATAAAAGATGATATTAATTTAAAACAGACTTGAAATCGTTCTCAATTTGACTGTATTTTTTTTCGTATTTATTGAACCGATTTTGATGATTATTATTTTGGTAAATAGTTTATATTTTAGACATTTTGTTCTAAAATATAATTTATTTTGATAATGTTGCTTGGAGCAGTATAATTCCTTATTGAAAAGTATTATTTATTGCTTATTTTATTGTTAAGGTATAAGCTTATGGTGATAGATTGAGGTGTGTGTTAAAGAAATTATAGCGGTTTTTATATTCGGAATTATTTTCATTGGATTATGAAATATGAAACTATGGCTATGAGAATAAGGTTTGAAAATAGTTATTTATGGTACAAGCGAGGTAAGTTGGTGATTACTTACGAGGCGCTATTGAGGCCCGAGCCGTCAGGCGAGGGTCGGAAGAAAGCCGAGGATAGTAATCATCAATACTCGCGTGTACCATACAACGTTTTTCAACACACTTGCGAAGAAATTCATAATAAAATTCATTTTTCCCTAATAAATAAACAGTTTTTCTATTCGCGCGCATCCAACACAACAATGGTGATCGGCCATACATTAAAAGAATATACTTATTAAAAAAAAATCGAATGATTGAATGAATGGAATCGACCATAGACCTACCAAAAGTAAGGCAACATAGTTGAAGTTTGTTTTTAAAATGTATGGACAGGATATTTTTTGGTATTGAAACTTTTAAAAAACTAAACAATTAAAAAAAAATCTATAACTCACTAGTGAATCAAGCGTGTCATTATTCAACTGTTTTTGCACAAATAAGAGCCCCTTTATGAGCAAGTGTGTTGAAAAAGAAATATATTCTATTTTTCAATATTTTTATTCAAATTCTTTTGTTGATGATGACGATGTTTATTTAAAAAGCTAAGAATTAAATGAATTTAAATAATAAAATGGTTGTTCCAAAAAAAGCTCTTTTCAAAAGTAAATTATATATTTTCGAATATAAAAATGGTTATTTTAGTTAAATAAAGGCCTTTTAATTACTTAGGACATGTAATGGATATTAAATTGATTATTATACGAGTATATCTAGATATTAATTAATATAATTGTTATATTGTTTTGTTTGTACTTAACGCTGTTCTGTGTACCTTAATAAATGAATAAATGTCGTTTGATCATTATTTTGTGTTTTTAAACCTTTTCAATCTATGTGAACATCAGCCCTTCCTTTATATGGTCGGCAATGGAAGTCAATTAAGTATTTATTTTTAGCGAAAAAATCTTAAAACGTACAAAGAACCTAACATGGGGAGATCCAATCTGGTTAATTAAAAAGTAGCATTTGTGCTAGCAATTATCAAGAAAAAGTGCAAAGTTAAATCCAAGTTTATGGGAGGTTTTGGGAGCCAGCTGAATAAAATTATAATATCTATATAAAAAAAACATTTAATACAATACATAATTTCAGTTTTATCACAAATTAAAAATAACTTTCAGAATACATTTTCTGTACTTCCTCCAGACTTTTATGCCTGGACTCTTTGACAACAAAGTGACATATGATGACACTGACAGCTCCAATGGCGGCAAATATGAGGAACGTCCAGTCTATGCCCAGGTACTGGACAGCGGGGCCGTAGAGGTAGAGGACCAAGAAGTTTGATATGAACATGAAGCTTAGGACTAGGGATGATGCTGAGCTTTTTACCTGGGGAATAAATGATTTTTAATTTAGTAGGTATTTTTAAACGATAATGATCATATCACAAGTATTTGGATAAATAAGTGCCTTTATTATACTTAATTAAAGCCAAGCTTTTGAATGAAGTTTATTATGCTAGTTAAATCCCGTTACTTTTGAACCGATTTCGACCTTTAGAAGGTGTTCCTAGCAAATCTTGAAATTAAGAAGTTATTCCTGATAACACATAAGGAAACTTTTTATCCCAAATTTCCCACGGGATTAAAACCACACGGCAGAACTAGACTAGAAATAACACATAGGACACTTTACCCTAAAATTCCACGCGGCTAAACCAGAGGTAAATAAAACCAGCACTTACCTGAAACCCGTGCAAATTAATTAAGAAAAAACTTATACAAACTTACCTCCGGCCCAAAAACTTCTCCAAGCAGTACAAACGGCACATTAATAGGCCCCAGGTGGTAGAATATGCAGTAGAGCAGTATCATGAGGGGCGGCACCCAGGAGGGCGCCCACGACCAGCGCAGCGCCGACCCGATCACCGCCAGGCACGCGGTCGACGCTATGCTCATTGATATTATGAGCATCTGGAAACAGTCACCTTATTATTAGTTACCAAGGTTTTCTTAGTGGCCCCAAAGGAAACGAAAATATATAATAAAAAAATATAAAATTGCTATCATCTCCCTGTCCTTGTCCCACTTAAGTGGGGTCGGTACAATATGTTTTCCTCTTCCACTCGTTTCTATCACTCGTCATACTCTCATTCACTCCATTCATATTCATATCTTTTTTCACATACTCCATCCAACCCTTCTTTAGCCTCCCTCTACCAACGTTTCCTTTCACACACAGATCCATAGTTCTCCTAGGAATATGGTGTTCTGGCCTCCTCATCACATGCCCATACCATCCCAATCTAGGACTCCTTATCTTTTCTACAATTGGCGCAACTTTCAAACTAAAAACAAAAAAAACTTTAAAAAACTTGGACTTAGTAATTACAACTTTTTAGCAACTTTTACAATATTTAGCGTGCGCAAAAAGTTTCAAAATGGCTTGGTAGGTACTAATTGACTCCTTATTAGTTAGCCAGTATTTAAGTAAGTATCAGAAACTACGCATACCCATTCATACACACAACCAGATCGAGACAAACATTTAAATGTGGAATAAATATTTACTCTTCGTAGGAATTTAACCAGCTCCCTTGGCAGCAATGCAATTTCTTTTTTATTTTGAGCTGTATGTTCTAAATCTAAACTAAATGCCTTTCTTTCTTACCCTTTGTAATTTAGTTAGTGCAAAAGTACTAAATAAATATTTCGTCCATACCCGTCGCCCAATAAAATCAGTAACGACGACGGTCACCACACATCCGACCACCATCACGATGGCGAGGAACACGGAGCACATATCTGACGAGAGGTTGGGTGCCGCCGTCTCGAAGAACCGCCCAGCGAACGCCTGCACTGCCACCATGCCCATACACACCCCGAACACCATGGTGAGGACAGTGGTGATTAGAGCGCGACGGTTATGGGGGACGGTGACTAAAAAGAATGGAAATAAAGAATCAAAGTTGTTGAATGGATGTTTGTTATTATTTTACTTAAAAACTACTAAGCCGATTGGTCTACTGTGATCACGAAACGTCAGAAAATGTTCTTTTACTAAAAACTACTAAACCGATTGGTCTACCTACTATGATCACAATCGACCGTCAGAAAAAATAAAAAACAAAAAAATGACCACGACTGAAATCAGTTTTATTTTAAACCGATTTAGTTGAAACTAGCTGTCTACGAAAATCAAAGAAATGTTACTCGCAGTTCACAACGAAAGCCAGGTTGTCACGCTAGACTTACCCCGCAACTCTTGGTTATCAGATGAGACATGGGACATTATTAAGAAAAAGAAAGACCTGCTGAAAACCATCTCAAACAAAGATAGCCGTGAGCGATATAAAGCTCTCTCGACGGAAGTTCAACGACAATGCAGGGCAGATAAAAATCAATATTTCAATAACATATGTACTGAAATCGAGAGTCACGCCCAAAAGATGCACACTCGAGATCTTTTCATTAAAATCAAAGCGATAACGCGGGATTTTAAGGCGAAAACATGGGCTATAGAAGATGCAAATGGAGGTTTGCTTACCGAAATTGACAAGGTGGTAGACAGATGGAGAGGTTACTGTCAAAATCTGTACGCAGATGTGTCCGCGGTATCAACAAACTTTCGACACAGCATGGTCAATACACCTTTAGAACCTGACATTATGAAGTCCGAAATTGAGTCTGCTATAAATAAGCTAAAACCTAATAAATCGGCCGGAAGTGACTGTATTTTTGCCGAAGACTTGAAACTTATAGGTGATAGCGGTGTAAGCATTCTGCAAAGTCTGTGCAATCAGATATGGAAAACAGGTGTTTGGATAAAAGACTGGCAGGAATCCATTCTAATACCATTACACAAGAAGGGTTCAACTAAGTCTTGTGCAAACTACAGAACCGTGGCACTCATATCCCATGCAAGCAAAATTTTGCTGTACGTCATCAACGAACGCCTTAAAAGTTTTCTACAGTGGCAGATTCCAGTAGAGCAAGCGGGGTTTGTAAGAGGACGAGGGACAAGGGAACAGATTGTAAATGTCAGACAGATCTTAGAAAAGTGCCGTGAGTTCAACATTCCAATGCTGATGTGCTTTGTAGACTACTCAAAAGCATTTGATTGTGTTAGGTGGGAATGTTTGTGGAACATATTAGCGGAAATGGGAGTACCGGAACACCTCGTAATTCTCATTGCAAACCTCTACGAATGTGGAAACACTGTAGTGAAGGTGAACAATGTATTGTCGCAACCATTCAAGCCACAAAAAGGAGTCAGACAGGGATGCATACTCTCCCCAATCCTCTTTAACATCTATGGGGAATATATTATGAGACGAGCCCTAGAGGGTTGGGAGGGTGGAATATCTGTTGGTGGGAAGAAAATAAGCAACCTAAGATACGCAGACGACACTACTTTATTTGCATCGTCTGAACAAGAACTGGCTGAACTCCTCTCTAGAGTAGAGAAAGAGAGCGAATTAGTTGGCCTCAGCATCAATAAGGCAAAAACCAAGGTGTTGGTAGTAGACAGACCGGGTACGCTAATTCGCTCCAATGAACTCAAGGACCTAGAATTTGTAGATAGGTTTGTTTATCTTGGCTCTCTTCTTGACAACAAGGGTGGCAGCGAAAAGGAGATCATCAGGAGAATCCAAATGTCCAAAGCAGCGATGACTAAACTCACAAGGATATGGAAAGACCGCAATATATCACGCAATACGAAAGTGAGGCTGGTGCGTACTTTGGTTTTCTCAATCTTCTTCTATGGAGCCGAATCCTGGACAATAAGACAGAAAGAGAGAGCCAGGATAGACGCCTTCGAAATGTGGTGCTGGAGGCGTATGTTGCGAATCCCTTGGACCGCGCGCCGAACCAACGTGTCAATTCTCCAAGAACTCGGAATAACAACTAGGCTGTCCACTATTTGCTATCAACGGATACTCAGCTATTTTGGACATGTCGCTCGTAGAGACCCTGATTGCCTGGAGAAGTTGATGGTAGTTGGTCAGGTCGACGGGAAAAGACCGCGAGGTCGCTCACCTACCCGTTGGTCGGACCAGATAAAGACGCTCACTGGCTTGCCAATCCCTAAGGCTATTAAGACCGCCGAGGACAGAAGTGTATGGAAGAGCATGGTACATCAAGTGAGCAGCACGTCACACTAGACACGACCTTCAGCAATGAAGTTACCGACTAAGAAGAAGCTGTCTTACTTTAATATTAAAAAATGTAGTTCCTCAGATTAGCGCCTTCTGTCAAATAACAATTTATTTGATAGAAGGCGCTAATCTTTCGTTTATTTGTTTTAGCATTTATAATATTAGTACTAAGCAGATTTGGTACACATGTTATGTTTCAGACTAACTATGACTACAATGAAAATTTCTAATAACTTGCAAAGCTAAGGTCAAAGGTATTTTATTTAAGTACCTTTTTGTTGTATCAAGGTATATAAAATGACCATGCCATGAGGAACTTTCTTGGTCCTGCAGAATCCCTTGCTTTATCTCATAGCTATGGTTGACTCCGGTAGATGGCGCTGTTACAATGTTTAATCTTCTGAATACATATCCGATCAATAAATTCGATTATAATGATAAGAATGATTAATAGAGGTACTACTAACTACGAGACTTCGAAAGTAAACCGTGAGAAACCATTTAAGTACTTACTCACTTACTTAGTTATTTTAAAAAGAAGTAAGTATTTATAAGTAGGTACTTACTTTTTTTCATATTATGGACTTAGACAATTTATAAAGTATTATGGAGGATAATGTTAATCCTATGGAAAATGCAGGAGCTACTCTTGATCCCAGTTACAATGTTTAATACAATGTTTGCCGAAACTTGACAATTCAAATGGTTCCCGCGAAATTAATACAATATTTCGTTCAACAACCAACGTTTTTAATCATGAGTACATTTTAACGAAAATAAAAATAAAAGAGAATATAAAAGGGCACTTACTTTACAAATATTTTTAAAATTCTACACTTATAATTATTAAAAACTGAATTATTTTCTTTCAAAAGCAAACAAACAAATAAATTGAACTAAAACCAATATGGCGATGGGTGTCCATATTTGGTGCCACCAAACGCCATTCCGAACGCCACAACATGTGACTGTACTAGGGAGACATGAGCTATGAGGAGATGTTTGAACCATTACGGAGACAATGCAGGAATTCTTGGTCCTCCTTTCCATTATGTCTCGACGATTACGCCACAACGGACATGAAAGATGGAAAGCGAATTGGTTCCTCGGTACCAGGAGAGAATAAACGGGTGAGAGGTTAACAACTCATACGTATGAATGAATGACCGCGCCAGGTATGACGCACGTCGAAAAGTGGGCTACTATGAAACCAAAAATATTTTTGTTACACTTACTAGCCGTGCCCTGCGATTTCATTCGTGTTATTTACCACTTCGCATAATTATGAAAACATGATGTTATTATGGCCTTTGTTATTAAGGTCTTCCTCAATAAATGGGCAATTCATCAGAAACATAGTTATTTATGGTACTAGCGAGGTAAGTTGGTGATTACTCCCGAGGCGCTATTGAGGCCCGAGCCGTCAGGCGAGGGTCTGAAGATAGCCGAGGATAGTAATCACCAATACACGCGTGTACCATACAACGTTTTTCAACACACTTGCGAAGAAATTATCATTTTTCGCTAATAAATAAACAGTTTTTCTATTCGCGCGCATCCAACACAACAATGGTGATCGGCCATAGATTAAAAGAATATACTCATTAAAAAAAAATCGAATGAATGAATGAATGGAATCGACCATAGACCTACCAAAAGTAAGGCAACATAGTTGAAGTTTGTTTTTAAAATGTATGGACACGATTTTTTTTGGTATCGAAACTTTTTTAAAACTAAACAAATTAAAAAAAAAACTATAACTCACTTGTGAATCAGCGTGTCATTATTCAACTGTTTTTGCACAAATAAGAGCCCCTTTATGAGCAAGTGTGTTAAAAATATTTTTTCAATTCGAAAAAGTACCCAGTTTGAGAGATAAGAAAATTCAACCTACCAAACAAATTCGAGTTTTACAATATGTACTTACATAATAATCTCCAAGGGTTTGAAGTTTTGTTTTGATTCAAATTGTTTTCGTCCATATTTGATTTCTCCTTCTCTGTATCAATCTTTGATTTTTCTAGATCTGAAAATTATAAACTAGGAATTACACATGATACTTATTATATCATATGAAAACCCCTTAAGCAAACAAAACTATTTCTTTACAATCCAGCATATTACTTATGTAAATCCATATTAACTTTTTTTATTTTGTTAAAATTAAAACCTAATCTTTCACATTTTGGCAGTAGGACTTATTATTGTCACGCCTCCAAGTTCAAGTACTTATACATCAATACAAAAGCTATGTTAATTTGAAAAGTTGTTTACTCTTTCACACAATACGAGACTGAAGGCAGACGAAAAGAGATAGCAATATGTTGATAGTGACGTTGGGTAAGGCGGGAATACCAAAACAATTTATTATGTTAGGAGAATTTTATTATTTGTTTTCGTATGGAAAATTAGTTCATTTGTAAACTAATCAAATATTTTTAACAATGTTTACATTCATTTAAGTAGTTAGTATTCTATTGGTTAGTATTCTATTGGCTAGTATTTAGTATAATGATGACGTAATAATTGGTAACAATAAATAAATTCGTCAAGGGGGTTATTCTGGTGATTGTTTTTTAAATGCAATATGTAAATTAGATAGACATTGAATAGGATTCAACATTATCTGGTATTTGACAGGCTTTGTGGTCAAGTGACAAAGCCGTGAAAAGTCTAAGGTTCGATTTCTGACCGGAAAACATCAATTAATATTTATACACGATCAGAAACTTGATATTTTAATTTTAACTAGCTTTGCCTCGCGGATTTACTCACTTTTTCAACTTAGTGGAAGGCTAGTAAGCAAGTTACGTCCAGTTACGTCCTATTTACAATTGAAAAGTCTATTGATCAATAGTTGGAGCTGTGTGCTGATTTGATATATCGGCCAATTAGTTTCGGTTGGTTTTTAATTAATCAATTATGCTGATAAACAGTCACATTCTAACCTGTATCCTGTACTAATTTATAATGCCCAAACTGTTTCTTCATTTCTGTCAACTCTTGTAGCACAGCGTCAGTGTCTTTTGATACTCCTCGGTAAAACTTTAGAGACTCCAACGCTTCCTGTAAAATGTATGCAGTTTATAAGTACTTACCAAAAAAATTTATAATTTTTATAAATTGCCTTCAGTGATCTAATAACAAGACATTTTCTTACGAACCTTTTACCTTTGCCTATATTTGGTGATTTGAATATTACATACCTTAATTTATGAGACATGAACATACTTACTTATGTAGTTTACAAGTATAGTTTTACAAGATATAAAAATAACTGTATTAAATTAAAGGTACTTAGACATTATTCTACTCTTTCTAGACAACGTCAAGGAAGACAAGTGCTGTTTAGCAATGTTTATGATGTTCAATAAAAATACACATAATAATCATAATCTGAGACACTCATAAAAAATAAATGAATGAAGTGGTTATTTACTATATGACAAGAGCCCATAACGATATTTATTTATTTATTATGTAACAAAAGTATTTATAAAGTACTTTTTCTTATTTTTATCTCCCTAAGCTTATTCAAGCCAAGATATCCTCATTGTTTGTATGTATAGTATTATTACTAAGCAATCATAAAAGATAAGTCTTAACTAAATAAACCTTAACTGATTTCAACATCTTATGAAATACTGTACAAGATTGCAAAATTAATAGGAACGGATATTTTTCTTAGCAAAAAATAGCTGGCCATGGACGCTAAGAAGTATTTGACAGATTTGTCGGTAATGTCATGTCTTTTTACATTGAAAAGGTTTGTACATGACTGATGGAAAGCGATGATGCCGCTAAAATGAAGTATGGTCGTCTAGAAAATACCGATTCCCTCTTGACTTAAAATAACCTAAATTGTATTTCAGGGTACAGAGAAGCTGGCAGCGAGTTCTACACTCGTGCTGTTCACATGATGAACGTGCGGTGGATGCGAAACGATTCGTTTATGGAGAAAAATCGCTCCGGTTGACCTGTACAGGCAAACCATTCAGACGCTCTATCTTGTATGACCAGCTAAAACTTTACTAAGAAAAAATCCCATCCTATATTTTGACCTGCTTTTCCCCACGTACCTTTTCTCGTCCACAGTTCAACAGCCAAACTGGAGACTCTTTAAACATGCAGATTATGATCACATATAGAGACATTCCCGTGATATTCATGTAGCCGATTACTTCATAACTGCAGAACCAGCCTTCTATATAGGAAACTAGGACCCCAATGTTGTATAACAGGGTGCATCCAGCCATAGCCGTGCCTCTGACTGAAATGTTGGTAATCTCGCTGACGAAGACGAGTACGTTGGCTATGGACATCCCAATGTGGAGGCCGGTGATGAATCTGCCGATCAGAATCTGTGGCATTGATCTGGCTGTCACTATGAGGGACCAGGATACCTGGATGGTAAAGAGATGAAGGATTAAGTTAGGGCATCACATATTTTACAATAAATTGTCATTTGTATGTTATCTGTCGTTTATTGAAATCAAAAATTGATTTACAATAATTACTTTTTGAATTTTTACTTTATGACAGTTAAACTACTAAAGATATGGGCATATAGACATCTTTTTAAATAGGAAATATTGTTAAAAACACTACTAAGTATAACAAAGGATGAGGTACCAAATTCATAAAATAAACTTAGTTTCTTCACAACTAAAATAATGATTTTGCTTCACCATACTTACAATTATAAACAAAGCACAAAGCACTTGAGTTTTCTTTCGACCAATCTTATCAGACACAGTGCTGATGTAGAGAGTAGAGATCACTGAACTGAGCATCGGTATTGAAGCGATCAGGTTCCCTTCAAACTTGGTGATGCTGAAGCCGAGAGGGGAGTCTTTGCTCTCGAGGACCCGCAGGGTGTATGAGGGCCAGACGATGGAATAGGCTGACATTCCTGGTAGTACTGATACTGTAAGGTGAATGGGTTTTATGGTTTAGTAATTGGAGGCTGAAATGTTTGTATGGGAAAATAGTCTTCAGTAATAAATAAATAAATTCTTGAAAAAAAGAAATAATAAAATTATAAGCATAGTATTGAAAGGTAAAAAGTGTACTTTATAAAGAAATCACATTAGTATTTATTTATTCTATAAAAAATAATTTATTAATACTTACATATAAATGATACACATATTTGTATTACTTTGTCTTTCATTTTGTTAAATTTGAATAAAAAATACAAAAGAAAATTATAAAACGTTTTGTATTGCAGAAATGTCACATAAAAACCTTAGTCTACTAAAAATTATAAGAATATGAAAAATATACTCTAAACAAGACTTTTCTTGAAAGAAATATCAAAGCAAGATCTGTTTCCTGAAGGCCTAGTTATTTCTATCACAGTTAAAACGAATATACGTCGTAAAATACTTTAATTCAAATTATTTGATTGTCGTATGTAACTGTCGTATCTTTGAGTAAATAATTATAATCACACGTGCTTAGACAATGTGCCACTGCTTAGCATTTTATCATATGTCTATAATTTTATCACACTAGCACAATATGTATGATAGTATCTCCATGAGCTAGCATTTTTTTTAGGAAAATTTACCTCGAAATTCTCTCGATAATTTCGTCAGATTAAGTTCAATGACCCGAGCTGACTTCTTTTGAGGTTAAATTAAAAGGTGTAGGTCTAGGTCAAGTGAATTTGTAGTTACATTATCTGTAAATTTAGTAAATGGTAAATAAAATCTGCTTATCGTGTGTATATGATAACTTGCAGTTAAATAAAAAGTTTTAAGATTTAATATTTGTGAAATTCGTTTCTACTCGAGTCTATGCTCGATTTAACATTATATTCCCTCTAATAAATAAGTTATAACGTCATTCCAAAATTAGTATTTCTTTGAACATAACATTTCAAACCACTTTCCTTAAAATTAAATTATGATTAATACTTATTTAATTTAAAAATACATTTAGTTTTACTCATCGTTGTATTTACAAATGAATAACTTTATTAAGAGAAAAAAACACAATCGAAAAACGATTACAACAATATAACAACTGTAACACAATTTACAAAATAAATCAAGGTTTTGAGAATAGCTCCCACAGTCCCGCCCACAATCCATACTAACTACCACGTTATCTATGTCGTCCGCCATTTTCACGACGCGCTACATCTTGTATGTTCATGTTCGCCTGGTACTTGGAAGCGCCTTTTCGTCGAATAGTGACACAATTGGCGCACGATGGCGCTTTGCCCCTTTGACGTATAGGCGCGCGCAACAAACCATTGACGTTTCTAGATTTTGTATGCAAACTTTTTAGGGGAAAATTAGTTTGAGGTTATTAAAAAAGAGGTTGTTAGTACGTTGCAAATATTGTTAGAAAATCAAAATAGGCGAAGATAATTTTCCAATGAAGATAATAATGTTATATATTGTATAGTTTTTTATTTATTTGGACACATAATTATCACTTTATCAATCATCAATAACGGATGAGTCACACAAACCCCAAACTAAACAAAGCTTGTATGTTTGAATACTAGAAGTAAAACATTCAGATACAGACATGCTCAATTATTCATACACAGACTCAAGTCTTTAGAATTGGAAATGAAGTTTGTCGGAATTTAAAATAAGAAGGAGGTACAGTCTCGGAACGAAAAGGTTCGTCAATTTTCAAATTGATTCGTATAATGTGTCACGAAAACATATTACCTTTTGAAGCTATGGTACTGAATAGACTCGGGTTAGGGAAAATAATGTTCTACTGCTCGATAATAATGTTCAAAATTATTCATCAGTGTTGTTTGACAGGATAAATAGGTATCTTGTCAACAAGATTTTTGATAAACTAAAACCTTCTTGTTGGTTCAATCTGCCATTATTATTTCTGTAAAACTATTGTCAATCGGTCAATGTCATCATTGCAAAATATCAAAGAGGTTTTTATATGCCGCGCGCACAAGACAGTGTTTAAAAAAGGATAGAAAAATGAAGCAAAACCTTATTCGATGCCAAACGTCATTATATTTATTTAAATGTTAGCATCACTGTTTCTTACACTTGTATTTTGGTATTATTGCAGTTTTTGCAGTACTAGTGCAAGTGAAAACCGACTCTAAGGTGACGAACCTTTTCATTCCGTGACTGTACTTACTCTATTCGCTTCGAGGAAACAAGGTTGTAAAATGCTGATCTAAATTAAAATATTGCAATCTTTTAATATGGCTAAGAAGAGGTAAATAAATAAGCAGAAAATCTTTGAAAAGTATTTTAATACAAACATTATTATAATCATTAATACTAGAAAGAAACATAATGTACAAAATTATAAAACACAATTACTTAGGTACTTAATTAGGTAATTCTTAAATGGAAGGTGGAGATGAGGAAAGTATTTATATATAGTTTTACAATAAATATTTTTGATTTTTGATTTTTTGATATTAAATGAAGACAAATCATTGACTTTAAAACTCGACTTGGGAGAAGCCTATGTCTAGCAGTGGGCAAATACAGGCTGTTGATGATGATTGACTTTAAAACTACTAGCACAGTTATGAACTAGTTTATTCAAACTTTTTTTATACAGGGATACATCATACGATTTAGGGTTTTCTTGTTTTAAACTTAAGGAATATATTCTGTACCAAATTTTGTAGTTTTTCGTGAGAGTAAGAAACATTCACCCACTCATCCATACAAAGCTGCGAATAATCCTTCGTCCTACACCATAAAACAAACTTAATAAACCAAATTACTTATATCTAAAGTATTGTCATTATTTTCCACGTAACTCCACTTCAATTTCGTCCACACTTTTTCCCTTCGTCTCCGGTAGACGTAGCGATACTAGCGCCCCCAGTACATTGATGCCAGCGAAGCAGAAAAACGCCGTGTACGCGTTTGACATCCACCCAAATATGATTAGCTGAACGAAGGACATTAGCCATGCGTACGTCACTATGAAGCCCATTGCTTTGGCTCTTATCTGGAAAGTAAAAATAAGAATATCATTACCTACATTACTTTATTAAAATAAAATAAAAAGATGCGAACAGCATCATCTCATAAAGAGTCCAACATTGGCGTAATGTCTGTATTTTATGTAGAGCGACTGTCATTAGACCTTCGTAACTCAGATTGTGAGTCTTCTGAAGACGATACAATATTTTTTTTTTCAACACAACCGGTTCCGGCAGCTTAACTTATTCTTCTTCCAAACCTTTAACTCATTTCCAATTGGGGTCGGCTTTTGTTTAACTCTCTACATAAATTCAGAAACCAACTTACTTGAAAATTAAACATCTCAGACATCATAATATACGGTATAGGAGAGACCCCAGCGGAGTACGCTCCTAGTGACAGCACTATAGCCACGACTGGCACCCAGCCGGGAGTGGCCACCTGGTACTCCAGGGCCAGCTGGGAGGACGCCAGGCAGAGCAGGGAGAGCACCGTGATGATGAATGAGGTTATTAGGATCATCTGTCGAGAAGAAAAGTTTATGGATGTTTTATAATTTTCTGATAGATCCCCAATGAAATACTAATATCGAGGAAATTTTGGAAAAAATAAACTATGAGTTACGAACTTAATTCATCACCATACGATACAAGTATCAAAATCAATAAGTATGAAGTTTAGCCCAGGTAACGAAAACAATATAGTAAGTAATTACAATTTTGAGACTGTTTCGTTTAAGTGTGGGTGCTTAGTTTCTGATACCCTAGATTCTAGATCATAATAATCATAATCATTCACTACATCATCTCATTATAGTAACTGTCCCCTAACTAAGTTTTAAGATACATACATACACACCTAGCTCGATGCCAGTTAATTTAAGAAGAATAATAAAGTGTTAATTAACTTATAAGAGATCAATATCATTATTTAAAAGATGACAAGAGTGATCGATTGAGTAATTTTGGAAAAAAATCTCTCTCCATACCTTCCTTCCAATTTTCTCAACACAGCACATCGACACCAGAGACCCAACGATCATGACCGCTGGGAAACTCAGGGTCTGTAGCTCAGGACTGAAGGTAACCCCTGATGACGAGAGTATGGTTGACGCATACGTCAAAATGGCGAAGTTCCCGTTAATGGCCGCGATGGAAATGATGACTATTGCCAGCACGAACGCGCGACGCCAGGGTTTTGTTTTTACTGAAATTAAAGGATTGATTGAACGAGTTCGAATTGGTGGTGAAAGTTGGATAAAACAGTATGTTAGGAGAATAAATATCCTAATTTCTATGACCTAAATATTACCTAAGCATACAAATATTACGTATGTAGGTAATAGAAATCACGTCGAGGTCGTTTAAAATTGTAATTTTGGGGGTTCTGAGACAAAAAATCGATTTAGGTAAGTTTGATAAATAGAAAAATTTTCTTCTCTGATTTCACCTTAACACCGTTTTGCTAATAAGAACAAAACCTCAAGGTTTTGGGAATGGTGCTAAGTTCAAATCTCAGGTTTCCAGGTGAGGTGAAAATTTTGTAAATCCTACTATCCTACTAATATTATAAAGGCGAAAGTTTGTATGTATGGATGTTTGTTACTCTTTCACGCAAAAACTACTGAATGGATTTTAATGAAACTTTACAATAATCTTGCTTATACATCAGAATAACACATAGGATACTTTTTATCCCAAAATTCCCACGGGAACGGGAACTACGCGGGTGAAGCCGCGGGGCGCTGCTACTATTTATTATTTAGGTTCAAAATCTATATGATTATCTACCCATAGATTCCATGTTTGTTTTTATAGATTAGTGATAAATAAACATTACATCTACTTACATATAGTCAGATAAGATATATCGGGCAGAGACTTGTAGTACATATCGTCGTTACTCATACAGCTTATCTCATTTTGTATCGACTTATCTCCGACGTCCAAACCTCTCAGAAACGCTATAGTTTCGGCTGCTTCCTACAATTTAATATAAGTATAAGATTACAGTAAAATTATTTACTACCTGGGCCTTATTCTGCTACTCCTATTAGGCAGTTGTGGCGTGATGTTAGCCTATAGTCTATAGGCCTTCCTCGATAAATCGAGTAGGATTAAGTATAACAATCGCGATTTATCTAGAGTTAGTATATTTTTACTTATAACAGCTACAAATGAGTCAAGACACTAAAATGTGTCTTCTAATTAACAATAACAAAGAAAACTACGTAAATGAGAAGTTAACGAAACATTCTAAAATATTCAAATGTCTGTTTACAAAGATACCAGTTTCCACAGATAACATTAAAAAAATAAAATAATAAAAAAACTTACCTGTATCCGTCCAATTTTCACCAGGAAAGCAGGAGACTCAGGAGCTTTCAACATCAACAGCGCGGTCAATATTGGAATGCCGAGCACCGCCCACAACACAGTGTAGTAACTCAAATACGAGCCCATCGCGTACATTGATAGAATTCCAATGTTTTGCATCAGTATCATAAGGGATCCTAGTAATCCTCGTATACTGTCTTGACTTATCTCCTTCACATACATAGGGATCAGGTTAAAACATCCCCCGGCCGGTATCCCACAACATATCCGAGCAATCACCAACCCTGTCGTACTATTCGTTGTCAATTTAATGAGCCAACATAACTGAAAAGTTAGGTAAAATTACAAAAAGCAAACAGTTTGTTTGAAACGAAACGCTTTTGCGTTCCTAACATACTAAACGTCACATTTAGCATTTGTGTACCAGGCAAACATAAAATTGAGGAGCTCACCGCTTGTGGTACGGCAATGGCTATGATACCCAGTCTCCGCCCATATGTATCCGCTATATAGGAGTATATAGACACACCCAGCACGGCGGAAAGGCACATTGTACTCGCAATCCATGATAACTCGTTGTCCGATAACGGGCCGTCCAGTGGCGATACGTTGCTTTGTAACACTTTTGTCATTGGTGATATCCAGCCGCTTTGCAATCCATAGGTCAGCAACGTCATGTTAGCTGTAAAGACTCTTCGATCACTATGTTGCCCTAGTACAAATGTGTTTTGTTTTATTTATTTAAATCGTTAACTATTTACCTAATATCGCCACCGTCCACTGCACATAGCAATTCGGTATTGATGCCGTTTTGTTTATCATTATATTATATTTGTATTCTGACATCGGATAAAACAAACAAAATTATAAATTAATTTAAATTACTAATTAATAAAGACAGTTCCATTTTTTGAGATGATAGTTATGAACTAACAAATTATTTATATGTTTATCGGTATATACGTAACTGCATTCATTTATTTACTTTGTAGTGTTGTATGAGGTGTGCAACACTCACTCACTCGTTATTTTATCACTTTAATTCACTTCACATTCACATCCTTCCTTGCACCTATATCTTAATCGACTAGATTCTTTCTCCTTGATCCCATTCATATTCAAAACAAATCCATTTTAATCTAATAAATTTTAGTTGGAACCTACGTTTGATTATAGAAAATTAATCTGCGAATCTAATAAATCGTTCTAACAAGATAAATTCATATCTGTTCAGGTAATGCCGAAGGATACAGCTAGTATTATTAATCATTCGCAATGACATAATGAGAAAATACCATTTTTAATAATATTTAATTAGCTCAATTGTTATGTATAAGTAATAAGGTATTATTTTAAAATTGTGTGTTGAATTATTTCTGGTGTTATTAAACATTAGGTTTGAAATCCCTTCTCACTACGAATTATTATCATCAGTTAGATCCCTTTGGTCAGGCTCAGGACTTTGAGATCCGTTACAAGTTCGCGGCCATAGCAATATGACTCTCTATTAATATTTCTCTATATCACAGTGTGCTTGTTTATATCAAAATATATCACAGTGTGCTTGTTTATATCAAAAATGTTTGTGCCGTAGTTTTTCCTGCGTTCTTAGCTTACAAAACACAGGGTAAGTAAAGTAATTATGTATGTATGTTACTCGGTAATGATGTGTGACCGAGACATTCCTCGGAACCAGTGTAGGAAATGTAGTTTAGATTTAGAAGATCTAATCAACTTTATACTACGTAAAAATAAATCGTTTATAAAATGAGTAAAATTGTAATTAATTAACAGCGATGTCCCTTCGCTATAATAATCCTAAAATAGTAACTAAATGTCACGGGCGGTACCCTGTAAATATTGGCGTTACGTCACACTTGATACTATATTGGGATACATCGCAAAATCAAACGCATGTACTGAATAGATAATAGTGGTGACTTACGATAACTTAGATGTACGGTTGGCAAAAATATCACGTAATAATTTAATGATTATTTAATTTATTACAATTGTATATCTTGCTGTTGTGGTATAGGTAAACCATCGATTGCGTATTGAGTGGTTTTGACTTCCAGGCATTTTCCGAAAAAGGAGCCTGGTACGATCTCCACCCTGTATCAATGTGTAAACAATTTTCGAATTCATAATATGTCCGCTTATTGGACACTCTTACGAAAAAAATCACAAAACAGAGGACGGTTGTCCTTAACTGACTCCATGATCTGTGGAAAAAATCGTGACTGCACGCGCACATCTGCGAAGAATTTCTAAGGCTGTGTGTGAAGTAGACCAACCCTCACTTGTCCAGCGTAATCGCCTATGACTTGAGAACTTCGGTGGGGAGACTATATGAGCTGATAATGATTACTGGTACTACCCAAGTTGGCAACAAATCTGCTACACTAAAGTGGTAATGGGCGCGCCCCACACTGGGCACATAACTTTATAGATTCCTGATTTCCTGAAAGAGAGTGTCGAGGTTGGCCCAAAAAGGCCTAGATATAATTAGTGTGATGTTATATTATGATATTTTATTTGTCTTGTTATATTTTTTTTTAACAAATAGTATTTAATATAATGTATCTTTCTTGCTAACCATACCAACAAACAGTGCATTAATTGTTATCAAAAACATTATTATAGTAATTAAAATGTCTAAATAATATTATTATACATGTAAGGTCGCGCCCGGAACATAAATATTGATTTTAAGTACATAGGACAATATTAACTGCGATACACGTTTGTTCATTTAATACATAATGTGTTATATAAATAGTAAATAAAGAATTACGGTAACGTGAGGCCAATGTACTGTGTGAGAGGTTAAATTGAAAAATTGTATGATTTTGTTGCTACTAACTGCGCCCCGCGGGTTTAAACCTCATCTGCCTTATTTGCGTTGCATTTTTAGTCTGGTTTAGCACTAAACCAGGTTTTACAATCAATTTTGCATACTGTCAAAGTGACAGATTTGACTGACAAGGTGTTAAATGCTTACCAGGTTTTGTTAAACCAGACTAAAAATGCAACGCAAATAAGGCAGATGCATTAGTTCTAGTCTTCTCCTATTGGCTACGGTCGTAGTGGTAGTCTGCCTCGATAATGGAGTATTTCAATAATAGAATAAGGATCACGACCAAGATTCTCTCCGAAACCAGCCGCATTTGTTGCAAAGTCAAGTCAAAAAATCATTTTATTCAGTTATGTAATGGTCTCAATGAGGCACTTATGAACGTCAATGAATCTACCACTGCAGTCCTCTTCAGTTCCTCGTCAGTCTTCCTGAATAATGGAGTATTTCTCAATATAAACTAGTACTTAAGTAGTTGTTTATATGAGGCCAATTACAACAAGCCAAGCCAGCGCTGTTCAGTGTTCTGCCAGTGATTGCCAGTACTGGGCAGGGCCGCGGCCGCCATCGAAATTATTTTTGTTACAGCACAGCAACATATCCATAGAGGAGGCCATATTAGACTAAATAGACATACACGAGAGCTAGCAGCGAATCTCAGTTTCACCCGCGTAGTTCTCTTTACCGTGGGTATACCGGGATAAAATATAGCCTATACTCAGGTCCCAGTGACGCCTAAGTACATCGCATAAGGTGCTGCTGCCCCCCCCCCCCCCCGGATCGTGAAGATTCGTGAAAAAACTCGCGCTTCATAGGTTTCGCACACAGGCGCTGTGGGAGGTCGGCTCGGCCCTGGTACTGGGTTCATATAAATCTACTCTTCCTTCGTTAAAGTTACTAGTAAGGATATCTAAGATCCTTCCTAAATATTAAAGGCTTTCTAATTAGGAAGTTAGTCAGTCGGATGTTGGTCAGATGCCACACTTCTTCCGATTTAGAAAGCTATTTAGGATCCTAACTTCCTAAATGCTATTTCACTTAAATGAATTTAGTTACTGATTTGGTTATAACGTCTGAATTAAATGGAATAAGGCCTTTAATCTGCACATCAACAAACTTTATTTGAATATCTCTATCTAAGAAATTCTATTGGACTGGTATAATGATACCATGAATCATGGTATTAGCATAAAGGTATAGGCTAGGCAAAATAGCCTATTGATTGATGTGTTCTTCACCAATTCATCATCAGCTCATATATGTCCCCACCGAGGGGCTCGAGCCTACCCTGAACTAGGGTGATTGATGTATTAGTGATCCCAATATCGAGCAGAAACATACCAAATATACTCGATCCAGGAATCAAACCCGGGACTTCTGTTTTGGTTAGTAAGTGCACAAGCTTCTTGATTAGATAAAGATTTAATAGACAGACAGACACTTTTATTTCTTTCTATGTAGTTACAAATAAACAACAAAACATATTGTTAAAATATTTATTTTCTTATATTAAATCAACATTTTACAATGTATTATTGTAAACATTCAAACATTTAAATAAATAATATTTGGGAAAGTAATCCAAAAATTTTTTTTTTTTTAGTTAAAAAGACGAGGTTATTTCTATATTTGTCAGTCACTTAAGAACCGATTTGGCTATTTGTTTTTCATTATGTTTCTGATTGGTCCTAAAAGTATCGGTTCTTATCCCGTCAAAATCAAAGTAAACCACATTTACATTTAAACACTCTTAATTAATGCCCATATCAAGGGGGGGGGGTGCGCCAAAGTTCACCTAAAATTTCAACTCCGATAATTGGAAATCCGAAAATTTTCTTCCTAACATTTTTTATCCTAACAATCGCAACTCCTAAAATCTTTGTCACTAATGTTTTAATTCCTAAACATCTGTTTTCCTATATTTTCTCAACATAACCATCGTTCATACTATTATTCAAAGTCATATCTTTTTTGTTTAGATTTATTTTTATTTATTATAATCAATATTATATACATAATTTTTTCGTAACTTTGTTTTTACATAACATGTAGGTATAACATATAACGCACGAGCCGAGCGAGCAAAACCAGAGTCCTGCTCCAATCATTCAGTCAAGTTCCAGTAACGAATCGGTCCTATTCCTAATTATTGGTTTAGGTTATGTTAGAACTGTGACCCCAACGCACGAGCCGAGCGAGCGTAGCGAGCGTGCCGCGGCAGCGGCCGGCGAAGTGCCAGAACCGAATTGGTTCTTTAGTTATGGTTATGGTAAACTCCCAGGCCATAAGCATAACCGTAAACGAGTCATTAAAACTAAATAATAAACATAAATATCATCTTCTACCCGTATATATTTTTTATTACACTTGGTAAATGTTTCTTTCTGAGCATGAGTGAAAATATTATGGTAAGTATGTTTAGGGATAAAAGCGTTATGATAAAAAACAGTAGGAGTTTAAATATATTTACATTAATGATGTTAGTAATTAAAATTTTCGGACACATCAGTGTTATGAGCATCGTCGGTAGCACTACAAATAGTATGAATTAAAACTTTAGGATGAAAAATTTTAGGAAGAATGATCATTCGGACTACAATTAGTTAGGAAAAACATTTTCGGGTAAAGAACTTTAGGTGAGCCAATATGGACCCCAAGGGGGGGGGCATCTTAAGGTCGGCCATATGTGATTTCGAATGACGTGACATATCTATTTTATTGTATGTCAAACTGTTCAATTGATTCAGGTATATTACTCTAAAATACAGTTGCATAAGACCCAAACAAACATACGTACATAACTACATTACAAAATAAATAATAAATAGAATCACATAAGAAATATCAATATTTATTGCGTTATCTTAAAATGGATGGATAAGAAGTGAGAGGGCACATCAATCATTTCACGAATCAGCTGTTATTTCTACTAAAAGCTACTAGGAGCACATAAACCGTTAGAGGTTATCACTAAATGTCACAGATGAGTAACACTTACAGTGAGATATTACGCATGTAACAAATACAAGAGGCGTGGCTTATAAAATCTAACTATAAAAGAAACTATACATATTAAGTAACATTTTTATGAATTATGTACATAACAATAAATAAATTAGCATTACATTGACACATGAATGTTAAAAAATAGAATCTAGAATTCGAATTCGAATGTTTTACGTTGTCAGTATTCACTTCCCTATTATTTATTATCTCCTGGTAGGGAATGACGAAAGTACTAGTATTAAATTACTCGTAGTAGCGTTATATCATAATGTGAGTTTCGATCCACGATCTGACTTGGGGCGTTGATACCCTGGTGAAGATGGTTGGACTTTGGACGTCGGAGCACGAGCTGGAGACCCAGCCTGATGTGATCCCCCACAGGCCATCTGTGCTTACTACTGGTGCGCCTGGATCTGGCTGTGGAATAAAGAACATAATTTATCCACCGTGTATACAAATGCATAGCTGTTCATCATTTTCCTGTATAATTTAATAGCAATTCATTAAAATTTTAAACTTGAAAACTATATCACCAATTTCGGTCACTTATACTTTTTTGGTTTGAGATATCAATTGATCTTGTAATACTGACTCAAGGGCAATTTAATCCCAAAATGGGAATCACACGGTCAGAATAGTAGGGGATTGGTCCTAAAAAATATTTGCTTTCTTACAAAACGAATGTTTGATTCTAACTTTGTATTTAGTACGTTATGTTATCTTATTGTAAGTAAACAAATTGTGTCAGATTTGTTGTTCTTAAAAAATCTTGTAGGCAGTATTTAGTAAAAATAAGTCATTAATTTTCCATAACTTATTATCTTTCCATATAAATCCGATAAAAATTTACAGGGCAGGGAAGCTTACCAAACACTTAGAATGGTACATAGTCACAGGGTTGAGACAGAGCGAGCTGATGTCCAATTTCACCCCGACTTTCTCGAGATCTTCGCGACACTCCAACCAGGGTATCAGGTTCTGTGTAGAGGTTCTTAGATTCGTGTGTTTCACTCGCTCATCAGCATTTATCGGGAGCACGGTGCCGTTTATCTGGAACGAATGTTGATTAGGTACTGACGTCATAATATATGGCATATTTTACGTATTCAAGGCGGAGTCTCTGATTTTTTATTTAAGAATGTTTTAGTCATTTGTTTTAACATTGTTTTGCGTTATGTTATCCTGGTATTTTTGTAGGAACTTTGTGCTTTGTGTTTACTCCACAATACACGTTAAGTTATAAATAGAGTTTTGACCTTCATTATTTTTATCCCGTTTTTCCTTGTGGACAGACAATTGATTAAAAAAATTGTTGAAACCTGAATATTTAATACATTATGTACATGATTATAAAAACATACTAGCGGTCGTAAATATTCGACATCGATTGTTTTGAAGTTCTTTTGGCAAAAATAACTTCTTTATTGAAAGTTTATTCTATTACGCCAACTGCATAAATGTAAACATTGGTTAGATTTGTCAGTATGAGAGTCAAGAATATAAATTTCTAACTACGATTTCATGTCTCTGCAAACTTCAACTTTACCAACACCCTCGCACAAAATTAAAAAATAGTGATCTAAAACATTAGCATCTAATAAAAACATAGGTTAAATTACCACAATTCTAGGCCAATAAGTAGTATGGAACTGTGCGCTGATCACTTTGGCTTCAATTTTAGATATGGTAATTGGTTTGATGGTTAGAGAGGGCGTTACACTCCACGCCAGCTTCAGTAGAGAGAGGTCGTAAGAGGGCTTGCCGGGAACAAACTTCGGGTGAACCTCTATCACCTTGATAGCGTTCAATGTGCCACCTCTCTTGCAGTCCACCGATCCTAGTAGCACTTGGAAAAGTTTCATCGATTCTTTTGCGCTAGAAAATTAAAATACCAATTGATAGTTTGTAAAACAATTTTAAAAAACATTTTACCATTGTATTTTATATGTAAATCTGTTCACACATTTATTCCCATTGTGTTTTTGTTACTTCATATGAAAAGAAATCTGTATTTACTAGAAATACAATAATTTAAATCAGCTGAGCCTATTATACTTGGAAATTCCTTTAAATTTGCAATATATTATTGCCAATTCAGAGGAATTTCCAACTCCAAAACTTTCAACAAGTATACGTATATTGCGTTATTTAAGTAATGTTTACAAACTTCTAAACATAAACTAATAGTTCTCAAAAAAATTCCATACTAAAACAGCATCTATTATTTACTTGTAAAACTCTCTGGCCACAGTCAAAACCCAAGTTTTGTCGACCAAAGCGCCCGTAGCGTAATGGGCGCCCTTTCTCTTCACGGAAACAGTATACGGGTAATCAATAATACTGGACTTGTGTTCCGAACTCTCCACGTTATTGCTGCTATCCTGGTACTTGCCGTCGCTCACATCGATGGTGGAGTTGGATTTTACTAAAAAAAAAACAATACTATGAACATGCGCAATAGCGAAAGTATTTGAAAGAAAGCTCATTGTAATTTATATCTTATTCGTTAAAGGTTAGGGAATGTTTTACATCATTTTTTTAATACAAAGACGCCATGTAATGTTACTTGTGCTCTCAGTAAATTTTCACATCACAAATTGTTTTAATAATAACTATTTAGTCATGCAAAAGGAATTTATTACGTTGTACTATTTTACATAAAGTGACTGAAAAGAAAGATGTAGCTTTTATAGGAAAGAAATTCTGATTATTCGAGTACATTTTCATTCCAGTTTCTTCTTTAGTTAACCGATTTTAATGATTTCCAATGTAAGTATAAGAAAATATTTTTCCATATAAGTAATTTAATCTCTTTAGTTCTTAAACAGACTGCGGACACAAGTAGGCCGAAGCAAGGAGAACATGCACAGGTGGGGATTCAGCTCGGAGAATTCATGACTGTGTGGCATTTCTCCCCAGACAATGTTTCATCTTATGACCTGCAGTGCGTGCAAAGCCACTGATAGTGCTTATATTGGTGGCCAACTTTTGGTCCTCAAAAATATGAGTCGACACGCAAAGAAGAAGATTTAATCTCTTTTCCAAAGATTCAATATTATTTTGATTTAAGATTATACTTATTACGTTATTATGTAGGTAGACTTACCATCATTTTCCGTTTCATTTCTCTCCACGCTCGCAGACTGTTCCACCAAGTTTCTGATGGCATCACACGGAATTTCAGTTTCTCCTAATTCATTGCTATCCTGACTAATATCACTATTTGTGGACGAATGCGTTAAATTACCAGTACCACACTCTACACTTAAAACACAAATAAACACTACTACTAGATAATAAATAAACATTTTTTTAATTTAATTCGTGAGCCATATTGATTTAAATTTAGTTAACTTTGTACCAGGAGTACATGAACGTAATGGAGTGGCTCGACGTGCACATCGCAAAGAAGTTGGTTTGGATACAAAAAAGAACGGTTCGCGTTCGTATTGTGAATTGTTTAAAAGATAAAAGGAATGTTGTGGTTTTATAAACATTTTGATAAGATTTGTATTGAATAAAAAATAAAACGAGTAAAAATAAAAATAGAATAAAAACAATCATTCTAAACAATAATTAGCGGCCAAGCGCGAGTCGAACTCGAATACCTTGAAGTTCTTTGCACACAAATGAAAACAAATGAAACGCATTTCTAAACTGAAGAATTTAGTGGCAATTTTTTAAATATTCTTCAGCAGCATACACAAACTCAAAGCATAACAAATAAAAGTTTATTGTAAAGAAGTTGTCTTCATTTCAGGTATGGCTGTAAATTAGCATTTTTCACAACACACATTAATTTCTCCAGAAAATTGGTCTCTTTTGTTTTTTTTTGTTTCTGGACATGTACCGTAAAACGACTATTTTGTTCTTCTATTTGAAGGCTTCAAAGATACAGCTAAATGATATAAGCCAGATTCTTTAAACAATATTATAAAGACCAGCAGTGCTGTCTGTGCTTGCGGTTTTACTCGTATTATTTTCTCCCGCTTCTCTTTCTCTCTCTTTATGGTACATTTCGTTGGGTGCCAACTTTCATCGCAATCTCTTCAGTAGTTTTAGAAGTAGGCTAAAGTTTGATAGATCATTCAGTAACGTTTGCTTTTTATAAAACACATCTCTATTGGATTTTTTATTTAGCCCACTGAACCCTAACTATATTCATTATTAGTATCTAGGGAAGAAACTATGGACATACCTAGCGATATCTCTAGGTAAAGAGAGACTAAGTATTGGTTAAGTCTTTGCAGGATCCATAAAACTTATACTCGTGGCGAATATGATATTAATTGAGTGCTTAATACATTATTCGGTTATTAAATTAGAGATCATTTACTCTAAACAAAATATAACAATTTGATATGTAAGAAAAGTTATGAAAATATATAAATATACCTTTGGAAGGTACGAGTAGAGTAAATAGCAAATCACTCTGCAGATATATGTAAGTACCAGTTTCAGGGGGCACGATGAGCCATAGGCTCTGGTTGCCATAATAACATCATTTGAAGAAGTCGTTACGAGTAGGTAGTCCAAAGTACTAAGGAGTCATAATTATAGAGCAGATCTGGGGGCACGGCAGTGCCCCCCGCCAAGTCGAGCGCGAAGCACACACTGCCGTACCATCCTTTACAGGAACCCTTTCGCCGCATTTTCAGGCCCCTATTTGAGAACCTTTGGATAAGCCCAGAACGCTGAAATTTTCGTCATCCAGTAAGCTATACAATCACATACTTAAAATAAAATTTCAAGTCTGTAGGTCATTTAGTTCCGAAGTTAAGCGAAAGCAAAGTTTCGTATTGTAGACAGACACTCACTCACTCACTCACTCACTCACTCACTCACTCACTCACTCATGATCATCAAAATAGAACTAGTACTTCCCATAAACCTAGAGAGCTGAAATTTGGTACAGAGTTAGGGTTCAATGGCCACATAAAGGGAAACCTATAAAAACTAGGATAATCGAACGGGAACGGGAATTATACGGGATCGGGAACGGGAATTGTAACTCAATAACGGCTGAACTGATTTGGTTGAAAATTGGTGGAGAGGTAACTTAGAATCAGGAGAAAGACATGAAATACTTTTAATCCCGAAATTCCCACGGGATTGGGAACGGGAATTTATAACTCAAGAACGGCTGGATTGATTTGGCTGAAAATTTGTGGGGAGGTAGCTTAAAACCAGGAAAAGGACTTAGGATACTTTTGATCTCGAAATTCCCACGGGAATGGGAACGGGAATTTATAACTCAAGAACGGCGAAATTGATTTGGCTAAAAATTGGTGGGGAGGTAGCTTAGAACCAGGAGAACATAGAATACTTTTAATCCCGAAATTCCCACGGAACTCTAGAATGGCTGAAACGATTTGGCTGACAATTTGTGGGGAGGTAGCTTAAAACCAGGAGACGCACATAGGATACCTTTTAACCCGAAATCCCCACGGAAACGCGAACGGGAACTACGCGTGTGAAACCGCAGGGCGCTTAATAATAAAATACTACTCCTATAGAAAAAAATGTGTCAAATCAGAAAATCTAATAAAATAAATCAATATAAACACGTTTCAACAAAAAGAAATGAAATCCCATCAAAAACATTCTGTAAAAAACTAGCCAAGTCTCGATGGAGCTGCTTGTTTATCTCTAAAAAGTAATGAAATCTAGACAAAGTCGTGCCAAGTGTAAGGTTCTTTACTGCGATTTCTTTATTATTATAGTTAATGTTGTGTGACTTGGCCGTTGAACATTCTTTATAACGTTAGTGGGTACTAGTCAATTTTGATTACATATTGATATATCTGTTGTAATTACTTATGTCTGTGTAAGCGAGATAATAGCCCATACTGGGTAATGGGCCGCTAGTGTCTCATTTTAGGCAGGTGTTGATTGTGCAACACTTGCATTCAGCATTGAATCAACGTTTTCCAAGTGGCAATTTTCCATAGTCAATAGTGTCATGGTGTCATGGAGCACCTGGTTTTGCACCCTTGTGTACCCTTCAACGGCCAAGTCACACAACATTAACTATAATAATAAAGAAATCGCAGTAAAGAACCTTACACTTGGCACGACTTTGTCTAGATTTCATTACTTTTTAGAGATAAACAAGCAGCTCCATCGAGACTTGGCTAGTTTTTTACAGAATGTTTTTGATGGGATGAGTATTGTCAACAACCTGTTTTTGAAAAAAGAAATGGAAGAACTCGGATTCCAGATTCCACCAAATATTTTTTATATTTGATGGAAGCTGGAAATAATGAGAATAAAATTAAAAAGTAAGTTACATAAAGGATAGAGTTTGATTTCAGGCAACAAGTAAAATCAATTCCAATAATGTGGAATTAGATCACCCAGGCGATTTCAGGAAACAAGTAAAGTCAATTTAAACCATGTGGAAATTGATCACCCAGGTGATTTGGCAGCAGGTGATTTCAGTCCACAAAAATGTGGAATTTGATCACCTGGGTGATATCACCCAGGTGATCAAAGTGGAATAAACCTATTATTTACATAAGTATGAAACCATACTACGCCTGGCTCGGCGCACTTGCCCGCTGTATAGAGCGTCACTATCCTACTAATATTATAAAGGCGAAAGTTTGTATGTATGGATGTTTGTTACTCTTTCACGCAAAAACTACTGAATGGATTTTAATGAAACTTTACAATAATCTTGCTTATACATCAGAATAACACATAGGATACTTTTTATCCCAAAATTCCCACGGGAACGGGAACTACGCGGGTGAAGCCGCGGGGCGCTGCTAGTAGTTACTATAGGTACCTATTTAATTTCATAACTCGGACATAAGAGAAAAAATTATTAATAAAAACATTTATTGATCGTCATAACACCAACGGAAAAACATTATGTGAGAAATTTCATAAACAAACCGTTACTAAGCGAACGAAGTCACAGGCACAGCTAGTTGTAACTACTAACTGCTTATGTTCACTTCCTATGAGAATGTCTACTAAGTACTTACGACCTCGATGGCAGAGTGGTCACCATGCCGGACTGCCATCCTTAAGGTTGCGGGTTCGATTCCCGTGCGGGGTGAATATTTGTGTGAACCACAAATGTTTGTCTCGGTCTGGGTGTGTGTGTGAATGAGTGTGTGCGTAGTTTCTGATACCCTAGATACAAGCTTCGAGCTTAGTTAGGGGTCAGTTACTATAATGAGATGATGTAGTGAATGATTATGTTATGTTATGTTAAAAAGGCTGGGCTCGTTTCGATAATAGTTTGTTTCGTTACTTTTATTAAATATTCGAAAGAATTTTTATGCCCAATAACATAATTATGTATTTTTCAACACACTTGCTCATAAAGGGGCTCTTATTTGTGCAAAAACACACGATCACATCCGAAACAAGAAAATGGATACCTCACCAGAAATATCAGGTCAAGTGGTTGCGCTAATTGAACCTGGCCATAACCAGATTCAAATAGCCAGGCAGTTGAATTTAAGCCATTAAATGTTCTGCGAGTATATCAGCGTTATTGAGAGAGTAGTAGCTTTAGTCGCCGACAGGGTTCTGGCCAAAAACGTACAGCATCGGAGCGTGATGACCATTTTTTTGTGACTTCGTCATTAAAAAATCGCCGGTTGAATGCTGTTAAGCTCTGTCAGCAACTCCAGGAAGTGAGAGGAGTTGAAATTATCCAGTGGACAGTTAGAAGAAGACTAGCCGAAGCAGGACTGATAGCGCACAGATCAACTATCGCTCCAGAATTGACCACAGGTCACCGACAAGCACGACCACAATTCGCTACAGAACATTTGGATAGGACGATGGACCAATGGACAGCGGTACTGTACTCAGACGAGTGTAGGATGTCTCCATGGCAACGACGGACATGAAGGAGGCTACCAAAGACCAAATGAGTGATTCGCCCCGTGTTGCTTCTCAGAAAGCGTCTCGTACGGCGTAGCGCTCTAATCAAATGTTCTCGGGCAAACTGTAGTTGTGCTTGTCGGTGACCTATGGTCAATTCTGGAGCGATAGCTGATCTGTGTGCTATCAGACCTGCTTCGGCTAGTCTTTTTCTAACTGTCCACGGGATAATTTCAACTTCTCTCACTTCCTGGACTTGCTGACAGAGCTTAACAGCATTCAACCGGCGATTTTTTAATGACGAGGTCACAAAAAAATGGTCATCACGCTCCGATGCTGTACGTTTTTGGCCAGAACCCCGTCGGCGACTAAAGCTACCACTCTCTCAATAACGCTGATATACTCGCCGAACAGTGTATTGGCTTAAATTCAACTGCCTGGCTATTTGAATCTGGTCATGGCCAGGTTCAATTAGCGCAACCACTTGACCTGATATTTCTGGTGAGGTATCCATTTTCTTGTTTCGGATGTGATCGTGTTCTATAGCTGACTTTCCAAGCTACGATTTGATATACAGATGATGAAGTTTCACCCACCCCTTCACCTTTTATACCCGCTCTAAGACGCTCAACTAGCACTACCTGAAACGAGTGATTTCCGATCCAATTTTTCTTTTGGCTTTACTGTAATGAATTTAAGGGTTATGGATTAGCTTAAGGTGTTATCTGAAAGCTGACAGTGTGCACTTTAATTCAGTATATAAACAGAAATTAAAAAACAGCATTTTTAAAAAAAAAACAACCATGAAACGAAAATTGAGCAGGTGTGCGATTTCTTTGCTCTCAAGTGTAGTTTGTTTCGTTACTTTTATTAAATATTCGAAAGAATTTTTATGCCCAATAACATAATTATGTATTTTTCAACACACTTGCTCATAAAGGGGCTCTTATTTGTGCAAAAACAGTTGAATAATGACACGTTTTATTCACTAGTGAGTTATTGATTGTTTTTTTTAAATTGCTTTCATTTTAAAAAAGTTTTGATACCAACAAAATTGTGTCCATACATTTTAAAAACGAACTACAACTATGTTTCCTTACTTTTGGTAGGTCTATGGTCGATTCCATTCATTCATTCATTCGTTATTTTTTTTAAATAAGTATATTCTTTTAGTCTTTGGCCGATCACCATTGTTGTGTTGGATGCGCGCGAATAGAAAAACTGTTTATTTATTAGCGAAAAATGATAATTTCTTCGCAAATGTGTTGAAAAACGTTGTATGCTATACGCGTGTATTGATGATTACCTCGCTTGTACCATAAATAACTATTATATAGTTAGGAATACGTTGTGAAATCCTACTCTTATTATCAAAAGTGAAAATTAAAAAGTTTTCTTCTAGATAATGAACAAATAGTTTAACATACTTATTTAAGTACCTACTTGAATTTTTTTTTTCTAGAGTCTAATCGGATAGCTTTGAAGTCTTGCAGGAAAATAAAATAAAATTTTGATGGCGCCGTATTCTGCCATACTATTTATTTTCTAAGCCCCAAGCAACGCCTGCGATGCCAAGTTGAGACGTAGATTTGCCTTGGGGTATTCCAGAGGGGAAAACAAGTAAAATTGGATAGTGCCCTAGGGCTATATAACTGACCGGTGACTCCTCCAGTGAAATTGGAGGAACGAAAAATATTTTTTTTGAACATACGGCATACAGAAAAATAAACAAAAAAGGAGTAAGTACATAAAAATATGTGGTACTTTATGCGTAACTCTGACGAAATCTGAACCTCCTCCTTTTTTGTCAGTGAAAAATGTTTAGCGAGACTTGCGAAGCAAAACCTAGTCGAAACGGAAACTAACCAATATTACTTAACTCAAAGTTACATCATTGTTTAATGAAACCTACCAACTATTGTACAATATTGTACTTTAACTGTAATAATTCCCTTTAAATGTTTGAAAAATTTCTCCCATTGTGTGCCCATTACAATGCATAGATTTGAAAACATATTAATTGTTTTCCGAGTTTAATTTGTAACTTAACTATGTAGGTTTTAGATATATTTTTTATTATCCGTCTAAAGTTGAACCCCGGAGGTTCTTGAAACATGAACGCAACATGGTGCAAGAAATGATTAGGAAGTTGTATTTAGTTAAATGTTTAATTGTATTTTGTATAAGTTTTAGTTTAATCAATGTGGAATGTGGTAAGTGATTTGGAAATCTATTTAGATTGTCGAACTATTTGCAAGTAAATATTGAGTGCTACTATTTTATTGTTACTTCTTAATTAGTTCCTGTTAAATGAGTAATTTGTAATAATGTTCTACCTAAGAAATGGTAAAAAATACCTGAAGATTATCTGCCGTAATTGGAAAAATCACGTCAAATAAAAATAACGTAAAGATCGTGTTAAAACAGTTGATATTAATCACCAGTACCTATGTAAAGTTGAGAACATTCGCTTTTTTAGTTTTCATAATAACCGCTAAACAGATTATCGTAAAAAATACACAACCCAACTTGGGAACAATACCTTTTCGAAGAAAAAGACACCAAAAACGATTGGCAGCTGGCTTAAACAGTATCAGCGAACATAAGTACTTACTTTTCTTTTTTTTTTGGAAAATAACCGGAAAAATGATGTGTGCAGGTTTCCTCGTCTTTTCCTTCATCATAAGCTTTAAATTAATGAATAAATTGGAAAATCGAAAACAAATTGGTACGTGGCGACATCGCACCAGGCAACTTTCGATTAGTAATTTAAAGGCCTTAACCCCACACCATCGGCACTTCATTGGACGGGTCTCCTAAACCCTACAACTGTTCTTCCAGCGACGACCACATCGAAGAGTGATCTGGAGTGCGAGTTCCCCCCGAAGACGGAAGAAGACCTGACCCACGTGAGGCGGAAGAGGCTCACCACGGAGAACGGGCTCGTCTGCCTCGAGGACTACCCCTATACTGTGTCTGTCAGGTACCCATACCATTTACAAGTAGTGTTAAAATCGTAATACTTACCCCATTTACACTATACCACTGGTCCTCGCGCTGCCAGAAATATTTCCCTAAATAGGTACAACCGCGACAGTATAGTTACGCTGTGGTACAGTGCTTACATTCAATGGTACAAGGCTTTTTAGTGTCCTCAGATTTCTTTTATTTTCTCGTATTTCCACATTTTTTGTAGGCTTGAAACAAAAACATACATAAAACTCAATTGAATCAAATTATACTCGTACATTATTTTAATTTGTCACATACAGTATAATTAATTAACAACACGCGTCACACTCGATTCATATCGTAACAAAAACGATGTTTTTTTTTAAACCAGCCGACCTTTTTACAATCATTGTTACATAGGTACCAGGCAAACATGAAACATTAGGAGCGTACAATGTAACCGAACTGAAACGTTCGCGCCGCCCCGCCTTGTAATCCCAACGCCCCTCCCGGCCCCTCATGAAAATGAAACTTGTTTCTAACCTCCCGCCTGGTATGAGGAGTTAGTAAACTAATGCAGATTTCGTAATATATACCAGGGCGACTGATATTAGGAGGAGATTGGAAAACTCCTAGATTTGATGCAAGCAATTTAAATTAGATGGATGCATGTTTGATTTATATGTATTGTGTACTATACTTATGTATTGTATTTATGTATACAGGTTACATGCTAAGCATTGGTGCGGAGGTGCAATAATTGGAAGACAATGGGTTTTGTCTGCGGCCCAGTGTTTTGATTAGTAAGTTTTCTAGAAATCTACTTATTAGACCTAGCCTAGCATGACATCATCATTGATTGATTCTCTTCATGTACAATTATGAATTTTTAATTAGGAGTTCTATAATTTATGTGACTTATATTTTGAACGAAAACTGAGAACATATTTTAGAAAAGGGGTTTATTTATGTAAATAAGTAGATGATATAACTAAATATTTTTCAAGAATTACTTTTGTTTCTTTTGTATTTCGATAATGAAAAGAAAATAAATTAAGTACAGTAAAAATAAACCAGGTAAATAAAATGATTTCTTCTAAATCAGACAAAATTGAACTCTATTTTAACTAAGTGAAAGTTTGGAATACAAATTAATGGTTATCCGATATCTGAAATAAGGACCAAAATTACAATTTAATTTTTGTTTAAAGTACTAGGAACTAATGAATTTGGTAGAGGTAACCGTGTCGAATTATGTTACTCGATAAATGACATACATACATAATGATGAACTTGTTGTTAGCAAACGAGAGCCTATCTGCGGGCCAAAATATCAATATTTTTTTGCTACGAGTACCAGGGCAACATACATATTGTAGAGGTATCGATACCAAATCCTTCACTACTTTCAGTGTGACGAAAGAAGAAGTGACTGTTCGCGTTGGGTCTGTGTTCCGCGACTTCGGAGGTCGTATCCTGGCTGTGACTGACATCAGACTACATCCTAGTTATAGGATGAACCAGTACTACCCTGAACATAATCTGGCTATGGTTAAGGTGAGTTAGCTTCTTTACATAGTCTTTAAAATATTAATTTACATCCATATAAAACGAAATATAACAAAAATACATAATGTTCTGTCTGGATTGGAACCTTAACGCCTGTAAAAAGTATTATAGCAACATCTTCGATATAAATTACAAACACATACAATATTTTATAGGAAGAAAACTAACACATAACTATTTATCATTTAAAGAGAATTGTATTACCTTTATCTTTCAGACTTAACAAGAATAATTTCCTGTAATTAGATAGATTGTAAAGACCTTCTACAAAATAAATTGACTTCAAATATTATAGCGAAGAAGTTTATCCACAAGCAAGGCTTTAAAATTATTTCAATAACCTTGTTCTATTTCGTGTACAGCTAAACCTACCAATAGTACTGTCACCGCGGGCACAACCCGTCGAGCTGCCCGCAGACCAGTCCAATGGACCCCCACCGTTCGGGGAAACTGTGGTCACTGGGTACGGATCTGTGGTACGTATTACTACCTACTTCCTACTAATCCTACTCCCACTATCCTGAAATTCTCATGCAATTGAGATTCACGCGGGTAAAACCGCGGGGCGCAACTAGTGAAACTCTAAATACAAAACAACTCTACATAAACAAGAATTTCTCTTCCACTTGTAATTTAATCTTGTAAATTCCAGGTAACAGGTCAAATTCGCGAAGGCGTGAACCAGGAGCTCAGAAGAATGATAGTTCACGAAATTCCCCGAGGCGAATGTCGAACACAATACGGGAACGATTACAGACTGCAACACGACCATTTCTGCTTCCAAAGTGTCGTCAAAGGAATTGCGTTGTGTGCGGTAAGCTCTTTGATAGTTATGTTAGCCTGGTAGTTCGACTTCTATAAAAGCGCTTCATGCAATGCAACCGTAGTTGCAAACAAAATCGGAATAGCCGTTGCAGAGCGCCAAAACTATTTCAATCGAATTTTGACTCTATTTCAGAGGCATAGAGTCCTTTTATTACTTATTTAACCGACAGAGACCAATATAATTTATTATCAACTAGCGGCGCCCCGCGGTTTCACCCGCGTAGTTTCCGTTCCTGTTGGAATATGGGGATAAAATTATGCTAAAAACATTCCCACTGAATCACTCTATCTATTAAAACAAACCGCATCAAAATCCGTTGCGTAGTTTTAAAGATCTAAGTATAGGTACATAGGGTCATAGGGATAGAGAAAGCGACTTTGTTTTAAACTATGTAGTGCTAGTGACCAACATCGCGGACAATATATCGAAATATTTTTTGAACTTTATAATCAAGAGCCTATTCTTAGTGAAGAAAAAGTTTTGAGCTGTGCTAGCTAATGGGAACTTTTAAAGCTATTCATGTTATTTTCCAGGGCGACACGGGGAATCCAGCAGTACATTTCAGCGGCATGACGCGCGCAGGTGTACTCTATGGAATCGCATTATTCTCCGGTACAGAAGAATGTACACTGAAGTCTAAACCTGGAATATTTGCAAAGGTACAATTTCGAGAGAGATTTAAGTACTTAGTTCTTTCTTCCATGCTCATATGTTACTAATGAAATACGGCTTTGTTTCGCGCAGGTATCGTACAGTCGACCATGGATAGACAGAATTCTCGCGGAAATACCAGAACACCTAGAAAGTGCAGACAGCGGAGAAAATGCTATACCTCTAGATATCTAAGTACTTAATTAACATTTAATTTTAATAAATGCCATTAGGATTAATTTAATGATACTACACTTTTGATTAAAATATCGTTGTTTTATTTGTTGAGAAAAGTCTGAATACTTACTTATTGCTAAAATAAATACTTATAATGGTTGTAGATTTTTATTTATCTAACTGTAATCCCCTATAAATGAGGATGGCCAAAATGGCTGAACGGAATTGAAAGTTTGTTACTCATGTCATAGATTTTATTGCCTGGACTGGAAGATCAGGATCTGTGCAGGTAGAAAGCCCAGGGTACAGCTAACTACACGTACTTTAAAGAAGTATTTAAATTCTTTGAAAGAATTACATAGAGAAAGTATTTTTTCCTAGATATGAGACCCGGTTAGATTTTTTCTCGTTGATCGATGTTACCTACGAAGGCTACGAATAAAAATTATAGTTTAAAAAAACTAAAAAACACGCTTTTTATAGAAAACCGAACTAAAAAATAGAAAATAAATTTTAATGAATTTAAATTAAGAAAATAGTGTTAAAAATATCAATGAATATAAATTAATAATAGTGTGAATAAAAAAAAAAAAAATATTTAAAAAAAAGCGTGGGGTGCATGGTGTCAATAGTATAAATATTTTATTGACAGATATGAGTAGAGTGATTATCATTTCGATGATATTTTAAAAAGCACCCCACGCTTTTTTTAAAATAAAATAATTTTTTTTTATTCACACTATTATTAATTTATATTCATTGAAATTTTTAACACTATTTTCTTAATTTAAATTCATTAAAATTTATTTTCTATTTTTTAGTTCGGTTTTCTATAAAAAGCGTGTTTTTTAGTTTTTTTAAACTATAATTTATTTTCTACTTTTTAGTTTGGATTATTTATAATTTAAAAAAATGGAATAATTTTATCAAATTAGTGTATTGTCATCGGTCCTCAATAAAACTACAAAGTTTGAACGAAATCTGGCCGTTTAAAGTGGGTCAAAATAGCGCCCAAAGAAGTCGGTTACAAACAAACATACAAACATACAGGTGAAGCTAATAAAAAGCGTGTAAAAAGGATACAATTAGAGATAAATAATTGGCAGAAACGGAACGTATTTAAGTCACCTGACTGACAGCTGTGAGCTGTCATAACATGGCCATCTCAATCTTCGCTTGTCAAAATTTTACATAATGTCAAACAAAAGCGAAGAGGTTATGTTTGGATAAGGTAAAAAGTAAGTTTTAAACGTAAATTTGTATTTTTATAACATGATAATTATCGGAAAAACAAACAAAACAATGTCCCCATTGATAACTTTGCCGTAAAATGTGTAAATGTGCGCATATCAGTGTGGCATTCGGTCTATTTTAGGCGCAAATATTTAGGCCGAATTGTGTCCAAAGGTGAAGGTTTTGGATGTGAATTTACTATTTGATCGGTTTAGACTGCCTCCCGCGTCTTCGGGTGCTCTGATATGGACGAACTGAAGCACAGGGCCGGTGAAAAACTTGAAGCTTTACACGTAAGTGGCTCCTTCATAGTTATGTTCTCCTGGTACTTTCGCGCGAAAGTTTGTCAGTTTGGTCAAGCTCCGGTAGTCATAGAGTGTACGGAAACAGTTGTTGATGGTAAAATTAAACCATGTTTGTTTTGCTAATGACAATGATATGTCATTGCCCTAATTAGCTGACCTTGGAATTACATAATATACCTGTTGAGATCAGTTTTATGCTAAATAACAGAATCATTAACTTTAAATTTAAAGGAAATGTTTGTGGAAAGATCTTAAATGTAATAAACACAATAATTGTTTAACAATTACTAAGAATGATATAATTAAGTATAAAAACCAATTGTTTAGGTACTTTTAATAACAAATTATTAAATTATAAAACTTAAAGAAAAAAATATTAGCAAAATTGATTAGATACTTAGGTATTTAATTTATTAGATTAATTGTTTCTTGCTCATTTATTTTATTACCTTATGCAACCTTTATCATGACTAAGTTTACATAAAACCATGTTGGTATAGCAACAATGTTTGTGAAAAAATAATTTAAGTAAGTAAGTAAGTACATAATAGATTTTCATACAATAGTATTACCTGTTTTCACAAACTTGAAAGTTAAAATGTTTCTTTGAATTGTAATTTGTTGTACAGACAGCGGCCGTAACTGTTGCTGGCAATGGCAAGTCTCGGGTTCAAGATGTATACAACCAAACTTCAGAGGCGATACAGAAGGTAATCTTGTTTTTTATTTAGACATAATTAAATAAATTGTAAAGATATCTTTAATTACTACCAGTACTTCAAACTACAATACAAGTGATCACAGGTCTATGAGATTTTCGACAGCAATAACCTAATTGTTCATAAATATGTTATTCCTTGACTCTACAAATAGTATCTTCTTAAAATCGAGACACAAATCTTTCATCCATTCCATATTCAGTAAGAATAGTACCAGTACCTGTGACTCAAAGTCAAAAAGTCAAAACTCAGAGACATATTTTTTTAAGGCAAACTCATAGAGAAGGTTGGAAGTCCTAAACTGACTCCATGATCTGTGGGCAAACTAGGCACATGGCTAGGGGTGCGAGGAAATTGCTAGAGTGGCAAAACTGGAGACTTGGCAGAAAAAAACCCAGAAATTTATTTTTACATATTCGTAGGGGCGGTAAAAATTGAACAGCCAAATTGTTAATCCGCCTCTACTGCGACCGTAGGTCCGCGAGATATTCCACGACATATGGCACAACGAGCTGATCTCGGAGGGGCGGGAGCGCGTGGTGCAGTGGACGCGGGAGGCCGTGCAGCGTGTGAGGGACGGGGCGCCGCCACTGTCGCCCGTGCTGCTGTACGAGGAGCTCGTCGCCTTGTTCCATGACCGAGGTAGGTAGGGGGAGAGGTCTATGGTGTACAGTTTCCAAAATACTTCCATTTCTCCCCTTCCCCCTCAAATTTTACTCTAAATCCACGCCTGTAACCTACACTCTTAGTATTATTATATTGTCTATCCTTCTAAACGTCAATACTTTTTCCCCCCACAGTATGGCGCCGCAGCATGCTGATATTCGCGTGCGGTGTGTGCGCGGGCGGGTGCGCGGGCGTGGCCATCGGGCTGCGCGTGCGCGCCGCCAGCGCGCGCGGACCGCAGGTCAGGGCGCTGCACGCACAGCCCGACCACTCCGTCATACTGGTGGATGATCATGTCGTGCCAGGTATGGTTTATAGATGATCCTTTTGTAATGAGGTGTAATTAGTTTTAGTTGTACCTGACAAAAGCATCTAAAGGCGTTCATTTGCGAGCAAAAACCGCTGGGTTTTTCTCCGCCGAATCTGGTTAAACTTAAAACCAACCTTAAAATAGAAATGGGATATAGGTACGGAAAAGGGACTAATATGGAGTTATATGTGTGCAGCGGCGGGTCACGGCGAAGTCCTGGTGCGCGTGCAGGCGTTCAGCGCGTGCGCGCTGGACAGACGCGCGCTGCGCGGGCGCGGGTACGGGCTGCGCTCGCTCACTCACCACCAGACTGTCACCGTGGGACGGGCCTTCGCAGGTATGGATAGGGCATAGAGCTCACAACATCAATAGAGTACGTACTCCACAGTCCCGTAGACTACTGCTCTGCTCGTAGTACAGTACTACTCACAACCTCAGCAGTAGTTTTGGTTTGGATCTCTGCTCGATGAAAAATACCTGTAGGTTTAAAGAAGGAGGCTCCGGGTGGTTTTATGGGGCTTACTCCAGAAAAACGAGGCGTACATACAACAATTTTAATCGAAGTTTAGGACGAAAACCACCTCAGTGTGCTAGCTTGACGCATGTGGCCGAAACAAGGTCACGCCCCAAAATTACGTCATCATACCCCTTTACCTTTACCAAACCCCCACCTGTTGTAGGCGTGGTGCTGGACGTGGGTGCTGGAGTATCAGACCTGGAGCTCGGGGACGAGGTGTGGGGCTGCGTCAGCGAGTGGGACGGCGGCGCCGCCGCGGAGCTCATCACTATACGGAGGTAGGGGGAGAAACCTAAGGGTTTGGTTTAGGATAGAACTTTTTACTTTCACAACGATCTAGATGTCAATCATCAGCTGTATTCAATATCTGTTGCTCAAAGAATACCAATTTCATCATGGTTTTTGAAAAAATTGCCTCCCTAGAAAATTTCTAAATAAAGACGTGCGCGTCCTTTAGCATTCTTGCGACTAACATGCTTAGTTTGCCTAAACCAGGCCGCACATGGAAGCAAAAAAGTGTTTCCTACCAAACATTTGATGTCTGAAAACATGTTGCTACGATAGTCTGGTTTGGGGATAGTCAGCCACTGGTAGTAACCATTGCCCGTCCTACACCCAGCTCGCGCGTGAGCAAGCGTCCGCCGTCGCTGGGCGCGGACGGCGCGGCGTCGCTCCCGTGGTGCGGCGCGGCGGCGCTCGGCGCGCTGCACCGCCTGCAGTACTCGCCCGACAACTGCAAGGGGAAACGGTAATACACACACACACACACACAATAATTAATACTGGCATTTACTAAGATTGGGTGTGTTATGCTGCAGAAATTCCTGAAAAATCAAAGTCATTCTGTCAATTCTGACATTGTATAGGTGTCAAAATTGACAGGATATGTCAACAGTTAATTGTGGCAAGTTGTTGAACTTATTATAATTACTTATGTAATTTTTATAAAATGTAAATCTTTAGTTGGTTAGATTTTGTTTTTTAATAAAAAATAAAATAAATCAACGTGTCGCAGCTGAAACTGACTGCGCTCAGAAAATCAGACTATTACTTAGTTACTCAGGTATTTGTCGGCTAAAAGACGCCCAGTGAGTATTGTGTCAGTGTCAGTTTATGACTAAGCCGTGTGTTATATGTATGTTGACGTATGTCATCCCTTTCAGCGTGGCAGTATGCGGCGCGGCGAGCGGGGAGGGGCTAGTGTTGGTACAGCTACTGGCCGCGTGGGGCGCGCACGTCGCGGGGTGTGCGCCAAGACACGCCGCGAACACTGTGCAGCAAATGGGTAACATACACTTACATACATATACAGTAGATGGTAACACATCACAGTCATACACAACCACCCTTACACTTCACTCATACACATACACACATACTTATGCACACACATACGCACTAAGCAAACAGACACATATAAGACAACACAGATGGAAAAACACGTACAAAAACAGACACCATATTCACATACATACGCAATGAAACACAGAGACGCAAATAGGCACACATGTGCCACACAAATAATTTTGAAAGCAGATTGTTTAGTGACCAAGCTGATTGCCTTTGTAGGTGCGGCGGAGTTCATCGACATGTCGGACTCCGAGTCGGAGTGGCAGGCGGCGGGCGCGCGGGCGGCGCGCGCGGGCCCGTGGGACGCCGTGCTCACGTGCGGGACGGCCCGAGTCCCGCCCGCCGAGACCTGCAACTATAATGCGCTGCTTAAGTGAGTACACACTAAACTAGGTTGTACACCAAAGCGAATGTTTTTCTTGCAGAAAACGTTTCAAGCTACAATTGCCTATGATAGTTATAATTTCTCAGCGATGTCCGTTTCGGCTGACATATTGACATATCCTATTGTTCATGTGTCAGAATTGACGGAAGACTAAAGTAAAATGGCGACGAAAATGGCTTAAAAAATTGACTTCAGAAGCCATTTAATAATAAGTTGAAGCTGGCCCAAAAATTCTGTTTATTAAGGACTTAATTCGACCGAAAACGTCCACTATTAGTTCCATAAAACCTACTTTACCACAATCCCTATAATATCTCGTGTCCCCAGAGCGACGGCCCCCCGCGCGGCGGTGCTGGACCTCCGCCCGCGGCCGCTGGTGTCGGACCGCCTGCCCGCGCCGCTGCACCTCGCGCTCGGACTCACCTTCTACACATACAGGCTGCTCAGGGTGAGAATATGGGGGGTATTGGAGGGGGGGGGGGGGTCTTGGTTATCTTTTTTCCTTTGGGCTACGTGTTAGATGATTTTGAGTTAAAATGATAATTTAGCTCTGCTTCTGTTTACTTACATGTATATTTCCTACCCCCAGTGGGTGGTGGGGTGCGGGGGTCACACGGACTGGCTGGAGGACGAGTTCCGTCTGCGCGGCGGGCTCGACACGCTCGCGCACCTCGTCAGCGCCGGCACGCTCCGCGCCGTGCTCGACAAGGTAACGCACACTGCCTACTGGATATGATAGCCTGGTACTTACAGTCTAAAATGAGGATGAATTTATCCTTATGTTCAACCGCCGGCAGTCTCAACGCCGTGCTTCATCAGGTAACACATACATACACGTATGCACACATACACAGGTACTGTACACACACATATGCATACACACATGTTCACACATTTACACGCATGCACACACACATATGCACATGTGTACACATATATACGCACACAATGTACACATAAAGACGCAGACGCACCAAAATATATAGATTTATTTTTATTGAACTTCCAGTCTTTTTCTTCGCCAGGATTCACAGGCACGTATTCGTTTTTAATAGTTATTTATGGTACAAGCGAGGTAAGTTGGTGATTACTCCCGAGGCGCTATTGAGGCCCGAGCCGTCAGGCGAGGGTCTGAAGATAGCCGAGGACAGTAATCATCAATACACGCGTGTACCATACAACGTTTTTCAACACATTTGCGAAGAAATTATCATTTTTCGCTAAAAAATAAACAATTTTTCTATTCGCGCGCATCCAACACAGAAATGGTGATCGGCCAAAGAACTTATTAAAAAAAAAATCGAATGAATGAATGATTGGAATCGACCATAGACCTACCGAAAGTAAGGCAACATAGTTGAAGTTTGTTTTTAAAATGTATGGACACAATTTTTTTGGTATCGAAACTTTTTGAAAAACAAAGCAATTTAAAAAAACAATCTATAACTCACTAGTGAATCAAGCGTGTCATTATTCAACTGTTTTTGCACAAATAAGAGCCTCTTTATGAGCAAGTGTGTTGAAAACCTATTTATTATTGTTTCAGGTATATTTCCCCCAAGACTTCGAAAGTGCATTAGCACACGCGTGCAGTGAAGAGGCCATCGGCACTACTGTGATTCGATTCCCGTAGTGCACACACACCAAAGCTATTAGTTTATAACGATTTAGGTAATTAACAAAATATATCAATTGACAAATAATATTATTAAAATGTCCAAATTTTTATAAAAATATTGTACCTAATTTTTCTAAAATGACATTAAAATAATTGTAAAAAACCTTAATTTCTAAAATTAACTAATCTGGGTTTCTTAGTGTTTTGATATTCAAAAGTACTAGGAAATCATAAACTAAAGTAAGTTACTAAACAATAAATCTTCGTCCTTCCAATTTCGAACAAAAACTAACAATTCGTTATTAATATGCCGTTTTTAAAATATGCCAAGTACCAGGATTTAATGAATTATAAGATATACCTTAACAATGAATCTGATATAATGTTCCTATTTTATGCACAAACTACAAGCACAAAAATGAGTAAATATCTACAAAATGTTTGACTCAGTGGGTAATTGAGCCCAAGATCTCAACACAGGCAAGGCATCTTGCTAACTGCAGGACTATAGTAGTCGATATTTCGAAAGTAAATAATATTTACAAATCTTAGTTTCGCCTTTACGACAGTTTCCTACAAACATTTATTTTTATAATATTTTATCGAAATATTAATACTTAAAATAAATATTTACTTATGTCCAACTAAATTTTACAAGATAAGTTATTAAAATCACAATAAAAATATATTAAAAATGAATTATATTATTAAAAAAGTAATAAATGGGTACCTAAGTTATATAGTTTTAATATTGTAGATAGAAATCAATGTTATATTGTATAAAAATATATTTGTTGTTTTTTAAAGTCTGTTTTATTTCCCTTTTTATTAAGATTGTTAGCCCTACTATATTGATTATAGCTGTTTCTGGTACAGCATCACAAACACCATATAGTACTAATAAGGTTTAAATTCTATTTGGATAGTTCCTCAATTCTTCTAAAGGGACCAGTGTGCCGTTCAGTGTGACGTTTTCTTCAGGCAGATGAGATGAATAGCCAGGGACTACTAAGTTCACGGAAAAAAAAACTAAGTACTTAAGTACCTATGTCATTCTAATTCGTGACTAAGCTTCGCTCGCGGCATCAGTGTGGAGCTAAGTACAGTTCGGGTACTTTAGGTCGGCTTAGACCAGTCTTGGGGCGCCTAGGATTGCCTCCTCTTAATGCTTGGCACCCGGAGCGGATCGCCCTTGATGACCCCCTAGGCCCCTACACACCGCCAGACCCCCACTGCACATATAAACAACCATTGTTCAATATTCATCAAAGATCTAATTGTAACTTGTGCGCCGTGAGTTTGATAGAGCAAGAACCGTCAGCCGCGGGGCCTGTGATGCCTGCTCTGTATAGGACTTGGGATTGGGTTGGGACTAATGACCACAGATTAATTTCTCCTAAATATATTTATTCCATGTTGATAGTTTAGATTAGGTTTTGTCAACGATGACATTCAATCAAACATTTATCAAATGAATTGTCATATCAACAACTGTCATGTCAATTCAATCAATCAGAAAAAAAAACAGAATCTGAATTCTGAATATAACCAACGAAAGTGAACTGATATTTTCTTTATTTCCTATTAATTCTGTTCTTCTTACATTAAATAACACAAAATTAAACCGCAAGATTACAAAACAATGAAATAAAAGACCATTTTAACACACTGTTACAGTAATATAACTAAAAATGGGTTTGTTATCAGACCCCGAGTACGGTTCCGTAAAATGGGTAAAAGTGCTGAAGAAGGTCCATGCACCTCTTTGCTTCTTGTGCTACATTGGTGCATTAGTCTGGTTCGTGATGCTAGGCCACTGGGAGTTCAACAATGAGACGTATTTCTCCGAAAACGCGCTGCTACCCGGCTTGGTGACAAACGAGTTCAACGCTGAGCAAAGCGCTAACAAATTTATGAACGAACTTGTTATGGAGTTAGAAGTAAGTAAATATAGTAAATAAATTAAATATAAACTTGCTTTATTACGTTGTTAACGCTTCTGAAATGCTGATTTGGTTGGTAGCTTAATGGACAGAAATAGCCTAGTATAGGAACCAAGACGGCATTGTAAACTAATAATTTACCATATCTCTTATTCATATCTGTAGAATAAATATGTAATTTACTGCCCAATGTCAGTGGAATAAGTAATTTACTGTTTCTAGATATTTATTTTGGTAAGACTATAGATCTCCGGTACCTGAATTTAATGATGCTGTTTATTTGGGGGTGTTTAAGTGGCTCATTATAACCCATATAAACTGTTTTTATAGTAAGAAACGCATAATAAATTAATTACGACAAAAATAAAATCGTATGGAAATACGTGAAAATCAAGCTATTTTTACAGATATTGCCATAGATCACAGATTATGTCGTCAAATCATAGAGAACACAGAATATAGAGCCTTTCGATTTACACCGTTCAGTCACTCAATTCGTTCGCATATACAGTAATTTTCTTTAAATTTCTAAAATAACTCCGTAAATATAATTTTTTGCGCTTCGCCGGCCGCTGCCGCGGCACGCTCGCTTCGCTCGCTCGGCTCGCGCGTTGTGTGGTCGCAGTTCTAACATAACCTAACCAAAATGTTGACCTATTTGTATAAAACTTAATCAATTTTTAGAAACTTTTGTCTATGTATGATTTGACAATCTGTAAAAAAAAAGTTTGTACCGAAGATCTATTACGCACCCATTTTTATAAGTATTGATGTGAAGAGTGGAAATAAACAAGATTCAAGATCATTCTAAAAAATAATATGTGTGATCCAAAAATAATATCTTGCTACCTTCAACAGTCGTTGGTGGGAGACTGTGAAGTAGAGATATTGGAAATGTTTGGGAGACCTTTGCCTAGCAGGGGGACAAAATAGGTTAACAATATATAGATTAATAATTAAAAGTGCGATGCCCAAAAATACACAACTCCGCATTTAACCTACTTTTTAAACTAGGATTTCTGTAGACACAGCAACTGTCATCATGCCTATTCATTACTGAAGATCTTAATGATTTCAGGATAAATATTATGAGTCAGATAACATGCCGGTACCATGGCTGGTGGCAAAGATGTCACAGCTCGACTTGGAAGTGTACACACACAACTTTACACTCGACTACCCATATGGATATGGACAGGTAATAATAATAGTCCCACTTATTATTGGAAATTGATAATAATGCACTTATACAATGACGGAAAACATTGTAAGCAAACCTGAACACACCAATATTCTAGATGTTCTCTACAAAGATATTCTATAGTGGTTGTGTGAAGTCAACCAAGCCACATTTGACCTGTACCAACTAAGATGTGATCACACTCAGTCAGGGTAGTCTTTAGTCCTTCTGGGGGGTCACATTAGCAGATGAAGATGACTTGCTGTGCTACTCATTTACTACAATGAGACCTCTCTAATTTGGGTCCCTAATGCTTCTATATTGTTGGTTAGATTTTTGTGAGGGCTCTTATCTGTAACAACTGTAAGATCCTGCATTTAATTTATATTCTTTTATAAATAACTAGCTGTGCCCCGCGGCTTCGCTCGCGTAGTTCCCGTTCCCGTGGGAATTTTGGGATAAAAAGTATCCTATGCCCTTCTCCTGTTTCTAAGTTACCTTCGCACAAATTTTCAGCCAAATCAGTTCAGCCTGTTTTGAGTTATAAGTAATGTAACAAACACAACTTTATGTTATATAAATATAGATATTTTTCATAAAATTACCAATCCATAATTCTTCCCCACAGGTATATGAAGGCACAAACGTGTACGGTATACTCCGCGCCCCGCGCACCTCCTCCCTAGAGGCGATAGTGATCACCACGCCGTACCGACCGCTGTCCTCACATCAGAAGAGCACAGTCGCCGGCATGGCGCTCATGTTGGCATTCGCACAGTTTGCTAGACGTGAGTAGATTAGAGTATTGTTGGTCTAAGGGAACATTCATATCTAATGGAACATGCGTCGCGTATTATCGGTCGCGTAACGCCAGAACAGACAAATATATAGAAAAACACGACCGATTTTACGTTAGTGCGTTGAGTGTGAACGGATACGCGACGCATGTTCCGTCAGATATGAACCTTCCCTAAGTGTTATTTAATAAACTTATCATATAATGTAGACAGCTTTATTATCCATATTACTTATATGAATTTAGTCTAATCCATGCATCTATTTATTTTATTTATTTATTAACAAATATTACAAATTATAAAGATCACCAGTAAGATGCCTCATAAACTCATTGGAGTTTTTCCGTGCATCAGTGTCATCGACATTAGACAGGTATATACTAACTAACATTCAATAATGAGTATCTACCTACTTATACAAAAGGTTACAAATAAATCTTACTTAAATATAACAACATAACATAATAATCTACTGCTTAAAAAAAACTCATAATTATAAATCAATACAATAAAAAAATATAAAAAATAACTATAAAATATTGTGTACGGTAGTTGTGCATCGAGATGCCACCGCGCCGCGCCGTAAGGTGCAATACGTCACCGCTACGTCACATTCGGTGCATACCGGCCGATTGCCCGGCCGCTGCAGGTTTTGTCTGCATTGAAAAATTCGGAAATTCAAAACATTCATACCGCAACAAAGAATCCGTCAGTTTCTCAGTTTCCAATAAAGCTGTAATTTTTCTTATTTTTTCTATTTCAGCTCAAAAATACTGGGCAAAAGACATAATATTTCTATTCACTGAACATGAGCAACTAGGAATACAGGCGTGGCTAGAAGCTTACCACGGCTTGCAAAGCGACGCGGAGACATTCCATACGTCTCTTGGTAGTTTCTGGAAGCCTAGTACTTCGAAATGGGATTTCAGTATGATACCAGGGTTGTCGTGGGGTGACCATCAAAAGTGTTTGAAACCTGGCAAGTTGCAAGGACGGTCGGGGTCTATTCAAGCGGCTATCAATTTGGAGATACATTCGCCGAAGATAAGTAAGTTTTGTATTGTTATTATTCAAAATAAGTAAGTTTACACATAGTTTTGAAATATTGAAATGAATGATTTTTACAAGCTTTTATTTAGTTTTACCTTTTATTGTCTGTAATCAAATCTTGCAAGCCATTTTTCGACCACTTCTGGTTATCCAATTGAGCTGAAATTTGGCATACTTATGTAAGTCCCATGACAATGCAATAAAAGCTAAAAAACGCTTTTTTTATTTATTCTTGTTTATAGTTAAGTGTAAAGTCAATCTCACATTCCAGTTAATGGACTATTTCATGTCTTAAGAATTAAAATTGTGATTAAGTTCAAACTAAATTTTATCTTAATTCCAGAGTACATAGAAGTCAAAATAGAAGGTCTGAACGGGCAACTACCCAACTTAGACCTTGTTAACTTGGTGCACAAATTGTGTGTTAAGTCTGGGATACACCATTCATATAAAAACAGGTTTGTCTGAATATTTTGTATTATTAGTTCATTTGGCATAAATAAAGAAATTATTTATTTAATAAATTGGCCGAGCGAGCTAAGCGAGCGAAGCGGCAACATTAAACCTGGCTTGAAGTTTTACGTTTTAAAAGTTTGTTGTTGAGAATTTTATTCGTTTGGGGGCAATATGGGGGCAAAAAGCGACAAAACATTAATCCATTGAATTGAAAGCAGATTAAATAGTCCTTCAAGCAAAAACCAACCTTAGTACTCGTACTTTATAGTTTCTTTTTGTATGTATGTAGTTACTCGTGGGTGCGCTCTCGCAGCAGGACCGAGGATTGGATCAAGAACATTTGGACCATGTTGGGGATGGTCAGCGCGCAGATAGCCGGGGTGAGTAAATGATCCATCTTGATTTAAAATATTTATGTCTCCTTAAGATACGTTAAATAGACGAATGAAAATACTTAGTATTTAAGTATAAAAAGTATTTTTTTAATTTATTTTAAATATAGACACTATCTGTCGCATAGTTTTGTGGTGCATTTTACGGAGAAACTAGAACACCTACAGATTTAATATTTAACATACTTATTTCTTTAGTAGTAATAGGTTTGATAGGTAGGTCCAGTTGGTGGGGCTGTGTCAATATACTATCGATATCCCTCCGGTGAAACTAGCAGGGCATGAGCTACCACACAATGACTCAGTGAAGTACCTGGGAATGCACATCGACCGTAGCCTTACATGGCGAGCACATATAAAAGCAAAAAGAACGCAACTGAATATCAAATATAAAAACCTATATTGGCTAATAGGAAGAAATTCAGTCCTTTCAGTGGATAACAAGTTGCTTATTTACAACAATGTACTTAAGCCTATTTGGACTTATGGCATACAACTATGGGGAACTGCAAGTACCACCAACATAAACATGATCCAAAGAATGCAAAATGTCATCTTAAAAAATATAGCAAATGCACCATGGTTTATACGAAACTATGAGGTACATGCATATCTTAATCAAAACACAGTCCACCAGGAAGCCAAATCTTGGGCAGTACGATATAAAACACGCCTGGAAAAACATCCAAATCCCCTGGCCTATGCTCTCACTACAACTAATCATCAACGCAGATTAAAACGACTGGCTATAATGGACCTAAACAAAAACCAAAATGAATAAAATAAAATGGAGATACTCCCCAATGGGGGATACTCTCTCTAAAGTCATTAACAATATATATAAAATCCGCTTATAGTCTTCGGACTGATCGCAGATGGAGAATATTAAAAAAAAAAAAAAAACATACTTATTTCAATTGATGTCCAGATGTAAAGAAAATAATTAAAATATTATTTTTCAATAGGAATAAAAAATGGGTTTTGTATTATGCGGGCACAAGACAGTGTTTAAAAAGCTTGGGAGCCCCCACAAAGCATAGACTAAGTGACGCTTTTGCTATCTAGTATTTAAAAGTAAAGTTAAAGGTCACAGGGTGACAGTCACACTTGTCACAGTATGACAGTCACACCTCTGTGACAACCTAGCAACAACATGTTCTCACACCCCAGGTACCAAACGGCAACCACGGCCTGTTCCACCGTTTCAACATCGAAGCGGTCACTTTAGAAGGCCGGGACGCCCAGGACCCCGCGGGGATTCCGCCCCGCGTCGCCTCACTGTCAAACTGTAACTTCCAAAGGCTAGGAATAGCTCTAGAAAGTATACTGCGGTCGCTGAATAACTTGTTGGAGAGGTTCCATCAGAGTTACTTCTTTTATGTGCTGGCTGCTACTAATAGGTTTATTTCTATAGGTAAGTTCTATTTTATAGTTATTCTAGAGCATTCATAGTTCAGTGTTAACCGTAGAATCTGTGATCTGTGCGGTTAAGCAACGTCTGGCACCGTTACATTAATGATGGGTGACCGTTACCAAAATTGGAGGGGACGTTATATTGTGGCTCTTGGTCGTCCTTGATATGGGTTTGTATTTTGTACTTATTCATTTTTATAGCAGAAAATATCCCATGTCTTACATTTCATTCTTCTACCACTTCAAAGTATTTTTTTTAATTTTTAGATAAAGAACAAAATTATATTATTTCTTTGTGTCCAAAAATGCCAACATAAATTTGTATTTTTCAGGTCAATACATGCCCTCTCTGTGCTTGCTCTGTGTTGCCATGCTCATTAGAGCTCTCTACCTCTGGGTTACTTTACAAGACGACGACGATGACAAACAGACAAACAAACAAACAGGCAAGAAAGATGAAAACACACAAAAAAGTCAAGCAGATGAAAAGAAAGACAAAAATTCAGATTCGGAAGTACCAGGAGATAAGAAATGCGAGGAGGTAAAAAAGAAGCGAGTGACCAAACGGGAATCGCGAGAGATTTCACAGAGTATGGTCAATATGGGGGCTAATTATTTGTTGGTACACCTACTAGGATATACTGTAATGAATATGCCGTATTTCTTTACTCGGTTTGGTAAGTAATTTTATTTTTGTACCTACTTATACCAACCCCTCTGCTACGTTAATTGCCGGTATTAAAAACTATGCAATCCCAGTTTAATAATTAACCATGAACATTCTGGTTTATAAGAAATACATGACTGGCGAGGCCAAACTTGGTGGGTACAACGGGAATTCATCTATATTTTATAAGAAGAGAGTTTTTCAAACAATACCTTTTTTATTTTACTAAGGGTCGATTTTTCCATCGCTAGATACCTTTTATTCGAGGAATAAAATTGACATTTGACAGTTGTTGTACGAAGTAACTGTCAACATTTCAAAATTATTCGTCGAATAAAGTTATCAGATGATTGAAAAACCAGTCGTTATCCGCGATACACACACATTTAAAATGATATAAAATCCCACAGGAGCAATATACTACGAGCTGCCATCCGAGGTATCCCTGTTCTACGGGCTAGTGTGTGCGTCCATCGCCTCGCTCGCCCTAGGGCCGCTAGTCCCGCGCGTGGTGCGGGCGTCCGCCCGCCGGCCGCACGTGGTGGCCGTCAATATCTTGGTGCTGGTGGAGCTGGCCACCGTCTGCCTGGCTATAGGCATGCACAACTTCTCGCTAGGATTCGTCGTGGCTGTAATTTATACGCCTCTAGCGTTGGTTGTTGGTGTTGTTGGGAATAATGATCGGTGAGTTTTGAGTAATCTAAATATGTTTTTATTTTATTTTTTGGTTTGAATCGAAAGAAGTATTGAACATAATAGGTAGGTTTGAAGTTCTAAGTCAAAGTGACAAGATAAAATAAGAGAAATATTAATATTGAGCTACAATCTTTTCTGTGCTGGCGGCCAAAATTGGAAGCTACTATTGTCATTTTGACTCTAATGTCATTTGGATACATCTAAACTAATATTATAAAGAGGAAAGATTTGATTGTTTGTTTGTAACGAATACTGGTCTGGTTACTACTGGTCCGATATAAAAAAATCTTTCACAAATGGAAAGCTAATTTATCAGTGCGTGCTATATTTTATCCCCGTATTCCCACGGGAACGGGAACTACGCGGGTGAAACCGTGGAGCACTACTAATTTTCAATAAACTGACAACCAAACGATGCGATTACAACGACGCTGTCACCGGCACATAAAAGATTATGACTTACTTGGTGATAGGCGAGCATACTTTTAAAGAGATTTCAATCTTCATTATGCATTGTCAGCTGTCCATGTAGTATTGTACTTTCAAAAACTTCCATACTAGCGCGTATACCCAGCGCTTCTACAGAATCATACCAAACACAAGCCCCCCAAGTACCAGGCGCCCATAACTAACTCACAGCTCTCCCTAGCCGAGTGTGGGTGTGGTCCCGGCGGGCGTGGTGCGTGTCGTCGGCGCCGCTGCTGGTGCTGTTCGCGGGCATGGCGTGCTACTCGCGCTCGCTGTTCCCGGAGGACGCGCTGCTCACTTCGCTGGGCCGCGCGCGCGACGCCGCCATGCAAGCTATCATGTTCGCAGTAGTTGATTCAAAGGTAAACTTCTAATCGAACTAGTGACGCGAAGCCCTTCGAATTTAACAATTTACATTATACAGTTTTGGATCAGGTCCCGGGTAGGGTAACTGAACACCAGGCTGGGGTAACTGAACATCCGGCTGGGGTAACTGAACACTCGCATAGGGTACTTGAACTCCCGGCTGGGGTGACTAACCACCCGGATAGGGTAACTAACCACACGTAGGGTAAATCACAACCCGGATATGGTAATTTGCGACCCGGTTGCGGTAACTGAAGACCCGGGTTAGGAAACTGAGAACCCGGGTGGGGTAAATGAACACACGGTTGGGGTAACTAAGGATCCGGTTGGGATAACTCAGGAGCCGGTTGGGGTAACTAAAGACCCGAGTGGGGTAATTAGCGACCCGGGTGGGGTAACTGAAGACCCGGTTTTGGAAACTGAGGACCCGGATGGGGTAAATGAACACACGGTTGGGGTAACTAAGGATCCGGTTGGGGTAACTCAGGATCCGGGTCCCCACCCGGATCCTGAGTTACCCCACCCGGGTCGCTAATTACCCCACTCGGGTCTTTAGTTACCCCAATATCTGCTAATTACCCCTAATTAGCGACCCGGGTGGGGTAAATGAACACACGGTTGGGGTAACTAAGGATCCGGTTGGGATAACTCAGGAGCCGGTTGGGGTAACTAAAGACCCGAGTGGGGTAATTAGCGACCCGGGTGGGGTAACTGAAGACCCGGTTTTGGAAACTGAGGACCCGGATGGGGTAAATGAACACACGGTTGGGGTAACTAAGGATCCGGTTGGGGTAACTCAGGATCCGGGTCCCCACCCGGATCCTGAGTTACCCCACCCGGGTCGCTAATTACCCCACTCGGGTCTTTAGTTACCCCAATATCTGCTAATTACCCCTAATTAGCGACCCGGGTGGGGTAACTGAAGCCCCGGGTGGGGTAACTGAGGACCCGTGTGGGGTAACTGAGGACCCGGGTGGGGTAATAAGCGACCCGGGTGGGGAAACTAAGGACTCGGGTGGGGTAACTGAAGACCCGGGTGATGTAACTAAGGACCCAGGTGGGGTAACTGAGAACCCGGGTGGGGTAATTAGCGACCCGGGAGGGGTAACTGAAGACCCGGGTAGGGTAATTGAGGACCCGGTTTTGGAAACTGAGGACCCGGATGGGGTAAATGAACACACGGTTGGGGTAACTAAGGATCCGGTTGGGGTAACTCAGGACCCGGGTGGGGTAACTGAGGACCCGGGTGGGGTAATTTGTGACCCGGATGGGGAAACTAAGGACTCGGGTGGGGTAACTGAAGACCCGGGTGGGGTAACTAAGGACCCGGGTGGGGTAATTTGAGACCCAGGTGGGGTAACTGAAGACCCGGGTGGGGTGACTGAGGACCCGGGTGGGGTAACTGAAGGCCCGGGTGGGGTAAATTGCGACCCGGGTGGGGAAACTGAAGACCCGGGTGGGGTAACTAAGGTCCCCGGTGGGGTAACTGAGGACCCGGGTGGGGTAACTGAGGACCCGGGTGGGGTAACTGAAGACCTGGGTGGGGTAACTGTAGACCCAGGTGGGGTAACTGAGGACCCCGGTGGGGTAACTGAGGACCCGGTTGGGGTAACTGAGGACCCCGATGGGGTAACTGAGGACCCGGGTGGGGTAACTGAAGACCCGGGTGGTGTAACTGAGGACCCGGGTGGGGTAACTGAAATCCTGGGTGGGGAAAACTGAGGACCCGGGGGGGTAACTGAGGACCCGGGTGGGGTAAATGAGGACCCGGGTGGGGTAATCAGCGACCCGGTTGGGGTAATAAGCGACCCGGGTGGGGTAACTAAAGACCCGGGTGGGGTAACTGAGGACCCGGGTGGGGTAATTAGCGACCCGGGTGGGGTAACTGAAGACCCGGGTGGGGTAACTGAGGGCCCGGGTGGGGTAACTGAGGACCCGGGTGGGGTAATTAGCGACCCGGGTGGGGTAATTAGCGACCCGGGTGAGGTAACTGAAGACCCGGGTGGGGTAACTGAGGACCCCGGTGGGGTAACTGAGGACCCGGGTGGGGTAACTGAAGACCTGGGTGGGGTAATTAGCGACCCGGGTGGGGTAACTGAAGACCCGGGTGGGGTAACTGAGGACCCCGGTGGGGTAACTGAGGAACCGGGTGGGGTAATTTGTGACCCGGGTGGGGAAACTAAGGACCCGGGTGGGGTAATTTGAGACCCAGGTGGGGTAACTGAAGACCCGGGTGGGGTGACTGAGGACCCGGGTGGGGTAACTGAAGGCCCGGGTGGGGTAAATTGCGACCCGGGTGGGGAAACTGAAGACCCGGGTGGGGTAACTAAGGTCCCCGGTGGGGTAACTGAGGACCCGGGTGGGGTAACTGAGGACCCGGGTGGGGTAACTGAAGACCTGGGTGGGGTAACTGTAGACCCAGGTGGGGTAACTGAGGACCCCGGTGGGGTAACTGAGGACCCGGTTGGGGTAACTGAGGACCCCGATGGGGTAACTGAGGACCCGGGTGGGGTAACTGAAGACCCGGGTGGTGTAACTGAGGACCCGGGTGGGGTAACTGAAATCCTGGGTGGGGAAAACTGAGGACCCGGGGGGGTAACTGAGGACCCGGGTGGGGTAAATGAGGACCCGGGTGGGGTAATCAGCGACCCGGTTGGGGTAATAAGCGACCCGGGTGGGGTAACTAAAGACCCGGGTGGGGTAACTGAGGACCCGGGTGGGGTAATTAGCGACCCGGGTGGGGTAACTGAAGACCCGGGTGGGGTAACTGAGGGCCCGGGTGGGGTAACTGAGGACCCGGGTGGGGTAATTAGCGACCCGGGTGGGGTAATTAGCGACCCGGGTGAGGTAACTGAAGACCCGGGTGGGGTAACTGAGGACCCCGGTGGGGTAACTGAGGACCCGGGTGGGGTAACTGAAGACCTGGGTGGGGTAATTAGCGACCCGGGTGGGGTAACTGAAGACCCGGGTGGGGTAACTGAGGACCCCGGTGGGGTAACTGAGGACCCGGGTGGGGTAACTGAAGACCCGGGTGGGGTAAATGAGGACCCGGGTGGGGTAAATGAGGACCCGGGTGGGGTAATCAGCGACCCGGTTGGGGTAGCTAAGGACCCGGGTGGGGTAACTGAGGACCCGGGTGGGGTAACTGAAGACCCGGGTGGTGTAACTAAGGACCCGGGTGGGGTAACTGAAATCCCGGGTGTGGAAAACTGAGGACCCGGGGGGGTAACTGAGGACCCGGGTGGGGTAAATGAGGACCCGGGTGGGGTAATCAGCGACCCGGTTGGTGTAATAAGCGACCCGGGTGGGGTAACTGAAGACCCGGGTGGGGTAACTGAGGACCCGGGTGGGGTAATTAGCGACCCGGGTGGGGTAACTGAAGACCCGGGTGGGGTAACTGAGGACCCGGGTGGGGTAACTGAGGACCCGGGTGGGGTAATTAGCGACCCGGGTGGGGTAATTAGCGACCCGGGTGGGGTAACTGAGGACCCCGGTGGGGTAACTGAGGACCCGGGTGGGGTAACTGAAGACCCGGGTGGGGTAAATGAGGACCCGGGTGGGGTAAATGAGGACCCGGGTGGGGTAATCAGCTACCCGGTTGGGGTAGCTGAGGACCCGGGTGGGGTGACTGAGGACCCGGGTGGGGTAACTGAAGACCCGGGTGTGGTAACTGAGGACCCGGGTGGGGTAACTGAAGACCCGGGTGGGGAAAACTGAGGACCCGGGGGGTAACTGTGGACCCGGGTGGGGTAAATGAGGACCCAGGTGGGGTAACTGAGGACCCAGGTTGGGTAACTGAGGAACCGGGTGGGGTAATTAGCGACCCGGGTGGGGTAACTGAGGACCCGAGTGGGGTAAATGAACACGGTTGGGGTAACTAAAGATCCGGTTGGGGTAACTGAGGACCCAGGTTGGGTAACTGAGGAACCGGGTGGGGTAATTTGTGACCCGGGTGGGGAAACTAAGGACCCGGGTGGGGTAACTGAGGACCGGTGTGGGGTTTATGGCGACCCGGGTGGGGTAACTGAGGACCCGGGTGGGGTGATTAGCGACCCGGGTGGGGTAACTGTAGACCCGGGTGGGGTAACTGAGGACCCGGGTGGGGTAATTGGCGACCCGGGTGGGGTAACTGAGGACCCGGGTGGGGTGATTAGCGACCCGGGTGGGGTAATTAGCGACCCGGGTGGGGTAACTGAAGACCCGGGTGGGTAACTGAGGACCCGGGTGGGGTAATTAGCGACCCGGGTGGGGTAACTGAGAACCCGGGTGGGGTGACTAAGGACCCGGGTGGGGTAACTGAAGTCCCGGGTGGGGTAACTGAGGACCCGGGTGGGGTAACTGAGGACCCGGGTGGGGTTACTGAACTCACGGTTGGGGTAGCTAAGGATCCGGTTGGGTCAACTCAGGACCCGGTTGGGGTAACTGAGGACCCGGGTGGGGAAACTAAGGACTCGGGTGGGGTAACTGAAGACCCGGGTGGGGTAACGAAGGACCCAGGCGGGATAACTGAGAACCCGGGTGGGGTAATTAGCGACCCGGGTGGGGTAACTGAACACCCGGGTAGGGTAACTGAGGACCCGGGTGGGGTAATTAGCGACCCGGGTGGGATAACTGAAGACCCGGGTTGGGTAACTGAGGACCCGGGTGGGGTAACTGAGGACCCGGGTGGGGTGATTAGCGACCCGGGTGGGGTAACTGAGGACCCGGGTGGGGTGATTAGCGACCCGGGTGGGGTAACTGTAGACCCGGGTGGGGTAACTGAGGACCCGGGTGGGGTAACTGAGGACCCGGGTGGGGTAACTGAGAACCCGGGTTGGGTAATTAGCGACCCGGGTGGGGTAACTGAGGACCCGGGTGGGGAAACTAAGCACCCGGGTGGGGTAACTGAGGACCGGTGTTGAGTAATTGGCGACCCGGGTGGGGTAACTGAGGACCCGGGTGGGGTGATTAGCGACCCGGGTAGGGTAACTGTAGACTCGGGTGGGGTAACTGAGGACCCGGGTGGGGTAACTGAGGACCCGGGTGGGATAACTGAGGACCCAGGTGGGGTAACTGAGGACCCGGGTGGGGTAATTAGCGACCCGGGTGGGGTAACTGAGAACCCGGGTGGGGTGACTAAGGACCCGGGTGGGGTAACTGAAGACCCGGGTGGGGTAACTGAGGACCCGGGTGGGGTAACTGAGGACCCCGGTGGGGTAACTGAGGACCCGGGTGGGGTAACTGAAGACCCGGGTGGGGTAAATGAGGACCCGGGTGGGGTAAATGAGGACCCGGGTGGGGTAATCAGCTACCCGGTTGGGGTAGCTGAGGACCCGGGTGGGGTGACTGAGGACCCGGGTGGGGTAACTGAAGACCCGGGTGTGGTAACTGAGGACCCGGGTGGGGTAACTGAAGACCCGGGTGGGGAAAACTGAGGACCCGGGGGGTAACTGTGGACCCGGGTGGGGTAAATGAGGACCCAGGTGGGGTAACTGAGGACCCAGGTTGGGTAACTGAGGAACCGGGTGGGGTAATTAGCGACCCGGGTGGGGTAACTGAGGACCCGAGTGGGGTAAATGAACACGGTTGGGGTAACTAAAGATCCGGTTGGGGTAACTGAGGACCCAGGTTGGGTAACTGAGGAACCGGGTGGGGTAATTTGTGACCCGGGTGGGGAAACTAAGGACCCGGGTGGGGTAACTGAGGACCGGTGTGGGGTTTATGGCGACCCGGGTGGGGTAACTGAGGACCCGGGTGGGGTGATTAGCGACCCGGGTGGGGTAACTGTAGACCCGGGTGGGGTAACTGAGGACCCGGGTGGGGTAATTGGCGACCCGGGTGGGGTAACTGAGGACCCGGGTGGGGTGATTAGCGACCCGGGTGGGGTAATTAGCGACCCGGGTGGGGTAACTGAAGACCCGGGTGGGTAACTGAGGACCCGGGTGGGGTAATTAGCGACCCGGGTGGGGTAACTGAGAACCCGGGTGGGGTGACTAAGGACCCGGGTGGGGTAACTGAAGTCCCGGGTGGGGTAACTGAGGACCCGGGTGGGGTAACTGAGGACCCGGGTGGGGTTACTGAACTCACGGTTGGGGTAGCTAAGGATCCGGTTGGGTCAACTCAGGACCCGGTTGGGGTAACTGAGGACCCGGGTGGGGAAACTAAGGACTCGGGTGGGGTAACTGAAGACCCGGGTGGGGTAACGAAGGACCCAGGCGGGATAACTGAGAACCCGGGTGGGGTAATTAGCGACCCGGGTGGGGTAACTGAACACCCGGGTAGGGTAACTGAGGACCCGGGTGGGGTAATTAGCGACCCGGGTGGGATAACTGAAGACCCGGGTGGGGGATTAGCGACCCGGGTGGGGTAACTGTAGACCCGGGTGGGGTAACTGAGGACCCGGGTGGGGTAACTGTGAACCCGGGTTGGGTAATTAGCGACCCGGGTGGGGTAACTGAGGACCCGGGTGGGGTGACTAAGGACCCGGGTGGGGTTACTGAAGACCCGGGTTGGGTAACTGAGGACCCGGGTGGGGTAACTAAGGACCCGGGTGGGGTGATTAGCGACCCGGGTGGGGTAACTGAGGACCCGGGTGGGGTGATTAGCGACCCGGGTGGGGTAACTGTAGACCCGGGTGGGGTAACTGAGGACCCGGGTGGGGTAACTGAGGACCCGGGTGGGGTAACTGAGAACCCGGGTTGGGTAATTAGCGACCCGGGTGGGGTAACTGAGGACCCGGGTGGGGAAACTAAGCACCCGGGTGGGGTAACTGAGGACCGGTGTTGAGTAATTGGCGACCCGGGTGGGGTAACTGAGGACCCGGGTGGGGTGATTAGCGACCCGGGTAGGGTAACTGTAGACTCGGGTGGGGTAACTGAGGACCCGGGTGGGGTAACTGAGGACCCGGGTGGGATAACTGAGGACCCACGTGGGGTAACTGAGGACCTGGGTGGGGTAATTAGCGACCCGGGTGGGGTAACTGAGAACCCGGGTGGGGTGACTAAGGACCCGGGTGGGGTAACTGAAGATCCGGGTGGGGTAACTGAGGACCCGGGTGGGGTAACTGAGGACCCGGGTGGGGTAACTGAGGACCCGGTGGGGTAACTGAGGACCCGAGTGGGGTAACTGAGGACCCGGGTGGGGTAACTGAGGACCCGGGTGGGGTAATTAGCGACCCGGGTGGGGTAACTGAGGATCCGGGTGGGGTGACTAAGGACCCGGGTGGGGTAACTGAAGGCCCGGGTTGGGTAAATTGTGACCCGGGTGGGGAAACTAAGGACCCGGGTGGGGTAACTGAGGACCCGGGTGGGGTAATTAGCGACCCGGGTGGGGTAACTGAGGATCCGGGTGGGGTGACTAAGGACCCGGGTGGGGTAACTGAAGGCCCGGGTTGGGTAAATTGTGACCCGGGTGGGGTAACTGAGGATCCGGGTGGGGTGACTAAGGACCCGGGTGGGGTAACTGAAGGCCCGGGTTGGGTAAATTGTGACCCGGGTGGGGAAACTGAGGACCCGGGTGGGGTAACTGAGGACCCGGGTGGGGTAATTAGCGACCCGGGTGGGGTAACTGAGGATCCGGGTGGGGTGACTAAGGACCCGGGTGGGGTAACTGAAGGCCCGGGTTGGGTAAATTGTGACCCGGGTGGGGAAACTAAGGACCCGGGTGGGGTAATCAGCGACCCGGTTGGGGTAATAAGCGACCCGGGTGGGGTAACTGAGGACCTGGGTGGGGTAACTGAGGGCCCGGGTGGGGTAATCAGCGACCCGGTTGGGGTAATAAGCGACCCGGGTGGGGTAACTGAAGACCCGGGTAGGGTAACTGAGGACCCGGGTGGGGTAATTAGCGACCCGGGTGGGATAACTGAAGACCCGGGTGGGGTGATTAGCGACCCGGGTGGGGTAACTGAGGACCCGGGTGGGGTAACTGAGGACCCGGGTGGGGTAACTGAGGACCCGGGTGGGGTAACTGAGAACCCGGGTTGGGTAATTAGCGACCCGGGTGGGGTAACTGAGGACCCGGGTGGGGTGACTAAGGACCCGGGTGGGGTTACTGAAGACCCGGGTTGGGTAACTGAGGACCCGGGTGGGGTAACTGAGGACCCGGGTGGGGTGATTAGCGACCCGGGTGGGGTAACTGAGGACCCGGGTGGGGTGATTAGCGACCCGGGTGGGGTAACTGTAGACCCGGGTGGGGTAACTGAGGACCCGGGTGGGGTAACTGAGGACCCGGGTGGGGTAACTGAGAACCCGGGTTGGGTAATTAGCGACCCGGGTGGGGTAACTGAGGACCCGGGTGGGGAAACTAAGCACCCGGGTGGGGTAACTGAGGACCGGTGTTGAGTAATTGGCGACCCGGGTGGGGTAACTGAGGACCCGGGTGGGGTGATTAGCGACCCGGGTAGGGTAACTGTAGACTCGGGTGGGGTAACTGAGGACCCGGGTGGGGTAACTGAGGACCCGGGTGGGATAACTGAGGACCCAGGTGGGGTAACTGAGGACCCGGGTGGGGTAATTAGCGACCCGGGTGGGGTAACTGAGAACCCGGGTGGGGTGACTAAGGACCCGGGTGGGGTAACTGAAGACCCGGGTGGGGTAACTGAGGACCCGGGTGGGGTAACTGAGGACCCGGGTGGGGTAACTGAGGACCCGGTGGGGTAACTGAGGACCCGAGTGGGGTAACTGAGGACCCGGGTGGGGTAACTGAGGACCCGAGTGGGGTAACTGAGGACCCGGGTGGGGTAACTGAGGATCCGGGTGGGGTGACTAAGGACCCGGGTGGGGTAACTGAAGGCCCGGGTTGGGTAAATTGTGACCCGGGTGGGGAAACTAAGGACCCGGGTGGGGTAATCAGCGACCCGGTTGGGGTAATAAGCGACCCGGGTGGGGTAACTGAGGACCTGGGTGGGGTAACTGAGGGCCCGGGTGGGGTAATCAGCGACCCGGTTGGGGTAATAAGCGACCCGGGTGGGGTAATTAGCGACCCGGGTGGGGTAACTGAGGACCCGGGTGGCGTAATTAGCGACCCGGTTGGGGTAATAAGCGACCCGGGTTGGGAAACTAAGGACTCGGGTGGGGTAACTGACGACCCGGGTGGGGTAACTAAGGACCCAGGTGGGGTAACTGAGAACCCGGTCGGGGTAATTAGCGACCCGGGTGGGGTAACTGAAAACCCGGGTAGGGTAACTGAGGACCCGGGTGGGGTAATTAGCGACCCGGGTGGGATAACTGAAGACCCGGGTGGGGTAACTGAGGACCCGGGTGGGGAAAGATTTTTAACTACAATTGAAAATATAAATTTAACTGTTACTATCTAATTAATATTTTTTATTCAAATACGTTTTTTATTTCCAGATCTACGGCAACTGGTTGTTCAACGTGATTACTACCACGGTACTGCCGATATGGATCATATTCTGGCAGATACTGTGTAACACGGTCGATGATACACTGTAGATGTACAAATTAATACATAATAATAATAATAAATTACCGATTTTTCAATCTAATTTTTGTTTGGGCTTATCACGGAATAATCTAACTGTGTACCACAGTTTCACCCGTGGTTTTATTTCCTCTTGAACAAATCTGTGTTGTATTTTCTTCGCAAGTGTGTTGAAAAACGTTGTATGGTACACGCGTGTATTGATGATTACTATCCTCGGCTATCTTCAGACCCTTGCCTGACGGCTCGGGCCTCAATAGCGCCTCGGAAGTATTCATCAACTTTACTCGCTTGTACCATAAATTATTAAAAAATATGTTTTTACGTGCATTTTCCATCCTGGGCTCAGTATTTAAATAACTTGCCAATAAGGTTAAAATATCGGTAATTATTAAGTATTTTTATATATGTAAGTCACTTATTATTAATTATAATAGCCATAATAAAATAATACTACAATTTGAACAGTATTGTGGTCACATTGTCATTCCAAAGACTTAATAAATGTTTTTTATTTATTACTTGGTTTTATTTATATTCAATTTTCTATTTCAAAAGTAATCTATACTATTGAACTAATTTTATATTTTCATAAGTGCCTTTGTTTAATATGAAATCGAATCTGCTAGGCTAGCATGACTTCGAAAACGCGATAGATACAGCGATTTATTGACATCAAACTGTCAAAATTTTATAAAAATACCTGCCATATTTAATTTTTCATATCGTACCACGCCATAATTCATTTGGTCATGCTCGCGAAATCGATATTATTTCGTGGTGTCTGTATATTTTATCACGCACAGTCATGCTAGGGGGGCTGGTTATCATTACATTATTTTATCATAAAAGAAGCAAAGTAACCCATAGATCATAGCCTATTAGGACATTATGAACAGTAAGAGGTCTATGCGAAAACCGGGCATCTCTTTGCTACTTGACGCCTATACAGGGTGTCCGGGCATCAATGTCGGATACTTTAAGGGAGTAAAATATGGTATTTTTTATCGACAAATCACGATTCCAATTTTCTCTAGCTACCTCCATTACAAAATGGCAGCCATTTTGTTTTTTTCAACTCGACGCGCGGGTGCTTGTACTGGTTTAGTCATTGCTATCCATATAAACGTCTTAGGAAGATAAAAGATGTCTCATTTGAAAGTAAATAATGTAGGGTATTATTGAATGTAAGATTTTATTCCATATCTTAATTATAAAATAACAAAAAATCATTACTTTTTGTAATATGACCATTAAGCTACTTTTTTTTGTTTTTGATAGTACAGCATATTTACATAGGGTATCTATGATAGTTCAATAGGTTAGACAGTTTGAATATGACCCTTAGCCATACAGTCCCACGGACGAGTAATCCTGGGAATGCGAGGCGATTTTCACGGTTAAGGGTCATATTCAAACCTCCGTAACTTTTGAACTATCATACATAGGGCTATAAAATGCATGGCTTATTTTTGAGTAAATATCCTGTACTATTAATAAACAACAAAAAAAATTTAGCCTAATGGGTCAGTTTTTAAGAAAAAGACAAATAATCTAAAAAATATACGAAAACACATAATGATTTTTGTTTTTATCATCCTCTTTTGTTATTTTATGACAAAGATATGGAATAAAATGTAGCGTTTTTTGATCAATTACCTTCACTTAGACGAACTAAATAATAGCCCAAATCAGATAATCCCAACAACGCAGTCCCATGGGCGAGCACGTCGAGCACTCCTCGCAATACGAGACGATTTTCTTGGCTAAGGATCATATTCAAACCATCGTAACTTTAGAACTATTATACATGAGGCTATAAGATGTATGATTATTTTTTAAGTAAATATTCTGTACTATCAAAAAACAAGATGAAAAACGTAGGTTAATGGGTCAAATTTTAACAAAAATTTAAAAAATGCAGAAAAAATCTGTAAAAAAATATTGATTTTTATTTTTGTAATAATTTTTTGTTATTTTATAATTAAGATATGGAATAAAATCTTACATTCAATAATACCCTACATTATTTACTTTCAAATGAGACATCTTTCATCTTCCTAAGACGTTTACATGGTTAGCAATGACTAAATCAGTACAAGCACCCGCGCGTCGAGTTGAAAAAAACAAAATGGCTGCCATTTTGTAATGGAGGTAGCTAGAGAAAATTGGAATCGTGATCTGTCGATAAAAATACCATATTTTACTCCCTTAAAGTATCCGACATCGATGCCCGGACACCCTGTATTCCGTAAGGGAGTGGTATTTCCCCGGTCGAGACAGTCCGAACTGTGGTAATCACTGTATTGATCAATTTTTTTTTTTCGTCGTTTTTTTTTTTCGTCTTTTTTTTTTCTTCTTTTTTTTCTTCTTTTTTTTTTCGTCTCCGACTGTCACAGTGTACGATTTGACTAATCTAGGTAGACAAAACTCGGAAACTAAATATTTTACATTTAATGCACTTACAAACATGTTATTATAAAATTAGGCATGTGTGTTATTAATATCTATACTACCTAATAATAAAACAGTAGAACCACCGTGTCTGTACATTAAATAAATTTACCTAAAACTGATAGGGGGGGATAAAAGAAGGTCAAAGGAACACAAAACAACAATTTTCGACTTTCTTCCCTGTCTGTCTGTCTGTCTGTCTGTCTGTCTGTCTGTCTGTCTGTCTGTCTGTCTGTCTGTCTGTCTGTCTGTCTGTCTGTCTGTCTGTCTGTCTGTCTGTCTGTCTGTCTGTCTGTCTGTCTGTCTGTCTGTCTGTCTGTCTGTCTGTCTGTCTGTCTGTCTGTCTGTCTGTCTGTCTGTCTGTCTGTCTGTCTGTCTGTCTGTCTGTCTGTCTGTCTGTCTGTCTGTCTGTCTGTCTGTCTGTCTGTCTGTCTGTCTGTCTGTCTGTCTGTCTGTCTGTCTGTCTGTCTGTCTGTCTGTCTGTCTGTCTGTCTGTCTGTCTGTCTGTCTGTCTGTCTGTCTGTCTGTCTGTCTGTCTGTCTGTCTGTCTGTCTGTCTGTCTGTCTGTCTGTCTGTCTGTCTGTCTGTCTGTCTGTCTGTCTGTCTGTCTGTCTGTCTGTCTGTCTGTCTGTCTGTCTGTCTGTCTGTCTGTCTGTCTGTCTGTCTGTCTGTCTGTCTGTCTGTCTGTCTGTCTGTCTGTCTGTCTGTCTGTCTGTCTGTCTGTCTGTCTGTCTGTCTGTCTGTCTGTCTGTCTGTCTGTCTGTCTGTCTGTCTGTCTGTCTGTCTGTCTGTCTGTCTGTCTGTCTGTCTGTCTGTCTGTCTGTCTGTCTGTCTGTCTGTCTGTCTGTCTGTCTGTCTGTCTGTCTGTCTGTCTGTCTGTCTGTCTGTCTGTCTGTCTGTCTGTCTGTCTGTCTGTCTGTCTGTCTGTCTGTCTGTCTGTCTGTCTGTCTGTCTGTCTGTCTGTCTGTCTGTCTGTCTGTCTGTCTGTCTGTCTGTCTGTCTGTCTGTCTGTCTGTCTGTCTGTCTGTCTGTCTGTCTGTCTGTCTGTCTGTCTGTCTGTCTGTCTGTCTGTCTGTCTGTCTGTCTGTCTGTCTGTCTGTCTGTCTGTCTGTCTGTCTGTCTGTCTGTCTGTCTGTCTGTCTGTCTGTCTGTCTGTCTGTCTGTCTGTCTGTCTGTCTGTCTGTCTGTCTGTCTGTCTGTCTGTCTGTCTGTCTGTCTGTCTGTCTGTCTGTCTGTCTGTCTGTCTGTCTGTCTGTCTGTCTGTCTGTCTGTCTGTCTGTCTGTCTGTCTGTCTGTCTGTCTGTCTGTCTGTCTGTCTGTCTGTCTGTCTGTCTGTCTGTCTGTCTGTCTGTCTGTCTGTCTGTCTGTCTGTCTGTCTGTCTGTCTGTCTGTCTGTCTGTCTGTCTGTCTGTCTGTCTGTCTGTCTGTCTGTCTGTCTGTCTGTCTGTCTGTCTGTCTGTCTGTCTGTCTGTCTGTCTGTCTGTCTGTCTGTCTGTCTGTCTGTCTGTCTGTCTGTCTGTCTGTCTGTCTGTCTGTCTGTCTGTCTGTCTGTCTGTCTGTCTGTCTGTCTGTCTGTCTGTCTGTCTGTCTGTCTGTCTGTCTGTCTGTCTGTCTGTCTGTCTGTCTGTCTGTCTGTCTGTCTGTCTGTCTGTCTGTCTGTCTGTCTGTCTGTCTGTCTGTCTGTCTGTCTGTCTGTCTGTCTGTCTGTCTGTCTGTCTGTCTGTCTGTCTGTCTGTCTGTCTGTCTGTCTGTCTGTCTGTCTGTCTGTCTGTCTGTCTGTCTGTCTGTCTGTCTGTCTGTCTGTCTGTCTGTCTGTCTGTCTGTCTGTCTGTCTGTCTGTCTGTCTGTCTGTCTGTCTGTCTGTCTGTCTGTCTGTCTGTCTGTCTGTCTGTCTGTCTGTCTGTCTGTCTGTCTGTCTGTCTGTCTGTCTGTCTGTCTGTCTGTCTGTCTGTCTGTCTGTCTGTCTGTCTGTCTGTCTGTCTGTCTGTCTGTCTGTCTGTCTGTCTGTCTGTCTGTCTGTCTGTCTGTCTGTCTGTCTGTCTGTCTGTCTGTCTGTCTGTCTGTCTGTCTGTCTGTCTGTCTGTCTGTCTGTCTGTCTGTCTGTCTGTCTGTCTGTCTGTCTGTCTGTCTGTCTGTCTGTCTGTCTGTCTGTCTGTCTGTCTGTCTGTCTGTCTGTCTGTCTGTCTGTCTGTCTGTCTGTCTGTCTGTCTGTCTGTCTGTCTGTCTGTCTGTCTGTCTGTCTGTCTGTCTGTCTGTCTGTCTGTCTGTCTGTCTGTCTGTCTGTCTGTCTGTCTGTCTGTCTGTCTGTCTGTCTGTCTGTCTGTCTGTCTGTCTGTCTGTCTGTCTGTCTGTCTGTCTGTCTGTCTGTCTGTCTGTCTGTCTGTCTGTCTGTCTGTCTGTCTGTCTGTCTGTCTGTCTGTCTGTCTGTCTGTCTGTCTGTCTGTCTGTCTGTCTGTCTGTCTGTCTGTCTGTCTGTCTGTCTGTCTGTCTGTCTGTCTGTCTGTCTGTCTGTCTGTCTGTCTGTCTGTCTGTCTGTCTGTCTGTCTGTCTGTCTGTCTGTCTGTCTGTCTGTCTGTCTGTCTGTCTGTCTGTCTGTCTGTCTGTCTGTCTGTCTGTCTGTCTGTCTGTCTGTCTGTCTGTCTGTCTGTCTGTCTGTCTGTCTGTCTGTCTGTCTGTCTGTCTGTCTGTCTGTCTGTCTGTCTGTCTGTCTGTCTGTCTGTCTGTCTGTCTGTCTGTCTGTCTGTCTGTCTGTCTGTCTGTCTGTCTGTCTGTCTGTCTGTCTGTCTGTCTGTCTGTCTGTCTGTCTGTCTGTCTGTCTGTCTGTCTGTCTGTCTGTCTGTCTGTCTGTCTGTCTGTCTGTCTGTCTGTCTGTCTGTCTGTCTGTCTGTCTGTCTGTCTGTCTGTCTGTCTGTCTGTCTGTCTGTCTGTCTGTCTGTCTGTCTGTCTGTCTGTCTGTCTGTCTGTCTGTCTGTCTGTCTGTCTGTCTGTCTGTCTGTCTGTCTGTCTGTCTGTCTGTCTGTCTGTCTGTCTGTCTGTCTGTCTGTCTGTCTGTCTGTCTGTCTGTCTGTCTGTCTGTCTGTCTGTCTGTCTGTCTGTCTGTCTGTCTGTCTGTCTGTCTGTCTGTCTGTCTGTCTGTCTGTCTGTCTGTCTGTCTGTCTGTCTGTCTGTCTGTCTGTCTGTCTGTCTGTCTGTCTGTCTGTCTGTCTGTCTGTCTGTCTGTCTGTCTGTCTGTCTGTCTGTCTGTCTGTCTGTCTGTCTGTCTGTCTGTCTGTCTGTCTGTCTGTCTGTCTGTCTGTCTGTCTGTCTGTCTGTCTGTCTGTCTGTCTGTCTGTCTGTCTGTCTGTCTGTCTGTCTGTCTGTCTGTCTGTCTGTCTGTCTGTCTGTCTGTCTGTCTGTCTGTCTGTCTGTCTGTCTGTCTGTCTGTCTGTCTGTCTGTCTGTCTGTCTGTCTGTCTGTCTGTCTGTCTGTCTGTCTGTCTGTCTGTCTGTCTGTCTGTCTGTCTGTCTGTCTGTCTGTCTGTCTGTCTGTCTGTCTGTCTGTCTGTCTGTCTGTCTGTCTGTCTGTCTGTCTGTCTGTCTGTCTGTCTGTCTGTCTGTCTGTCTGTCTGTCTGTCTGTCTGTCTGTCTGTCTGTCTGTCTGTCTGTCTGTCTGTCTGTCTGTCTGTCTGTCTGTCTGTCTGTCTGTCTGTCTGTCTGTCTGTCTGTCTGTCTGTCTGTCTGTCTGTCTGTCTGTCTGTCTGTCTGTCTGTCTGTCTGTCTGTCTGTCTGTCTGTCTGTCTGTCTGTCTGTCTGTCTGTCTGTCTGTCTGTCTGTCTGTCTGTCTGTCTGTCTGTCTGTCTGTCTGTCTGTCTGTCTGTCTGTCTGTCTGTCTGTCTGTCTGTCTGTCTGTCTGTCTGTCTGTCTGTCTGTCTGTCTGTCTGTCTGTCTGTCTGTCTGTCTGTCTGTCTGTCTGTCTGTCTGTCTGTCTGTCTGTCTGTCTGTCTGTCTGTCTGTCTGTCTGTCTGTCTGTCTGTCTGTCTGTCTGTCTGTCTGTTCGCGATAATCTCTGAAAGTACTGAACGGATTTTCATGGCGTTTCCACATATGGATTAAGCTTAATTTGGCGCAATATATAGGCTTTGTTTCATCTCATTTGGATAACGGAAAGAAAAGTTATCAATAAAAATCTATTTTGTTGTTTTGAATTTAATAAACAATACTCCGCCCACGACATCTCCTGTGTAATATCCGTTTATATCACGCAACTTACCACCTTAGTTAGTTCTAATTTATTGAGATATTCTTTAAAATTTGGGAGGAATCGTAGTCTTTGTTGCTCATCGGTCCTCTGATTTCAATCAAAAAATATATTTATCAACACTTCGCGTGACTTTTGACGAGAAAACATTGCTGACAAAAATATGTACTACATTTTGGATTTTGTATAATAATATTTCATAGATATCAAATTTGACAGAATATAGAATACTTCAATATCGAACGCTTAAAGGGCATGTGCACATAGCGGATTTTCAGGCAATCGAAACTTTTGTGAACAAGCAAAAAAATAGTATAGACGTAATATTAAACTGCAGTGTACGTATGTACTATGTTAAAGAAACATCAAAAGAGTGTCTTTCCCTTAATAAAAAACAATAAGAAAACTGCTGATGGATACATTATTAACATAAATATTTTATTAAATAGTTTAAGTTAAATTAAAATAACTTATTAGCCTTTTAGAAAAATGTATTCAAAATTTTCGCCTCAGCCAGGACTTGAATCCGGAACCATGCTGAACCGTAGCACTGCTCTATCCAATTGAGCTACCGAGGAGATTAAATTTTAAAGATTATTGAAGTTCTCAAAATGGTGCATCAGACATCAAAACAATATCTACAGCGCCGTCAAGGTATCAATTCAATAAACAAAATAGTTTTTGGCTACTGCTGCCATAACTACGCAATTCTGCTAATGTCAAAGTAGGTAAACGTAAAACAACACGATGGAGATTGGTCATAATTTTTTTTTATCGAGTATTATCCATCACGGTATCTACGTGAGAGTGAAAAATAGGCAGTGTGCAAAGGTCCTAAAATTTATGATATTCTTTACATAAAGTTTGGCAGTATTGAGTTTTAAATATACACCCCTATTTTGGAAATATGGGACTTATTAAAATCAGAATATCTGTAGCAGTAACTGAATCCATATATCCAATAAAAATATCAAAAATGATAGTCGATTACTTATCTTTAAAAAATACCAAATAAATGTCGTATTACCAGACGGCACACTAGCTATCAAGTATTCTGTGACGGCTCGGGTCGATGACCGCGCTCAGCTGTGTATCGCAGCGTTCGGAGTAGAATAACAATAAAATTCGGCGGGATTTTGAAAATCTTTGACTTATCATAACTTTTTAAATAAAAGCAAAAGAAAAAAACTAACTTCACTATTATATTGTCACCTGTCGTTTACATTAGCTGTGAGATAAGGTATCGCAATTTCAAAATAAGGGTGTATAGGTGCATTCAACCTTCTTTTTGGTAAATCAAGCAAAAAATTTTATATCCATCTATAAATACTTTAGGACAAAAAATAAAAAAATAAATGCTTTTAAATTATTGTTCACTGTCTTTGTGTGCTTGCATCATGTACAAAACTTTGTTATTTGATAGTTTATAGAGAAATTCTTGATAGTTTATAGAGAAATATGAACTATCATATAACAAAGTTTTGTACATGATCAGACCTACTGACATGAGAATCGGTCATAGAATGCTTTTTATCCCGAAATTCTCACGGGTACGGGAACGGGAACTACGCGTGTGAAACCGCGTGGCACAGCTAGTTATAAATAAAAGACCGAATACACGAATTTTTTTTTTAATCTTTTAACAAAAGTCTTACATCTTTGTCATGTCTATTTTTACAATTTTTTTTTCGGAAGTTTTCTTAATAATGTTATGTATGGGTCTGACGACATTAATAAATATTTAATTAGGTCAAAATTAGTCCGGGGTCTTGACGTCTTCATTGTGTGCCCCAATCTTGCTTTTCTTATTTCTTTATTTTTTGCCTCTGAAGCCTCCTCTGACATTTGTCCAATTGGAATAATGGAACTTTTGATAATACATGCCCCATGAACTAAAATTTTATGGACTGTTACAGGCATATTATACCATGGGTATAAGTTTAAGAACATCTCTCTAGTCCCCTTACAAAAAAATTCGAATTTTTCTGTATCAATTTCGTACCCAGATCCTAATGTTGCCAAGATAGTTCCAAACCTATGAATTAGATTTTCATCCAGTTTGGTTATCCTGGCTGTCGAATAATAATTGTAAAAAAATGCTCTTGCTGTATTTCCGTCATTACTCGTCCCATAACGGTTTGACTTTGTCAATAATGAGACCGTGTTCTTTAAATTTTTTCTGTATTTCCTCTTTAGTTTTTTTTACAATTTGTTTATTAGTATCTCCTCTTACTTGCCATTGACTAATATTCAGCCGATAACTTATATTTAAAAGACACTCCATTGTACGAATGTACGCATGTAGACTTGATAATCCAAATTGGTACATATTTTCGTCTGGTTCTCTTACTGGATGTACTAAATTCATTTCTTTTGAAGTGGCTTTACAAATATAGCATCTTTGAGTGGACTTATTTTCTGTTAGCACATTGCAAACTTTTCCGCCAATCATTGACAAAATCATGTGATGTGTGACAGAGATCATGACTCCGCCAACTTCCACTAGTGTTGGCACTAACTCCTGAATTTGTTTTTCAATGCTTTCACATTCTGATTTGATTAACTCCTCACTTTCTTTCTTATACATGAATTTAATCACCCTACAAAATCTTGGTGAAGATGGGCGGGGATTTTCCCATATTGTCTTCTGCGCATCATTTATGAGTCTTATCGGCACTAATGATATTATAAACATGTATTCGTCTGTACTACTAATGTCTTCAAATGACTGCTTATACAAACTATGACCTGATGATCCGTCACAACCCCACTTGTATATTAAAGTGTAGTTCAACACACTGGGATCTAAATGATCTCCAAGTATATTTTTGCATATTCTTGATGCAGTATGGCTTAAAAGAGCATTCAGTTTCACTTCAGCTGATATGTCTGTTACAATTATATCTTCAACTGGAGGGTAGCACTGTTTCTTTACCTGCGCTACGAGGTCATAGCAGGGGTATGCATTAAAACCCCTTTCTTTCGCTTCTTGTTGTATATTTTTGTATGTCTGCACTGTTAAATTATTTGATATAAAAAAGGCCAATGCTTCTTCAGGTGTATAAGGATTTTGTTCTTTTTGAGAAGTCATAATTGTTCGAGCTTTCTTATAAGTAGTGGCTCGTTTGGGCGACGAAGAAGTTAATTCTTTAATTAATGTCGCTGCATCACGTTTTCCACTAGCTCTAACACTTACTTGAGCAGCATAACTTAAATCTTCTTGACTGTAATCGTTTATTAAATGTTGAACTTTCCGCGTCTTCGTTTTCTCAGAACTATCCACGAAACTTTTCTGAGGTCTGCCACCACTCGTACTAGGTGTTGTGTGATCTATAGTTGTTGCGAGCATGTCGAAAGTTAAATCTTGATTCAACCACTCTTCATGTTCTTTCAAAAACAAATCTAGTCGTCTTTGCTTACGAACCCATTTGACACGAATTTTCTCACATTCTATTTTCAAAAAGACTTTTAATTGGTCGTTTTGCTCTTCGTTAAGTACTAAATCACCAAAATGCATCTTCACGAAGGTGATAACTTCATTTAATCGACCTTTCGCCGGAATAGATCGCCAAAAATCGAAAATCGATTTTCGCTGCATTCGGACATCTACAAAGAAAAATGCAAATATTTTCATAATCGCAAAAAATAGCAAACAGTGACCTCGAGTTTGTCGGCCGAGCTTGCTGTGAATGCGCCAAAGAAACATAGAGTCGCGGTGTCGAAATTAAGATACAGTTGCTAAGTATGCATTGCCACGGCTGTAAGATTGTTTTATCTGACTCTGGCTTTTTAAAATGTAACTCATGCGCATCAGAATATTGCTACGATTGTTTGAATTTAACTCCTGAAGTTTCTAAAACTTTAGATGCTAAGCAAATTGCTTCTCTGAGTTTGCCAAAATGTGCCAAAATGTGACCCGTCGCAAAAACAACGACAACACTCCGTGCGGCCGGCAGCGTAAAGAAAAGTTACACAATAGTCAGCGGCAAGGCGCTGTACAGAGTGTTGCTATGACTTTTTCCCCGGGTGCTAGTTCAGAGAAGGTTTCTGAGCCTGTCACTATGGAGAGTATTGGCAAGTTGTTTGACACAAAGTTGGCATCGGATTCGTCCATAATGGTCAACCTGCGCTCGGCACTTCGGAAGGACATCGAGAAGATGGTTGCAAAGGAGGTCGGTCTGGCTTTTGAGAAACTTAAAGAGGACTTTACGGCCACTACCGATTACATTGCCGCCGAACAGATAGACATGAAGTCAGAACTCCGTGATAAGGACATTCAGATACGACAACTGGAGAATCAACTCTCCGACTCTCAAACTAAGATGCGTAAGCTTGAATCACGTTTGTCTACACTAGAAAAAATGTCACGTAACTTGAATTTGGAAATTCACGAAGTTCCAGAGAGCAGTAATGAAAACCTCCCCGACCTATTCAAAGAGCTATGCGATTGTCTCCAGGTTGTAATAGACGATAGCGCAGTCAAGGCTTGCCGACGGGTAGCAAAAATGGATATGTCGACTAAGAGACCTCGCAACATACTGGTTTCTCTCTCATCGCAAAAGCTTCGGGACAGCATTCTGTCTTCAGTGACGCGCTTCAATAAAGCTCATCAGAGCGACAAGCTTTCTACTTCCCACGTTGGTCTCGCCGGAGAAAATCATAGAATATATCTGTCAGAGCATCTGTCCGCTGAAACCAAAGAGCTACATAGTGCTGCCAGAAGAGCTGGGAGAGAAAACAACTACAAATATATCTGGGTCCGTTATGGACAAATATACGTTCGAAAAGATGAACATAGTCCTGCTATTCATGTGAAAAACATGGAAGCGCTTAGTAAAATTAAGTAAGTGATTTCCACGTGTATGTATATTACTATTATGTTCAAATTCTGTCAGAAAGATCATGTTCAATATATTTTATCAAAATGTTAATCGAATAAGGAGTAAGCTAAACCAGTTTTATGTAAATGTTTCAAAATATGAATATGATATTGTGTGCTTGACAGAAACTAATCTAAATAGTTCAGTATACGACGGGGAAATATTTGATGCCCGCTATAATGTTTTCAGGAGAGACCGCGAGGACACATCCTCCTCTAAATTAGAGGATGGTGGCGTGCTTGTGGCCGTCTTGAAAAAATATAATGTTATTTATCAAGCGTCCTGGGAAAGTCACCTCGAGGATATCTGGATCACTGTTTCATTAGGTACAGGACTAACTCTTAATATTTGTGTATGCTATCTTCCTCCGGACTTGAATCACGCACAATTGTCCAGTTTCTACTCAAATTGCCAAACAAAATATCTTAACGACTGCTCTGAAGACAACTTTTTACTTATAGGGGATTTTAATACCCCTGATTATGACTTTTCCACCCCAGGTACGGCCTTAAACTCCTCCCATAAAAACAAACTATCAATGCTAAACGACCTGATTAATCTATGTAATTTAACTCAATATAATAATATACCTAATGCTAATGGCCGATTACTTGATCTTGTTTTATCGAACTTCGAATTGAATAGCGTTGTGGTAGCACCTCCACTTAGTACTGAGGACCGACACCATCCTCCCTTTCAAATAACCATTCAGTATAAATTACAAAAAGGCATCAAAAAACGCAACAGTAAAGTTCTTAACTTCTCCAGGTGCGATTATGAGAGTATCAAATCCGAACTTAAACCTATAGACTGGAACAGCACTTTATCTTTTCCCTTAAATGATATTAACACAGGTGTTGATATTTTTTATAAGTATCTCTTTCTTATTATTAGGCGACACACTCCCACTATAACAAGTAAACCGCAGTCTTACCCTGTTTGGTATAGTAGAGCTACAATAAACTGTAACATAGAAAAAAATAAGTTCCATAAATTGCATAAAATGTATAATAATCCTCGTGATTACGATGCTTTTTTCCGTCTTAGAGAAAGATTTCATTCATTGGTAAACTCTAGCTACAATCATTTTATTTCCCTGACTGAAGACTCTATCCATAAAGATTGTAAACTTTTTTGGAAGTTTGTTCATGGTAAGAAAAACACCGCATCGATGCCGCAAACCATGAAACTCGGAGATACAGTGACATCTAATCCTGAGGAAATATGTGAGTTATTTTCCAGATATTTCGGTTCGGTATTCATAACTGATAATTCTGCCGAACCTAGCCCCTCAGCACCTAACTATGATCATTCACGAATAGCTAACTCATTATCTTCCATAGTAATTAGTGAAAGGGAGGTGTTGCTAAAAATTAAACATTTAGATGCAAACAAATGTACAGGACCTGATTTGTTACCTCCAGCGTTCATTAAAACTTGTGCAAAAGAATTGGTGGGTCCGTTATGTCTCATCTTTAATTTCTCTCTTAGTAGTGGGATTTTTCCCCAACTTTGGAAATCAGCACACGTCATTCCTATTTATAAAAGCGGGGATAAATCGAGATGTGAGAATTATAAGCCGATCAGCATATTATCGTGTCTAGCGAAATTGTTTGAATCTCTGGTTTATGACTACTTATACAGGCACGTTGAACAAGCATTATCACCTAGGCAACACGGGTTCGTGAAAAGCAGGTCGGCTGTCTCTAACCTGCTGGAGTACAAGGATTATCTGTGTAAGTGTTTTGCATCAGGAGGACAAGTTGACACAATATACACAGATTTTTCCAAGGCCTTCGATAGAGTCAATCACAGACTGCTCTGTGATAAGCTCAAGTCCTACGGTTTTCACGGCAATTTGTTCAGATGGATCTGTTCATATTTGGAAAACAGGACTCAGTTAGTAGCCTTGAAAGGATATCTATCAGAGCCTATAATAGTAACCTCCGGTGTACCACAGGGCTCTCATTTGGGGCCCCTATTTTTTATAATTTTTCTTAATGACATCGTTGAGCGTCTCTCCTGTGACTGTCTTTTGTACGCAGACGATATGAAAATTTACAAATTAATATCCGACTTGGGCGATTGCCATCTTCTGCAAAACGATTTGGTTACTATCAAAGACTGGTGCATAGAAAATCAAATGTCCCTAAATGTGGAAAAATGATTTGTTGTCTCATTTTCAAATAAAAAGAATAACTTAATCTACAGTTACGGGATAGACGACCAACAGCTCACAAGATCAACTACTGCAAAAGATCTAGGTGTCTTTTTTGACAATAAATTAACTTTCAGGACACATTATAATGAGATGGTAAATAAAGCCAACAAAATGCTTGGGTTTGTCTTGAGGACCACCAAAGGCTTTAAGAGACCTCAAAGTGCCCTCTACCTTTTCTTTGCGCTAGTAAGAAGCATTTTGGAGTATGCTTCCCCCATCTGGTCACCGTTCTATAGTACTCATATTAACAGCATTGAAAAAGTTCAAAGAAAATGTACGAGAATCCTTTACTACCGGCACAGGCCAGGTAGGTCCAGTATTACTTACGAACAGAGACTATCTCTTTTTAACGTCCATACCCTGGAGCAGCGTCGTAGATACTTTGACTTTATTTATTTATATAAAATTGTCCACTCTCTTATAGACAGTCCAGATCTACTATCCCATCTATCTTTTAACACCAAATACAGCTCTCGTAGAGGCAACAGATCGAATTTATTTTCTCTCCATATATATAAAAACAACATATCATTGTATAACCCCCTAGTAAGAATGGCCCGCGAATACAACGATTTATCTAAAATGAACAGTGTTTTAGATCTGTTCGATAATAACTTCTACTCTTATAGGAAAACAGTGAAGGATATCCTATTTCAACTTCCCAGGTCGAATGATTAATAGTTTTTTGACTGTCAAGCATAAATGAATGCAATATTATTGTTCCTCATTTTATATGTTTCTCTTTTTCTTTCTTTTATACGTACTGATGTAACACGTTTCAATTATGTTAATTGTAACACTTGCTGTTATGTGCGACATTAAATAATTAGTTTTTTCAGATGCACATATTTTTGAGATACAACTTAGGTTAAGAACTGATTGTAATTTATTCTAGATTTTAAGAGTTGTATTTTGTTTTGTGCAATAAATAAAATAAAATAAAAATAAAATTACTATATAACATTATTTAAAAAACCCCCAACACAATTACTTTCAAACCCCCATAATTTTTAAACGGGTCAACCGATTTTCATCAAACATGTCTAAGAACACTCGCACGTAAGTCCCCTTTAATACAAAAAAAAAAAACTAAATTAAAATGGTATCTTTGATTTACACGAACACTACACATTGAAATAAAACACTTAAACGGATTTTTGTCGTGGTTATATTTTGTTTTACATTTTCTGACGTTTCGGATTCTTTACAGAACCCGTGATCACAGAAGACTAAGATGGAAGACGTCTGTACAAAGTAATGTAAACATATGTAGTAAGTTGTTGGACGTGCTTTGGGTTTTAATTTGTTGATGATTGAATTAAAACCCAAAGCACGTCCAACAACTGCAAGACTGCAAGATACTGTCAGTTCTGTATGCGTGAATAGGAACGTTTCAAATTGAAGGAAATTTTTGTATTGATTTTAAAGTGCATTGTAATTTATTTTATTTAAAAAAAATATATAAAAAATAATTCCAGACCGAGTTTCTTGCAGATTCTTCTCGGCTGATGTATTTCCGAATCTGTGGTAAATTCACAATGTATTTAAAATTATATTCAAAATATTGAAGGTAGTAATATTTTTACATTACTTTGTACAGACGTCTTCCATCTTAGTCTTCTGTGATCACGGGTTCTGTAAAGAATCCGAAACGTCAGAAAATGTAAAACAAAATATAACCACGACAAAAATCCGTTTAAGTGTTTTATTTCAATAAATTAAAATGGGTTCATCGGTCGGGAGCTATGATGCCACAGACAGACAGATACACACACACACGGACACGTCAAACTTATAACACCCCTCTTTTTGCGTCGGGGGTTAAAAATGGTTAATAGTCATTATTCTCGCCCATGGACACCTGCAACACAAATCGGTCTATTTTAAGTTTCCTATAAAACATCGACTTACCGTTTCCAAAATTTGATACAACCATGGTATTGAATTTAGTACCTTTGACACCCAAGGCGATCTTGGCTACTATTCAAGATGACCACGATCGCCTTGGTCACAAAAAATTGGTTCATAAAGTTTCCATTAAAATTATTGACCACTTATAATTAAGATAAGAAACTCCCATTATACATTAAATTAGTGATTAGGCCCAAGTGGTAAAGTGGTCATCATGACTGACTGCCATATAAAGGGACATGGTTCGATTCCTGAGCGGGGTTAACATTTGTATGATAAAGATTAAAATTGGATTAAAAGGTATAGTGTGATTTTATATGTGTGTAATAAATATTAAAAATTAAATGAAGAGTTTTAGTGACGTCAATGTAAATCTAGTATGGCGGACTTTCAAATATGGCTGACTTTGGTAATTTTTTATACAAGAGTGGTATGGAAATCATTTTTTTTAAATGTTGTTTTATTATGCATTTTAAATTTTATATACCTACTTATCAGCTATTTTCACAGAATAAACTTTTTATTTCACGAATAAATCCGTTGAATACAGCTCGTAATTTCAAGTACAATAATTAAAAGAAACTTTTAAATACACTTACTTAATCTAACAATTAGGAAACAAAACACATTTCAAATTTTCCCAAAATAAACTGAGTAAGCCTGTTCGAATGTTAATAAATCCGTACAAATGTTTACCGAGCTTATTGTTTAAAATAGATGTCATTCATTATTATAATCTTATTATGACAAAATACGTAATAAACTTCGACGCACCAATAGCGAGGCTTACTGATACACATTTTATAGGCATTATTTAAAGTTAATCTCCTTTATATTCATGTTTGCCTGGTAATTAAATAATTATTTTCTGTCAGATAAACTACATAACATAGTTTATTTTAGTTTTGTAGTTCATAATTGTTAGTTACAGACAGACGGACTTAAGGTGCAGGTTCAATTTTAACAAAAAAATAAATGATTTTAAAATTGGATTAAGTTTACAAAATGGCGCTAACGGTTCAAGTTGTTTCGTCTTTTTTAAGTAAGTACAAATATTTTTTGATACATATTTAATGTTTCGTCGAAAATCTTTTTCCAAATCAAACTTAACTAAAAAAATATTAGAAGTTTTTAATTTGTTGCATTTTTTTTTCGAAAGTTTAATTTCAACTAAATGTAATAAAACTATTCATTTACAAAATAACATGAGGTCTGAAATAAAAATTGGTAATCCCCGATAAGGGCTGAAAAAGTAATTTCAAGAATGCTCGTATTTTTTCACAATTACTTATACTTACTCGAAAACGAAAGGATGAAACAATAAGTAAACTAATTTATTATATATTTTTTTATGTCAAATAGATCTCTACATCTACTAAGTACTCATATTATTTAAAAAGATTTTAGATTTATATTACAGTAACTTTTATTTTCCTCACAGTATGCGGCATATGTTTCTGCCTTGGTATAACATTCGCATGGCCTTCCTCCACCATCCGTCTGTTCGAGTCTTCAAACACCACGCTCCATCGTCCCATGACTGATACCGAGCTGGCACTCTTTGGCAGTTTCTCATCAGTAGGGGCGCTTGTGGGAACTCCTATATTAGGGTTTATTCTGGATGTGATTGGACGGAAGAATAGCGCCATTTTGTTTTCTTTGTTGAGTGTGGTAAGTGGATTTTGTTTGTGATTGTAGGGAGTGATGCTTTATTTTTTCAAAATGTGCAGCACTGTCTTAATATGAATTATTAATAAATACTTACTTTAAATTAGGAATGGTTAAATATTTTGAAATCAAACAAATTCTCGAATGGATTTGAACCCAAGACTTTATTCTACTGATGTTAAATGGGTAATCAAAATATGTATCAGTCCTTATTACTCGTATATTCTACTACAGAGCAATAAAGCCTCTCTAGAAATAGTTGTAATCACGACGTTTGTGTAATGCGTACTAGTGATCTAAAGCTCGAGCCATGCACGCCAATAAATTTAACCCTGGATTTCTGGCTAGACAAGTATGTTTTCATTACATTAAACTGCCAAAACAGCAAAAATACTGTAAACTTCCATCACATAAGACCACCACACCTTCAAATCTCCTCTCTCCCCACAGCTATCCTGGACGATGGTAGCCGTATGCAACCGCGTCGAAGTCCTCCTCACAGCCATGTTCGTATCAGGCCTCGGTGGTGCTGCTTTCCTGGTAGTCCCAGTCTTCGTCGGCGAGATCTGCCAGGAGACTATCAGAGGAGCTATGACGTCAGGATGCATGGTCTTCTACGCTATAGGGATGATGTTCTCGTACATACTGGGAGGGGCGTTGGACTACTATCCGATGATATATGTGTGTCTCACTACTTGTGTGGTCTGCACTTGTGCTTTGGCGTTTACTAAGGAATCGCCAACGCATTTGATGGCTAAAGGGTTTGAAGAGGTGAGTTAGTTTTTCATTACAAAATAATTTAATGTAAATCGAGCTAGGATTAGGGGCGTCAGTTTTTAGGTAATCTAGTGGTTTTTAGGGAAGCTTATTACGTCTCCATTGAAGGGCTAAACCCTTGCTAAACCATCTCTAGATTAGAACCATAAGGCTATAATGAAACATAGACCGTGTTAAGGTTAATCGATCGGCTTTACACATAACATCAGAAATTCTTCGCAGGAGTGTACAGTACAAATTGTTCTGGTTTCCTTACGATGTTTTCCTTCACAACATACAATTTTGAAATATAGGTACGTGAATTTGTTTCTGATTTCATTGATAAACCACAAAAACAGTACCTATTTAAAAATCTGTTCTTATATTTTGGAAACACAAAACTATTATTTTGGTGTAGGAAGCAGCAAAATCGATAGCGTTCTACAGGAGCGTGAAGCCTGACTCCAAGGAGGTGCTGGAGGAACTGAACGTCATCAGACAGAGCTTGAACCCGGAGATGGATGGTACGTAACATTAGTATCATTAATTAGAAGAATATGCCTTCGGGAAATTAGCAACTTAAAAAAGGATTAATTCAGCTTATGTACTATAGTTTAATATTTTTTTTGAATATGCCACAAAATTTAAAAACAACTTTTCAATTAACAGATTATGCCTTCGGAATATCATCTTAGGTAATCAGCATCTTAAGGTACAATAGTATATTTTTATAGTGCTTCAATCACACTTATATTTTATTTTATGAAAATATTTTGTCTTGAGTTCTTTCTATAAAAATAATACAAAAAAGAACGCAGGCTTGTCCCAACGCCAATTAGGCGTCGCTTTGACGGAAGTCCGTATTTTACGTGAAGCGACGGAAATTCTCTGCTATACACAAGTTCAAATAGGTAAATAAAATAAACATAAATACGTATCTATCTATAACATCTAAATGTCTAGACTAGACTAATTTCGTCATAAAATATTCCATCAAAATCGGTTAAAGCGTAACTCATACTTTTCCCATCTGGATTTTCCGACAATTTTTATATCGCACCATAAAGTCCTAAACTCTTGTTTAACTTCGTATGAAAGATAAACATTGTTTAAAACGTTTATAAGCCTTATTGAAACAATTGTAACATCTTAAATACGCGTTAGATCAACAACATTTGATGATAAACTCATTTAAAATAAGTTTTAGTTTACGCAGACTGTCTTAATTTCATTGTTGAATAATACTTTAAGTAAATATTGTAATGTTTAGATAACTCCATCGTTTTGGATTATGAGTAATTTATCACTTGATTGCAATACGTCAGTCATTAGATTTATCTCGACTAGGCTTATTTTTACGTGTTTTTTTTACCAACAAATCTGTCACATTAACGAACATAATAAAAAGTCGTTCTGAAGTTATGTGTTCTAAGCGTTTGTAATAATTCCGACTTTGTATTTATACTTTAGTTTATATATACATTTATTATCTTATTTTTTAAGTTTTTACAATATACGTTTATAAAAAATAAAAACAAAATATACAATAAAAACTTAAAAAATAGAATGCCGCCAGTAGCGGGGCAGGGCCCAAACTACCGGCGGTTAGGGCTGCAGAGACAGGAACCTCCTCACGATACGTGCCGTGTCCAAAATCACTGCCTTCTGTATCTGCCCCTTGATCCAACCGTCGAGCGAAAGCCTCTTAAGATGTTGGTCGAGGCTTTTTGCTATCAGACCATTCGCACTCACATAGTTATTATTATACTTAGGGCCTTTTTCACGATCTTCAAGTAAATTTCCAAGTACTTAGGTAATCACAAGTTTTGTCTTTCTCACTTGATATAAAGTAAGAAAGAGACAAAACTGACTTTACTTGGTGAGTAACTTTAGTATTTTTATTAGTATTTTATAATCAACAGATGCACCGCCTGAAGAAGAAAAACTGAAAGCGGCAGGAGAGAAAGTCGAGAAGCTATCCACATGGGAGTTTATCAGTAAGTTAACTAATTTACCCTTTCAGCATAGAATTGGTAGTAGTGAACGGGGTGAAACCGTCATGTCTAAGATTATGGGTTCGATCCGATGATGGTCATATGAACACAAAATGAGATAAGCTCGATAAGTTTTTGTGAGATTTTGAACTATAATCTCTTTTAAGAAGAAAAGAAAATCATTGCCCTTTGACCTAACATCGCAGAAAAATCGTAAAATCTTGCAATGCATTCTCTCCTCGTAGATTCTTACGATCTAGGTACTTATTCCTATCAAGCGTTGTCATTATCACAGTTCAAAACATGAACTCATAATCATGCATAATACAATTATTCAAAGAGTTTATGATCTCTTATCTGTTATCTAAATATAACTAGCTTAGCAAAAGACGCATGTTATAAGAATGTTATGCAGAAAAATCTGTAACAACGTAATCATCATACTTATTTATCTAACGTAAGTTGGTGATTTCAAACCACAAACATGTCTACAGAACATGTATTAGTTGATTAAAAATCGAACACTGGACTTCTTATGTGTTCCTAGTTATATGAAACATAACTTTTCGAATAAAGCAGTGGTCTGACAGCGGGCGAGTGAGCTATGAACTATCGGCGAGTTCTCGCTCAAGAAATGGACAGTGAATGTACATTCCGTGTAAACGAAAGAGAGGCATACATTAATAGTTACTTGTTGGCGGTTTGGCGGTGTGAACAGGCGAGTAACTATAAATAATATATGCATCTGTTTCGTTTACACGGAATGTACATTCACTGTCCTTTTTTGAGCGAGAAACTCGTCGATAGTTCATCGCTCACTCTCCCGCGGTCGGACCACTGTCAGCAAGCTTGAAAGAGTAACACACATCCATTCATCCATCCATCCAATATTATAAGTACCAGGATTTAATGACTTACGTAGATGTGATGTGATTTAAAATTCTTTACAGAAAAATCAAGTTCAACTCGTAACGCAATCTCAGTAACCCTAATAATGCTGACCGCTGCCATCTTCCAAGGATTGGTAGTTCTTCAAGTATACGCTGAACCACTGTTCGAAGATGCCCTTCCGAATATGTCAGCGAACGTAGCCAGTATCCTGCTAGCGTTAACAGCAGTGCTGGCTGGTTTTGTGGCTGCCTACTTGACCGAGCGAGCTGGGAGACGGGTCAGTTGCTGTGTGGTTATGATTGCCTGGTACTGGTACTAGGAGGATTGCCTGGTACTAGGATTTGAGACTACTTTTTACTGCGTTTTTGACGGTTGCCTTTGTCTGTCCATTATATTGAAAAGACTAGCGTGCGTCATTCCTTTTTGACTCTCCACGAATTCTGAGATAATAAGTATTACAAGAAACTCCTGATTAAAAGGAACATCTGGTAAATTTTTTGTGCTTGATTTTGTCCCAAAATTTCTACGAGGTTGAAACCGCGGGGCACGTCAAGTTAATAAGGAAGAGATTTTATACAAAAGCTCTTCCTTAGTAGCCTATACATATACTCATTCATCTAATTTTCTGAAAAGTCTCCTATCTCTTTATGTTATCCTAGTACCTCCAGCTGCATTTACCTAATATACTTCATCCTTCCAGCCCCTAATGATGTATTCATCACTGATGACTGGCCTCAGCTGTATTCTACTCGGTATCCAACTACACCTGCATTGGGGACCCTCGTGGCTGGTAGCAGTCAACATTTACTTCTTCACAACCATGTTTTCCTTTGGTGCCGGTACTGTGCCTTACGTGCTGATGAGCGAAGTGTTTTTACCACAGGTAAGTTATGATGTCCTGGTACTTTTTGTAGGTTTTTTTTTCTTTGAAATGAAGTTACTTATATTCAAAATTTTCACTGGGATTCGAAGATTTCCATCTTCAATAATTTTATTGAAAAGCTATGCTCTGCAATGCGTTTATAGTAAGACATTCTTAAGACTGAGCTGTTTTAATTATTGTTCTATAAGATTAGAAAGATCAGTGGTCACATAAAACTTCTGTAAAGAATAATATAAATACTTATAAAAAAAACAAAAAACTTTTCAGCAACGACGTGCCATCTTTCTATAAAACACTATTGGAACTACCTTTTTGGAATTAAATTTCAAAAAAATATGTTCGGACATTATGTACAGTCAGCGTCATATACCAAAGTACCAAAGTAAAGCAATACCAAAGTGAGCATTACCAACGGCGGGAACCTTTTATCTGACGCTGAGTGTACATCAGCCATCAAAAATCTTATAACACATAACCAAAAACTATATGTACATTTTGTCTTCCAGGTAAAAAGTCTCCTAACAATGTTAGTAGTGGAGTGGGCGTGGCTCTGCAACTCAATCATCCTGTTCATCTTCAACCCACTCCTGAAGGCTATAGGCCTCGGCCCGGTCTTCTACATATTCGCAGCAGTCGCCATATTCACTAGTATTTACAGCTACTTCTACTTACCAGAAACTAAAGGACTGAACGTCTATGAAATACAGACTAAATTCACTAAGAGGAAAAGTAAAAATAATACTGTTATTTATTGAATGTTTGCGTAAATGGATGTGTAAGTTTGTTTATGTAAAAATAGCTATGTCGTGCGGTTTAACCCGCGTTGGCTCCACTCCACTCTTGTTGGTTGTAGCGTGACATTTTATAGCCTTCCTCGATAAATGGGCTTTAGAAAACTCAAAGAATTTGTCAATTCGTACTCGTAGTTTCTGGGATTAGCGCTTACAATCAAAAGCAATAAAGAAACTCAGCTTTATAATATAATATTAATATATCTAGATACGTACGTAGGTACGTTATACAATCAACACCAGTAACAGGTGTGTTTTTCTAGTTCATAATGAAGTACTTCTAACACCGCTGAGAGATATTTTGCTTTACAACGAACGAATTTTGAAATTGTAATATAAATATTTTTAGGCCTAAGAAAACTTTATAAGCAAATGAGTCTTAATTGTAACGAAAGTAAATTATGAAAGTTTTCTTGATCTATATCATATTGCCTAATTGAAGGTTACAAATACCTTTTTTCCAACCTTAAGACAATAAACCCACCATAAGGATAATAGTTACTAAAACAATAATTACAAATAAATATAGTTATGTGGATCGTATGAGTGATGTATGCAATTATTATACTTTAATGTCCGGAGTCTGTAACTATAAGTTTAATTTTAAATATATTTTTTATGTTAACAATTATGTGTTTTATTTAATTTAAGATTTGATGTTATTATTATGTTAGTTATTATGATTTTCGGTCTCGGTGGCCGAAGCGTGCAGTCGTGTCCCAAGATTAACAAATAGGGTAAGTTCGCCGGTTCGCGTCCATGTACCGGTTCGCGTCCACTTTAAGGATCTCCCTTTAAAAATAAGTAAACTAACACACCAATTAAACAAATAGACATTACTGCTAATACCTCAATGTATAAGGAGCACACACGCACGGACAAAAGGTCCGTGCGACAAACCAATCCCGTAAAAAAAAATATTTAATCTGACTGGTAGTCAAGGTAGAGCGTTTGCGCGGTATTTTTAGGAAACAAGTAGTGTGCAGCGGCGCGTTCGATGGTAAGTGTTTAATAGTTTTATGTGCATTTTAGGATACATAGCTGTTTCTAGACTTTAACAATGAAAAAAGGAATAATATTATTTATGAATTTGTTAATGTTTTTCATATTTAACGAATAAAATAAGGTGGACGCGAATTGCTACATCGAATATACAAAATTTCCAGTTTGCGTCCGCAATGGACGCAAACTACACCTACAGGTGATAGAAGTAAATCAAATTGCGTCCACTATTTTCGTCAAATAAATACGATTGACTTGCTATATAATTATAATTTAAAATGTATTAATTATTAATATATTCATTTATTTTGTTATATCTTAAGTTTTTACAATATAAAATTTATTATTATTACTGTATTTTTTTTTATGAAGACTATGTGTTTGTAATTCAAATTTTAAATGAAATGCGTAATATCTTGCGTTTTTTTTTCTAAACAGAAAAATATCTCACTCTCTTATAATATCTCTCTCTCTTGTCTCCAAAGAACTCATCTTAAATAAGATGAGTTAATATAAAGAACTCATCTTAAATAAGATGAGTTCTTCGGAGACAAGAAAGAAGAAGTACATTCACGGAAGACAAGTTAAAGAAAGCGTTAAATTAATTTCGAGAGAAGATTAAATCGATAAGACACATATGTATACTATTCCCAAGACCACAATATTGAACAAAATCAGTGGGTGCAGACCAGATGGAGTAAAGTAACTGGGACTATTTGGACAGTATTGGAAGATACCATCGAGCTCCTTCAATAGAAAGAACTTGGCATCAACATCGCCTTCACCTTCCATTTGCCAACGACATCGAAGTCATGGCAGAATCGGTGGAAGACCTGGAGGCCTGGGACAAATTCTCGCTGACTTCGCCGGAGTTTCTCATCAGATCGGCCTTAAAATAAACATGCACAAGACGAAAATCATGTCGAATGTTCATGTTGCGCCGAATTCTATTGTGAAGTTGATGGCGAATATATCTACCTAGCACAAACGGTCCAATTAGGTAAGTCAAGAAAATGGTCAATCGTCGAATCTAATTCGGCTGGGCAGTTTTTGGGAAATTACGAAGCGTCTTCTCGTCCAAAACACCTCAGTTCCTAAGGACGAAATTCTTCAACCAGTGTGTGTTACCAGCGATGACCTACAGAACTGAGACGTGGTCTCTTACTATGGCCTAATCATAAATCTCAGAGTTACTCAGCGTGCTATGGAATGGAAAGGGCTATGCTTGCTGCGTGATCGTATCCGCAACGAGGTGATACGCAGGAAAACGAAGGTGCGACCACCTTTGTTCTCCTGCGGTGACAATAGGCAGGGCACATAGCAAGGAGAACTGACGGCCGATGGAGCAGCTAGGTTCTCCAACAATGGAGACCACGTACTTGGAAGCGCAGTGAAGGATGACCACCTACTCGATGGAAAGACAACCTGGTAAAGTTTGCCTGCATTGCATGCTGACTTTAATCAACCATCCCCACTGGAAATCATTGGGAGAGGCCTATGTCCAGAAGTGGACAAACATAGGCTGATGATGATGATCGAATAGTATTAAAACACGATACAAGGTGGAAGAAGGAAGAGTTTCAGTGAAAAGTATGCCTCAAGAACGTTACTTAGACCGATAGACGGGTCAGATCTCATTTTTTTAAGTGGTGATTGTAGTGATAATAATGTTTTTAATAATAACAATATCTATTCAATATTTATATTCTTAAAGAAATTGTTAAAATACAATCTTTCTTTACAAATTTATATAAATATCACCCCTTTATTCCTTTACTAGTAGTTCCCCGCGGTTTCACCCGCGTAGTTCCCGTTCCCGTGGGATTACGGGGATAAAATATAGCCTATGTCACGCACTGATAAATTAGCTTTAGTGAAAGAATTTTTGAAATCGGTCCAGTAGTTTCGGAGCCTATTCATTACAAACAAACAAACAAACAAATCTTTCCTCTTTATAATATTAGTATAGACTAAGCTAGTGGACGCAAACCGGTTCATAGGTGGACACGATTTGGATTTTTTGGACGCAAACCGGCGAAAACTGCTATTTCTGATATTTCTCTATTTAACAAAAAAATCAAAGATATATTTAACAAAACTAAAAGTTAATCTTAAAATAGACTATATAACGAACATATTAAATATTTTTATACATAGAAATGAGTGCTGGGATATTTTTATAATCGCCGTCAAACTCGCCAACTGCACTAAATGGACGCGAACCGGCGAACTTACCCTATCGCATAAAATATTTCCTTCAAATAAAAATTACCTTATCAAATACTTAGATTACCAACATTTAATGATTAGGACATACTTGTTTCTCTAGCTAGTGTATTGTACATTTATTTATCGTATCTCAGAACTCAGAAACGGCTAACGATTTGGATCAAATAATCTAGGATCTATTCATTTCTTGGCATAAGTTAGAAGCAAAACTGTGCATAAATAAAAAATGGGCATTTAAAGAAACAATCAATACTTGTATTAATATATACTCTATACGCTTGTAAACATTATTATACTGTGCTATAAGTAAAAACAGCAAAACTTTAACGCCTGTTAAAATACTGATAGCACGACAATTGTTATGATTTTTTTAATATTTTTAAATATTAAATTCAAGCATAAGACTAGGATTTTTAAAAATAATCTATCTAATCTAGGGACATTAAACTTTTGACAATTGGCTATTTAGCGTCCAAACTATACACAGACCTTACCAAACAATTATAGACACAAATATTGACCTCTCCATCAATCGATACGTAAACAAACGAAGACTAATCGCATTCCACTATCTGTTAGTTCCAAAGCTAATCCGAGTTGAGTTCAACTAATAATTAGTTTGGTAAACAACGCGGCGAGTCGTCGATAGTTCACGTCTGTACTGGGAGGAGTTTGTTTCAAATGTACTCGGTTTAAACTGTTTCTGTTACAATATAGAGGTTTTACAGGAAACAGTTTAAGGCTAAAATTATCACTACATAGTATAAAACAAAGTCGCTTTCTCTATCCCTATGTATGCTTAGATCTATCACTACATAGTATAAAACAAATGTTCCTATGTATGCTTACATCTTTAAAACTACGCAACGGATTTTGATGCGGTTTGTTTTAATAAATAGAGTGATTCAGTGGGAAGGTTTTTAGCATTATTTTATTCCCATATTCCTACGGGAACGGGAACTACGCGGGTGAAACATCGGGGCGCAGCTAGTAGGTAATAAAGAAAAAAATACTTGAATAGAAATTATTTATCTATTGACAAACACAAAACTCAACACATTCATACTTACTTTACCTACATAATTATTAAATTAAACTTAATTTTTCTCCTTTAATTTTATATTGTGTAAAATCCCTTTGCAAGAAAAACATCTCTTATTGATGACATACATAAATGCAGCAATTAAGAATATGTGTAATCACTACATTTGCTAATCTCAAACCATTTGAAAAACATAAAATACGCAGAAATTAACATTAAGTAAATAAATTAACAAGTCTCTGTATTTTAAAGTGTTAATTAGATAACTGGGGAAGTGGGCTCACATGACTCAATGGGTTCCCGAAGGAGGGCGTCGTCGGGGTCGACCGAGAAAGCGTTGGCGGGACGATCTGGCTACCTTCGACAGTAGCTCGTGGGACACTGCGACGGATAGGGATGGTTGGAAATGTTTGGGGGAGACCTTTGCCCAGCAGGACACTATAGGTTAACTAAAAATAATTTAGATAACTCTTACACGTGTTAATTACTTACGTAACTACTAATTAAGTGTTTAATTTAAAGAAAATTCATCACTTTTCCAGCCGTCTGTAGTTTGAATTTCCTATGAGCTTCCGCATTGAGCAATCGAAAGTTTTAGTGCAAATAAATAAATAAAATTGACGACTGACTAGTTTTGTTATTTTGTGTCCGTAAACATTTAGTGAATTTCGCCGATTGGAAAATTACTTCGGCGTTAATGAATTTATTATTTATTATCTTCTCTGTGCCGGCGGCCAAAATTGGAAGCTACTATTGTCATTTTGGTTCTAATGTCATTTGGATACATTTTCAATAAACTGACAACCAAAAGATGCTAAAGGTGCTCCTTCACCGGGTGCATTCGCGTGTAATGTAACGTTACAGATTCGTCTTTGAGCATTATTACATTTCAATAATACTTCCCTGACTAACGAGCATTTGCATGTAAGTAATAATTACAAATTACAATTAATAAATTACAAGGTGTTACTATATATGACTTTAAGTTCTGAAAAACAGGAATCACAGTACGTATGTGCGTTATGAGTACTAGGATAATATAACAACAAAGAGATGCGCAAACCCAATTCGAACAAGAAGAAAGCTCATCACAGTGATTAAACTAACGCTATTACTTTCCTTCGGATGCAATATGGTGATGCGCACGATTCTTCGCGTCACTTCCATTCGATTAATCGAATGATTTTCCTTTTACTCGATTATAGTATCGAGATGGCGATCACGATCGGCCATTAACGAGCGCCGTGAACGTGTTTTAACTACGGGGTTCTGTACAAAACTTTCTTTTGTTAAGTAATTTGTTTTTGAATTAGAATTTGTAATTAATTATGGATGTCTTGGGATGAATCTTGATTTTCGTGGCATATAGGCTAAATGAGCAGACGGGTCACCTGATGGTAAGTCTTGTAACAACCATGGGCGATCACGGACACCTTTATTAGGTTTCTACCTGTAACTAGGTACACGCATATGCCGTAGTAGAAATCCCCCTCGGGATCCTACGGCACCTCAATGTAACGCGGACGGAAGTCGCTGTGTTTTTAGTGGGTAGGCCCAGCCCTTCTGGCTGGGAGAGCCCTACATGCCCCGTGGGTCCTCCCAATATCGGCTCACGGTGGTATGCATTTTCACTGCGTTGAAAATAAAAAAAAAGGTACACGTACATATTCGTATACACATCCAGACTGTGTCCAGATCGGGGTTAACATTTATGGGTCACGCAAATATTTACCTTGCAAGGGAATCCAACACGCACCATTTGACTGGCAGTCCGGCCTGGTGACCACTCCGCCATTTAAGTCGTTACAAAACATATGTTTTTCATTATTTTAAAATTATGACCTCGCACCCAAGACTACCTTATTTTCAATTTGTTAAGATAATGAATTACTATAGATGGTTTAATAACAAGATACTGCATTTCATATAGACTAGCTAATTTTGTTTTATTTGAAACATACCTTTCTTAAAAAGTATGGGAAGATATCCTACACATTTTCATTGTGTTTGAGAAAAATATTCAATGTTTTACAATGAATTTCTATTGGAATACCTTCATGGTTTCTGATACTTACTAATAAAAGTTTTGTCTAAATCTAATAATATTATGGAAATAATAATAGTTTTGCCTTTTGTATAATGATGGTAGTTTTTTATTTTATTCTTTTTTCTTTAGTTAATCTATGGAAGTACTAGTGCGAATTTAAAATTTATTTCAGTGTTGGAAACAGGCTATCAGAGTATCTAGTCTACTTAAAAGCACTAATTTATCGTGCAAGGCTATATAACATAGGCTGTATAAACGCTACGACTAATATGGACGGTGCAATAATAATTAACGCGAGTGAAACCGCAGGTCACAGCTGGTCTTATACATAAAATCATCGGCTTCACCGATTTGGACAATTCTATTGGTATTTGAAAAGGCAAACATTTAGGAAAATATTAGCAGGGTTGTTTTAGGCAACATTTATGAAAATCTATAGGAAAGATTCCTGGTAAGTCGACGGATCGCTAGATGGAGATATAACTTCATAAGCTGTGTGTTACTTCACGGCTTCATTAGACTTTATCAATACGTAATTTCTACTCTACCTTCCTCAATAAACTGACTATCTATGTTCTGCAAATAGTATTTTTTCAATCAAGTTTAAACATACTCTACCCAATGAAGAGATGCGTAAAATTGTGAGAATGTATATTTTTTTATACTCTTCTATTCAAAAAACTATATTGGCCCAGTTAGGGTTAAAATTTATCCAGAAAAGTTCCATGTTAATAGGATTTATGTCAGTAGAACTAACGTAAAGTGGCGTTGGTAATTATCGGAAAGAAATCGAGAATTATTTCAAAATATGGTAATTTTTAGTAGTCACCATGAATTTGAATACAATCTTAATTTTGAATTTGCAAAGGCATCAAAATCCAAAATGGGCGTGTCCACCAACAAAAACAGTAAAAAAATACAAAAAATGCAAACCAAAGTACCAGGGGCGCATAACAACACAACAGCTCTCGAAATCAGCACAGCACCCAATGCGTCAATCCACTATTCGAAAATGTAGAAAACGGCTTACACTGGGTCCTCATTAACCCAGAAACTGGTGGCGTCTGAGACCAGTGAAAGACATGGCTTATATCAGATATAATGGTGAGATTGTAGCCGCGCGGGTTCAGTCGCTCTTCAGCCGTTGCCGGAGACGGGTCTTTGTCCCCCCCTGCCGCGAAACTCGATAACATACTATTAAATAGTGTTTTAGTGCCAAGTGCAAGTCTTGGGAAAATTACTGCGTAAGTACAATTTTATTACTGAGCAATTAGGAAATTTAAATGTTTCTACTCATGATGAAACTAATTACTTTCTTTAGCTTTGAGCTTTATGTTTATGACTATTAACGTATGTATTTGTGAAATTAGTTTTTAGAAATACTTCGAATGTTAATGAACTTGTGATTGTATGGACTGTAATTTTTATAAATAATTGACAAGCTTCGGAAAAGTATTACCTGTATTTTAGTTAACTTTCCTAATTAGGACAAAGTAAGAAAATATTTCTACAAAAAGACTTTTCCTCATTAAGTTTTAAGGGAAATCTTTATTTTAAAATTACTTTAAAGGTTGTCATTATTTTATTTTACGGTTTTTTTGTAATTTTTATATAAGTAACAATTAAGTTTATTGTATTAATTCAATTAAATCTCTAATAATCATAGGTTTTATAATAAATTCTAACCTGTTCTAACACTTTTTCTATAATCAATCTAGGTCTGTCAAAGCTTTGTCCAACGGTTATTATCGAAATATTATCCATAAAAACTTTCGCGTTTATAATATAAAAAAACTGATAATACTGATAGATAACTTCATAAATTATTAAATTTCTTTAAAAAATAAAGACCCAGTTTCCAAAAAAGCTTAAAAAGAAACTTTCTTTCAAAAAAACTACCAGGATAACATAAACATGAGCAAGTACAAACAAATGATAAATCGGTAAAGATTACTGTTGCTATCTCGAAGTGGCTCAACTCAATTTTAAGTTATATTTAAGTGGAGCCATCAAGTAACCAGTTTTGTAGCAATATCTGTGGTACAGTGATAGTTAATATCTCTTTACTTAGGCCATCTATCTAGGCATTAGACTAAACTATCTCTAAGTACTTCACTTAAGTGTTTAATGACTTAATGGATACAGGAGATATTTGAAAAATTAAATGAAATTTCCGGCAAAAAATTACCGGTAAAAGAAGATATTTTCTTATTGATACTCCAACTAGATAACTATTCATTAGAAAAAGAAATATACTTTATATTATCTAACACATTTTGCCATTTTATGGTTTGGGGGTAGGCCACCCTAATCACTTAGGGATATAAAAATAGTTGGCGACCTATTCTCAGACAAATCGAATACACGAGTACACAAAATCATCGAAATCGGTGAAGCTTTTTCGGTGGAGTTAAGTTACGAACACTGTAAGACGTTTTTTTTCAATATAGTAGCTTCGGAGGGCATATAAAGCTGTCAGTCATTGTCGTACTAACATCATCGATTAGTTAAAACCCTTAAAAATCTAACCTAACATTTGGTTTAACCAAAACTATATCTCAATTCGTTCAAAAGATCAAAACTGGTGAGGTCTAGTCAAGGAAAGTACCGTAATAAATGTAAGTCTGGCTATGTCGTGATAGTGAATTTGAGAAAATTAATGGCAAATAATTTAGGTATTTACATTTAAAACTTTCTTTGCGATTATACAAATACTTATATAAATTGGCTCATATAAGAGTATATTACTATACATATAAAAATTGTGTACCTTTGAAATTATTTCATAACTTATGTGCTCATATTCTTGTATAAAATTTAATCGTGAAATAATTTTACCATGTCATGTTTGTACATTTTCAAAGTTCAGCGTACAAAGTCATTGTCTTACTTTTCTTGTTAAGCACAAAACAACCCAAAAACATATTTTGGGTTAATTTTGTATGTACTTACACACGTCTCATGAGACTCATTTTAATCTACTTATTTTGTTTACTACTTTCACACCTACGTCCTCCAGTTTAGTCCTCAAATCAAGATTGCCGAACTGCTAACTAGGCCATATAATCAATCACACTATCATCTTTATATACTTAGCAACTAACCCCTAACTAAGTTTATTACCTCGGTGTATCTGGGTTATCAGAAACAATATAAAGCACATCTCTGAGATACAAACTGGCATACAATTAATTAGCAAATTCGTGAGGCGTTTTTGTTTTATTATCATCTCTTTAAAGCAATTTGCAAGTTCGTACATACCTACTACCATCATCAACAGTCGTCACGGGCAGTTAGAGCTCTCACAAAACAAAAAACTTATCGTACAACAAGACACACATTGGGGAGTTCTAATCGCAGAAAACTGCAGGCTTTATTACAATAATATCTAAATCATAAAAGCTGACTTACTTTTGTCATCAGACACAAGTATTATATAATTGAACCCGTAAGGTTGCGGGTTCAATTCCCGTGCGGGGTGAATATTTGTGTGAACCACAAATGTTTGTCTCGGTCTGGGTGTGTGTGTGAATGAGTGTGTGCGTAGTTTCTGATACCCTAGATACAAGCTTCGAGCTTAGTTAGGGGTCAGTTACTATAATGAGATGATGTAGTGAATGATTATGTTATGTTATGTTAATTAAATAAATATCGCAGTATGTTCAAAGAATCTAAGTTAGAAGGTCTAATTGTGAACATCTATATATTTACGAGTACATACATACGTTACTGATACGTAGTTACTGATTTCAATGTATTTTTGCCTCTTTTTTAAGTTTGAATAGTATTGAACTTGACTGCAACTCGCCTGATGGAAAGTGATGATACAGCCTAAGATGGAGCGTGCTCGCCTAGAAGATACCGATTCACACAAAGTCGAATTTTAGTACACATAATAATAAACACCGTTAAATACTTCCGAATAGATCAGAGATATTAATGATCAATAAAAATCGATAATACGATGATTTGTTGACCGAAAGGTGACGAAATTTAACTTCAAGATTAAAATTTATGTTAATAAGTTTTTTTTTATAATAATCTTAGCATATTTTTCAGATAATTATGTAGATTTGTCAATTGATGAAGAAAATACATTGACTAATTAGGAAATACATAGGAAAACCTAGGTAATTTGCAAGTACGATACTAGGATAACATCATTAAAAGAAGATAATTTGCAATTGATGTTAGTGCGGGAGTAAGTTAATTTTATTATGATAGAGCACTTCACATGCACTTGCTAAGTAATTATCATCATAGTAATTAAAAAGCTTCTTTAAACTTCTATTACCCTGGTAACTCACAGGTTAACTACGTTAATTTATCGTAATTTTTTTAAAATTAAAATAGCGAAAGAAATACACACATCAAAAGTGTCTAGGGATCAACATATATTTTTGCAATAACTTTTCTCCTGATTGATATTAATTAAAATTTTCTTCAAGGATTCATCAAATAAAGTGTTTTCGTTTGTCACAGTAACGATAAACCAAGTCACCTTTGCATTAATAAAGAAATTTGCCATTTTCCTAATAAAGGGATTTTTGACATTTGAACCACTAACATTAAAGTTCGAAAAAAAGACTGAAATAACAGTTTTCTTTAAAATTTTATTGGGTAACTTAAACAATTAATAATCCGTGTTTCTACCGCGAACACTAACAACACAAGAACATCGGTTTGGCATACTCAAAATGAGTTCATCCAAATCACGCTGTGGAATGGCCGCCCATGTTCGTTGCAACAACAAAAAAAGGTCTTCTTGCGACTGGATACCCTCCATATTCGGCAGAGCTCTTCTCTGTAGCATATCCCATGCATGCTCAATCGGGTTCAAGTCTGGCGACTGAGCAGGCCAGGGCAGGACATTGATGTTAGCTGCGGCGAGAGTCTGTCTTACAACTCTTGCGGTGTGCGGTCGTGCATTATCATGCATTAACTGAAATAAGGGACCGATTTGCACTTGTAGAGGAACGATGACGTCTGATACAATCGTCTCAGCATAAATTTGAGCGTTGAGGTTGCCTCTGATCCAAATCAACTCAGTTCTTCCGCCGATCCAAATACCCGCCCATACCATGATGGTTCCACCACTATAAGGATGGACTTCCTGGCAGGATTTTAATCGCTGTTGGCGTCCAGGGGTTCTCCAGTGTCGTATACGTCTTGTATCCGGTCTCATACCAAAACGAGACTCATCAGAAAAGCACACGAAACGCCATTGTTCTTCTGCCCAATTTCTGTGTTCAAGAGCCCATTGATATCGAATCCTACGATTGTGCATTGCTATAGGTGGTACCCGTAGCGGTCTTCGGGAATGAAGGTTCACTTCATGCAAGCGGTTTCTGACTGTTTGGTCGCTAATTAAGTTCCCTGAAGAGTGATGAAGCCGCACGGCTAACATCATGGCGGTTATTGTTGGAGCTCTTCGAGTTAAGATTTGAATGTATCGGTCTTGTCTCCGTGTGGTGCAGCGATACCGTCCTCCATGGCGCTCAGCCACGGTACCAGTGCTTCGGTAACGTGTCCAAAGTCGACTGATAACACTCTGACTTGTATTCAGAGCTAAAGCCACAGTACGTTGCCGGGAACCAGCTTCTATCATTCCCACGGCTCTGAGCATTTCTTCCCTGCTTAAATGACGTCGCCGCTCCATAATAACGTTGGTTTTAATCAGTAGTAGGGAAACAGTAGCACTAATAATGTCTTCAATGCGTTGTATGTTTTTATAGGGAAAATATTGACAGCTGATTTTCATCTTTTACTCGAATTTGATTCACAGTTCCTGATTCAAATTATGAAATGCACCAAAAAGGATCCATATAAATTTATAAAATCATAAATTTATTACAAAGCCACATCTCAATCTCAAGAAATCCGCATAAAAATGCTTGATCCCTAGACACTTTTGATGTGTGTACATACGTTTGTTTTATTTTAATAGTGTTTACGTAAATCAAAATAATCGTTTGTTTTTTACGAAAATAAAGCCTTAATCTAAACTGTAACATATATGGACATTATTTTTTATATTACGATATATATAAACCAGTTAGACTATTAAGATCCCCCGGTAAGATTTTAGACCAGACGCATTGTCGTAGCAAATTTAATTTGAATATCTGATTGTGTATAGCGCCCGCTGCTTTCTAACGGTGTGACCGGGGCTATTGTTAACTCCTTTATTGTATGCTATCCTGGTAACAGGAAAATAGTTTATGTATTAAATTGATTTAAAATGACCTTCCTTTGTTACGCCAAGGATTTTTTTCAATATTTTGGGAAGTGCTATACTGATAGTTTGTTTGTTTACATAAAATATAATCGGCGTAGGAAAGAAAATATAACAATTGACTGGAGCAAATTAAAAGAAAATCTCTGATATTGTTATTATGCATTCAAAATTTCTACTCAAAAATAAATTGCGAATCAACATACATACCTTTGAAATTTAAGTCCAGTTTTTGGTTATTCTGTATTTTTGGTGATTATAATCATAATTAATAAAAAACATTCTTAATTTAAATTTCAAAATATTCTTTGTCTTCCTCTTTGCTAGCTACATGTAGTTTAGTATATAACTATAAACTCCCAGAACTTTTTATTTCACCTTACCCACTAACAAAACATACTTAATTATTATGTACAAACTTTCATAGACATTTTTTGTGAGCAAAAAAGCTAGAAAGCTTAATATCGTGTATCGTCAACATGTAGTAACATCAAGTCGAATGACCCTAATCGGGCCATTGACGCATTATCGGGGCTACTATGTACAGTCACGCACGGAATACGTTCGAAGTATTTTTAAAAAGTATGGTGGATTGTTAAGCTACAACTAGACTAATTATAATAAGTAACACAAAAAACGTGTGACTTCGATAGATAAAATTAGTTAGCTTATACATAAATATAAGCACTATACTAATGTTATAAACGCAAAACATTGTATTTGTTTCTTCTTCACGTTCAAACCGCTAAACCGATTTCAGTGAAATTACAATTCATGACACAAATAGTTTATTTCCTGGATCAACAACAAATATACTTTTAAATCTTACTAAACCTAAAAACCTATCTTCTAAACCTAAATCAATTTCTAGAAACAAAACTCCAGAGATTAACCCCACGTACAAATTTTATTGCAAGAGATACGAAGAAATCCGTTAATTTTGATATTCAGCAATAACAGTTGAATATTATATGTATTTTATTATATTAGACCTAAATTACTAATACCGATCGTTAGTAATAAAGTAGGAAAGTGTGTTTGTTGGTTTGTGCCTCTTTTAGGCGCAACGGAACATCGGATAAGTAGGATTTTTGCATACTTGATGTTTTTGAGATACTTACTTACTTTTCCTTTTTGATCCAACGGAAATGAATTTGTTGAAAACAATCATAATTTATTTATTAATTTCAACGGTAAAACATAAAAAAAATATTACATGTATCGAAAAATAATGTTTAAAAATACTGTTATGACAAAACCTTTTTAATTATTTTATACGGGTTCGACACCGATTTTGTTCACATCGCCCGCACCTGTGTTATCAAAAAATATGATGACCCAAATTAGGTTACAGGCAGTAAAAATGTTAAAAAGATCCGTTTATAAAACATATGATTGAAAAACTCATCTGTTGGTCGATTAAAAATAACGAAGATTTTAAAAACTATATATGTAGCTAAACATATACCATACATAGTCATAAGTAAAAATGTAATGAACGAAGAATGTTTTCTTCACGAGTGTACAATTCATCACATCATCTTGTTAGGAATTAATTCAACTACTTATAGCCTCCAATTGGAATTCTATTTGGAACGAAAGTGTGAATCAGTCAGTGAGATTCTTGTATTAAATGTATAAGTATAGTTTAGTAGTTTTAATATTGATTACTCAAAGCCGTGTGTGTGTTGCTTATTATATGTGAACGAGTGGACCAAATATTTATGTAGATTTAGCGTTAAAAATAAATCGAAATCTGCGTATTGCTTTATTAATTTCGAAATTAACGGGAACGCTGGCTGTCATTAAAAAAACAAATATAGTTTTGAAAAAAAATTGCACTAACGATAAGGCGGTTGGTACGGAATGCCAAATATTTTAGTAGACAAGAAGGAAAATTATTTGTACTTAGGACAGGCAAACATAATCCCGAAAAAAATATATTCCATAATCATCAAAAATACCAGGCGCACATAACAACAAGAAACTCTCGAAACATGTCAATGCATATAATTAAATTAAAATCACTGCTCTAACGGAATCAAAAACGGATTGTTCTGAACGGAAGTACAAAACTATTATAAATTAATTTAACAAGTAATTTCTTGTTAAATCTACGTATAATGTTATGTAAAATATTCACGTGAGCAAGTTGACCGTAACGTAGTGATATTACGTTATGTTACGGAATTATAAACTGCTAACGGTACCTATTAATACGTTTCTTTGCAACTTTTACGGATTTAAACTTAAACTTGTTTTGAACATGTGTTTTAAGGTCATTTTTTTAATCACTACATAATATAAAACAAATTCGCTGTCGCTATCTGTCCCTATGTTTGCTAATTTCTTTAAAATTACGCAACGGATTTTGAAGCGTTTTTTTAAATAGATAGAGTGATTCAAGAGGAAGGTTTTTAGCATAATTTTATCCCCGCATTCTTACGGGAGCATAAACTACGCGGGTAAAACCGCAGTGCATCGCTAGTTTAATAATAATTTGTTTGATTGTTATTTTGCGAAATGCGTATGATTGATAAGTTGAGTGGACTTAAATAAGGCCCTAACTTTTCGATGAATTATGTATCAAATTATGTGTAAAAAAATTCGTTGATGAATCTTCATACAACGAACAATAAGGCTCTTTTCTTTTTAACAATAATTACAGGGAGGAAAATTCCTCTATATTTGCAGAGCTAGGTTAGAAAAGATCACAAAAAGATTACCTACTTTGCAATCAAATGAAAACTAGCTCTACGACGCGGTTTAATTCGTGTTAATTCAAACTGTTTTATTGATCGTAATGTGATCCTGATGACTGATATAGCCTATATCCTTCCCGATAAATGAACTATCCAACACTAAAATACTATTCTATTCGAAAGCATTCCTATTAATGCGTTCAACCAAACACGCTCTTCAGATTTGTAAGATTGTTATAAAATAAATCATACGTAATGATTCGCAAAGCAGAACGAAAGTCCATTTACGAGTATAATTAATAAATCTAATAATAAAATTCTATTATCGAACCTAACTAGTAATATAATGCAGATAACGGTAATAAACGAGAGTACTATAAATATCATATACCAGGAAATCATAAAACTTGAAGAGATTTATTCATGTTTTGTACTAATATTTAAAGTTGGTATGGAAAGTAGACTGAGTGTATTGAGATTATCGTTTGTTTTTAATTAAAATATATTGTTTTTGTTCGTCATAGTCATTATTTAAAATTCTTTTAGACACTATTTTCAATATTTTACGTATAGTTAAAAGTATTCACATATATTTCCAAGGATTAGGCCACAGGCGCTGCTGTTATTTTGTGTACGCCAAGAGTGATTTTCAACAGTTACATTTTAACTTTAACAGACACTTTCTTAGAGAAAATGTCCTAAAAATATGCGTCCAAAATGGTCACCTATTTTTATAAGGTAAGGTCATTGCTCTATTGCCAAGTTCAGACAAACAATAGACCAATTGTTTAAACTCCACGGCTAATTAGAGAACTATTCAACCATTAAATTGATGTTCCTAGTTTGGAATGTACCTCCTTAATGCCTATGTGCGCCTAGTACTTTAGACCGATCCTTATAAGATAAACTCTAGACAATACCTAGGTTTTAGTAATTAGAAAGATTTTTTTATTTGTAAAGGCTGATAAGGGTACATACACACTGGACTAATAAATCGTTTTTATATTAATAACCGACTGCAAAAAAGGACGAGGTACTCAATTCGTCAGAATCTTTTGTTGTTGTATATTCCTACTTTTGCTGATCCAAAGACGTTTTTAAGTTAAATACGAGTATGTTTCTCATAATTATGTTTGGTATAACCTAGTACGTCAAGTCTAAAGGAAATAAAAAAATACCAAAACGAGAATTTCTTAAAGTACCTTGATGCATTGGTGCACCAATCAGATTAAATATGTTCAATTAATACACAATGAGCGAAGGAAAGGTATGAAAGAGATTGATTATTATGACCTTTCGTTCCTGAGTTCAATTTATTTGTGCATCGAGCATTCGCGGTTCTTTCGCATTGTGTGTAATAGGCCTAAGTACTTTTACCAACTGTCCACAGCCGATTCCCGTTTTAGGACAATGCGGAACTGATTACTGGTTCTGTTTACTTTAACCTACTGCTTATTTCTTATCTCCTGGTACAGAAAATATGAAATATATGCATTTAAACGCACTAACTACGTACATACATCTCTATATTCTTTAAGATATCCTGGTATTGCGCCAGACATGTTTTTATTTTCCTTTCTTATAAATACTGTAGGAAAATTGCATTACTGTCTGTCTGTCATTTCCAATTATGATCGGTATTTTAGACACATTGCGAACGATAGAGAAATTCTTCACGATATTGCTTGCTAGCTATGTGTTGCTTTTATTAAAAAATAAAATACTATATGAGAATTTCTTTGGTATACGCGAACACAAAATAACTACTTGAAATACATTAAATTCTTGCTTCAATTACTAGTATAATTAAGTTACATCAAACGATACATGCTAAATAATTTAGTCAACTGTTGAAATTAATGAATAGACGTATTCACCACTTTGTACTTTTTTTAAGTTGGTGTTTTCAAACCCAAACCATGTCGAAAATAGCAAACATGAATATCTTAATTTAGGGACTAAGCTTATTTTATACTAGCTGTGCCCCGCGGTTTCACCCGCGTGGTTCCCGTTCCCGTGGGAATACGGGGATAAAATATAGCCTATGTTATTCAGGGTGAATGTAGCTTTCTAAAGGTGAAAGAATTATTGAAATCGGTTCAGTAGTTTCGGAGCCTATTCGTTACAAACAAACAAACAAATCTTTCCTCTTTATAATATTAGTATAGATGTACTACTTTAAAATCAATTAAATAGCTTAAATTAACCCAAATAACATTAATTGAACCAGGGAAACATGCATGCCTGTTGATATAGTGCAAATTCTGTTACTCGGTCAGTTAGCTAGGTATTTATTGAATTAAATCAGCCAGTTCATTGAACTTGCATTCAGATGCAATGCTTTATTGCAACGTTAACATTGAATTTAACTTATTGTGTAGTTCATAATGGTTATTGTCGGTTAGTAGCGGAATAAACAAGTTAACAATATGCATATTTATCTAGTTAATTTTTGAATAGTAGGTAATTAGTGAATTATTCTGTTAATATTAGGATTAAATGTTTGAGAGCTTTTCATGAAAAGTTACGTTGAATAGTTTTCTTTTTACCCTCTCTTTAAAAAATGTGCAAAATATTTTGAGATATTTACCACTATTATACATATATACCTGGTGGTACCAGGTAAGCAGAACGCAGCAAGAGCTTTGCACATTTGCAATACTCAAGGAAGTGTCAGGTCACACGGTATAGACGATAAATACCCGATTTGCATCACAAGCGGTGCCTCGAAATGTCTTTCTAGATTTAAAGTCATGCTAACTACATTGACTTTTATTACTAACAAAATAAAGCTCAAAATTGTACATTTAGAAAGTGCATATTTTGGCATAAAAGCGAGATTCTTCAGATTTTTAAGAACAGTTTTTGGTTTTGAGTCACGTTTAAGATTCTGTGTGCGATTGCTCTTGATACCACTTTTACACCAGTTTCGGAATCTATTAAGGTAATTTTCACAGGAAATAAGTGGAATTCTAAATAACATGGCAAACTCACGGACAACTAGCAAAATCTTGACTATTATTTAGACCAAGTTGATAAAACAAAATCCTATCAACGTTTTAAATGCAAAAGTTTGAAAGCATGAAAGGATGTTTGTTAACTTTAGACAAGAGTAACTCGACCGATTTAAATGCTTCTTATAACCAGAGAAATACTATTTTGGATACTTTTTATCCCAAAATACACCGCAAATCCAACCCAGTTTGTCTATAATTCTTTTTTTAAAGTGTACGAACGTACTAGGCAACCATAACAATAAAGAAAGCTGGATAATACGGGATCTTGTCCAGTTAGAACCACCGTTTGTACCAGGGCCGCATAACGTAGTAGACAGTATTTGGGCATTATGATCGGCGTCTTCTGTATTCCCTAATATGGATTTAGATAACTGTAACATTGTTCTTCATACATCAAAAAGTATGTTAAATTGTAAATTGGCTTATACCACCAACTTGTAACTTAAGTTCGTGACTTGTATCTAGGGTATCAGAACCTAGGCACACACTCATTCACACCCACACCCAAACCGAGACAAACATTTTTGGTTCACACAAATATTCACTCCGCACGGGAATCGAACCCGCCTTCCGAATGGCAGTCCGGCATGGTGACCACTCAGCCATCGAGGTCGTTTCTGATTTGACTCTTATCTTTTTCTCACAAAGAATTTTAATATTTGCCAAGGATTTTATATGTTTTCAAATATTTTAAAGTGACAAGGTACCGTAATATTTAAATATGAAACAGTAATCAGTACATTAAAAAATATGATCTGTAATTTAGTATACTTACTTACTTAATGTGAATGAACCTTTTCAAATTATGATCCTTCTGAATTTATCGTTCAATGTATGTAATTTAGTTCAGCATTCTTCACTTATTGCTCAACAAAAGTTTTATTTTAAAAATATTTTATAATTTTAGAATCGTTAGGTGTTCGATAAGAAATTGATTGATTTTGAAACGCAGTTAATTTGCGAAATGACTAACTAAAGGACTATAAGAATGTTTTAAATTAAGATCCCGGTGCCTGATTTTGGCTAAGCTTGATTTTAATACTCAATAAGTACTATACATTCTATAGGTAGATATTTTAATGCAATTCAACCTAAAAACTAGACGATAAGTCAAAACCATTTGTGTCATTTATCATATGTTTTACTACCTGTGCCCCGCGGTTTTACCCGCGTGGAACCTTATCCCGTGGGAATTTTGGGATAAAAAGTAAGTATCCTATGTGTTATTCCTAGGTATGAGGAACATCTGTAACAAGTTTTATTAAAATCCATTTAGCAGTTTTTGCGTTTCACCCGCGTAGTTCCCGCTCTCGTGAAAATGCTAGGATAGAATTATACAAAAAACCTTCCTCTTAAATCACTCCATTTATAAAAAAAAACGCATAAAAACCGTTGCGTAGTTTTAAAGATTTGCATACATAGGGACAGACAGAAAGCGACAGCGACTTTGTTTTAATACTTTGTAGTGATATAAAAAAGATACAAAACGAATATTGCAAAAACATTTTTTTTTCTATCAAAATATCCCACTAACTTTTATCCCTAATATAACAATACCATAAAAAGACCTTAAAATATCCTGGATAGCACCTAAATAAATAAAAAATATTTTTTAAATAAATATGATTAATTATATTGATTCTTATACCGGTACGCACGCAAACACAAAAGCTTGGCCGTTGACCTTTGGAAAAAGCTCAAGAAAAGAGGTCAAACCCAAAATATTGCAAATAATCCTTCATGGTATGATTTGCAAACCTTTCAATCAATATTCTTTTTTGAATTTGTAAGCATTCAAAATTGGAAATCATTCATTCAAATTAGGTTTCAAAGAAGCACTAATGAACGGTTAAAGACTTATTTTTAGGGTTACGTACCTAAAGGGTAAAAACGGGACCCTATTACTGACACTCGTTGTCCGTCCGTCCGTCTCTGTCACCAGGCTGTATCTCAAGAACGGTGATAGCTGGACAGTTGAAATTTTCACAGATGATGAAAACAAAACAACTTTTGCCGCTATAACAAAAAATATTAAAAATAAATTAAAATAAATATTTAAGGGGGGTTACATTTTTTTTGCCTTTTTTAGTACGGAACCCTTCGTGGTCCGTCTTGCACTTGGCCGGTTATTTATTTTTAAATACTGAGTACTAAACTGATTTGACTGCCATTTTTATTATGCAGTTGCTATGCTTCGCGGTTTCATTCGCGTTAATGATATATATTTACTGCTTCATGGTGATATACAGCCTATAACCATCTTCAATGAACAGGCTTTCTATTACGATTTTAAAGTCGTTGTAGTAGTATTAATATACCTGCTTAGCTTATATTTCTGATTTCTGAATGCAAACTTCAATATTTGGGTAGAGCGACGCATGTTTGCTATTTTTAAACATGATTTCGGTTTGAGATCACCAGCACGCACTAGGCATGCGAAGTGACGCGCCTCAATATACTAAAATCACCTGTGAGAAAGAGAGACGAACTATTATAGTCATTTGTGAGACGCCTGTGGTCTATCAATGGAGTTTTATAGTTTTACTTTTAATTTTTTTTGCCAAATATTATGCTACTTCCTAACGTCCGCGTCGTCGTTTAAGACCTATACTTTAAGCTCAAACTGACTATGTTTAGGCTTAAAATTGACTTAACTGAATAAATAATAATAAACGTCACACCTGTTTACCCCATTGAAATCCAGGATATCTCGACTACAGGACTGTATCGTGTATCTGGTGGTGTAGTGAATGCACGCCACTGGTCCGAATCGACAGTAATGTTGCCACAATACGTATTATACTATACGCCAGTGTTTATAGAGCTCTCAGCGAGGATGGGATAGAGGGAACATAACTTTTTATTAATTGTTGCATCTATTTTATAAGTCTTGACGATCTAGTGATATGCTCACTTGCCTGTCAAGCCTGAAATCCTAGGTTCAATTACCCCGTCAAGTAAATACGCATTGCTTAGTATACTTCTAGCCAGGTGTCAAGAGTTAGAAAAAACCTTGTATTTAATACATAGTGTCGCTAATAAGGATTAAATTCTGGGAAGTAATATGATTTATGGTAAACTTAGGGAAGACGCCTATTATGAAACAAAACTGTTTTATATCAAAGAAGCGTTACCCTCTTTATTTTTCAAAATTAATGTAAATGTAATGTGACATGTGCATCATGAGACATTATTTTAACATTTTGATTACAAAACACTGACTTCGTTCATATTTTAAAGATTTAACCAATTTAAAGATAGTTTTATTATAACTACTCATCAGTTCTAAACCTTAGTAGTCCTACCGCCCCAGTTCAATTTACGATGGCCGCCATGGGTACCCATTGAATGGCGGCGCATTCACTAGCAACGGGAAATGCGGGTAGTTTACAACAATATTTATATAAAGTGAGATTTTTATATTGTTTTTGTTTAGTAAATGTCGCAAATATTGCCTGTGTTTTCGTGGATCAAAATTAGCAAAAACATCGAATAATAGTTAGCTTTTTTGGCATTAGGTAAATGTATGTATTTTTTACAAAAACTGTGCCACCTACTTAACATTTTCATACGGGATTAACGCGATTACATACCCTCTAAAAAAAAATTTTCTAAAATCGATTTTCTAAATTCTCAGCTCTAAGTAAAATTCTGAGGTAACAAACAAATAAATAAAAAATACCACCGAAATGTGTGTGCGTAGTTTCTGATACCCTAGATACAAGCTTCGAGCTTAGTTAGGGGTCAGTTACTTTAATGAGATGATGTAGTGAATGATTATAAAAAAAAAGAAAACTCCCCCTTTTTAAAGTCAGTTCAAAATACAATTCTTTTCCCTATAAAATCATAATATAATACACAAACCTAGTTACAGTAACAAAACAAAAAAAGTTTGTCGCAATTTGCGTTTTATAAACAAAAGAGTATTTTTCTAAAAAAAGGTTTAATGACAGCGAGAGGGCAGAATGAATAAAAAGAAAAAAAAAGTGAAATGGCGTCCGTTAATGGCGGGACCACAATGATAGTTGTACCAGACCGTGAACTCGACCGATTGCTAGTTTTTTGTTCATTTTTACCAACATTTTCCCATTTAAAACTAGCTTCCTGTTATATTTTTGGGTGTGCTACGTCCGATATGAGAATTTTATGAAATAATATTTTTTGCGGTATGCAATAAAGTTTTACTATATTTTTACAAGAATAACTCCTTAATTTCGAATTAAAACAATGGTTAATACTATTTTGGTTTTATTTTACATGCTGTGCACTACGGTTTTACTTGGATTTTGGTCATTTATAGAAAGTAATCGGGACTCTACTCTAGCCTAATACAGGCAAGAAAAAAAATATCTAAGTGATTTAAAAGAAAGGTATAAAATTGACCTATAGAGAAATGTAATGCGTGTGAAATCTTGATACATAGCGAGCACAGGCATAATTTATAAAGAATTATCGCTAAGCAATTAATTGTTTAAATAAAATAAATACAAATACATAAATCAAAGTCTCCGAGTAGGCGTTTATTGGAACATAAATATAATCAAAAGTGAAAGAGCAATTAAAAATTGAAAGTGGAATTTAATTTTATTACTTATATGTATTATAAATTAATATGTTTAATTTGTATTTCGAGAAACAAAACCAGCTAATTGCGAACCTACTGGTTTTTGATACACTTATAAATTAAGTCATAAAACTTTATAATTATTTATTTTTAAATGTAAGTCCTTTTCACATAGTCAATGCGTATTTAAAAAAAAATAAAAAATCATTTATTGCTACATTAATAAGAAAACATAAGAAAAAAAACTTAAAACTAGGAACATAAAAACATGTAGCAATGGGAGCCGTCTTCAGCTTTAGCTGTACTGAGACCGAGATCTCAGTACAGCGCTGGTTTACAGACGGCCCCTGCTCTCTAAGGTGTTAGGTGAGAGTGATGGCAAGTTGACAAAATATCTACTAAGGTTAACAAAAAATTATAAACAAAGATAAAATTTAAAAACACAGAAGACACAAAAGATTCAACATAGCATTGTGAATGTGTGTGTGTGTGTGTGTGTGTGTGTGTGTGTGTGTGTGTGTGTGTGTGTGTGTGTGTGTGTGTGCGTATTTCATTTTTTCATTTTATGATGTCATCTATAATATTACTATGTACATATATCCTAACCGTAATTAAATAAATTATATCCGGTCGGGCACATCACACGTTGCCATCTTCATACTAAGGTAACCAAAGATTGTACTATGAATACCAGACAACGGATAACGATACTGCGTTATACTTCATTTCGCATGGCGAGTGAGAAATCTGGATTTCAGACACTCTCCTTTGTATGCTCCTACTCCTAACATTATTTTATGTCTTAAAAGCTGTCAGCACACTTGTAACTCTTCTAAGTTGCAGATGTTAATGGGCGACGGTTGTTACTTATCATCAGCTAAACAGCGTTTTGCTCGATTGCCTATATATCATACACTAGTAGTGCCCCGCGGTTTCACCCCCGTAGTTCCCGTTCCCGTGGGAATACAGGGATATAATATAGCCTATGTCACGCACTGATAAATTAGCTTTCCATTAGTGAAAGAATTTTTGAAATCGGTTCAGTAGTTTCTGAGCCTATTCGTTACAAACAAACAAATCTTTCCTCTTTATAATATTAGTGTGGAAATAATATTGGCAGAGTTCACCCATACATTAAATTTCGATGCGATTATGTATCAGCCTATCTATCTTTAAAAAATTAGCCCAGTCATTCATATCACTAGAAAGCTGCTCATACACACATACAATTAATCATACAAACAAAATACTAAAATAATAACATGATAATATATTTTTAAAGCTATCTTAGTACATAGCTATTGCTGACACACGGTCATCGAGAGTGAAATTTACTGCCAAAATAATCTATTCTTTAATCTAATGATGTATTATATTTGACACTATATAACATGATGAAAGTAAAACCAACAGTTTAAACTAAGTAAAGCTTTTACTATGTGATTGTAGAGGGTCAAAACAATCGCAGCGTCCGTCTGTTTGTGTAATGACAGGTGTGTATTGGAACATACAATCATGGAGGTTGGGTAACAAAATGTTTGGTGTATTGAGTTATTTGGTGGCGGAAATAAAGGTTTTAGTGTTCACATTTATATTATTACGCAGTAAGCACAGTTTTTAAAGGAGTACCTACACATTATGTAAGTACGTATAGTGGTAATAATAATTGTCAAAAAATATTAACTAATTTTTCTATTTAATTAGTAACTTTTAAACGTATATTTATTGAGTTATTTGACACGTTGTATTCCTAGTTATTTTTGCCGTTAATTTTTATAATAATGTGTTTAAAACACGAAAGTATGAAGAGTAAATGAGTGTAAATAACTATCTATAATTTGTAATTAAAAATCGATGCCGGGTAAGTCACTAGTTCATTAACTTTTACTAACACATTTCTAATAAGCATGTTGTTAAAAACACAATTTTTTGTTTGCCATTTTTGTAGCACGTGTGTATCATTAATTTACAAAATTACTGTTGTCAGTTTTATTTGTAGAGAGTCAAGTTTGTTTTTGGAAACTTATAACATTATTATTTGACGTATTATTATTTATTTTTGATGATTTGTTGTTTTATTCACTTTCCATAATCTTCTGAAGTTATTTGATTATGAAGTACTAGGTTAACATAACACGTAGTGAGGTAGGACTTTAGTGAATGTGAAATCATCAGCTTGTTAAGATCTTACTGCCTGCAGAACCAATGCATCTCACTCCCTGATATTAATAAGAGGAATAGGCGTAATTCCCACGTTTTCTCATTACGTGGTGGTGATCTCAATTTCGTATCATGGATAAACATCAAACGTGTATCGTTCAAATAAGGCATTAAACTCCGAATTCAGATAAATGACGTCTATGACCTCAGGCTAAATTAAATAAATGTTTTGAAGATGTTTTGAGTCTCGAGAAAGTCTAGAAAGTAACAGGATAGCATAACAACTGAAGAGTAATCAGAACTGTTAACAATAGTGTTCCATTCGAGATCTAGTCGAGTCGTTATGAATGGGTGTTAATTAAAAGCTCATTACAAAGGTCACGGCACACTTGCAAACTTGACAGATACATGGACGAGTTAATTTTTCACATAACTTGCGAACTGTTGACCTTACCGAGGTCATGTGCTAAATTGCCAAAGAGATTGGAGTTGTAACGACTTCTATATTTTTCTGTTGCCCTAGTAAGTAAATGTGAAAACAGACGATTTAGGTAAGAATAATTGTTGTTTTTTTATAGAACCATTTCAAGAATTGTTATTTTGTGTTTAATTAATGTTCCTAATTAAAAATCCATATTTTGAAATAAGAAAATCACGATTTTCTTTCACGAATTAAATTATCGCTCACTCATTATTCCGATTTTCTTATGGGATCATCACGAGGTTTAAAATTATAGAACGTGCTTATCTCGAAATTTGGGTGATTATAATTTTAAAGTTCACGGAATATTTATAATTATGTTTTCAAGCCCGTTGCAAGCATTTTTATGTTTTGATATATATTTTTTGTCGAGAGCTTTTTCGATTGAGGGAAAAATTGCAAAAAAGGGAAGAACGCTTTTTTGATGATTTGATGTAAGTACATTTTTTTGTCGAGATATATTTTCGATTGGAAAAACATGGAAAAATGGGCAAAGTAAAAATGTTCTATTGTTCTCCGCAAGGTCTACTGTCCAGAAGTTGTCATTTGTACCGTTTTCTTCAATATATCATAAGGAATGTGTTCAAGTATTAAAATTACTAAAGTTTGTTAAAAGACCATTGACTTTCCGGTAGCTGGGAGCGACTTTTAAACATGCTTTCTGAAGCACGGAAGTAATGTTAGGATTTGAGTGGTTAATTCATGTAATGACCAGTCGAGACGGTTAATTAAGTTACTGGCAATTCAGCTGGTTTATGTGCGATTCACACCGAGTTTTTTCTTGAGATGGATTAAGAAAATTGCTGTTTATTATACTTACTCGTAGCTATACTATGGGGTATCCGCGTTATCTCCGGAATACTCTCAAAATGCATACCACAGTTTTTATATCTATAACGTATATGTTATCATATTGATGTATGTACAGTAAATAGGTGTTATAACTTATACATACTTATATATACTTTGTATACTTAGCTTGCTCAATGCGTGATGGTGATCTCAAACTAAAGCGTTGTTTGGAAAATATCAAACATACCTCGCCCAGAAATCGAAGCCGTGACATTAGGCTTCGCAAGCAGGTGAAGATGCCACAAGATATTATGTACTTTAATTGGTATTTTTATAGAATATAACGTCCCTTTTAAATAAAACCTAACAAAAACAAACCAAAAAATATAAATAATTAGTCCTAAGTACCAGGCATTCATAAAAACCAAGGAGTTCTATTTCTTTTAATAAAAAGTAACAATTAATTTACAATTAAGGGAGAAAAATCGTAAATACGAAGTTTTTATAACACAAATTATATGAAATAAAATAATATCCACCGATTCTTAACTTGACGGTTTATATTAAAACTAATAAAAGGTTTATTTTTCTATGATAAAAATTAAAATTCTGTATCTCATACCAATTAGCGCAAAGCCATAACTCCAAAAATAGCGTAATCTGTACACGTAAAAATATGAGTGGCAATATCGCTTTGTGGAATTGTTATATCTTTTTAATGGCCTTTATATAGGCTACATATAAAGGCTTGCATTTTTAATTACTTCTGCCATTTTTATAATAAAATAGCTGTATCCTGCGGCTTTAGCCTAGTTTCTACCCTGTCCTGAGTATTTGCATTTCTGATTTTTGATTTCTTGATTTTAACATAACATAACATAACATAATCATTCACTACATCATCTCATTATAGTAACTGACCCCTAACTAAGCTTGGAGCTTGTAGAAATAATAAGTTTATATATTTCTTTAACCTTCTTAGTAACAATGCATAGTTTTACACTAGGCAGATATTCCGTGATAAGTATCTTACTTTCATTCTAATATCTTTGATTTACACGAACACTACACATTGAAATAAAACACTTAAACGGATTTTTGTCGTGGTTGTATTTTGTTTTACATTTCCTGACGTTTCGGATTCTTTACAGAACCCGTGATCACAGAAGAGTCTTCAACCACGACAAAAATTCGTTTAAGTGTTTTATTACTTTCATTCTTCTTTGTGAGTCGAAATTTTTGAGCACTAGAACTTTACATTTATTTACGTATTTTAATTAAAAAAAATGTTATTTATATACAATCCTCAGCAATTATAATTAATTAACATATATTTCTGGTATGCCAATAAAATATTAAGCACGTGAGCTTAATTAAAAATGCCTATTAGAATGCTAGTAAAAAATATGAATCAAATTTAATCTACATTCGAAGACAAATAAATAAATGTTCAAATCATAAATTTAATACGGCTCATAAACTTTAATGTATATGATTTCTATAAGAAACAACAGAGCTTGATTAAAACTGTGCCAACACAATCACGATGACTGCTCAATAAATGAATGAACGATCATTCACTCACTGATCCTAATCGTGTTTAATTTGACACACTTCCGAGGCGTTAAATATAAACCACGACAAAAACTTGATTCGCCCAATTGAATAGTACTCAATAAAAAATACACCGTTATACTCTAAACAAATCTTATTTAATATATTACGACTTATATCTAACAAATGAGTGGACAATACTTCGCAAAACGTGAATATTTAGGTTATACGCTTTCGGGTCAAACCCGTCGTAATGTCATAATGATTTTTTACGAGGTTTTTGAATGTGACGCGTGGGAAATATGGTGATCGCTTTTTAATTTCATCTGTTCTTTATTGTTCTCTGATTGCTGTGTTGTTTGTGATTATATTCAATTTCTGTAAATGGTTTGAATGAAAGTTGTCGTTAGGAAGATGTTGGTCTTGATTATGTGAGAATTTGACTATAAAATATCAAATGTTTTTTGTTTTATGTGCCTTCAAAAGGTTCTAATTTATCGAAACGTTAGGAATGAAGATGATACTGATTGATTATTTTATTTACGTATTGTATAAATAGCACACCGAAGTATTTTATCATAAAGGCTATTTTTGTGACTAAACAAATACTGGCTCCATGCTACGTTATTTATCAACAAGAAAATATGATTGTTTTTATTTATTTTTCACATCATGAGGAATTCAATACGTCCATGTAAATTGAAGCTAACTATTATAATAGCTTGAAATCGAGAGTTTATCAGTGGGAGTCAGGTCAATAGGGTGCGAACCTAGCGAAGTGTCGCCGATGTAAGTACCAGGCTACCATAACTCACGAGAAAGTAACGCATTGTGTGTGCTTTCATCTCTATGCACTGTTCCGGGTCACGGGTCACAAGGCAGCGGTGCTCAACATTTTAATAAGTTTTGTGTTTTAGTTAGCCGATTTTTAAATAACAATATGGCGTAGTTGATAACTTTAATACAATTTTATATTAAGAAGAGATTGGCGTATATCAATTGACTATAAAAATTAAAGTTGTCAAATGTCGTAATTAAGTCTATTCCTCCTCACTGTACTTATACGAGTATATTTCAGAAGATATTACATTTACTTATGATATGGTGTACGAAAAATCAAAATTTTAAGATATATCTTTAAGTTATTTATAAAAATCTATCAAAATCAGAATTAATCCATATTTTAACAACCTGATATAAAAAAGGTAAAATAACAGAAAACAATGCACATCCATTAATCATTAATCACGTCACGGTCCAACAGTTGAGAGCCACTGAGGCACACAATGACCAAAGCGGTCGATGCGTTGACCTATATGATTTTATGATTGCCTGGTATTCGCACATTGTATAGATTAGGTTTGTTTCAAGTTTGAGGTCACAGCATGAGAATGAACGAAAAACCGGTCAAGAGCGAGTCGGGTCATTTGCAGTTATACATACTTAGAAAGAACTGCATTGATTTAATAATTTGTATGTATTTTTTTTAAGTTAGAACAAGTTGGGTGGTTCTCCTCCACGCAGTTTCACCTGTGTGATTCAAATTTTTAGACCGCTTAGGAATTTTGTGATAAAATTTTCTTTTGTAATGTTTTTAACCCCCGACGCAAAAAGAGGGGTGTTATAAGTTTGACGTGTCTGTGTGTGTGTGTGTGTGTGTGTATCTGTCTGTCTGTGGCATCATAGCTCCCGAACGGATGAACCGATTAGAATTTAGTTTTTTTTGTATTAAAGGGGACTTACGTGCGAATGTTCTTATGTTTGATGAAAATCGGTTGATCCGTTTAAATGTTATGGGGGTTTGAAAGTAATTGTGTTGGGGGTTTTTTAAATTTTTAATTTAATTTTTTTCCTCATTATATGGAACATCTGTACTAATATCAGTTAAATGGTGTAAATAACCCAACATTGTTTCAAATTTAGATAGTAAAAGCTAGTTACAACAATAAATATTAAACATAGTATTCCATTTTCTACAAATAAATGTCAACTCAGTTGTGTTGCAAACCATGTAGGTCGGTGAAACTTGAGTAAATACTCATTAGTTATACATTGACTGCTCGGCTAATTATACAGCAGACTAACTTAGTACAGTGCCCGTATTGTGTTTCTAAATTGTGTGAGTTATCGCTAGTAGTGCATTATGTATTTGATTTGATCAGTTTTTAGTGGGCGATTTTGACGATTATTTGACTAACAGTGCACTTCAGTTTTCCTAAACTTGTTGTAAATCTTAACCAAGTGGGTATTTGGACATAAAAGTATTAAATTTGTTAGTCCGGGTTATAAGAAACCTCTGTTTGGAATCGACATAAAAAAACAATATTTTTTACATAAAAAATATGTTTTTAAGTTCATCAAATTCATATTTAAAGAATCACTACTAGATATCAAAGAGCTTACCAAAGAAGAATCACTATCACTACATAGTATAAAAGTCGCTTCCCGCTGTCTGTCCCTATGCATGCTTAGATCTTTAAAACTACGCAACGGATTTTGATGCGGTTTTCTTTAATAGATAGAGTGATTCAAGAGGAAGGATTTTAACATAATTTTATTGCCGCATTCTTACGGGAGTGGGAAATAGGTGGGTAAAACTGCGGGGCGCTGTTAATACTAAAATTAACCACCTACCTACCTCTTATGAAAGCTGCTCATCAATAACATACTATCTCGTGACCTCACTGTACATATTGTGATCTAGGCACGATCTACACTTTCTTCATTTCTTCGCCCTTTCACGAACTTAGAGCACGTTGTTCACCTTTATAGCTGAATATTCAAATCTTGGAATACAATGTATGTACAATATCTTAAAGTATTGCTGCTGTCTTTGTAGTTTAATTTATGTACTACTGCTCTGCTCCTATAGTCGTAGTGAGATGTTATGAATATTATGGTCTTCCTCGATAAATGGGCTATCTAATATAGAAAGAATTGTTCAAATCGGACGAGTAGTTCCTGAGATTAGCATGTTCAAAAAATAAGTAAAACTAAGTACCGTCTACTACCGGCTATAAACATTGTCAAAGATTTCATATATTACATATTTTTCAACATACTTGCTCATAAAGGGGCTCTTATTTGTGATAAAATAGTTGAATAATGACACGCTTGATTCACTAGTGAGTTATGGATATTTTTTTAAATTGTTTAGTTTTAAAAAAGTTTCAATACCAAAAAAAAATCGAGTCCATACATTTTAAAAGCAAACTTCAACTATGTTGCCTTACTTTTGGTAGGTCTATGGTCGATTCTATTCATTCGATTTTTTTTAATAAGTATATTCTTTTAATCTATGGCCGATCACCATTGTTGTGTTGGATGCGCGCGAATAGAAAATCTGTTTATTTATTAGCGAAAAATGATAATTTCTTCGCAAATGTGTTGAAAAACGTTGTATGGTACACGCGTGTATTGATGATTACTATCCTCGGCTATCTTCAGACCCTCGCCTGACGGCTCGGGCCTCAATAGCGCCTCGGAAGTAATCACCAACTTACCTCGCTTGTACCATAAATAACTATTATTAAGTTTCAGGTAGGAACATTTTATAAGTGAACTTACGAGTATAACATTTTTACTAACGAACTGCGTTTTTAGGCAGTATTTTTTCTTCCTTTCTTATTAGGTATTTTTGCTATATATGTTTTGATAGTATTATTTATCCAATTAAAATTATATTATATTCAAATTATATTTCACAGTAATTATATTGAAAGCCACCGGTTTTACTTCCGCTTACAATCGACAGTTCAAACATTAGTTTTTATTGAATTTTATTGATAAGATTTCACTAATAGCTTTTTCCTGTTAGAAATTATTTTAATAAGATATTCTTTTTAGTAATTAAATGGTTATTAAGGAAGTGAAGAGCTTAAACAGGTTTTTATTATTGTAGTAAATAAGATTTCTGTTATTTATTTAATTAATGTTTTGAAGATTCATTATAGATAAAATTACAAATAATAATACAAAATGAAATAATAAAAAAATTGTCATAAGCGGGTGCGAAGCGGTTTGCGGCGGAAGGTTCGACATGAACGCTTCGCAAATTTTTCAAAAAATATTTTAATTAAAATATCGACGAATAATTATGTTTTTTGATTCCATGTTTTCTTTTTAGAAAACCCATTATTTCTCAAAATAAAATATCTATAATGTACCAGGCAAACATAAACCAATAAGAGCTTCCAATTGTGCTCATCATTAAAATATCTCTTTCCTTGTTACAGAATCTCAACATGAACGAGTGACTTAAGGGGCAGTGGTTATAATAATATAGTGTTTATATAAATATAGTGGTATTAAGACTGAATAGTGTATATTATATTATAAATAAGTTCAACAAAATGGAGTTCAAGACACAAGCTTTGGCTACAGCTGCCGTATTTTTCATTGGTAAGTGTTTAAACTGTTTCTTCTAATTTAGAGCGAGCGAAGCGAAGCCCTACTAATTCAACAATTTATACTGAAAATCTACAAAATTTACAGAAATTATATTTAACATAGTTATTTCACAAAATAATATGTAAATAGTATATAAAATAATATGTAATAATAAATAATATGTGTCTGGATATGTAAAAATAGGCTAAATATTATTTTGTAATTGAAATATGAGGTTTTTTATATTTTTATATGCTGCGGGCACAAGCCAGTGCTTAAAAAGCTTGCGAGCCCCACAAAGCCTCTGGGTAGCAAAAGCTAGTAAGTACTGATCTTTGATTTACAGGAACACTACACATTGAAATAAAACACTTAAACGGATTTTTGTCGTGGTTGTATTTTGTTTTACATTTTCTGACGTTTCGGATTCTAATAAGCTCTGTTCAAATAAACATTATGTACAAGAAATTTTATAATAACCAATTTTAATTACCAGGAAAACAGAAATGTAGAAGAGGTCTTTACAATAAACTTTATTAAATTGATTCCTAAAAGTAAATATTGGAGAATTTATTATTAGAAGTACCAGGAGAGCATATTCGCGCAAATTCTTACGAAAACCAAGCACTCTAAACAGGTAATATGTTTCATGGGCGGGACTGTACTTTAGAAGTAAGAAATTCTTATTAAATTATATCTGGGTGCCGAAATGGGAACTAATCGCACTTAAATTTACCATTTCGGCATCTTCCTGGAATTTGGAATAAACCGCATAAAATGTTTTGTTAACTTTTCTATCCGACTGTACTTCTCTTTTTGGAGTATCTTGGGACATCAAAATAAAAATCAATAAAATTATTCAAGTATCGATTGGAGTAAAGTGGGATATGAAAAATAATATATTATTTTTAATATTATTCTCTGGAGCAAACTGGGACTGCATGTATGCATTTTTTCATTTTCGATTTCAAAGGAATGGAGTAAAATGGGACTAACCCTTTACAGAACCCGTGATCACAGAAGACTAGTAAGGCTTTATGGGGCTCTTTTAGAAACAGATCTCGAATTTGAAATCTTTAACACATAATGCAACCTTCTCATCATACTATAATCATCAGTGAAAGTGCAGTAAGATTTCACAGGCTGATACCCTGGTACTTTAATTTCTTTTTTAAAGAGATATTCCAAGTTTCCGATGTGTAGATAACCTTAAATTATCCCGTCAACCTAAATACCTGAATATTGACAGCCATTTAAAGACATTCGGACAATAAAGCAAAATAACTTTACGACTTAATTTATTCTTTAAAGGCGGCTTCTTGAAGGAAAGTGCGAAATAAGAACTGTACATTATAGAACCGGTATTCCTTCTTACTTGAGGGTAATCGGACTTTTTGAAAAAAAAAACCGGCGAAGTTGGAGTTGGACTCGCGGACGAAGGGTTCCGTACCGTTCTTACTAATATTATAAATGGGAAAGTAATTCTGTCTGTCTGTCATGCCCAAACTGCTGAACTTAAATAGGGTTCCGTACCATCCTTACGAATTAATAATTTGAATACGAATGTAAGGGTCTGACCGCACTGACTGCGCAGCAGCGGAGCGACGCGACACCTAGCTGCGAGGTATTCTTTCTTAGAAAATTGTATGAGGTATACCGCAGTGCGCAACACTGCGCTTCGAAAGAATATTTGGTCGGACCTTTACTCTGTCTGTCTTTAACTGCTGAACCGATTTGAATGGTATCGAGATTAATTACAGATTGGCAAAAGATATAGGCTAAATATTCCAAATTCCCACGGTATTAGTTTTTGCGCCGGTAAAACCACGGAGCGTCTCTAGTTATCTATACATCATAATGTAGACGCAACTTGAAAATTTCTACTGTCTTGCTATCACGGCTCATGAGATACAGCCTGGTGACCGACAGGAAGACAGACAGACAGCGAGAGTCTTAGTAATATGGTAAAAATGGGTTTTATTCTTTTCGTATGGAACCCTAAAATTTATAAACATAGCTGTTTAATGTTGGAACAACTAATTAATATGTCGACTAGCTTTTAACCGCGGGTACGATCGCGTTAAATGGTGATGGCCCTAGTTTCCGCTGTACATAAAATACCGTTTTTAAGTTCAAATTATAGGTTTTAAAAGTTAAGTTTTATGGATTATACTTATTTATACATACTGCACTATATTATTGAAGGTTTTTCGTCTACTGTGGAATCTTACAGAGCGATACTTTTGCGTAAATTAAAAATTTGATCAGCATTTTGTCTTTTCGTAAATTTTGAAACTACAACATTTTAAAACATACTCGTATTTATACAGAAATATATGTAGTTTCAAAAACGAATCTAGATTGAATTTGAAAAGCTACATGACTGAACACTTTTTGATAAGCTTCGTTAAAAAGATAGATTGCATCTCGGAGTCGACACGAACAAAGCGTAGGCGTGTCAAATTAAGGACCTCCTCCTTTTCCGTGTCAGTAAAAAAAATAAAAATGTATTTCTTAAAAGGCTCGATAAATATTTCAAGTACCGTTATGCACGTACCAGGGAAGCAGAAATTCATAAGAGTTCCAATTAACCATGTAAACGTAAAATGAATTTTTATTTGCTGTTTTTTAACGGTCGGATAATTTTTAATCACCGAATTGTCGGTGTGACCATATTTGCATTTTAAATTACATTTTTGGGCTTTTTATTATTGATTGTGTTGAGACGAAAACAAAGTCCTAGTTTTTAAATTGCAAACTTAAATTTATGCCAATATTTTTTTTATTACCGTGGGTATGACTGACATATAAGTATTTAAGAAATCATTCAAAACATAAAACACAAACACATTACAATAAAAGAAACAGATCATAAATGACAAGTCAAATCAATAAACGTCATTACCATCAGTTACCGTTGGTTGCGCACGCGTCGCTCGTAAATCATTGATGATCGATCATTATTGATAGATATAGATCAATGATCTATGTCTCGATTTATGAGGCGCCATTACAGCTTGTTGTCGTATAATTATGTTTAATTAGGTTAGTTAGCGTTTGAAGTTATTTTTATAGTACCAGGAACTCATAACATGTGAGGAGGTCTCAGACTATGTTAGGTTTTGAAACGGGATAATAAAGTCTTTAGCAAAATAATAAGATCCGTGCGAGCGGGACGCATTATAATTTACGCAGGTGCGACAGAGATAGATAGATACAGGTCAAGGTACGATATTTCATGTGAATTACGAGCGCACTATAAGCTGTGTAATGTAGTATTAAATTAACAATGTGAAGTCAAATCTCGTGAGAATTTTGGGATAAAAAGTATCCTATGTGTTTTTCCTAGTTATAAAAAACATCTGCACCAAAATTCACCGAAATCGGTTCAGTAGTTTTTACGTGAAAGAGTCACAAACACTCATCCATGCATCCTACTTTCGCATTTTTAATATAAGTAGGAGTAGAATGAACAAGGAACATACAAAGAAAATATTGACTCAAATATTGACACACGATTTTCATGAGAAAATTGTTTAGTTGTTCAAATACATACGCATGTTCTCAGGACTTAGTATTTAGACCTTTGAATTTCCTGTTTAAACATGTATTTCAAAATATTTGTAAATATAATTTAAGAAAAGAGTTTTTTTTATCTTGCTTCCTTAATCTTTTCATTGAGTATTAACAAAAGCAATTTCGTGTAGCTTACTTTAGAAAGAAAATATTTTGAATTTAGTGTGTTAATGAGTGCGTGCGTAGTTTTAGATACCCTTACAAGTGACAAACTTAGCAGTTATTATAATGAGATGACGGAGTGAATGAATGATAATGATGATGATTTAAGATAGCTTAATGAATGTATGAATGAACTAGTACGTATATTGTATCCTGCGGCTTTACCCGTATTGATATATCTAGTATTATCATAAGTATTTATATTTCCAGTATTTACTTAGTCTAAGTCCGTACCCACGCGAAGTATTGAGGGCAGGCTGTGCAGTATATATTATAATCTCCCATTCAATGCTCAGTGCCTGTAAGATTTATTAGTTTCTAACATTGAGGCCGAATTGTAATGTCGGAATTGTATTAACATCCATATTTAGAAACTATCTGTAAATGTAGAATAATATTTAATAAGTTATAGCGGAATTACAAGGTTGCTTTGTTTCTGACCGACTTAGCGGTTTGGTATATAGAATAAGACGTTATTTTTAAACAGAAATGACACCTAGGATGCGTCTTATTCCAAAATCCAAGTACATAAATGTACATACAATGCTCATTGCTCATACCAAAACGCCCCGTTTGGGATGTACGCGGTTAAATACGTGGGGTACGTCAATAAAGAGCAGCCATCTTTAATTTGGGTTCTTTTGTGATATTTTAAAACAGAAGCCAATTCAAAATTGTTAAAAAGTATAGTCTCAGATTTTTTAAGGGCATCTTCTACAAAATTGGCGAAAACCGCATACTGGCCACATTTAAAAATAAAACAAAGCTGCACAATTTTAAATACTGAAGAAAAACGTACAGTTTTAAAATAAGGAAACAATTTTTAAATAGAGAACAAAACTTGTGCAATTTCAAATAAGGAACAGAGTGCGTTCGATTGGCAGGCAACTGTATGCAAAGATTATCCTACTCAAAGTAACCTCTGCGAAGTTATGTATTCCTGGTATAATGTAGTAGATATTACATGAAATTGTCTTTACCGAGAAAACCGAAACTGGAGCGTACGGTACATATCAGCCTCTCTCGCTCTCACACTGCTCTCTTTCATATGCAACATTGAATTTTTGTTGTGTTAACAAGATTTTAATTACATACTTAATTTATTTGGGTTGCATTTTATCACTTATCATTATCACCACTCATAAAGAATTTGTTGGGTTTTTGAGGGCTCTTGAATAACTAATATCAATACTATAAAGGAGAGCTTTTATACGAATGTTTGTTACTCTTTAACCATAAAACTACTAAACGATTTAGGTGAAATTATCTAGATGCTCACACAAATCCCGATCTTGTGAGAATTTTGGAAGAAAACAAAAATGCTATATCTTTCTGGTCATAATGAACATCTGTACCAAAATTCACTTCGATTCCGTAATTTTTGTGTTGGATTATAAACGGTGATAGATTATAAACAAATAAAAAACCTTCCTAGAATCATTCTATCTCTTGCAGAAAACTACATTTAAAACCGTTTAATAGTTTATAAGATTTGCATACAACATATCTGCAACGACGTTGTTTTAAAAAGATAAAAAACTTTTTTAAATTCGGCCCAAATTCAGCCGTAATTAATGAATTAAGGTCGAATATTGACCACTTATTAAATCGGTAATTCTAGATTATTTTTGAACATACATAAATAATGTTGATTACACTAATTATCATATTTATATGCTGTTTATCTCACATCTCTATTGTAACGTTATGTATAAAATTAGCCGATAAAAATGGTCTACTTTCAAAATGGTCTAGCTTTTGCGAGACTCATTATAAGAAGCTCAGACACAAATTATTGGCGAGATTGTTTACCAAAACTAGACTACAAATATTAGCTACTTAAAGTTTTTGTAAGAAATTAGTAGTTTATTATATAAAGTAGTAGGGCAAGTTAAGCCGTCGTCGTCAGTCCCGGGTATCTACTAACTCTAATCTTCAATTGTTACGGGTGGAAGTCTAACAAAAAACCTTGAGAGGTGTCAAGAAAAAAAAAACTCCAAAGAGTTAGCCTACTTTTTTAAAATTATAAAATTAACGCGCTGTTCGAAATTTGAAAATAGTTATTTATGGTACAAGCGAGGTAAGTTGGTGATTACTTCCGAGGTGCTATTTAGGCCCGAGCCGTCAGGCGAGGGTCTGAAGATAGCCGAGGATAGTAATCATCAATACACGCGTGTACCATACAACGTTTTTCAACGCATTTGCGAAGAAATTATCATTTTTCGCTAATAAATAAACAGTTTTTCTATTCGCGCGCATCCAACACAACAATGGTGATCGGCCAAAGACTAAAAGAATATACTTATTAAAAAAAAATCGAATGAATGAATGAATGGAATCGACATTGACCTACCAAAAGTAAGAAAACATAGTTGAAGTTTGTTTTTAAAATGTATGGACACAATTTTTTTGGTATCGAAACTTTTTAAAATGAAAACAATTTAAAAAAACAATCTATAACTCACTAGTGAATAAAACGTGTCATTATTCAACTATTTTTGCACAAATAAGAGCCCCTTTATGAGCAAGTGTGTTGAAAAAGTGTTATTTTTTCCGTCTAGCCCTCTTTCGCAAAGCGCGAAAAGGAACTTCGTTCAAAAAAATAGCATGAAGGACCCAAAAAGGACAAATTAAACACAATGAAAGCTTAATAACCAAACAAAGTTAGGTGCTTTTGTACTGAAAGCCAGTTCAAATTTTAATTCTGAAAAACACATCAGTACTCATGATTGCTGTTATTTTCCACCATATTATTATGAAAGTTCTGGCGAACTTTTTGCTTAATTATTTAATGTAAATAAACTGTTATAATAATATCTAGAAAATCTAAATTATGGTCACGTCTAACCACAAAGCAATTTCAATAAATGCTGTTCACATATTAGTATTAGAAATTATGTTTTCCCGATATTCCTATCAGCGAAGTACCAGGCGCTCATGACCGCGGTGAAACTAAACAAACATTTCACCGGTAAAGCATCAGACTGATTGCTTAGTTTCTCTTTCGTCGCACTCTCGCTGTTTACATGTTATTATGCTCTTAGTTGTTTATGCTATCCTATTACATTGAAGCGCATTTGTGGTTGAATTTTGTTTGAACAGACTTTTTATTTTGAGAAGTTTTGATATAAGTTGTACAAAATGATCTTGATATAGGTAGACGACATTAAACTTTTATATTAATTTTAACTACAATCAAATAATTATTTACTATCTTTTACGCAACTGAGGGTTGGGCTAATTGAAAAAAATTGTTATCCTAGGTTAGATTGTATGTTTTATTTAAGGTTTTCAACAGTTATAGAGGAGTCCTTTATTCATCTTCAGCCCTTATTCGTACTAGACAGCCTTTTCCATTTCTTTGATTTAAGCATACACTACATTGAGATAACTACATTCGTGAGTCTTCGAATTAAAGAAGAACATGTAGTTTTATTCCCACGTGGGAAGTCTATTTGCGGAAACCTGCCAAGTACAAGATACAAGTTCAATAATAACTATTACCTAATCAATGCTAAGTGGTATCACCAAACATGATCACCACGAGTCGAAGCCAATCGAACTTTCGATCTCGCAAACGTCGCAACTCGCACTATTTTCACTTTTTAGAGAAAACTTGGTCAAACAACTAAGTATATGTAATTGTAACTAGACTGCTTCCTGTTGATCGTTTAGACAAACATACATACATACTTCATAGTATAGTTCATCATTGCATAGTACAGGGTGGCGCAATAGAACGTGCATTTTTAAAATAATTATTAAAAAATAAATACAAAAGGTATAGTTAAAATAAAACTAAGCAATTATTAAGTGATAACTGAAGTTTATTTTTTAAAAATAACATCATCTAAATGATGACCCTCTCTACGTTGGCACTCCTCTAACCGCAAACGGAAATTACCGAAAACTTTCTTAAGTAGTGCTGGTGTGATTGCTGCCATTTCACCACGAATATTCTCCTTGAGCTGACTGATGTTTCTCGGATTATTGGTGTAGACTTTGTGTTTGAGGTATCCCCACAAAAAAAAGTCAGGAGGCGTCAAGTCTGGACTGCGCGGAGGCCATGGGATATCACCTCTTTTCGAAATCAGTTTGCCAGGGAACATCTGCTTCACAACCGCCATGGAGTCATTTGATGTGTGACTGGTAGCTCCGTCTTGTTGGAACCAAGTCCTAGAGTTCTTTATTCTTGAATTTTCAAGTTCTGGGGCCAAAAAACCTTCCAACATCGCAACATAGCGTTCGGTATTAACAGTGATGTTTTGCCCCCGTCCGTTTTCAAAAAAATAAGGACCAATTATTCCTTTGGCAGATATTGCGGCCCAAACTGTCACTTTAGGGCTATGTAACGGTTTTTGATGTTTGAGTCTGGGATTTTCACTATTCCAATAACGACAATTTTGGCAGTTTACGAACCCATTCATATGAAAATGTGCCTCATCAGAGAAAAGGATGTTTTCAAAATTTGAAAACCGATTGAGCATTTCATTAGCAAATGTGAGCCGTGCTATGAAGTCAGAGTCTTTCAATTCTTGAGTTAATTGCAGCTTGTATGGATGCAATTTAAGATCCAAGTTTAAAATTCGTTGCAAACTTCGTCGCGATATGTTTAGGACAGACGATCTCTTGCGAGTAGACATTTGTGGATCTTCTCGTACCGACTGCTTAACACTCTCAATATTGTCTTCGGTCCTAGATGTGCGTGGACGACCTTTCGCGTGTGGTTTAAACGTCGATCCAGTCTCTTCAAAACGCTTTATCCAGATTTTAATTAAATTAGCACTCGGAGCCTCCCTAATTTGCCGTACACCATACTCAGAACAAAATAGTCGCCTGACAACTACGTACGAACGAGAGTTTTCGTAAAATGCGCGCACGCAAAATGCGCGACGCTTCCCGTCGAAGTGACTCATAGTGACTAAAAATTTATGAACCGCGCTACCCAACGATATCGGTCTCCCCCCGCCCACGCCCCTTCTACCACGCAAAAAAAGATGATGCAATATGCACGTTCTATTGCGCCACCCTGTATAAAACAAAGTCGCTGTCTGTCCCGATGTATGCTTACATCTTTAAAACTACGTAACGGAGTTTGATACGGTTTTCTTTAATATATAGAGTGATTTAAGAGGAAAGTTTTTGTTATAATTTTACCTGCGTATTCTCACGGAAGCGAGAACTACGCGAGTGAAACCTAGTTTCAAAGTTAGATCTGTAGGTACTAATATTATAAACAGTCAGAGTTTGTTTATTTGATCGCGTTAATCTCTGAGAAGAAACCACTTAACGGATTAACGTCGCAGTTAAGATACTTAATATATTATTTATTAATGTTTCCGTTTTAAACAACAATATTTTGCATCTTACTTTGTGTTTTCATTATAAGCTATTCAAACTCTTAATGCGTTAGAATAGTGTTAGAATAAATCTGTGACTATCACAGTTCGATCACTGATCAGTCTTGACCGGGAAAGTACCAACCTCCCACAGAATATCGGCGTTATTAAGTTGCGATTTTCATAGTCCGTGACAGTCTAATCTTAACCGTTCTCGCTCATTTTTCTTTTACTCTTTTATCCTCCTTACATCCTCACATCTCTTATAGGCAAAACAGTTTGTGACTCTTCTAACTTACAGGTATATATGGGTGACTATAGTTATTTACAATTAAGTGACTTATTTGCTCTGTATTCCATAAAAAAGACTGGCCACTAACACGTTTCGTCTATTACCGAAACATCATAACTGCAGGACACGTTATGTCCAAAAGAGGTCATACAAAACCATGCATAGCTAGACGAAGAGAACCGTTACTGGTCAGAAAGAAAAAAACGAAACAAACAAACCAGCCAATCTAGTAAATAACCGCAAACAATAGCCAGGTCCTTAACCCATGCGTGCATCACATTTTAAACTGGCGGATTTGAATTTAGAACCTCGTGCGGCGCAAGCGCATGTACTTTCTCGCCCACGGAACGCGCGCCGCGTTGATATTGGTCAGGGTTGCCATTGTAATGAATGTTTATGGCATTCGTGAAGCAAATGGGTGAAATTTGCGATTGGATATTCTGTTTGTGTTTACAATTAAGGGGGTATACTGTGTTTGGAAAATAAATTGTAGATGTAAAACAGAAATTGGGTAACGTATGATTTGGTATCGCTCCCTAAAGCAGACTAAAGATCCTACCGTTGATATCGGTACCATCAGGAGAATTATGTGTAAGCACGCTAGCCAAACGCGTAATGTAATAAATTGTTTGTATGATTGAAAAATATTAAATATGCCATCCATTTAACAAGGAACTCTGGCAGCTTTTTGGTAGGCATAGATATTCATGGATTTGTTGGTTTAGAGCTTTTCCATTTGTCACGGTTAGGTATGGTCCTGGGCTCAAATCCCAATAGGAGAATATTTCGAAAGTATTATATACATATATTTTACATTCTTACTTTGAAAATTGGCAAATGATTTATATAGTAATAATGATGAGATTAACTTGCGTCAGCCCTGTAAAGTAGGTGCAAGCGACACAGTCATTATTCAACTCGGTTTATCTGTTATCTACCTGTGATATAGTTTAAACGAGGCCCGGTACAGACATCGGTAACACCGGCCCGCGATACCATAAAATAGACGAAGTTTATTTACAGCGTAGTGCGTTAGGAGCGATACGATTGTTTGGAATTATGGGAGATGCAAGATTATTGGGGTGTTTTGTGTTAATGATTGTAAAAAATAAATATCTGAACACATACCTATCGTTCCCTTGCGGGGTGAATGTTTGTGTGAACCACAAATGTTTATCTCCGTCTGGGTGTGTGTGTGAATGAGTGTGTGCGTAGTTTCTGATACCCTAGATACAAGTTTGGAACTTAGTTAGGGGTCAGTTACTATAACGACATGACGGAGAAAAGGATTATGTTATGTTATATTAAATTATTCGCAAGAAGTGCCAAGCTAAGAAAAAACTTGAACTATGGATACTTGACTAGAATAGAAAACCAGACCAAAACAGTTATTTTCGTGAACCATAATGAAAATGTTACCCCCTTAACTTCGACATAGCAGGCAGGGTCACTACCTACTACATCGCTCGGTTGTCAATACGTCAACTTTTATTAAAGGAACTATCTATTGTATAAGGAATGATCTGATTTATAAGGAGCTCTTACGCAAAACACACTTCAACACCCACAAACACAGCCTATACTATAATATTGTCAGTCAGTCAGTTTGTATTACAAACTAAATTGATGTCAAAAGCGCCACACTCTCTATAAGTCCACATAAAAGCTTAAATGGTCAATTAGCATTTCATTTTGTATTGAAGTCACACGTGGTCTCACACTTAGTAGGCCACATAAGTTCATTAACCTCATTCCAGCGTGTCAAGGTCGCCATTTTGGTGACAATAACATAAAATGGCCGCTCAGAACTGCCATTTTAGGCCAATTTCGAATTTTAAATTTTTATATTCAATTTTAATAATTTAAATTCTTGTCTATTTTAGTATTTTTCTATTGGTGTTCTTTTATCAAATTTATGTTCGAGTTATTAATTTTCGTAAATTTAAGGTCGTACGAGTCAGTTGAACTGATCAGTCCAGACACAAAACTGTGCGTCACTCCAAAAGTTTTAGGCCAACTAGATTTCCCTGGTGGAAACTGGAATCGCCCCGGTGATTGACGACCATTTTTGGAATGAAGGCCAGTTCAACTGATCAGTACGACTCGTCAAGGCCACCTTTTCGATCAAAAGAAGAAAGAAAAGAGATTATAGAAAGACCAATGAATGATAAAATTATTGATATTCAATTTTGAGTTTTTTTATCTATATTTAGCTAAGTTTTAGAGCATAGAATTTTTAATTCTAGTATTTATATTATCTAGTACGGTTTTGTTTTTTTAATCGAATTCCATGCATGTATTTTGACCTCCTTTGGCGTCCGATTGAGTGAACATTTACATAAAAATAGAATGTTACTGTTTTTTCTATAGGTGCTTCTTTTGATTGGAATTTCATCTTGATAATGAGTCATAAAAATATTGTTTTGTAAAAATATTTTTAATGATAGATTTTCCCATGACATTGATTAAGGCTATTCGATGACATAATTAGATAGGTCTCATGCCTGATGAATGAAAAATGCAGGGCTTAAATTAATATAGTTTAAATAGATAACATGATTAGCATTTATATTATTAGACTGAAATTCAACTTTATTTAAAATTGTCTTGAAGGCATTGTTTATTATTTCATTTTTTACAGAAATACCTTAAACTGTTATTTTAGTTTTTCGTGATATCCTAAAACACACCTACTAAAAGAACATAAGATTATCTATGAACTAAAACTGCCAGCGCAGTGGTTTCATTTATAGATAAATCGCAATATAGCCATTTTAATATAGTATTTGAAGTAACAACACCATCGTCACCAGACCCTAATGGACCATTCTAGAGATGGTCTAAGATCTTGACAGTATGACATTGAACGTAAGTAGGTCCCACATGGGCCCTATGTGGGTCACATCCCTATTGCAACGTGACCGTATGCAGCTACTGCATTGGAATGTGTTTAATGATTTAGAATATTTTTATATATTATGTTTTGACGGCTTTTGAGGAATTATCCTTGATCCATTTGGATGATTTTTGCTTCGATTATGAGAAAATTATACTAGTTTTAAGGCAAGCAACCTGTAACGTATAAGGCCTGATCAAAAAAAAAAATTATAACTCCTAGTCCGAAATCAGACTAGTTGATTTAGGGAAATATTCCACTCCGTCTAATAGTTTCACTAATAAGGCAATAAAGAAAATTAACAATATTATAGGTGTTCAATTCAATTCATTTAAGATAATTAACTTGATATCATCAGTGGCATTGAAGCTTTGTCATGCAGTGGGATTTTAAAATCAGATACTATCATTTTAGATTTTTGATTGACACAGGAAAAGGATTTGTACAGGCCGATATTATCCATTTACATTTGAACAAAACACACAATATAGCATCAAAATTAAAATCTCTTTAAGACACAAACAAACCCCCAGTATCCAGTAAACTTTCCCCGCCAATCCTGTCACTGCTAATGGAGTTTGGTAGTAGTGCAGTCGCCGCGGGGTAATACGACCACACTGTCTCTCGAACACGGGGTACGGAGACAAGTTGAATGTATTTATATTGTATTTGTATAGTGGTTGGGTTAGTGGAATTTGTCTGAGAATTGTTTTAATTTTAAGGGGATTTGATAGTTTTTGTGTTGTTTTGATGTTTGTAGGACATATTTTTTTTATTTGTATTACTTCAACGATATTCTTAAGACCACTTTTTTCAGATCCAATTATTTTTTATTTATTTGGACATCAAAAAGAATCTACGTGCACACACCCAGACTAAGACAAACGATTTTGGTCAAATATTTTTCTCACAATCGAATCCAGAACCCTCTATTTAGCAATCTGACATGGTCAACACGGCCTGCGGTGCCATCAATAATTCTTATTTAAATAATTTCTTAGATTGCATTTGGGAAATATTTCCATTTTTTTTGTCATATTAAGACTTCTACAATAACCTTATCTTTGTTACAGCGGTATCCTGGATCGAGTGTGCCCGCGACGCGTCGTGCCCCCGTATCTGCGGGCCGGCGCTGCAGGGCGAGCCGGTGTGCGCCACCGACGGGTACATCTACCCCTCGCTCTGCGAGATGAGGAAGAAGACTTGTGGGAAAGGTAACAGGGAATACTGATGTACTGTTATTGTCTACTTTATTCATTAAAAAGTTACAGAGGGTCAAAAGTGTCGTGATTCGCGGGGACACTACCGTGCACCTTGATATACGAGTATCTATCAAATACCTATCTACAACCTGTTTTATCTGTATTATTTATGGCCTTATCAGAGTAGTAGTTCTTGAGATTTGAACAACAAATAATATTAGCATAGATAAAATTTATACACGATACAGAATCCCGTATCTTCTCGTTAATAAGTTGCTAATTCTTGATACAATAAAATTATAAAGAGAGAAGTTTGTGAAAACGAAAGATATTTGATCTATTTTTAAAATAAAGCATCTTTTTTTCTCTTCTTAAATATTAGTCATGTTTTTCCAATAACACAACCATTTAATCTCCACTCTTCCATCATCCAGGAGTCCGCCTGGCCCCCGACCAAGGTTCCTGCTCCCGCGCACAGGGCTCCAAGTGTGACCACCGGTGCACGTCAGAGCGGGACCCTGTCTGCGGAACTAATGGCAGGACATATCTGAACAGGTGTATGTTGCAGGTGGAAATATGCAGGTAAATACTAGAGAAGATAAAAAATACAAGAGTAATTGGGAAATTAAGGAACGTCTTTGAAAATTGAACTTTAGGCTGATATGCTATCACAATTATTGTTATATATCTAGTAAATGAAAGGTCTATATAAAGATTTTTTTTAAATCATTGAGGTAAGAAAAGCGATTGGTAAAGTTAATCTAATATCCAGTAAGAATAGATTGGCTTTACTCGCCTCGCTGCCGTGAAGTCAATCCATCAAAGATATAAATGAAGAAAGAGAGTCAAGTGTCACATTACGAATGTCCTCCGACATTGCCAATAAAGAATTGCGATCTGAAAAAATCAGTTCTTTCTTTATCAAGAGTTGTATCTAACTTGGTTTAATATAAAATCTTGTGAGATATTTACTAAAAGTTATTTAAATTATGTAATGATTTGGTTTCTTGGTAGTTAGGTAGCCCTTTACGGCGTTCAACCATATAAACTCTTCAGCTTTATAATATTAGTATACATAGATATGCATTCTTCATTGTCAGTCATATCATACATCTGTGGCAATACAAAGCAGCGGCTTAGAGAATCATATCCTTAAATCAGGCACCACGTTGGAATACAAGTCGTCATTCTAGCGATCATCATCACGGATCTTAATCTGGCAACTGGCCAAAGGTTTTGATGGAATTTTTATATGAAAATAACTGCACCTCGCAGTATAATAACCTGCGTTAACTCTGTTCCTATTGGACGTAGCGTGATGATATAAAGCATGAAGCCTTCCTTGATAAATGGGCTATTCAATACTAAAATATATATTTTAATTCGATCCAGTAGTTCCTGAGATCAGTGCGTCCAAACCAAATCCACAGCTTTATAATATTGCTATATAGTACTGATGTTTTGTCTCTTTCTATCTTTCTAGAGTTGGCATCGGTCTATCTCACTTGGGAGCGTGTAACAATATCAGTGCTCACAGAGAAAACTGTCCAGTGGATTGCTCCCAAGCCCCTCTCGATGGACCGATATGTGGATCTGATGGAAATGTATACAAGAGCACTTGTCAAATGAAGTTGCTGACTTGCGGGTAAGCTTCTCACTTGATATGATATCCTGGTACTTTGATGGATAAGTTATTGGGTTTTTGGAGGGTATCTAAATATTTATTTGGGAGTGTGTTTTTTTAATACTAATAAATTCCTAATTTTGCCTATACGAGTAAATAGGTTTTTTAAAAAATTGACACAATTTTGACATTATAACTTTTCATAGGGAAGGTTTTAACAATTAAAACTTTAAAGAACAATAAAAGTAATGATTATTGCCATAGTCACCCGCCATAAAAATACAAGGAGCATGAAATGAATATCATAATAAATAGAGCAAGCTGTTAAATAAATAAAAGTTAGAAAGCAGACGTTTAATGTTCCCAGTAAACTTGAGAGATTGAAATAAAAAACAAAGGAGTTGGTAATAAAATAGTAATCTTAGAGATAAAATCGAGCTGGTCTGCCGAGTCTATTTTTATCTCGTTCAAAATAAACTTAGACACCGTATTATAATAAAATCTCTTCCAAAGAATTTATAAATAAGCCAGTAATGTACTACATTTTATGGATTCCAATTTTGTTACTTATGTCATATATTTTTCAGCAGTTTATTGCTTTGTCTTTTGTATCGGAGAATAGACTTTATTGTCATTAGGTAGAGTTGGTTATGGAGTACGAAAACTATTTTGAGGAGTTCTTTCTAGGGTTTTGCTTAGTATTATAAAAGCCTAGAGTATATTGTGTAATGAACCATCAGCTGTGTAAATATAAGTTATGTTGATGAACGTTTTTGTTAGATTAAATTGAACTTTATACATAAAGAAAATATGGAAAAGTTTCACAGAACTTCGATAATTTTAGAAATAATGAAAGTACTCCCAACAACATTTTTTTTATTTGACTGTGTTTTCATATCATAGAATATAATAATCTCAGAGGAAATAATAAATGTATCTCTACATTAGATAATCATAGACAAAACAACTTATAAGTACTTACTTTTTATTTTGAAAGGATTTAGAACGACCAAGATTCTCTCTTATATTATTTAAGAAAGGAACCCAATCTTATTTAGAAGTATTCCACTCATTCATTTCACTAACTTTACTACACCTATTCTATATTATTTCAGTCAAGGAGTAGTCCGTACCAGTAAGAAGCACTGTCAGACGACCCGTCACTGCCGCGAGTCGTGCTGGCGAGTCGCGCGACCGACTTGCGGGTCAGATGGCAAGCTGTACGCCAACGCTTGTAGGATGAAGGCTACTAACTGCGGGTAAGATAGATATAATAGAAAGTGAAGTCTCGTTGATGATATTAGTACTAAAGTGGATATAAGAATGGAGGACAAGTCTCTTTGATGATATTAGTACACTGAGGAGGAGTCATAGGGAAGAATAGACGCTATTCTGCGGGTGGTAGATTCATTGACGTTCACAAGTGCCTCATTGAGTCCTTAACTGAATAAATTATTTTGACTTTGACTTTGACGTATAATCTGAATGATAAATGAACTTTATTATCGCTTTCTATCATCAGGCGAGTTATAGTCAAGTGCAAACCTATATAAAGTTAAAAAATGGTCCAGATTTTGAAACCGGGGGTGTCACATATGTCACTACAAAGCACGTTTCATCAATACATAGGGTGTTAATACAAATGTTATGTACTAAATTGTAAGGGGCGCTAAAAAATAAATGGGGCACAGTTGTGGTACTACTTTATTGTTTTTTGACAGATTCTTAAAAACCATACGAACACTTGAGAATAGGATTAGTAAAAATGCTATAACGAATTTGCTCTATCCTAATTTTGGACTTAGGTTGGCACTGATGACACCATATTTCTCGCCAATACTTTCCAACTTTGGAACTTATTCCAACCAAATACGATTGAAATCATAACCGAAACATTTTTTCCAGAAAACACGTATTCGAAGTGCCAATGGCTTTCTGCGTGTCCCAAGAGCGTACCTCCGGCAGCGAGCCTTGTCCCACCGACTGCTCGGGACAGAAGGAGAAACTGGTCTGCGGGTCCGACGAGAACCTGTACCGCAACGAGTGCGAGATGAGGATGTTGAACTGCGGGTGGGTTATGGTGGCCTGGTACTTATTAATTTAGTTTTGGTTTTGGTTATGGAAAAAAATACTGCAAGAAAGATTTCTCTTTTCTTATTTTTTATATGATAGGATAATGTAAATGATTTCAGATTTAATAAATCTCATATTCAACTACACTTAAGCAAAAGTACTTATACTTTTTTTTTTACAATAGTTTAAAAATTGATCCCCAATCATTAACAACTTTACAGAGTAAGCAACAGAAAGATAGTGAAGAAGGTAGACATGGAGAAGTGCAAGTCCAAGATGTCAAAGTGCCTGAAAGTGAAGTGTCCCGCCGAGCCCGACCCGGTGTGTGGTACAGATGCCAATGTTTACACCAACTCGTGTCACTTGAAGGTCGCTACTTGCCTGTAAGTATCACATTACTTAATATCTTTGGTGACTTTTTTGGGTGTTAGTTTGGGAGGTTTGAGTTCGATCGCAATCTGCTCATTGCATAATTTGGGTATGTAGTGTGCAAATGACATTGCTATAAGATTAAAAAAAGCCAATAAAAATAGTGCTTACGATTTGCATTGCAAGTAAAGAAACGTATGGTATCGTTACAACAGCGATGGGTGGACGTTACCTAATATCTATAAATTTAAATAAAAATATTTTTAAGTTATTTGTGTCCTGCGATTTCACTTCGTTATTCACCTTCGAAATAAAAAAGAGGTTTTTGTATGCCGTGGGCAGTGTTCAAAAAGCTTGAGCTCTATAAAGTCAGGCTTTTAGCTATCTAGTTAAAATGAATATCTAAACTTTCAGTAAAGGCGTCCAGCTAGCTCATTTCGGTAACTGCACACTCCTGCCTCGCTTGGAGACCGACTGCCCCGCCAGCTGCGATAACTCCTTCGAACAGCCCGTCTGTGGCTCCGACGGAAACGTTTACAAGTAAGTCGCCTTTAGTTTATGTTGTCCTGGTACTGTGATTTCTACGTATTTTCTTTTAGTGGTTTTATTTGACCTAACCGACTTTCTTCTTTGCGTTAGTAATGTTAGTTTCAAAATTTGTATCTGCTTCTAATTGTTGTATAAATTCAGCCTTTGTGTGTGAGATACACATTTCAAAAGTCTTAAACTATTAACTGGTATCTTAGAGCTGATCCGATGAAGGAACCACGTTGAGATGCACGTTTTAGCTTTAGTAACTATTTGTAAACCTTAGTAAAGGGTGGTTTTTAAGGCTTTTATCAACTTTCCTTCTATTTCTTAGGTCAGAATGCGAACTTCGTCGTCTTACTTGCGGTCAGCACGTGGTGGCTGTATCTCAATCACACTGCCGCACTACCGCTCTCTGCCACGAGCAATGCCCCGACACGCCCGCCTTCGTCTGCGGATCTGACAACCGCTTCTACAAGAACGAGTGTATTATGAAGAAGGAGAACTGCGGGTGAGTAATGGCGCCCTGGTACTTTGGGCGTGAATACCTATAACTTGCTGCAGTAGTTCTAGAAATTAACAGTATACATACCTTATCTAGTCTATTAGTTTATGTCTGTTAAGCTATTAGCTCCTGGTTTGATTACAGATTGGACTGATATACTTATGTTGTTTATTTTCTAAACATGGCTTTAGTTTGACATTACCAACATGGATTGTTGTCCGAGAGACGGTTATGTCTACTTGTAATTGCTGTTCTACTATCATCAAGAAAGATTCTACTGTTCTAATAGAGAGTCTTTTGCCCTGAAGTAGATTTTTACAGGCGTATATGAATATAACACCAATAGAATTATTATTATTAGATATGGCCCTACTTGTAGACATACTCTTTATGGCTATAAAGCAGCGTAGGTAAGGTAGATGCCTAAAAATTACGGAAAGTCCAGGCTGATTGCGAAATTCTAATTTATTTTTAATCATTTCAGTAAACACGTGTACGTGGTCCCGTTGAAGCGCTGCCTCTCCCGGTTCCAGTACTCGGGGTGCGCGCGCGTCTGCCCCCCGGAGTACGACCCCGTCTGCGGCACGGACGACAAGACATACTCCAACAAGTGCTTCTTGGAGATGGAGAATTGTCGGTCGAGGTGAGAGGTTTATTTATGTTTTTTATAATGAAAAGATATTGAGGTGTTTGTTCAACTTCACAAAAAGAGAACAGTCAAATTTTCGTAAGAATTTAGAAGAACGAAGTTGTACTCTATATGATGTACATCACCTTCGCTTCGTCACTATTGCATTTCAACTCTTGAAGAGTTTGCGTCTATCATTCATACTTTAAGAAACTTTATTTAAAGAATTACTACAGACATTCTTTTTTTAGACTAACTTGAGTCGCTACTGAATACGGTGTTGTGTTCCACGTGTTACACCCATGTTTAAGCCTACAAGCAGAGCAAATTAACTCTATAATCATCTTTTGCCATCTTTTGCCTAGTATTACTTAATGAACTAACTATAATTCTCTTTATTTCAGGAGTTTGGTCCAACTGAAATACCTGGGAACATGCACAGACCCCATAGCCGAAGAACCGAAGAACTACTTATATCGATAAAATGAACAATTTCAATCGAGTCATCGCTTTCTTCTTAATACGGACAGTACGTCCCACTTAGTGCCAACTCTTAGATAAATTTAAATAAGTAAATAATACGAAGTTTTCGTCTTCCATTTAACGAATTTCTCTTATAATTAACTTAGAAAATAATAATGTATAAGTATTATTATGTACTAAACTTAATCATGTTTAAATTGCAAGAAATACTTACTGTTTAAAAATAGCTTAAAACTCATTAGTTAGATGAGATTCAAATCTTTTTAAGACTTATTTAAGCAAACTAGACGAAATATCACTATCAAATATCTTTTGGAAATCCATAAAAAGGTTTTAATATTTCTAAAATAGATAAATAAGTACAAAAACAAAATGGCCGTTCCAATATGGCGACTGAAATTCAAAATGGTTGACTTCTAACGCATTTATTACATTTAACTAACATTTTAAAGAATTAGTGATTTAGAATAATAATTTCGACTGTTTATTTATTCTCTTATTTATTTTTTTATTATTTAGATTTTAAGTGATGTAAATAATTAGTAAAATTCAATTTTGAGTGTGTTATTTATTTTCGACTTTAATATTTATTTTTAAATTATTTTCAGTGAATTGTAATTTATTTTTTATTTAGCTAAAATGATTAAGGAATAATCTTAGGACTAGTACACTTTTTAAATGGTTCTTAAATTTTCTAAAACTTCAGTATTTTAACATTTTATAGTAACTTTAATGTCAGTGAATGTAATTTATACTTCTTCAATATTACCTATAAACTGTAGCATGCTGTACTGACAATATTATACTGAACGATTAATAAATAATTCAATAGAATGTTTTTTCTTTCTTTTAATCAATAATATCCTTTTGAGTTGTGGATCCACAGTATCGATATGATAATGACTTCATCTGCCACATACAGTATCCCTTAGGAGAGAATATTACTTCATTACAAGTACCAGGCTATCATGAATAAAAAGGAGTTCTACCAATTCTATTTCGATACTAGCTTTCAAACACTTAACAGAGTATCCAACCATAAGAACATTTTAAATTAAATTATAATACAAACTCTAGGCACAGCTTCTACAATGTACCAGGCTATCATAAATTGAGCGGAGTTTATCTAATACTAGCAGCGCCCCGCGGTTTCACTCGCGTAGTTCCCATTCCCGTGGGAATACAGAGTTAAAATAGCCTATGACACTCCGGGATAATATGGCTTTCCAATTGTGAAAGAATTTTTGAAATCGGTTCAGTAATTTCGGAGCCTATTAGTTACAAATAAACAAACCAACAAACATATCTTTCCTCTTTATAATATTACTAGCAGCTCCCCGCGGTTTCACCCTTGTAGTTCCCGTTCCCGTGGGATTACGGGGATAAAATGCAAAAAAAAAAAAAACCTATGTCACGCACTGATAAATTAGCTTTCCATTAGTGAAAGAATTTTTGAAATCGGTCCAGTAGTTTCGGAGCCTATTCATTACAAACAAACAAACAAACAAACAAATCTTTCCTCTTTATAATATTAGTGTAGATTAGTATAGATGTTCAAATTGTAGCAGAACTAAAGTGTATGTGGTGATGACCGCTCCCAGTCTCATAGGCAGCGACGCGTCGATAGTGAAGAGTCCACAGGCTGATATCTTCTTGAACTTTGTGTCAATCTCACGGACTATGTACTTCTTGAATTGCTTCATTTCTAATCCTTGTTTTGTGTTTAAATGAGCTGAAAATAAATTCACAGTAAATAAGTAAGGCTATCGTCAAAGTTAATTATTAAAATGAACTTTAAAATATTGATAAGTACATTTTTTAACCACTAACTTTTTGATAATATTGAACAAAAAATATGATCCGCCATTTTGGGGAGTCCATCATGAATTTTGAATGACCTCATTGTCATCTTAACTTTTGTCCTATTTTAAATTAGGGATGCCTTATAATTTAGTTGAACAGTTTTGGAGGAATCACCGTCTCTGTACGTGGAACAACAGTACAACCACCAGAGTTACCAGAATAGGTACATCTAATCATCATTTTATTTTTTCGCAATAAATATGATAATGAATTAATATGTAGTTAGCTGAAGAGTTTGTTTGTCTTGTCTATTTTCTTGAACGCGCAAATCTACACTTGGTCTTAAAACAAATACTTACACTCAGGCACTTGGCAGTATTCATCCAGGATCTTCACTCTCGTATCCTCCACCTCCTTGTAAAGTATTTCACTCGTCCCGCAAAGAAGAACATCAATGACCAATCTCTTGAATATCCAGAAAGATACCGATACTGTATGATATTCTATCTTGTAACCTGGCTGGAATAGAAAAACACATGTATAAATATTTTAAGTCTGCATGGTTGACGAAATATGAAATTTTATGGAATAAAGAAATAAGAAATAGGTTTCAAAGAACTCTTGGAGTCAATTTTGTCGAGAATTCAGACTATGTTGAAGAAAAATAAAATAAAATCAACTAAAAACTACTGCTCAGGGCAAGTCTATGAAATTATTGCATTGACAATCTAAATATATATACTCGTATTATAACTCAAAGGTGACTGACTGGCTGACTGACTGACATAGTGATCTATCAACGCACAGCGCAAACCACTAGACGAATAGGGCTGAAATTTGGCAAGCAGGTAGATGTTATGACGTAGGCATCCGTTAAGAAAGGATTCCCACGGAATTGTGATATACGCGGGTGAAACTGCGGGGCATAGCTAGTTTGTTTATATAATTAATGATTCTAGTTTCTTACACTATGATTATGGTCTAAATCGTGGAAATTAATCTCATGACCTGAATACTTACCGTTCCACTTTTATTCCACAACAGTACGACTTCTATTTGAGTCAGTGTTTGAGTGAATGTCATCACTACGTGGAGCAATATCTGAAATGTTAACTCACGGATTATTGATTTGAATATTTTCGTCCATAATAGTTATAATACAAGTATAAAAAACAACAAGAATAAATTAGAAAAAAACCTTTTAAAACAAGCCAAAGCTTTTGTTTAAGACGATCTTACCACCTTCGACAGTAGCTGGTGGGACACTGCGAAGGATAGGGATGGTTGGAAATGTTTGGGGGTGACCTTTGCCCAGCAGTAGGACACTATAGGTTAAAAAAACAAGCTTTTTTTAGCTTTTATTACATTAAAATAATATATAAATAAACTGAATAACTTACATATTGTTGAAACATCTCCCGAAATAAATTCATCGACTTCATAATCTTTCTAAAATAATACTTTAGTTTCTTCAAATCTATATTCTCGTTCATATTTCTATTCACAACCAACTGTGCCACTGTCGATTTCCATTTTCTCAGTTTAAATATCAGGAAATATAATATTATGATACCATTAATCATTTTCGCTTCGTAATGGAACGTTAGCGAGTAATAAAATATGTTAGGCCACGATTTAATTTTAGCCACTTTGACTCCTAAGAAAGCGATATAAAATGCGGTTAGGATTAAGCACGATACTCTTGATATTATCGACAACCTTTTCGTATCTTCTGCACTCCTGATACCATCGCTCACTTTTTGCAGGTTCATAAGCAACGTCAAGTTACCGCTGCGATGCGTAAAGTTAATAATAGTTGCTGTGATGTAAGTGGATGCGTGTTGGATGTACACCCACAAATATATGAATTTAGTTTTTCCTCTCGACAGATTCAGGAAAGAGCACGTTAAAATGATGATCAAATTCAAGATGAAAGTTAGTATATAGTTGTATTTAGTGATGGGAAAGGCCATATTGTGAGATACATTGTAGATCCTCAAGCAGAATATAGTGTTGATGATGTAAAACGGTTTGAATATCTTCTCGTAATCCCGATTGAGGAACATAGTGCTCACTCTTCGGGGCCCACACATGTCTGTGTTTTCAAACATTTTCCATAGAGACAGATTAATGAAACTGATAACGAACCCAATTGTGTGAAAGTATATAATTATCTTACGTTATGTTGTTGACAATAAAGATAAGAGGTACATTAATTGGATGTGTTTTAATGACCAAATAAATTACAATTACCGAGCTAAAAATAATTCTAATCGGTTTATTTATTTGATTACTTTGAAAACCAATTTCTGTATGAAAAATGTTGCGTAGTTAATTAATCAGAAATAAATTATATTGTATTGGATCTAGGAGAAAAACGTTATAGGTCTAGATTAGGACAAATAGGCTGACATAATAATAATATAGTGTAAAAGAGTACTAATTTATTGAAGACTAGCAGCGCCCCGCGGTTTCACCCGCGTGGTTCCCGTTCCCGTGGGAATACGGGGATAAAATATAGCCTATGTTATTCAGGGTGAATGTAGCTTTCTAATGGTGAAATAATTATTGAAATCGGTTCTATAGTTTCGGAGCCTATTCGTTACATACAAACAAACAAACAAACAAATCTTTCCTCTTTATAATATTAGTATAGAAAAACAGCAATGTTATTGATTAGAAGACTTGATTTATTTTTACAATTTTGTAAGCATCCTGAGATCTTGATAATTTGTTCATAATTTCTGCGGTTTTAGCCACACCTCGGCATCATTCAGAAAAACATCTACAGCGTTCAAAATCCTGATCATCTTATTGATAATACTATATATGACCTTCTTAGTTCGGCGGAACACGGCCCTTATTTTCTTTGATGTTGTACACTAACACACAAATACACAATTTTCTTACACTTGTCTACAAATCGGTCGTAATAAAACAATTCTTAAAAACAACATGTACTAGGACTTTATAAATCACGAAGAGTTTAACTAAAATGCTCAAATTGTATAAGAACCAGAGTGTAGGTAGTGATGACGCCTCCCAACTTCATTGGCAGAGTGGCATCTATAGTGAACAGTCCACAGGCAGAAATCTTGTTGAAGTTTGTATCGATCAGTCGAACTATGTTCTTTTTAAAATGCTTCATATCTAGTCCTGGTTTAGTATTTTGGTAACCTGCAAACACATGGTATAGTATAATTGTTTAATAAGTTTATTGAGAGGCATTTAAAAATATTTTGAAACAATTTTGAATTATGAGGGTATAGAAAATATTTGTCCGCCGTCCTTGAAAGACAGCCATATTGGATGCAGAATGACGTCATCTAGGCATCGGCAATGGGTCAGTTAGGCTAATCATGCATTGTCACCCAAGCGCTCAGTCACTGCACTCGTAATGTTAAATTTCCAAAAGTAGCTGATTGAAGAAAAGTTTACAAAAATACTTACACTCAGGCACTTGGCAGTATTCCTCCAGGATCTTCACTCTCGTATCCTCCACCTCCTTGTAAAACATTTCACTCGTTATGCAAAGGAAAATGTCGATGAGCAATCTCGTCGACACACAAAATAATATCATAGTGAAATGATTCTCAATGCTGTATCCAGACTGAAATTCAAATGTTTAAAAAACGAATATGAATAATTGAATTATTTTTTACCGTTACTCGTATTCACACTATTTTTAGGATTTTGAAAAATGTGTTGTAAATTTTCGCCTCAGTCAGGACTTGAACCCGGAACCATGCTGAACCGTAGCTTTTCCAAATGAGCTACTGAGGCTTCAAGTCGTTTGGTCGAAAATCTTGAACGAAATTTGCGACCAGGCCAGGTGGCACGTGACTTGAAGCCTTGAGGCAAAAATTTGGAATGCATTATTCAAAATCCAACAAATATAAATGTCACAATTTATTCTGTACTACATAGTTAAATGGAGTCTTATAATACAAACCTCTCCAATTTTCTTCCAGATAAGTAAGATTTCTATTTGAGTTAACGTCTGGCTGAATGTCATTATAATGTGGAACAATATCTGAAAGTTCAACCAACTTTAACATTTTAATACCCTTGATTTAAATTGAGTCAGATTTTTAGTTCAACCGAATTTGTATGAATGTCTTAGATATTTTACGTAGAGGAAATGCTATCATTCCTCCATAAATGCAAATAGCATGGGCATTTTTGGTTAAACTACCTACAAGGTTTTTTACATGTTGGAGTGAAAATTTAAATAGATTACTTATACTCACGAATTCTTTGAACACTTTATTAAACAAATCCAACGACTTCATAATCTTTCTTAAATAATACTTTAATTCTTCCAAATCTATATTCTCGTTCATATCTTCATCGACAACCAATCGTGCCACAATTGATTTCCATCTTCTCAGTTTCAATACCAAAAAGTATAATATGATAGCCATGTTCATCATTTTCGCTGCGAAATGTGACGTTAAAATCCAGTAAAAGACGTACAACCACGGTGTATCTTTGTTCAATTTGAAAACTATGTAAATACTATAATACAGTGCTAGGAACAAGATTGATACTCTTGATATTATCGCCAACCTCTTTGTATCTTGTGCACTCCTGATACCATCGCTCACTTTTTGGAGATTTTTTATCAGAGAGAAATTATCATTCCTGTGTATAAAGTTAAGGACGGATGCTATGACGTAAGTAGACGCCCATTGAAAGTAGATCCAGAAATATACATCGACGTAGTCTTCATCTTCGTTTATGAAAAAATCACAGAATGATACAATAAGTACAGTGTTGAGGATGAAAGTTAAGATAAACCTGTATTTGGAGATGGTAGAAACCATATTGTGAGATACACTGTAAACCCTCAAAAAGAATACAGTGTTGATGATGTAAAACGGTTTGAATATCTTCTCGTAATCCCGATTGAGGAACATAGTGCTCACTCTTCGGGGCCCGCACATGTCTGTGTTTTCATACACTTCCCTATGACAACAAAACTATCAAGTAAATTACAATGTCCCGAAATAATTCAATTATTTTTTCAATATGCTAACAAGGACAAAATGTCAGATTATCAATATAGATAATGGTATAATGACAAATTCTTAAAATAATTGCTTGACATTTTTAAGTTTAATTTTGTTTGAAAAATGTATCAGACTCAACGACTGAGGTACTTAAATGAGGATTTTAAAAATATATTTAAACCATTTTATGTTATAAACACATGTTTATCGTTACGGACTTATAATGTACACAATAACTTTATTACACCAGTGACAAAAATCAACTTCTTCTTTAGTTTAATCAATATTTCAGTGTTAATAGTAACTTTTTACTGGCTTTTAGAAGTTGCTATCAATAACATCGCTCGTTGGATGTGGTTTTATCATCTGCTTACATTCACACCTTATGCTATTAATTACATAATTTCAAGCGTAATGATTATGGTGCAAAGATTCAAAAATTGGAAGTTAGTTATTTGTCTTCAAGACATTTGTGATCGTGTAAAAAGCGATAGAGATACCACGAAAATGACTATTATAACAACTTCATTGTGTTCTTTATTCGTATTGTTATATATTTTCTATGTAATGGGGAAATTCTATTCTGATTCGTACTGGTCTTTTTCAAAAGCCGTATATTTGTCGTTCAATATGATTTTTGAAGTAAGAATTTTAATTGTGATTATTATTTTGTATTTTGTGACTCTCAAACTGAGAGGGTGGAATGAAGATTTTGTGAAATACGATGGAGATGATGATTTAAATAATCTCAATACAAAATTACAAGAAATGAAGAGTTGTTATTTTAAATTGTTAGATATATTTACTTTGGTTGGCGATTGCTATCAGATATCGGTGAGTAACTAATTGGTTTAAGATATTTAAAAATGGTGTGTTATCTAAACTAATATTAGAAAGATTTGATTGTTTGTTTGTAACGAATAGGCTCCGAAACTACTGAACCGATTTCAGAAATTCTTTCACTATTGGGAAACCACATTTTCCCGGAGTGTCATAGGCTATATTATATTTACGCGGGTGAAACCGCGGGGCGCTGCTAGTTTAGTATAAAAATGTCTCTCCCGCAATTTATACGCTTAGATCTTTTAAACTACTCAACTGATTTTAATACAGTATTCAGTAATAAAAAGGGTGTTTCAAGATGTAGATTTATCTACCTACTTGTATTAAAACCTCGGTAAACAGCATAGCAGTCAAACGAGCTGTAACAATAACATGTCATAATCATTCACTACATCATCTCATTACAGTAACTGACCCCTAACTAAGTTCGTGACTTGTATCTAGGGTATCAGAAACTACGCACACACTCTTTCAACAAACTCAGGTAAAGTTAATAATATAAGTATAGACTTTAATTGTATTAATTTTTGTTTTCAGATTTTAATACATTTTATCGAGACGTTCCTTCTAGCATTAAATCATATAAAAGTGGTAGCATTGGTCAAAAGTTTCCCGGTATGTTTCCTGCTAATGTTATTAATGCATATTTTTGGACAAATGTTTGTTCCTTTTTGACGTAATATTGAAATTGTGGGGCGCAGCTAGTTTAAAATAAATACTATTCTAGTTTGCGTAGAACCCCTTCTGAGAGAGAAAAGGTGGGCTTACCTAAGTGAGCATTACCTGGGGGGTACCTTTTATCTCATTATCAGCTCATATATGTCCCCACCGAGGGGCTCGAGTCTACCCTGTATTAGGGTGATTGTGCCTTAGTCAACCACGAGCCAAGTGCAGGTTGGTCGACTTCACACACAACCTTAGAATTTCTTCTCAGGTGCAGGTTTCCTCACGATGTTTTCCTTCACCGTAAGAGCATCAAATAAACGCACGAATTCGAAAATTGAACGCACATTGGTACGTGGCAAAGGCCAAGTAGTCAACGCTATTTTTTTATTTTAAAATATTTTATTTTCCCTTATATTTCAGACTATGTTTGCGACTCACAGTGCACTCGCGTTGATCTGGATAACTAAAGCACTCTTCATAGATTTCATACTATGTATCGTGTGTGAAGACTTGTATTGTGAAATAGAGACCACTAGAACAATAATTTTGGAAAAGTACTACAGCTTGGTTGGTCGTAAGTGATTTTTTTGATAGTAAGAATTGAATCCTAACTAATATTATAAATGCGAAAGTAACTCTGTCTGTCTGTCTGTTACCTTTTCACGGCTAAACTACTGAACCGATTGATTTGAAATTTGGTACAGGGGTAGCTTATGGTCCGGGAAAGAACAAAGGCTACGTTTTATCCCGAAATAACCACGGGATCAGGAACTACGCGGGTGAAACCGCGGGGCACAGGTTCTTTATAAACAGCTACTCCGATGAAATGCGATTACCTGCTAGAGTTACAAAAAACAAGAGTTAGTTTATACGACGTCAGCTATGGCACTGGCAGCCAACAGAAACAGCGCTGGCTTGCTTCGGTTCGAAAAAACAGTTTTTAAGACAAGCCAGCACTGGCCAGTCTTGATTGTCTTAATATTATAAAGAAGTAAAGTTTGTGTGTTTGTTAAATTGTAAGGGGCAATCTCGGGATCTACTGAACCGATTTCAAAAATTATTTCACTAATGGAAAGCTATATTATTTATCCCTGTATTTCCACGGGAATGGGAACTACGCGAGTGAAACCGCGGGGCGTTGCTAGTATTCAATACAAAGGATACTGCGTGCAAATGTGTATGTACTCGTAATGTCATGCCGTTTTTTTGTCATTTCGGTATTCTCTTAGTGAAAACTACTCCGCTGACTCAATGGCTCCATAAAACTTAGACGGTTGTCATGGAAACAGTATTCTGACGTTTATTTGACAAAATTTTTATATGCAACAAAGACCACTGGGACACCATAGCCATATCAATAAATTTTAACATATGGTGCACTCTCATTATGGTGCCTCAATATCAACATATTGTCTGATCAATAATGTCAAATTGCAGACTTAGGCCCCTGTTAATTTGTTCACTATAATAATATTTTCTATGTTTTTAGCATCCCACAGAACTCAAGACAAAATACAACAGCGATTTGGTAAAGAGATTTTACGAATGTTAAGCACAAAGTTTCGTAAAATGACCGTTTGTGAACTATTTACTATTGATGCAAAATTACCATTGAGTTTCGGGAATCTACTCGCAACGTATATTTTAATTATATTGCAGTTTAAATAATACTTCTTAGTGATCTATTAAAACTCAATAAATGTATTTTTAACAATCATTTTATTGAAGAAAACCTTATTTTCTTGAAGGATATTTATTGATAACTCATATTAACAATAAAAAAGGACTAAATAACATTATTTTTTTTAACTACCATAATATTTTTGAACTACCAGTAGAGCATAAAACTACTAGGAACCCATAACACTAGTAGAGTAACCAACCACACCAGGTTCTATAAAATCCATCTCCCGCTCTACTAAAATACCAGGAGAACATAACTCCTGAAGAGATTACAATTCAAACTGCAGAAGAACAAGGGTATAGACAGTGACCAGGCTTCCAAACCGAAGAGGCAGAGTAGCGTCGACAGTGAACATGCCACACGCTGACATCTTGAAGAAATTAGTATTTGATACCCTTACAATGCTCTTGCCGAAATTTATCAACTGTTCATTGCTTCGATTCCTGTGATATTCTGAAAAATATATATCGGTATGTTAATTGAATGCTTTTTTATTTTACCTTGATATGTAGATACAAGTGTATTTCATACAATTCTAAGTGAGGTCTAATTGCAGTCAGTTGCTCATCAAACTGACATTCCGCCAAATCTGGTTAAACTGAAAATCATCTCCAATTAGACATGGTATAAAGGCAGGGGATAAATCTTTCGTCTCCCTCACGGACGACTAGGTAAAGGTTGGCGAAAACCGTTGGTAGCAGGGCGCACAAACAGTCCACTGCCGAACATGATGGCTAAGTAAAGTTCACTTTTCTTTTCTCTCTATATTTTTGGTTGGAGTATTTTGACACTTTTTGGCGGAGTAAAATGGGACTAACTCAATTGAATCAGATTTGGCGAATGTCAGTATTTTACGTGAAGCTACTGCCATCAGACTTTCACGGCCCAGAGGGCGATACGGTAGAAATTGTTTGCTAATGTCAACATTCATTATTCAACACCAAGGTTACCTTACTTCTCATCTTTTCTTACCTTTCGAGTATTTAGTTATTATTTTAACTCTGACCATTTCAACCTCTCTATAGAACAGCTCGCAGCTCAGACACAGAAATAATTCTATAACAAATCCTTTGAAAATCCATAAAACTACACTCATTATGTGGTCGATCAAAAAATCGTAAACGTTCTGAAATAAAAGAAATATTAACATGAAATACTAAACACTGATTGGCTGATAACACATAGCCTAAACTTATGGGTTTAGAAGTAGTTAGAAGAAAGAATATTTGTAATTATAATAAAAAAATGATCTTTTGCGTAATTGTTTGTTTGTATTAAATGCTGATCCGATTTTCGTGCAGATGTTCTTTAAAACCTTGATCTTGAGCTTCTAATTCACGCAAATATCTACTTAATTGAATATAATAATGTTATCTACTGATTGAATTAAGTACTACTATAAGATATTGAACGTACCGGTTCGGATTTGGTCCATATTAACAATATTTCAATGTATAATAGTGATTGGAAAAATGTCATCACGAAATGCAGCATTACCTGAAACATAAAATACGTGTAGATTATTGAATTTAAAAGGGTTCATCACTTCAGCTGGAATGCAAACCCAGGACATGTCAAACATAAATCTCTTGTCGAAACTTTGGACCTCTAAGGGTCTTTCTTTCCCAGGAAAATTATCATCATCATTAGAGCTACTAACAAAGAGAAATACTTACCAAAATTTTCGAAACTTCATTCACATAGTAAAATATTAACATCATATTCTTGAACACTTCCAGGAATTCACTTCTGAAGAAGTCATACCGATATTCCTTTGTGAATTTTGTTACTAGTAACTCCCATTTCCTCAGTTTACAAGTCAGATAATATATCAACATTGTTAAATTTACTATTTTTACCTCAAATATTATCGTGGTGGATACATAAAGTGCTCTCGACCAGTGCCAGTTGTATCGGTCGCTGCACAGCTTCAAAACTACCAGGTGAACATAAAATGCAACAAGTAAACTGCATGCACCCCAACTGAGATATTTCAACCTCTTCGTGTCTGCTGAGTTCCTAATAACTCTGCCAACTTGCTGTAGTTTTGAAAGTAGTTCAAAGTTTTTACTACTGTGATAGTAGTTTAAAATTGAAGTTATAGAAAACCATGTAACGTATTGGGAATATGTCCAGCAGTAAATATTTTCCGTTGTCGGATTGCCAAACGTAGTTAATTGCATTGTTACTGTGAAAGAGGCTATTATAATATTATTTGCAATGAAAGTTGTAACTATATCGATTTTATTAAGAGGTTTAGCGATTCCATTTTTCAAATTGTACGTTTTTAAACAGAACAATGCTTGAATTATGTTGAAAGGTTTAAAAACGGATTCAAAATCTGGTTGTAATACAACTTGAGGTGCCATTTTTGGAGACATATTGTCTAATAACTATACTGTAGTTGCTCTTAGTGTTATTATTAGAATATAGACATTGCATTAAATTAATGAACTTGTTAATAATTCATTTAAATATTATTACTTATCTACATTTACAAAATTGAAATGTCTTTCTGCTATTTAAATAGTAATTTAATTATAATTGTTGATGTCTAAATGTCACCATACGGACTCCTAGTAACAAAAATAAATATTTTTTGGTAATTAATTTTCTTATTTTTTTACAAATAAAAAAAAACTTTTTAAATATGCGTTATTAAGACTCAAATAACCTTTTCATTTTTTATTTTCAATGTCTCACGCACACAATTAATACGAATTTCAACACAACTTTTATCACCACGAGCATAGCTAACAACAAACATAGGTAAAATCGGTTGATATCATTAGTGTATGCAATTACTTATAGTACTTTATACAAGTAATTAATTATTTCCATTGAAATGTCAATAAATGTCGCTCTGTATTGATATTTGTAATCAAATAGAGACTACGATGGAAAAATAAACAATTCATAATTAAGATATTAATCTAAAGATATGATAAATGATGAAACGGTGAATAGTAAGTGTAAAAATACATATGAATCTGTGGTAAATTCACAATGTATTTAAAATTATATTCAAAATATTGAAGGTAGTAAACTTTTTACATTACTTTGTACAGACGTCTTCCATCTTAGTCTTCTGTGATCACGGGTTCTGTAAAGAATCCGAAACGTCAGAAAATGTAAACAAAATACAACAAAATACTTACTTATATCCAGGCAATACAGTTTTACCATCGTAAATCTTGTGGAAATTTCTTATTACAAAGTATTTTGGTAAATTTAGGCAAAAGATTCATTACAATCCGTTCAGCAGTTTTGGTCTACTTCTTACTTTCTATTGTCCCGAAATTAGCACATGATTGGGATGTAGGCGGGTAAAACCGCGAGGCGCTATAATATTTATAAACATGAAAATGGTTATGTGTCTATGTATGAATTTTTGTTACTCTTTTACATAAAACTACAAGACCAATTAAGATGAATTTTGGTATAGTATAGACTATTATCCCAATATTATCAAGAGCATAAAGGCAAGAACCAAACCAGGCAAATAAAACACCACTAAAAACCAAATAACAAAATTTATTAACCATCACTTCAAGTTTCAATACTCTTCATTTTCTCATTTTCCAAATCCTTTGCCTTCTCCTTCTTAGTTCTTAAGTCCTGGTATATTTCATCGAGATTCCTCAGCTTGGTCTCTGGGAGGGCCAGTATGAAGTACAGACCAGCGAGTAGACAGACCAGGCCAAAGAAATAGAAGGCTACGTAGACTCCTACTGCGTTGGCTAAGGGTTTGAAGAACAGCATCTGGATGAAGTCAGTGAACGATGCTGTGGCCATGGTAGTGGCTAGCACTGAGCTTCGGTACTGGAATAAGAAAAACAAGTAGAAAGAAAGCGTCTTAGATAAAACGTCTATGGGATCTAGAGGAAAGGTATATCCTTTCCAAATAAAATCGGTTCATAAATTAATGAATAATGAAAATAAACAATAATAATAGACAACAATAATAGACTTGTTTCGGTCTCTAAGATCCCATTGGAAATGCATCTCTCACACCGATAATAAGGTTATTGAACGTTTGTCTCACGCATTAGATGGTGTAGAACTCAAACTCAAACTATGTTTAGAAAATGGCGAACATTCATCACTTAAACTAGAGGAAAGAGAGAATAATAAGAAGAAAAGAGAAGGGAATGACTTTAATTTTAACTAATAACAAAAATAAAATACCTTATAAGAAAATATCTCCCCAATAATGACGACGGAGACAGGCTGGAGTCCAGCGGAGTCGCAGAAGATGCACAAGCAGAGCGTGGCCACCGGGATCCAGTCGGGCGCGTGCAGGCTGTAGCTCTTAGCGAGGAACCAGGACGCCAGGCAGCACATGCTCAGGCCGGAGATCAGGGCGGTGATCACCATTAGAGGCTGGAAGTAAAGAAATGAGATGAGAACTTACTTTTTTCGAAAAGAGTTAATAAATACCTTGTTTACTTTTGGATGCTAGCGAAGCTATGGTTGAGAATGGAATATTTCAAATATTATAATAATCTAGAGCAGGGTTTATATATGACTCCACGTATCTTTTTCTAAAAAGTTTCCAAATGATAGCGTAGGAGGTGAACAAACCAGTAAGGTTCGTAGTTACCTGAAAACCTCGTTTTCCAGGAAAATTGGAATGGATCGAAACCCAAACCTCTTCACTTAATACGCTTTTTTGGATAACCATGAATACTCATTTAAACAGCATATAGATCGAAAAACATACTTTTCTTCCAGTCTTCTCAACTATGCTAGAGGCCAGCGCTGAGCCTGCTACTTGCACGGCTCCCAGCATCATCGCCTGTTGGTTCGGAGTCAGCACCAGGCCAGACCCTTTGGATGCTCTGTCGAAGATCTCCCCGGCGAAGTTTAGGACAGGGATGGCTCCACATACTTCTCTGGCCAGACATACTGCCATCGCTATTGTGAATGCTCGAAGTAGGATCTTGTCTTGTACTGAAAGAGAGACAAAAAGTTTTACACTATTGTTCTGATCGTAATCTTAGGGTAGTAGGTTCAATGAAAATTCAGTTCAATATTACAAATCATTAAATTAATACACATTGCATGCATTGCGTTTTGCCTTAAAAATCTTTAAATTGATATTATATTGCTCTCCATGAACTCAATAGTACAAGTTTTGTGGTTCCTGTTAGAGCAAGACGCATAATGGAACTCCAGCTCGAACATCAGTTACCACTGTTTACCAGAGTCTAAGTTTAAACCTCATCTGCCTTATTTGCGTTGCATTTTTAGTCTGGTTTAACAAAACCTGGTAAGCATTTGACACCTTGTCAGTCAAACCTGTCACTTTGACAGTATTCAAAGTTGATTGTAAAACCTGGTTTAGTGCTAAACCAGACTAAAAATGCAACGCAAATAAGGTAGGAAATGTTTGTTTGGTTGAACGTGTTAATAAGTAAGGCCATCTATGGCCAAAATATATTATTACTATAGCCAACTATATCACTAAGGAATACATGGATCTCAGAACTGCTAATCCGATTCGGAAATAAAATATTGAATCAGTAGCATGTTTCTTCACGAAAGGCTATTTAAAAGAATATCATCATTCATACTCAACTGGGTGGGTGTGTCTATAAAATATTTTGTAGTATCTGATACCAAAGTTTAGTTAGGGATCAGTTGATAACATTGATTTAATATAATAATATTATTCATATAATGTAATCACGTTTTCATAAATGTTAGGCAAATTGACGTACAGACATTTTCCAAAGTTTGATTAGATATGAAGTTAGGAATAACCCATTTATATACTTACATAATAAAGCTTAAATACATAATATAAAAAGTTAACGTGACTATCGTAAATTATATAAAATATTTCAAACAGAGATAGAGTTATTTAGTAATAATGATATGTTTTATATACTTACCTTATACATAGGCACTTTTATGAATATGTAAATAATTTATTTAGTTTATACTTATTTCTAACAAATACTTTGTGTTTAATACGTCAATAGTTTACGATATTTAGTTATGATATCAAATTATAAAAGTTTTTATCTAATAACTTCAGAAAAAGTCTTTATTAACTTCTATTTTTGTCGTGGTTTTAATTTTTATTTTACTGATATTTTACAGATTGTGAATATAAAGGAATTTATTCATAATTTAATTGAGTTATTTTTTCAATGCGTAGTATAAAAATATGCGAAATCGAAGAAATAAATAAATGTCTGTTTCATAACTCCATGGCAGAGTGGTCACCATGCCGGACTGCCATCCGTAAGGTTGCGGGTTCGATTCCCGTGCGGGGTGAATATTTGTGTGAACCACAAATGTTTGTCTCGGTCTGGGTGTGTGTGTGAATGAGTGTGTGCGTAGTTTCTGATACCCTAGATACAAGTTACGAACTTAGTTAGGGGTCAGTTACTATAATGAGATGATGTAGTGAGTGATTATGTTATAACTCCCTCGTCTGTGAACCGATTTAGAATTTTTTTTGGAAACACCTATTTCTTATTCCAATATCCAATATCAATGTTTGCAGTTCACACAACTTTTGTTTAATAATATTAATTTCGCAAAGATAATAAGTTTTTTGTTGGTTTTGTCATATCTGTTTAAAAATACCAAATTTTCGTGCAAATATAATTTAATTTTATTATTAGACATTTTTTTTTTTTATATTTTTTTTTTTTGACAGACCAGTCCAATGACTTTAAGCCAGGTTTCAAATATCAGCTTCAAAGGCATTTTAATAATAAATTAAAAATGGCCAGCTTTTGAGCACGTGTTTTTATAATATTAAAGAATTGGTTGAATCCCACTTAATCCTAACTAATTTATAAATGCGAAAGTAACTCTGTCTGTCTGTTTGTCTGTCTATCTGTCTGTTACCTTTTCACGGCTAAACTACTGAATCAATTGACTTGAAATTTGGTACAGGGGTAGCTTATGGTCCGGGAAAGAACATAGGCGTTTTATCCCGAAATTCCCACGGGATCGGGAACTACGCGGGGCACAGCTAGTATTGTAAAAAGTTGACATCAAATTCTACAATAATAATAAAAATGCGAAAATTTGGATGGTTTGATAGATGGATGCCTGTATTGTTTCACGCAAAAACTACTGAACTAATTTAGAGTAAATTTGGTACAGATCTTCTTTATATCAGGTACTAGCTGTGCCCCGTGGTTTCACCCGCGTAGTTCCTCATCCCGTGGGAATTTCGGGATAAAACATAGCCTATGTCCTTTCCCGGACCATAAGCTATCCCTGTACCAAATTTCAAGTCCATCGGTTTACTAGTTTAGCAGTGAAAAGGTAACAGACAGACAGACAGAGTTACTTTCACATTTATAATATTATAACTAATAATAAATCCTAACGGATTGGATCTAGATAATTCATATATATATTATTAAAACTTTTATGACATTGCCATTGGTTATGTTTAAAGCTGATTTTTTATCGAGATTGTGAGAAATCGGGGCACGCAACTAGTTGTTTCTAAATTATGTTTCGTCATCACTGAACCGATTCAAGGTTTCTTTCAATTGATTTGCGACCAATTGTGGCAATTATTAACATACGGAGAGGCATACTTATGTGACGTAGTTATTGGACTTTATTAATGAACTATCCCGTCCAAAACATACATGTGAAATGAGAGCCAAGTTCATTATTATGATATGGTTGATGACCTCAGTGACAAAAGGAGTGCGATCTAAATGGATGCGAAGTTGGATGGTCAGTCTTGAATTGTATTTATAACAACGAAGTATTTCAAAAAAACTTAAAACATCATTTTTTCTTATAACATTTTGAATAAGTATATATTTTGAAGCCTAACGGCTGATTATGGCTAGTTCCCATCACCTCATATACCAGGAAATCATAACTAAAGGAGTAGGTAGATGGGTTTCTTAACGATACTAGGATATTAGAACAACAAGAAGGTTGGGATTCTTTCTTTCCTTCTTTCTGAATTGGTGGATACGTTTCTTTAAAGTACTAGGATGTTAGGAATACCAGAAGGTCGATTATTCTCTCTATTTTTAATACTTACAAATAGCTTTAATAGCAAAGCGGTCACTCTCAGCGTCTTTCTCCTGTTCTCTCTTGATGTCATTCAACTCGTTAATAACGATATCATCGTCTTCTCTTCTGCAGCGGAGCCATGCGAGGGTTCTGGCTGCTTCCTGGTGAAATAAATAGCATAACATAATCATTCGCTACATCATCTCCATAGTAACTAACTCCTTACTAACTGAAAATATCGGGACATTGAAGAGACAATTTAGGAGAAGAGATAAGTATGTTTTCGCGCAGAAAAGTGAGAAGATTTGCCACAAATAATCCCTTAACAGTTTTCGGGGACGGCAATAAAAAAATAAACATTCGGACACATCAATCATCGACATCAAGTCCAAAACTTACCAAAGCTCGTACTATACTTTGGATAAACATGACTTATATTTGTCACATCACCATCAGTATCTAAAATAAGCAAGGCTGTGGATACTAGGGTTTCAAATGTAAGTTATTTTGCGACTAAGTCCTGAAGCGGTATAGACGAAATCCTTCAAAGACGTATCGCGGCGTAGGCATTGTGATTAGGGAAGGTTCATATCTGACGGAACATGCGTCGCGTATTATCGGTCGCGTAACGCCAGAACAGACAAATGTATAGAAAAACACTTGACCGTTCACACTCAACTGATTATACGTTAGTGCGACCGATGATACGCTCGACGTATTTTACGTGAGATATGAACCTTCCTTAAAGGAAATAATATGTTAATACACATAAATGTTTATTTTGATCGGGATTCGCACCCGTTACCTTTGGTATAGCAAGCAAAGTCACTACGAATTACACTATAAAGTCGTATTATGTTGTTACTTTTTTACAATTTAAATTAATTAATTTGCATAATTTTATTGGTTGCAGATTGTGCAGAGTGACAATAACTTAACTTATTGTAATTTAAATTATTATCTTTATGTTACTAAAAATAAGGGTGTCGTTGAACTAACCGGTCTGTCTTTGACTTATCAATATGCATTCGATGCGGCGTAGTATACACAAATGAAATAATGGAGGTGCTAGCTCATTGAATTACCTTAAATTCTATTTTATATAATGTATGATATTTTTCATTTCTGCCAAGAATCTCTCTCTCACTTTTGTCGTAATGTTGTAACCATCCTGTTTATTAATAACTTTAGTACTCCTCCTGCGTAAAACCCTAAAAAATTGTCTATAAAAAGTATCCTATATATATGCCACAGAACATCTGCTCCAAACTTCATATCCGTCCAGTAGTTTTATGTGAAAGAGTAAAGAAAAAGTTATTAATTTATTGTGACCTTTTATCTCACATTAATATTGAATTAAAAGAAATTTTCTTTCGAAACTTACATCACATTTCCCCCTCTTCACCAGAAACGACGGAGACTCTGGCATCATGAGGAACAGCACCAGATGGAGAGTAGGCAGAGACAGACAGACCCATAGCAACGAGCGGTAACTCAGGTAGTCTCCGATCACGTACACGAACAGATTGCCTGTCGTGTGGCATAGGATGATCTGGTGATTAGAAGGTGGAGAAAAGAACATGGTTAATACCTCTATCATATTCGTAAATTAACCTCCATTATATTTATTTAGGGTGTCAGAAAGTATCCACACATGCAGTCTTAACAAGACCACGATTATACATTTTATGGATCAGATAAATAATTATCAAACTCGTAACTCTTTGTTTGACAGTTCGGTCTGGTGACCACTTTGCAATTAGTGAAATCGTCCACATACCTAAACTAATGTGGGCCCAGTTGCATATTATCAAATTAGAAAAGGTGGAACTGGTCCCAGGTCCCAGTTTTAGATCGGGACGATTTGGCCCCTAAGCCTTTCAATCATCCAAAAGGGGATAAAATATGAGAATTCCTTTTTATTTCCTACAGCGCGTGGTTTACCCCTTTCCGTGAGAATTTTGGGATAAGAAGTACCTATCCTAGAGTTGTTTCTGGTTATAAGGAACATCTCTATTCAGTAGTTTTTAATAGAGACATCCATCCATTCATCCATCTATTGCATTAACTAACTATTATTGTATAGAAAAAAAAACATTGGTACAAACCAGGCTCCCCAAAACACCTCGGATGCTGTTCTCGCTGATCTCCTTGGTGTAGATGGGACAGGTAACGTAAGCACCAGACATCATGATCCCGACGAACACTCGCGCGGTGACGAATGCCCAGGTTGACATGGAGGACAGTTTTATTACCCAGCATACCTGATAATATAATGATAAATGAACAATCTTTATCAGCTCATATAATATCCGCACTGAGGGGTTCGAAACTATACCGAATTAAGGTGATCAGGCCTTACTTGTGCAAATTCTAGTTTGGAGTACAGCAATTATGGTTTCCAAAATGAAGGTTCATATGTAAAATTAGAAAAGCAGTTTTCAAAAACGATCATATGAAAGACAGAATGCAATTCTGATTGGATTTACATATTTAAACGTTGTAAAATAGACCAAAGTAGACTAGCGTCTATTTGGTCTTCTTTGGAATATTGTGAAAAGGTTTCTCATGCGGACATAAAAAAAAACTTTTAAAGTTTGATTCTGATTTCTGTAACTGTAATTTGTGAAATACTGCGAATATACATTTCAAAGTTTTAAACAGTTGGAATTTGAACCCAGCACTAAATAATACAAATTGTGTATAACTGACTGATGTTTTCCAAGGGTCGGTGTGATGTATTTATTACGACTTACCACTCCAGCCGAGGACATGAACAGTAGCGTGGCCTTCCGCCCCATCGTGTCTCCCAGATACGCCATCAGGAAGTCTCCCACCACACAGCTCAGGTACGCGCCTGCACCCATCCATGATACCTGTGGACATTATAGACATTATAACTGAGCTTAGTATTTCTACTTCTTTGAATAAATGTTAGGAGTTTCCCTGAAAGTTAGCAATAATTGGAATAATCTTGTTGCCTTCTTTCTATAACGATAGGACTTTGATGCGTTTTATTACCTTTTTTCATTTGATGAAACAACAATTAAGTATTATTATACGTCTATTAATTTTTACTTAACAGTCAGTAAATAGATAATCCTTTTTGCCAAATTTTCTATTTACCAATTCCAGTGGTTTGATTTTTCATGGGAAGACCTTAGTAACTAACATAACATAATCATTCACTGCATCATCTCATTACAGTAACTGACCCCTAACTAAGTTCGTAACTTGTATCTAGGGTATCAGAAACTACGCACACACTCATTCACACACACCCAGACTTTCGATTTTCATAATCATTTAGATTATGGAAGATTTACTTCTGTATCAGTGAGTGGAGTGTCCCTGGGCGAGTTCTCCGACTGCAGCAGTAGTGTCATGGGTGACATCCATCCTATGCTGGCCCCGTACGCAAACACCGGTAGGCTGACTGGAAGAAACACAGAAAAACAATAGATCGCAAGATGCCCATCGCGCGATTCCCAATGCTAACAAACCGTATTGACTGTCGATGATGTTAGTATCAGAACAGAAATTAGCAAAGGAGTCCGGAATCAAAGTAACGTAAAAACCATTTCAGTAACAGTGACCTATTATGACGATGTTGTAGAAAGATTGTATCACCATTCACTGCTCATTTGGAATTAATTAGGACTTATTTTAACTTTACAAACTTTCGAGGAATTTTGTAGTTTATTAAAACACAAAATTATTTACTTCAACGTTTCGATTACGTTACAATGACACGAGTTATGATGTACAAAGAACTCTGGTATAGCATAACTTAGGGTCAGATATTTAGATAAGATGATACAGAGATTGATTTATAAATCTGTAATAAACGTCCATGGGTCAGTTGGTATAAATACCATGATAAATTAATTATAGAATTAGTTATTTATATGTAACGCCTCGATGGTCTAGTGGCGTGTGCAAATATCGATCGAAGGTCTTAGGTTTGATTCCTTGGTAAAGCATTTTTGTATTAGGGAAGGTTCATATCTGACGGAACATGCGTCACGTATTATCGGTCGCGTAACGCCAGAACAGACAAATGTATAGAAAAACACTTGACCGTTCACACTCAACGCACTAACGTATAATCGGTTGAGTATGAACGGTCAAGTGTTTTTCTATACATTTGTCTGTTCTGGCGTTACGCGACCGATAATACGCGACACATGTTCCGTCAGATATGAACCTTCCCTTACTGTAATCTACGTTTCTGTGTGTTATATTAGATTTTATATACGTATGCCAGTTTCTCACATATAATTGTCGAATGTTTGTTGTCATTTATATTATTTACATATTTTAGATTGCTCAGATAAATTTGGGTAGTAATATTACCGTTACTACCCAATGTGCTAACCCAACAACCAAACTGTCTCTTTATTATATTTATATTAGTTGTGTATAGATAAAGAAGCTGTTTGTATGTTTGTTTGATGTTGTATGTTTCGTTTATCTAAGGAACTCTACATTGAAATAAAACACTTAAACGGATTTTTGTCGTGGTTGTATTTTGATTTACATTTTCCGAAAAAGCCGTTTAAGTGTTTTATTTCAATGTGTAGTGTTCGTGTAAATCAAAGACATCAATAAGGAACTCTACTCTGATTTTAAATCCTAACTTCCTAACTTTAATATTATAAATGCGAAAGTAACTCTGTCTGTCTGTCTGTTACCTTTTCACTGCTAAACTACTGAACCGGTTGACTTGAAATTTGGTACAGGGGTAGCTTATGGTCCGGGAAAGGACATAGGCTATGTTTTATCCCGAAATTCCAACGGGATCGGGAACTACGCGGCTGAAACCGCGGGGCACAGCTAGTAAAATATATTTTGGTCTCAGAAAACCCTCAATAACTATCATCATCATCATGGGCCATTAACATCTTCATGAGATGATTTTATGTAGCAAAAACTATAAGTATAATGTAATCCTGGAAAACGGAGGGTACAACTAGTATTCTATAATTAAAAAGTACTTACTGAGTACAGCACAAATGATTTGATTGATTTTGCTTCCTTCACCAAATATGAAATAGTATTTCTTCATTTTGATTATTTGTCTAAGCTTTAAATGAAATAGAGCTTTTAGAAAACACCTTGTTTTAACAAAAAACGATAGTAATTATATTTAAGTTTAGTTTTTATAACTTTTTTATTTAAAAATCACACTATTTTTAATAAAAAAAAAATATTCAAATGATATAACAAAAAATATTGATATATACATTGATAATTTTCAACAAGTATTTAATATTTGATTATACTTTTTAAATATATACAAGAAAACATACAAATATACAAATTATTTTTAGTATATAATATTTTATACACGTAAAAACCTATATTCTACATTTTTACACACACGTCCTCTTCTCATCAATTTATTCCAATAACTGAATTGTCCCGCTCATCATTTTCTGCTTAGCAATTATCTGGTATAAGTTTTTTTTATTTTTTTATTCTACAGTATATATAGATAGTCCAATTTACATATAAAGTATATAAATATTTACATAATTTAACATACGTATATATTTTATACTCGTGGCGTGTTAAAATTATCTTTGTTCAATATCATATATCTTATATGTATTAGGTAAATAAAAGTGTGGGTACATCCTACTAATATAATAAATGCGAAAGTTTGTATGTTTGTGAGTTTGGATGTTCCACTTTCACGCAAAAACTACTGTATCGATTTTGATTAAATTTGGCACAGATGTTCCTTACAGCTGGGTATAAAACATTCCTTATAACTAGGAATAACACATAATATACTTTTTATCCCGAAATTCCCATGGGATTGTGTATAAGTAATCGTATGTTTTATTGTAACTTTTTGTAGTCGCAAATCCTACTAATAGATGGCGCTGTTACCTAATTTTTTAACACACGATGGTGAATTGTGCCGAGATTGTATGATACTACGAGGTACGCATGCGCACGGGAGCGGGTACTACGCGGGTAAAGCCGCTGGGCGCTGCTAGTTCTATTATATATTCAATGCTTTTTAAACTATTTTGTCCCAATATTGGGCAAATGTCTTCAAAATTAAAAATCATTTATTCAGGTTGGGCTGCTAAGAAGCAATCTATGAATGTCGAATGTGAATCTATCACCGATTCGGAATCATCAGCCGAGAAGAATCGGCAAGAAACAATCCCGATTCTTTCCATTTAAGAAATGTATACTTGTGAACTGTTTTTAACATAATCATTCTACATCATCTCATTATAGTAACTGACCCCTAACTAAGCTCGGAGCTTGTATCTAGGGTATCAGAAACTACACACACACTCATTCTCACACACACCCAGACCGAGATAAACATTTGTTGTTATACAAATGTTTACACCGCACGGGAATCGAACCCGCAACCTTACGGTAGTCCGGCATGGTGACCACTTTGCCATCGAGGTCGTCAATATCTATACATACTTAGAATAAATAGAAACCACCCACACCAATAGACATGATTATGCACAAAACTGTTTGTCTTGAGCCGGAGTCGAACCCTTAAAACCTTCGGCATAGCAAACAGGATCAGTACCAACTTGATCATTGATTGATGTTTAATTAATACCTATTGTGTGTGAATGAATGTGTGCGTAGTTTCTGATACCCTAGATACAAGCTTGGAGCTTAGTTAGGGGATAGTTACTATACTGAGATGATGGAGTGAATGATTATGTTATGTTATTCCTAAAACGAAATTGAATATTTCCATTGTTCCATCCTACTTTTATGAACTTTCAGCAGTTCTTCTTCTTTTTCCGAACCTTTATCCCATGTCTATTTGGGGTCGGTTTTCAGTTTAACCAGATTTGGCGGAATGTCAGTATTTTACGTGAAGCGACTGCCATCAGACCTTCACAACCCAGAGGGCTATAGGTACGACATATTTTGGTTAAACTGAATGTTAGACTTTTGAGGACTCTAACTACCGGTAACGATTGTCGATGATGTTAGTACTACAGCCGGGACTGATAGCTTTACGTGCCCTTCGAAGCACGGAAACGCTCATGAAATTAAAAGTCATTTTCAAACAGTTACATCACTACATAGTATAAATCAAAGTCGCTTTCTCTGTCCCTATGTCCTTATGTATGCTTAGATCTTTAAAACTTCGCAACGGATTTCGATGCGGTTTGTTTTAATAAATAGAGTGATTCAGTAGGTTTTTAACATAATTTTATCCCCATATTCCTACGGGAACGGGAACTATGCGGGTGAAACCGCGGGGCACCGCTAGCTTAAAAATATTTTGAAGACAATTTGTTTTCATCAAATGAATTCTCAGAAAACACTGATAAACTGTAATACTTATTTTTTCGTATATTATACGTGAAAACCAGTAATTGTCTATCAAGTAACTATTGGTTTTCCATAAATAAAGAATTGTATATGATTAAGATAACCTGAATAGTGAAAATGTATGAGTGTCGTAGAAAATTTGTAATTAATAAATTATATTAATTAAATGTAATGGGGTTTGACCTCAAAAGTGGTTTTTATGTTTATTCTTTAGTAATAAAATTAAATAATTACAAACAAAAATACTATCAAAAAGGACATTGTATATTTTTATGACATTGGGGTCAAAAGAATGTGCCATTATGTTTTTAAGAAATACTTGTTTTGTTAACGGACAGACTGAAAACCAGTGCTGTGTCGCACCAGCGGCGTCACAGCGGACACTGAGTCTGCTCCACTACATCGTAAACTGTTTTATATTATAATATTATTTTGTAAATTTTACCCGCGTAGTACCCATTCCCGTATTCCCGGCAATTATTCGATTTTTTCTCACCTTTTAAACCTAGATCTCCACGAACATTTCAAGCTTTAACTAAGCTCGAAGCTTGTATCTAGGGTATCAGAAACTACGCACACACTCGTTCACACACACACACAGACCGAGGCAAACATTTGTGGTTTACACAAATATTTACCCCGCACGGGAATCGAACCCGCAACCTTACGGATGGCAGTCCGGCATGGTGACCACTCTGCCATCGAGGTTGTCAAAGACCGTGAGTAATAAAAGACAGCGAAGATTATCATATTTTAATATATAACTTGAAACTATACATAATCGTAATGTATTGTTTGTTACACAAGAAATAATTGGAAAATAACTATAGTGGACGTAGCAAGAAAGCTGATGAGTTTGAGCGGCAGAGTGATGTCCAGAGTGAAGAAACCACAAATAGAGATTTTCTGAAAACTTGATTTGTGTACGCGAAGGATGTTCTTTCCGAATCGACGTTCGTCAGCTGCGGAAAAAATATATACTCTATTTTACATGTTATTATTAACCCCCGACGCAAAAAGAGGGGTGTTATAAGTTTGACGTGTCTGTGTGTGTGTGTGTGTTTGTATCTGTCTGTCTGTGGCATCATAGCTCCCGAACGGATGAACCGATTTCAATTTAGTTTTTTTGTATTAAAGAGGACTTAAGTGCGAGTGTTCTGAGATATGTTTGATGAAAATCGGTTGACCCGTTTCAAAGTTATGGGGGTGTGAAAGTAATTGTGTTGGGGGTTTTTTAAATTTTTAATTTAATGTTATATTACTTGAAGTTAAAAATTTGTTACTCTTAGGTTAACTTTTGTGACTAATGATCTCATTACCTAGGTTTTATGTTAAGTTTTATTGTAAACTTTTAATATATTGCATGCCCGTGACGGGTAAAAACTGCTGTCCAATTGATCTAAGTAATTTTAAGACCTACATGTACCAGATTTTTGAGCAATAAATTATTCTTATTCTATACTAATATCATTACTGATGTTATATATTGTGTAAGTGTGAATGAGTGTGTGCAGTTTCTGATACCCTAGATACAAGTTACGAATTTAGGGGTCAGTTACTATAATGAGATGATGTGGTGAATGAACTTGTACTTGTAAGCGGGCTATTTTCCGCACCTAGACCTCTCAAGTTGGGTCCCCTGTGCGTGCTGCTTGAGGTGTTATCCATCCTAGTTCCTCCAGGAAGTTCGCTAGCTTGTGTGGTTTGAGAAGATGTAGTGATATATTCCCTTTACGTCGAGTCCCTTCACGTCGAGTCCGAGAGTCTTTTGTTCTTCCAAAATATTTCTAATACCATGAATAAATGCACGAATGATATGTGAAAGTAGCTTTGTCTGTCTGAAGCGCTTTCACGCCAAATACAAATACAAAATCATTTATTTCATAAAAACTACTGAACCGATTTAAATGAAACTTTGTACATAGATACTAGTTAGAAAGAACAAAGGGTACATTTTAACACAAATTGTTTACGGGATAAGGTAACCGCGGGGTGATTTGTAAAGCTGAAGAGTTTGTTTGGTTCAATGCGCTAATCTCAGGAACTACTGGTCCCATTTAAATAATAGTGTTAGATGGTACATTTTTTGAGAGAGACTATAATAAACTTAGCATCACGCTTAGATGGACACAAAACTAGCTGAAGAAGGGCACAGTTTTTATCATAAAACAACTGTATAGTAATAAAAGTACCTGTTCTAACCTTATGTGTTGTTAAATTTTGTTTATTTTAATGTCTAAAATCTGTTGGTTTACCAAAATAAATAAATAAAATAAACAATACATTGAGAGATAAAAAATATATCTTGGTCAGGGTGTGTGGTGTACCTATACATATAAGATTCTGATACACTAGCCCTAGACACAGGTAAATAAAATTACTCATATTTTATATTTATTTTAGCTTTTAATTAAGTCAAGTTAGAGGTTAATATAATAAGATGATTAGATAGAGTGACTGGCTGATCTTGTTGCAATGTCGTATCGTCTGTCGTGTCGTGTCATTTGTCGTATCGTGTCGAGTCGTGTGTCCCTTTCTTGTGTGGTATCGTGTGTCGTATCGTGGCGGTTGGATGTCGTATTCTTGTCTTCTGCAATGCCGAGTGTCGTGTCGTGACGTGTGTTGTCGTATGTCGTGTACCTATCTTGTCGTAAGTCGTGTATAGTGTCGTGTCGTATTATGTTATGTTATATTTACCACAATCCAATTGTTCTATCATACAAACACACATAACTTCGTTATTTTCTATAGATATGTAAAACATTTCGGTTTCCATACTCAGTAGTGACTGTAGCATCATGTTTTTCAGTATCCAGATGGATACTATTATGTATAATATGAAGTTGAATACCTGAAAAATAAATAAATTACTAAGCACGTTTCATTCACTATTCTAAACTAGAAATATTTTGACCATTGACAAGTCAGTTTAACTGATCAGTTGAACTGGCGTGCATCCAAAAATGGTCGTCACTCACCGGAGCGATTCTAGATTCCAGCGGGGAAATCTAGTTGGTCAAAAACTTTTGGAGTGACGCCACAGTTTTTATGTCTGGACTGATCAGTTCGACTGAGTCGTCAATGGATCCCTTAAAATATTTGTATACACGACTAACTATTATCAAAATGCTCAACACTGAACGAAACAAACAAAATGTTCAAGAGATTAGAATTTACGAAGGCAAAACTGCAGTTATTCAGGTTGTCAACAGTTCAAATATTCTGCTATTCATTACTACAGTCAGTTCAATAAAATCAAATATTAGAACGTAGTGATTATATTCTCTGTCAAATATTAAACAAGCAGATTGATATTAGTAACTTTGCTAAACATTTTAGTGAAGGCACTTACAAATATGTCTGTGTAATATATCTTGGCCAGCATTATCGACATCTTTATGTATAGCAGACCATGACCCGTCGTCTCAACGATGTGGTACAGAATCTAGAATAGAGTTTACAATTTTAAATACTTATTTAGATAATCAACCTACTTCTAGAGGAAATAAGGTGGTATACCGAAACAAAAACGTTTCAACTTCGTTTCAAGCAACAAATTATGTCAAGCAAATTTTTTGCCCAAACAAGTGTGTCTGCGTGCCATGTAGATAAATGTATAGGGGCAATAATTATTGCTGGAAATTTTTTGTTGTTTCGGTGTGCTTCTTGGTGAAGATGACAAACTACTCAAATAAGTCGGAAACCAGGGTTTTTGTTATTATAAGTGGTTAAATCTTTCCGGGCTCTAAGAGTCATTGACACATGGGATACTTTTTATCTCAAAATTCCCTATGAATAAGTAATGCTTCGGGTATAAACCGGGACATGAATTAAAATAAATAAACCAAACTTACCATAACTTCAAAACTCTTCTTCAACAGTTTATAAGATTCCATCAACTTCATGTACGCATCAAACATTACTTGCAATTCCAGTTTCTTGGTACTAACACTCAAATTATCAGACTCGGATATTTTCTTCAACTGCCCACACCACAAACGGACACTGATCCTTATAAATTTCATCAAAATAATTCCATAAATAATGTTAAAATCCAACACCAGGAACAAAATATTGTAAATAAGATCAAAAAATGTCATAGGGCTGGTGTATTTATGGGCTATATATATCAACCCAAAGTTGTAAACGAAAATACAAATGAAAATAAAGAAATAGCTCAAGTAGATGGTCTTGTTGACATTATAATTATTGATAATCTTGAAGACTTCATTGATGTTCTGGATAAGCCTGGCTTTCCTTGTATTATAATAGATATTCAAGAAAGTATTGATGATAAAACCAGCGCTGTAGTAAATAAAATCGAAGTAATGGAGAGTACCGAACTGGCTAAAGTAACCAGGAGTGTTATTTACGTTGGTGACGAATTTAATACAATTGAGAACAATGAATACTGTCGATGAGAAAACACTGATTAAACTTGTTATAACCCCATTCGGCTTGACACTGCTATTTCTAAAGTCGTATAAGAAACTTAACGTGAATATTTGCATAAAATTTATAGGAGCTAATAGTATTTTGAAGTTTTTATCAATTTTTCTGTCTGTTTTTTGTTTTTCAATATCACTTTTAGAGATAAACCATTTAATTCTTCTCATTTTTATTGAAGTAGTAAGTAAGCAAGTTCTAGAAGTTGAAACATTTTGAAATGAATGTTTCTTTGATGTTACACAAAATATTATTGATAGTTATGGTTCGGTAAGTCCTTAAGAAACCCAAATTCAAAGTATTACGAGAGCTGTAAACTGGATTCGCTTAATCTAGAAAAAAAAATCATTTTTGTAAAATAAACTACGGAACATGGAAGAGAAATTTTGCTAGCTATAAGAAATGATATCAAAACCAATATTCACCTTGTGTCATGAAAGGCGTATAGGCAAGTTACCTGTCTAATTGTTTGCCGACAATGTCTAAAGACAACATATCAAAAATAATGAATCACAAAACCTATTTTATAAAAAAATCCTAAACTTTTAACGTAGTTATATAAATATAGTTCTCTTTCTTTCTAATTTTTAACCCTCGACGCAAAAAGAGGGGTCTTATAAGTTTGACGTGTCTGTGTGTGTATGTGTGTATCTGTCTGTCTGTGGCATCATAGATCCCGAACGGATGAACCGATTTCAATTTAGTTTTTTTTGTATTAAAGGGGACTTACGTGCGAGTGTTCTTAGACATGAAAATCGGTTAACCCCTTTAAAAGTTATGGGGGTTTGAAAGTAATTGTGTAGGGGGTTTTTAAATTTTTTCGCTGCAGAACCATATTTAAAGTCGTCTAACTTGCACTTCACCACTTACTTTTGTTCGTTTCATTAATTTATTTAAAAAGTAATTTACTGAAACGTTTCCAAACAACACTGCATTAATCATTGTCGTGTCCGCTGTATGACGAACTACTTAATTTTATTAAGTGCTGTGTTATAGCATTTTACTTGTTACTTATTACTATTATGAAGCTATTTTAATTTAAAAGACTATGAAACATTTCTTTTTAAACGGTGTTGACATTTAAATTGTTGATATTTTGCTTATTGATATTAAGTATCCCACCGTACTACACACAAGAACGAAAGAAAGATGTCGAAAAGTTGTGTTTCTTGGTAACATTTTTTTTTTTTTTTTTTTTTTTTTTTTTTTTTTTTTTTTTCCCGTAGTGAGTAATAGTTTTTTTCTAATCGGGTTACACCGATCGTGGTCATGAAAAGAGTCTTCTCGTGACCACGATCGGTGTAACCCGGTCGAAACGTCGAGGTAAATAATAATTATGTTATACGCGATTAAGACCTGTAAATTATGCAACAATGAATTCCGATCGCGAAAGTTTAAAAAGTGTATCGATGACATGGTTCCTAAGAACTGATCTTTGTATCTCCTATAGTTTCAGACTTCCCCCCACTGACCGGTCTATTTGGGCCGCCCGGTCTATACTTTTTAAACTCGAAAAGGGTAATAGATCATATATTTTTTAATTAAAGAGACAGTTTCTTTTTTTTAAATTTTAATTCAAAAATCATTACTTCTCCATTTCTTACTAACAAATCTTAATTGTATTTCGTCGACAGTAAGTCCTTTGGTTTCTGGCATACATAGTAAGCAGTATATCCCGCACAGAACGGCGACAGCTGAGAATATGTAGAAGACTGGACCGAGACCTATTGTGTTCAGGAGTGGGTTGAAGATGAACAGGATCACGGAGTTGCAGAGCCACGCCCACTCTATGACCACCATTGAGATGAAACTTCGGACCTGGGAGAAGGAATAATTAATTAATATTATACATTTTCTATTCCGATTTCGAAGAAAAATTAAGAGAAGTAGTAGAGATATGATGCTTTCTGTGTTTTGGTCTTGAGGGAATTTGAAATTTAGTGGAGTGCCGTAAGGTATAAATCCAACTGGCCTCAACTAATTTAGTCAATAGCAAGAACAAAATCCTCAATCACTGATGGTACAATGCAAAGGAATATGCGAAATCACCAAGTTTACGTAAAGAGTGTTGGTGATCTCAAACCCGGCCATGTTTTTAAGTAAAAATATTAACAAAATTCTTCAAAAGTACCAGGACAACATAACAGTTAAAGAGTACCTGCGGCAAGAACACCTCAGCCATGATCACGCTGGGTACAGTACCGGCGCCGACTGCATACACCGTCATGAAGAAGTAGATGTTGACAGCGATCAGCCATGTTGGTCCCCAGTGTAGGTGCAGTTGGAGACCGAGGAGTAACGCACTGAGGCCCACGATGAACGATGAGTAGATCATTAGTGGCTGGAAGAGTTAGGTTCAGAAAATAGAGGATTGTAGTAGTTAGGGGTTAGTTTTCAGCAACGAGACCTTTATTTTGGGTCCTTTGTGAATGCTGCAATATTTTTGGATAATCCGCGGGGTTTTCATAAATCGGTGCTAGACATAGTTTATTTAAACAGTAAGTTGCCTGCCCGCAGCAGATAGACCTAGCGCTGGTTTAAAAAGATGGCACTGGTTGTATACTGGTTGTATATGCATAACAAGTTTTATCATCATTCAGTGCTATCAGTCCTAAAGTATGGGGTTTTCCGGAATAAAATTCATCCCTAGCTAAAGCTAAGCTAAAGTAGCTACTATCAAAACTAAAAATAACAAACAACTCACCCGTCTCCCTGCTCGCTCTGTCAAATACCCAGCCGCAAAACCAGCTAAGATACCCAGAACAGCTAATATTATACTAGCAGCATTAGCTGACATGCTCGGTATAGCTTCTTCAAACAGCGGCTGAGCGAAAACTTGGAGGATGATTGGACCCTCGAAGATGGAAGCCGTCATCAGGACCATTGTGATACTGATGGCTTTCTGGGTTGATTTGGATCTTTCTGAAATGATAATGAGTATCTATATTACTTATTTTTTGTTTCTTGCGGTTATCCTACTAATATTATAAATGCGAAAGTTTGTATGTTTGGATGTTTGTGAGTTTGGATCTTTGTTCCACTTTCACGCAAAAACTACTGTATCGATTTTGATTAAATTTGGTACAGATGTTCCTTATAACTAGGAATAACACATAGGTTACTTTTTATCCCGAAATTCGATGGTGAATTGTGCCGAGATTGTATGATACTACGAGCTACGCATTCTCACGGGTGCGGGTACTACGCGGGTGAAACCGCAGGGCGCTGCTAGTTTTCGTATAAATACTATAAATACTAATATTTTTGCAATGAAAGTAATATATACTTACTGATGAATTTGAATAGCGACAATTTTTCCGGTGTCTCTGACTGTACATTCATCTTTTGTGTTTCTGGCGGAGAATCTAAAAAAAATATAAGTAATTAATAAATAACGTCGCAAATGTGTGAGGTTTCCTCACGATGCTTTTCTTCGCCGTAAGAGCGATGACTAAACCTACATATGAATACAAATATCAAAAGCATATCGATCCGTAGCAGCGATCGAACCCGCACCTTCTGAATTCTGAAGTCAAAGGCCTTAACTCACTAGGCCATCAACGTGCAAAAGAGTCATCTGTTTACGTGAAGTATAAGTCATCCACAAAATGATATTATATTAAAGTCACCATTTTAAAAAGTGTCTATGTATTTAGATTTACATCTCGATCCGCTCACAGCGAAATGGTGGCGTTAAGATTAACACTTAGTGTTGCTATTATTTCTTTTGCACATTTACCTTCCATAACAGGATTAAGACTTCTCCGTATAACATCTAGTTCGTGCAGTACTTCTTTAGATCCAGGCTTGAATCTACGGTAGAACACTATAGATTTTGCAGCTTCCTGATGAATATGTATCGTTCATTGTAATCATTTAAATATTAATTTATTCAAAGTAAAATATCATTCCATCAAAATCTAGAAATGTAAAAAATGCACAATCATTTTCTAAGTAAAAAAAAGTTTTGTGGCTCATCAAAATTTTAAAGTAATTCAATATATTTTGGACAAATTGGAATAATGGATCATTCTTTTATAATTCTTCTTCTTCTTATATAAGTAATTATGTTTTCATAAATAGGAAATTGTTAATTCATATTCTTTCTCTGAGGTGTTGGTAATCGAATATCCAAGGCATGTTTAGACAATACCAAACACGCACACCTTTTCAACATCACAAATTCCCCTTACCTTTTCCAATCCCTTAGCCATCAAACAAGTCGGCGATTCCTTCAACATCATGAGAGCAGCAGTCACTGCTGCTGTTATAGTCAGGCATGCGTATATCATCTGCTGGTAACTCAGGATCCCTCCCAAAATATATGAGAACAACATCCCTATACCGTAGAACACTATGGTTCCAGAAGTCATGGCGCCCCTGATTGACTCCTGGCAGATCTCACTGACGAAGACAGGGACTACCAAGAATGAGGCACCGCTAAGGCCTGATACGAACATAGCTGTGAGGAGAACTTCCACGCGGTTGGATGCGGCTATTAGTCCCCAGGATAGCTGGAAAGAGGGAAGTAAAATTAAAAGCTTACTAAAAACGTAGAGTAACATTTTGGAAGGGTACATATTTAACCGCCCCGCCTAAGCTAATTAAGCTTATGTCTGGTGTGGGGTTCCGACAATAGTTTGGAATGACTTGGGTGGATTTGGGGTATCGAACTCACGTCCTTTTGATTGCCAAGCCAATGACAGGTTAAATCTGTATCATATCTTCTGTTCAGTTAAATAACGCAAGGCATCCTCACAATAGTGATGAATGAATTCTTACTGAAGTCACTTTTAATTTGGTTTCCATACCTTGGAGGAAGCTTCAAATAAATGTTCCCAGTTGTATTTATAAGAACAATTGTCGTAACGTATAGTTAGTTTATAGCCCTCAAAATTCTAACCAAAAACCATTGCAGAACTCATGTGACCCAAATTAGGGAGGTGCAAACTCTTTTATCTTATTGAGGTTAATGATTAGTATACATATATAAGTCTAAAAGCGACATTGTGAGATCAATTACCTTATTATAATATTGACCTGCAACGTTTATTACCACAAATACAATGCGAACATTCATACAAACAAACAGATCAAGATAAAATGTGACGCAATTGACGCAATATGAAACAAAACTTGATCCTCTCTGTTAAAACTAGCGATCCGCTTTGTCTTAGCATGGATTCATTACCCCAATTGTTTAAATACTCGTACAGACTTTGTCTTGACAATAACGAATACAAAAAAAAAATAACAAAACATAATTTTTGATTTTTGACTTTGATTCAGTACATCATCTGTTACTGTAACTGACCCCTCACTAAGTTCGTAACTTGTTTCTACCAGAAACTACGCACACACCCAGACCAAGACAAACATTTATGGTTAACACAAATATTCGAACCCGCAACCCGCAAACTTTGACCTTGTTCTGGATAATATAAACAAATAAATTATTATCAAAATTTAATTAGTAATTAGTAAGGACTGTTAATGTTAGTACGGAACCGACGTCCTGCCCTTAAAAACACGGAAGCAGTCATGAAATTAATAGCCACTTCAGTAAGGGTGATTATATTATTGTTATGATGCTGGTAGACGTTTCTTCCGTATAGATCACTTGCAGCTAGCAGCGCCCCGTGGTTTCACCCGGAGCATGGAGGTAACTAAATTTCCAGACTTTTGACCCATGTCTATTGGGGTAAGTATTTAGTTTAACCAGCTTCATTGGAATGTCAGTATCATCACTACATAGTATAAAACAAAGTCGCTTTCTCTGTCCCTATGTATGCTTAAATCTTTAAAACTACGCAACGGATTTTGATGTGGTTTTCAGTATTAGATAGAGTAATTCAAAAGGAAGGTTTTTAGCATTTTTATCCCTACATTGCCACGGAAACTGGAACTACGCGGGTAAAAACGGAACAAGAAACATGAAATTACACAAGAATCGAACCCAAACCCTTGGTCAGTCCAGCATAGTGACCACTATACTACATGATTCAGACAATAAAAAAATAAACAGACTTACCACTCCAACCGCAGAGAAAACAATAGCACACTTCTTCCTTCCCAAACTGTCCAATAAGAACCCAACAGTTGGTGTCCCAATAAGTGCGCCCACAGATGAGAGGCTTCCAAACAGAGAGAGCTCTGTATAGGTCATGGGGCGATGCAGGGTGGTGTTGGCGGACTCGAACAGACGCAGTGTGGAGGAGGGCCACGCGAATGTGATACCCATTGTGATGCAGAGGCAGCATACTGGGGAATTATGGGAAATGTTAGCCCTGACAAATGATAGTTGTCTGTTCACATAAGTCCAAATGTTCAAATGGGAATTGTATGGGTGGCCCTGCATTCGTTTTTCTGTATGTCCGTAGATACCAAACTACAGACCTGTATTTAATTCATTGGCGGTATTTCTCATTGGCGGTTATGCTGGTTATGGCCCGTATTTTCAGTGAGCAACGTCTTGGGTTCAATTGTAGATGAGGAGACAATTTTGAACATTTTGTTGTTGTGTGTGTGAAAAAATACATATATGAAATACTCACTAAATATTTATACTATCAATATCTAAATTACACTACAGGGCTAAAACACCTCTGCCATTATTAATTTTATGAGAGTGAGAAAGATTTAAAGGCAAAACTTACTTAAAAAACTGCCAAACACTTGAACTAGGACACTCATTTTCTTAGTCTTCCCTTAATCCCAACTTATTCGTTAGGCGGTCTGTTTGTAACTGTGATCGTTGTCTTGTTTTCATTATCACAAATTCCCAACATGTATAGTACTCGTACACTAAGTACTAGGCAAACATAACAATAAAGGAGACTATAAAGTTGATCTTAATTTAATTATGGCATTATAAGATTATGAGCACGTTTTTTTGTTGTTTTTCATTGTGAGTTTCGTATTTTATTAATATATCTAAGCTATGTTATCATTATCAGCTCATGGTATGTCTCCATCGACGTGCCCGAGCCTACCCCGAAATTTGCTGTTTACTGGTTAAAAGCCAAGTGGCCGACTTCACAGACCAAGACTAAGTGAGTGACTTTCCAGACTTCTGCGTTAACAGTCCAGATTATAAGGTACTAGCAGCGCCCCGAGGTTTCACTCACGTAGTTCCCATTCCCGTGGGAAAACAGGGATAACCAATGTCACTCACTGACAATATAGCTTCCCATTAGTGAAAGAATTTTTGAAATCGGTTCAGTAGATTCCGAGATTACCCCTTACAATTTAACAAACGCACAAACTTTATTTTTTTATAGATATAGATAATACACATAACATCATTTGTGTTCCGAGCAAAAAACTACGAATATATGGTGTACTAACTTTTATTCAAATTCGTCCAGCCGTTTGAGTTTGAAGGAGTAACAAATACATACATTCTTATAGGCTTTTCTATGTATTTATATAGTTAAGATGAATGACTTTGAAAATGATTTTATGAGCAACTTTGTAATCTATAAGATAAGATTATTACACAATGGTATCACAATTAATAGAATGATAATATTTGTTTGAACATCATGTCTCTCCACGTTTTACAACTTTTATTACAACTCTGATTGCTTATGAATGAGTATGTGGTTTTTGATACTTACGATCTGTTTTGTTAAGCAACGTCTGCGACCGTTGTAATGGTGATGGGTGGCCGTTACTGAAGTGGATTTCATGTGCATTTCGTTGTAGGTTTTGGAAAGCCTCAATGAGATCTAACACTTAGGTTTATAAGAAGAGGGACTTCGAACCCGCAACCTTACGGATGGCAGTTCGGTATGGTGAACAGTCTGCCATCGAGGTCGTCGTTCTTAAAACTAGGTTCGTAAAAAAAACACCAAAATATTTGTGACAATTTACTTTAATTGTAAAATTAACTAAAACTAATATTCGTTTTGTAATACATTACATCTACTCTAACTATTATAATACTTAAATAAATAGTAAAACAAAATAGTTCTGTTTAAGACATTATTTACATAATATTATATAATAATTCAGGCCACAATGGCGAATATTTAATTATATTACCCGATCTACTAATACTTAGCGAGCGATTTTTAAGTCGCTGCTAGTTAGGAATCTTACGATTGCCCGCCCGGAGCGGCTATGGGGGCGGAGAATCCGCTACAGAACGAGATCCCATGCTTTGTGCGTTGATAAATTAAAAATCTCTGAATTTTTGCTTCCAACATTTGTTTTTTTTATTATCTTGTTTAATGATAAATGTATGTTCGAGGTTTTTTATGATATACAGAGGTTTTATACGTTTTGTGACATTTAAATTATAAAAAAGGCTCACTGAATTCATCATAGCAATTCAGATACCACTTTCATTAAGTTTGAATTGTATGAACATTTACATTTAAAAAAAAACTTATATTTGTATACGTAAAATCCGAGTCTGTCTGACTTAATACTTTAGAATTATAATATGACTTCTTCGTTAAAGTAAAATATTGTATGATCCCACTGAAAGATACTTTTATCTCTCATGATGCCTATTCTCACCACGCTTGCCTATCTCACTTCTTTCATATTCACCTTTAAATCTAAAATCTTTTATTTTATTTTAAATTCTTTCTCTTAAGTTCGATCTTCAGTATCCTGTTTCTCAACGCAGCTTAGAATTTTGAAGTTTCTTCCAAAGAATTCTCCATCACCCAGGGTCTGAGGGAGAGGCTGGTTCAAGGTCTCTGGTAGGAACAGAGAGGTTATCCCTCCCATCACGCTGAGGATACCCATTATAGTGAGCGGTAATGCTCTTGAGTATACAGCCTGGAAGAAAAGAAGGAAGGATTATAAAGTATTCTGGTCCTATGGCATTTTTTCGCTTTGACCGTTATTAGTCTTGTTAACCCTAACGAATAAGCTAATGTGCTTATGTCTGGAGTGGGTTCACGTAAATAGGATAATGGGTGAGGATCTAAGTCACGACCTCTCGACCGCCAAGATACCATTTTAGCCATTGGGTCAGAGCCAGAGGTCAATAAAACTCATACCAGAGACTCTAATTATAACCTACTAACAAACACAGAACTAACGTACTAGAAATTAATTAGATATTAGTCTATGATAAGAGCAATAAAATTGATTCAACAACATCTGCTCATATGTCCCTACCGAGACGCTTGAGTCTAGCCCACACTGAATTATAGCGATAAAATTAATTAATTATTTTGAATTCTTAAAACCAACATACCAAATGAACAATATAAGGACACGCCAGCAGTCCCAAACCAGCTATAAACGAGGCAGCTCCCATAGCCTGTGCTCGCAGTACAGTCGGCAGCAGTTCACCAATCAGTACGTAGAACACTGCGAACGATGACGCGGCACATAGTCGACCTAGCATCGCGAGGCATACTGTTACCCAAGGGAGTGCTGAAATTGAAGATAAAAAGCATAATTATTATTTTTAGATCAAAGGTAAATATTTAGATTAAATAGGTACTGACGATGTCTAATTGTTTATTTTAAGGAAAAATAAAAAACTCCATCTCTTCTTTTCACTGGGCAGGAACATTGACAGTTTCAAAGGCTTTGTGTTCAAGAGTATTTTAATCAACTCATTTTCTTTCACCTAAATCCGCAGTGTGGGTAAGAAATTTCTAGTTTTGGCACCCAATAGAGAGAGTTGGTGGAAGATCATTAAGGAATTCTTATGACCACTCTGACAAGAGTAAACAATTAAAAAAAGAAGTTTTAGAGCCTGTTCTGATAATGACAGCAATACCACCCTACAAATAATAAATGACTTACACTCAGGCACAAGCACACAGCTGACGCAGGCAAGCCCGCCGACGCACATGAAGATGCAGAGCACCCAGCGCCGCCCGAACCGGTCCATGCACCGCCACGCTATGAAGTACGAGGGCAGCTCTACTGCACCACCTGGAGTACGAAAATGGGTCAGTATTACATTCTTTTGTTAGTTTATAACATGATCAGTCACTGGCTGACTTAGTATCTAGGATATCAGAAACGATGCAGTATTAGCTGTGGCAGTCGGTTTTACGTATATCTCAATCCTTTAATAATTTTGAGATAACAATGTATTTATGTTTCAGTAGTTTCTGCGTGAAAGAGTAATATCCATCCAAATAATATTAGTGGGATAACAATGCTCTTAGGTATACAAGGGAGACAAGAACCCAAGCTAGATAAACCCTGTGAACTTTGGGTTTTCCAGCAGAATAAGTAGAAAAGAAAAGTTTACAAAATGCTTAAAAGTACTTACCAATAAAAAACGCTAAATAATCATCTACACCTAAATTAGACGTATTATAACTGAGGCCATTATAGACTACTCCCAGAGCGACCCAATCGAAGGTCAGAATGATGAACTTCTTTCTTATATTTGGGTATCTGAACACATCTAGCGGTGACGCTTTGCAGTCCCCTTCTGAGTTCTGATCATCCATCTTCCTATTTTCTATTACATCTTCGTCTCCATCTTCTTCGCTTACAAATATCTTACTGACCAGCTGAAGGGACTTTCTTCTTAAAGTATTAGAAGGAGATTTAGGGAAATCTGTCTGAGTTGCTTTCTGCAAAGAATCAGCGTTCAAATGAGAATGTTCATTTACATCTTCTCTAGCATCTCTCATTTTAGTCTTCTTGTTAACTATTTCTGCTACTTCTAAAGCTAGAATTCTTTCCATGCTATCTTTTGTGTCATCAGGGTCAGTGATTTTAGAAATATCTGGTTTGAATGTCAGCATATTGCTGATTCTTCTTTCGTAATCTTCTTTTCCCTCTGGAGTGCAATGACCGTTGATGTTTGATAGCATCGCCATTTCAACTTCTGCCATTTCTTCTTCTTCTTTGATCTTTTTCTGGAAATTTGAGTAATTTGGTGAATTAGGTTTAAAATGTTACTATTTAAGTTCTACACTTTTATGGTTTCTCAGTTTTCAATAAACAGACAGAAACTATAATCAGACAGATTTTTTGTCGATTATGCCTATTTTTCACCACTATTATATCATCAGTGAGATAGAGGCCTTTTTCCTTCTGTATTTTTTTCACAGGTCTCTGTTTACTTACCTTAATACAAAAACTTTAACTAAAAAATATACTCACATGAAGTTCCAACAAAAATCCTCTTTGCAATTCAATCCCGTTTTTCTTCCCGAGGTTTCTAAGGACTTTTTCCGCATCAGCGATTCGTCCTCTTCCAACTAGCCATCTTGGAGATTCAGGTATTAACCAGTAATAGCTGGAATTGGAAAATATGATTCTAGTTAGGGATTCTTAATAAATGGAGGCAAATAATGTGTCGTTAATATAAATCTATTATATTGGGTGCTATACTTTTGAGGTTCTGCCTGAGTCTAGCCTTTTACAGATTTTTACAGCTTAAGTTTTAATATAGCATTTACCTATCATTGAAAAAAGGTAACAAAGTTCACCACTACTACTACTTACTACTCGTACGTATTTAATTTATCAGCTATGAACTAACCTATACAAAACAATGAAGGGCAAACTGGTAGCGAGTGACAAGTGGTACCAGTCCCGTATGTAGTACGCCACGAGGGAGAGCAGACACATCCCCGTCGCGAACAGCATGCCTACCACTATACCTGGGAGATAAATAGATTACATTAAATATTGTAGGTGGGTATACTTACACCAGCGGTTCTCAATCTTTTTTGGTAACGGAACCCTTTTGGAAAGCGATAAACTTGATGGAACCCTATTTGAAGTACACACACACCGGCAAAATTAAAGGAATGTTTGTTCATTTGGGAAAATTTCGGACTTTTGGTTATAATGTTGTTTTGTTTTTATGATTTTATTTGAATATTTATGAATAATTTTTTTTTTATAATAAACATGTTTAATGGAAAAAATTAAGAAGAAGTTTTTGATTGATTTTTGATTACTTTTTAAGTGAATATTACAAAATTAACGAATTTACATAATTGCGGTGTCTGTTTACGCTTATTCATGCTTCCAATGATGCCATGTATGGTCCCATGGGGTAAATTCTACCACTCCTCAATCAAAGACAATTTCAATTCGGAAACATTACTGGATAATCGTATCCTCCAATAAGGTCAATGTTAAACGGGTTTTTACGTGCAGAGGCAAGGACAAGGCAGAAATCGGGCAACCAGCGCCATAGATGACCGTTTCATAATACAAATACTGAAAAATCGTCGTCAAATTGCTATTCAGACCAGAAATCGCCTGGAAAAAGTGCGTAGTGTGTGTGAACGAACAGTGAGAAAATGAATTTGGTTTAAGGTCGTACAAAACCCCGAAACTCGAAGTGAGCCAACAAGTAGCTCGATTAGAATTTGCTCGTTTACTTCAAGGAGCATTGTCGTCGGAAGTAAACGCCTGACAAATTAACGTTTTGCGGATGACATCAACCTTTTTGCCCCAACAGCACGTGAACTGCAAGGAATGCTCCAAAAACTGAACACTGCAAGTCTTGAGGTTGGACTTCAAATGAATGGGCCAAAGACACAAGTCATGTCTAATGGCACGAAACGTAGGGTAGTGGTAGATGGGCAGAAAATAAAGTATGTCGATGGATACATCTACTTGGGCCAGTAAGTGAGCTTCAAAAACAGACAAGACTAAGAAATCGATCGCCGCATCAATAACGCCTGGAAGAGCTACTGGTCCATGAAAGAGCATATGAAAGGTGATTTACCGATAACCTTAAAACGGTGACTAATCGACATGTGCATCCTGCCCGTCCTAACCTACGGTGCACAGACGTGGTCTCTGACCGAGACCCAGAAGTCCAGGCTCAAGATATGCCAAAGAGCAATGGAATACTCGCAGCATACTCGGATTCAAACGAATCGATAGTACGTAACACCATGCTGCGTTCTCTTACCGGTATCACCGATGTCACCGGTATCACCGATGTCACCGGTATCACCGATGTCACAGGTATCACCGATGTGTTTTGTAAAATTACATATTTAAAATATCAATCTTATTTTTTTCCATGAAACAAGTTTATTATTAAAAAATCCATTCATAAAATATTTAATCATAAAAATAAAACAACATTATAACAAAAAATCCGAAAGTTTACCAAATAAACTAACGTTCCTCTAATTTTGCCGATGTGTGTAGTTTATTTAATTTGTTATACGTATTGTAATCTCAGTATGTTACAAATTACGGATAATAGGTAGGTACTTAGTTACGTATAATCGGAATAATAAAATGTCATACGATAGGAACTAAAACGCCACGACTTGTCAGTACGGTCGACCAGAGAGAGGAGTTTTGTTTTTGTTTTCTAAATTCTTGCGGAACCCTTACAGGAGTGTCGCGTAACCCTAGGGTTCCGCGGAGCACACTTTGAGAAACGCTGACTTACACTAATAAGTGGGCAGATTTTCGCAATTAAATCTCTAGTTTGGGTTCTTAGATTAGGTACTACGATACTTTTTTAAATGATAATCTGGGCCGCGCATTCAGCAGAGTTTTCCACCACTATTTGCCAGTTTCCCCCTAAGCCTCTTTGTGTGTGCAGCAATTTTTTTTTTCAGTTAGGTCTTTGAGGTCTCTTTTAACCTGTATTGACAGTCAAATTTTACATTCTTAGCGAATGCCAACGTCATAATAAATAACTGCGTGCCAAATATCAGCCCTATTGATTTAGTGGTTCTTGCTGTGATGGAAGACCAGTTAGTCGGTCAGTCAGTGACGGTCGACTTTTATAAATTAATCTTACCAGCATAAGTCCTATGACTTGGTGGCATCAGCTCCAAAGCTAAGATGAAGGGTTGCTGGTAAAGAGCCGGGAAGAACAAGCCCCCAGCGACTCTGAGCACCGTGTAGCTCGTGTACGAAGATACGAAAGACGCAGCTATAGCCAGAGGAACTTCGAGCAGTACCATCACTAGGATTGTTGGTCTTCTACCATATCTGGAAGAAGTTTATGGTAATCTGATTATGATGATGAGATGAGGAAGGTCTTTTTAAAGTGTTAGAAAGTATACATGAACATTAACATGTCACAATCGTCCGGAAAACATATTTTTTTAAGAAGAATATGTTTAATAAAATCGCGAATAAGCGACGAGGTTAATGCTGAGGTTGCGAGGTAAGGGTCAAGGCAAGCGTTTGTGACCGTAATTGTTTCTGTTTAACTCGGTCTGGATGTTTTGTTTATATCTAACAAATAATGTTTATAAGTTGTTAAGTAACGCATATTGTTAGTTTTATTCAGGACTAGATGTCGATTTTCCATTGTGTCCACATACTGAGTGTTTGCTGTTATATTTTTGTTATTATGTACAAATAATAATACAGATGTCCTGTTTTTTCTTTCTCAAAGATAAATAATAATATGTTTTTCTATAATATTCGATTTGACTAGTTTTTATAGTTATTTACCTGTCAGACATCCATCCAAAGAATAGATTTCCGAATATAGAGCCGACCCAGAACAAGGTGTTGCTCATCCGCGGGATCCAGTCTTTGTCGCAGTACAGGGAGAACTGAAACATCATCATCATCGTTAATGATTATTTTGACTGGAGAAAATAAGTCAAAGAACATTATTTAAGTAAATTTATACGTTTTGCTAAGGTTCCTTTCGAGTCTAACTTTTACCATTTTTAAGAAATTGTGTAAAAATATTTTTGAATCTGCCAAGTCGAGCGCGAAGCAAACACTGCCGTACCATCCTTTACAGGAACCATTTCGCCGCATTTTCAGCCCCCTATTTGACAACCTCTGGATAAGCCCAGAACGCTGAAATTTTCGTCATCCAGTAAGCTATACAATCACATACTTAAAATAAAATTTCAAGTCTGTAGGTCATTTAGTTCCGAAGTTAAGCGAAAGCAAAGTTTCGTATTTAAGACACTCACTCACTCATGATCATCAAAATAGAACTAGTACTTCCCACAAACCTAGAGAGCTAAAATTTGGTACAGAATTAGGGTTTAATGGCCACATAAAGGGAAAACTATAAAAACTAGGATAATCGAACGGGAACGGGAATTATACGGGAACGGGAACGGGAATTGTAACTCAAGCACAGCTGAACTGATTTGGCTGAAAATTGGTGGGAAGGTTAGAACCAGGAAAAGGACATAGGATACTTTTTATCCCGAAATTCCCACGGAAACGCGAACGGAAACTACGCGGGTGAAACCGCAGGGCGCTTAATAATAAAATACTACCCCTAAAAAGAAAAACATGTGTCAAATCAGAAAATCTAATAAAATATGTAAATCAATATTAACACGTTTCAACAAAAATAAATGAAATCCCACCAAAAACATTCTGTAAAAAACTAGCCAAGTCTCGATGGAGCTGCTTGTTTATCTCTAAAAAGTAATGAAATCTAGACAAACTCGTACCAAGTCTAAGGTTCCTTACTGCGATTTCTTTATTATTATAGTTAATGTTGTGTGACTTGGCCGTTGAACATTGTTTAAAACGTTAGTAGTGGGTACAAGTCAATTTTGTTTACAGGTAATGTTATAACATTATTAAAATACGCAGCTTTATCAAGCCTACAATTGACTGGATATTGAATCAACGTTTTTCAAGAGGCAATTTTCTATCGTCAATGGGTAGTGGTTCTGGTGACAGATTGGTGCAATAGTGTCTTGGAGCACCTAGTTTTGTACCCTTGTGTACTGTACTGTACCCTTCAACGGCCAAATCACACAACATTAACTATAATAATAAAGAAATCGCAGTAAGGAACCTTAGACTTGGTACGAGTTTGTCTAGATTTCATTACTTTTTAAAGATAAACAAGCAGCTCCATCGAGACTTGGCTAGTTTTTTACAGAATGTTTTTGGTGGGATTGGTTTTTACATCTTTATCAAGAAAACGATACAAGATTCTTGATTAAATCACCTTTTCTCCGGAATAGTTGTCGAACTGTCGACAGTTAGTACGACAACCGAGACCATGGGGTCCAGCACGGAATTGGAGCTTTAGAAAAATGAACTTGAACATGAAACCTATAAAGTATTGCTTAATTTGATTCCTTACCTCAGTGACGAGGGTCTTGTTATAGTGTTCCGTGCTGTGTCTCCACCCGTGTTTGCAGGGCGTCGGGACCACGCTCCGCACGTACAGTATCGCTTCTATGGCTCTGTTTATCTGAAATAAACAAATTGTCAATTTCATTTAAAAAATCATCATCATTATCAAAATTGTAATTCTTTTGTTTTCCTATCTGTGGTTATGGTATCCTACAATCCCAAAACATGTTCATTATCACACCATATTGACTTATGTTATACTAGCTGTGCCGTGCGATTTTACCCGCATAGTTCCCAATCATAAAACATAGCCTATGTATGTACAACGATACAAGGAGCTTCAGCTATCCCTGTACCAAATTTCAAGTCAATCGGTTCAGTATTTTAGTCGTGAAAAGGTAACAGACAGAGTTACTTTCGCATTTATAACAGTAAGGATATCAAAAAAGGTATTGATAAAATTACCTACTTGTTCTTTCCGTTCCTTGGCCTCCATAGCTGGTACCAGTTGGTTTATTTTGACCACTCGCAGCACACCGTCCACTGGCATTGATTCAGATCTGGAATATAATATCATTTATATCATTCCTTTTTCTTCTGAACCTTTGTCCTATGTCTACTCGGGGTCGTTTTTTTTATTCTATCACATTATACGTACAAGTATTGCTATCAAACATCCAGATGACTACCCATAGGGCAATACAGTATTAATATATTTTAATTATTTCCAAAAGTTAGTTCTAGCTACTGCGTTTCATACGGAGAGTGGATGGTCCAAAGCCTCCTCTATCCTCCTAATGTCCTAGTATTCCATTAAGGTCAGTAACATAACATAACATAATCATTCACTACATCATCTCACTATAGTAACTGACCCCTAATTAAGCTCGAAACTTGTATCTAGGGTATCAGAAACTACGCACACACTCATTCACACTCAGTAACATTCTTGAGTTACTTTTCTCAGTCACCATCAGACCGTCCGTTTGCCCCCTCAATCATATAAACCTCCCTCTTATATTATCACGTTTCGTATTCTATCCTTACCTTTCAGTAACATAATCGTCAAGAGCTTCATGTAGCGCTACCATGTCTATGTCGTATGATTTGCAAGAGTCGTATACTGCATTTTCTGCTGGCACTGTTAGGTTCTTTAGTAGGTCATCTGAGAGTCCAAGGTCTTGTAGCTCTTGTGGCGGTGCGCACCAGTGATCTGGGATTGCGTTTGTGAATACCTGGAAAGGATACATTCGAAATTTAGACTATTTTTTGGGTTTAAATCTTTAAATTTTATTTGTTATTGGAATAAAAATCATTTAAAGGTTTTTTAGCCTGCTGTGGTCCAGTGGTTCCGTAATGCTAGTTCCCTTTTTGGCACCCATGAACGTACGTCCATCAAATTGCAGTATGTCATTGCTAAAATAATATTTTTTATTTAAAAGGCGATAATTTTTTAAATACCAAATTATTTTTATGTGTAAATAGGCACGGAGGAAGTTACTATTACTCGTAGTAGGAGTCACATTAAGGAAAGCCTTTCATTCATTGACTTTCTGTAACGTAAAAGTAAGTATTATATGTAATAACTATTAGGACCTATTCTGTGATCAGAGAAAACGTCATCAAAATTGTAAAACAAAAAATAACACCCAAATTCGTTTAAAGTAGCTTTATTTCAATGTGTAGTGTTCCCATAAATCTAAAAAATCAACATAAGATATTTTCCATCCCGAAATTTCCACAAGAATAAACAATAATGATGGCGGAGTTAACCTACCACCTAGTATTTAAAAAAATAAGTATGAATGTAACGTTGCAAGTATGCGCACGTCGCAACAAGTTCGCGTCGTACGGAACGCGCCCGCGCAGAGATCGAACAAGGTTACGTCGCGCGCTCCTCACTACCGCGACTCGCCCGCGCAAGCAGTCGGCCGCCATTACTGTAATCATTACGTTTGTTCGGCAACAATATTGTAATTAACGCCGCGTATTACATAGATTCTACATGTATTATAGTTTCCCGTGTGTACAACGTTGTAAGGACATCGCCACAATAAACTTTTCACGTGTATCACTGACTTTCATTACAAATGGCGCCCAACGTGGGGCACGCGCTCCGCACGGCTAATAGTGTTAGTGTTAAATAATACCCACAAAACCGACGCGAGTGCGAACTAAACCCACGCGACTGTGCTATCCTAGTGGATAATATACCTGACCGGTTCTCCGTACCTACTCCATACTTATCGTGAAAAGTTTGAACGAGAAAATGCCGCCAAAGACGCGCCGGCACGCGTCTAAGGACAACCAGGATGCTTCCGAGACGAGCGACGAAGAAAACCACGCGGTGGCGAACCGCGCTAACGCAAGCACCTCGGCCACAACCACGCCTACAATGGAACGTGCGAGCAGCAACATGATATCGATGTCCGAAGAGCAACTTACACGGTTGTTAACAAACGTCATGCGAAGCGTCGCGACGCCGACGCCGACATCATCGAACGGCGAGACTACGGGACCGACTCATCCTACCACCATACACACCGGAGCGCCAAACCAACATAGCAACTTCACGCGATGCACGGCCCGTTTCGACGGAGCCGCACGCGGTGCGGAAGCCCTAGAAGCATTCGTCGAGAACGTCCTCGTTTACAAAGAGTGCGCAAACGTGTCCGACGAACACGCTCTACGGGGGTTGTCCATGCTGTTGACGGGCGACGCCGCCGTGTGGTGGCAAGGCGTCAAATCCACTGTGGAGTCGTGGGACGAAGCGATACGCCGACTACGATTTATGTACGGCGCTCCGCGACCCCCTCACCGGATCCTTCGAGAGATCTTCGCGAAAGACCAGAGTGAAAGTGATAGTGTAGATTCGTTTATATCGCGAGTGCGCGCCAACTTGTCACGTATACCGTATAGTATTTCAGAAAGAATGCAGTTAGATATTGTTTACGGCCTTTTAAATCGTAAGATTCGAAAAAGAGTGTCACGCGATAGTGTAAGTAGTGTCGACTGTCTGCTCGAGCGTGCGAGGTATGTAGAGGAGACGCTGAACGAAGTAAGTCCATCCAAACCATTATTAAATTCATCTCGTAATCATAATAATTCTATCAAAACACGAAATGATAACAATAACCCTCCAAATGCTACTGTTGTTTACAATAACCCTTCGCATGCGACTTCCGATTCTAGTTCGAACACAAGTACTATCGCGAATCCGAAACGTATCAGGCCACGCTGTGCTTTCTGTAAACGGTTTGGTCATTCGGTAGATGAGTGTAGAAATAAAGAAAAATCGAATGAAAAGTTAGTGGAAAACGCACCGTTGTCATGTTACGGCTGCGGTCGACAAGGTGTCATACGGTCGAAGTGTCCGACATGTAAGGGTACACCTCCTGCCACCGCTGACAAGGTAAGTTTCCAAAGTGCTGTTACCTATGTGACCGACCTGACACACTCTACCATAAAGATAGAAGTTGCATCTTTGGTAGGTGTCGCAGTGCTAGATACAGGTGCTACCGAGAGTCTTGCCAGCCCCGGACTATACAAAGTCTTGCTGACCAGTGGCAACACTTTTACGAAAACACACCGCAACATCGGCCTCGCGGACGGCACGCAGCAGGTACGTGAATTGTTTTCATGTAATACTAACGTCACAGTTCAGGGACGTATTATCCCCACCACTTTCCTAGTTATACCAGAAGCTAATAATAGGACGCTTCTCGGCCAAGATTTCATCGCTAGAGCAGGTATATTATTAGATCTCCAACATAATTGTTGGCATTTTTCTGATTCCCCTGGGCAAAGGTTTACCTTTGTGCAATCGTACAGCCTCGCATCTACCAGCGACGCAGAACTGATGCAAGTGAATACGACCAGTCTGGCGCTGAGAGAAGATGAAGGAACTAAGCTGTCACCGGCCCAGAGAATACAGCTCAACCAGCTCATCACCAATAGGGCTGAGCGCTTCGCCACTGAAGGCCCCCCTACAACTTATGCTACTCACCGCATTCGAGTTGACGAGAAGCAAGAGCCGACTGCTTCACCACCTTATAGAATGTCGCAGGGTAAGAGACAGTTGTTAGAAGGTGAACTTGAAAAGCTGCTACAAGCTGATGTTATAGAAGAGTGCGAGTCGCCTTGGGCTGCTAACGTCGTCCTGGTCACCAAAAAGGATGGTGGCGTCCGCCTGTGCGTAGACTACCGGAAGCTCAACGCGGTGACGGAGCCAGATAGATACCCGCTCCCGCGCATAGAGGATGTACTTCACGCTGCAAAGACGACCGGTTACATGACCACCCTGGACCTTCACTCCGGCTATTTCCAAGTGGACGTTTCAGAAGAGGACCGCGACAAGACCGCATTCGTGACACCCTTCGGCACCTATAGGTTCAAAAGAATGCCTATGGGCCTACGCAATTCAGGTGCCACTTTTCAAAGATTAATCGATCGTTTCAAGTCGAACTTAAACGTGCCCTACGTACCCGACCGGGAACCGAACTCCAACCCGCAAAGTGGCAGACCTGTGACTATTCTAGGATACCTAGACGATTTGATAATCCTATCACAGACTTTTGAGAGTCACATGGAAGACCTCAAAGCAGTCTTCGACAGACTCGAGAAGTTCAGCCTTCGAGTCAACCGGAAGAAGAGCTGTTTCGCTCGTGACTCGGTGAAATTCCTCGGTCACATCATCGTTCCAGGTGGACTACAAGTGGATCCGGAGAAAACCTCGGCCATTGCTGACATGCCTGCCCCAAAGAACGAAAGGCAGCTTAAGGGTTTCTTGGCAACATCCAGCTGGTTCCGCCGCTTTGTACCGAACTACGCCGCAGTTGCTAAGCCCTTAACCGATCTTCTCAAGAAAAACAGCTCTTGGAAGTGGCATGTAGAGCAGCAATCAAGTTTCGAGCGTATCAAAGAACTCCTGGTCACTGCTCCCATTCTTCGCCAAGCCGACGAGTCCAAGCCTTTCTCCCTTCGGACAGATAGCAGTGGCTATTGTCTCGGCGCTGTTTTGATGCAGGGGGAGGGCCCCGATGAGAGACCCATAGAGTACGCCAGCCGTCTCCTAGAGCCAGCAGAACGCAACTATAGTACCACCGAGCGAGAGGCACTGGCCGTCGTCTGGGCGGTGACGAAGTTCAGGGGCTACATTGAAGGGTCAGAAGTGATCGTCAAGACTGACCATCAACCGTTACGTTGGTTGATGAGCCTGAAATCTCCCAGCGGTCGTCTTGCCAGGTGGGCACTAACCCTCCAGGCTTATAATTTGCAGATCCAGTACACTCCTGGGAAGGTGAACGTAATCGCTGACGCCCTAAGCCGCCCTGCTTGTTGCGAGGAAAATCCAGGTGATTGCGAGATGTGCTTAGCGACCGTAGATGTGCCGAACAGGACGCCAGATGATGTCCGCACCAACCAACTCCAAGACCCGGACCTGAAGAAGATAATCGAGGATCTAGAGGCGACCGACGATCCCTTCAGAGGGAGGGGTTGGTCAGAGAAGGGATACCTGATATCCGATGGTGTGCTGTACAGGTGTGCACCTGACTCCGAAGATGAAGACTCTGCCTGCCTCGTGGTGCCCGCGCACGAAAGAGAGGCCGTGCTCGTAGAGTTCCATGACGCTCCCACAGCAGGTCACTTCGGCGCCGAGCGAACCCTGCAGCGTATCAGAGCAAGATACTTCTGGCCAGGAATGAGATCGTTCGTCGCTGACTATATTAAACACTGTACTGCTTGTCAGCGTTACAAAATTGACAATAGGAAACCTACAGGGCTGCTTCAAACACCTGCAACGAACCGACGTTTTGAAGTTGTAGCTGTCGATTTGTTTGGACCCCTGCCTAAAACAACCAAAGGTAACCGTTGGATTTTAATACTCGAGGATACTTGCTCCCATTGGGTCGAGCTGTTCGCTTTAGAGAGCGCCACCAGCGTTGAGTGCGCTGAGCTTTTAATATCTGAAGTTTTCATGAGGTTCGGAGTCCCACGTAGGATGATCAGCGACAATGGAGTCCAATTTGTCGCTGAAGTTATGCAGCAGGTCTGTCATGTGATGGGTATCAAACAGTCACTGACGCCGTTATATCATCCAGAAGCTAACCCCGTAGAAAGAAAAAACCGTGACCTTAAACCTCAATTAGCTATACTAGTAGGAAAAGATCACGCGACTTGGGATACTCACCTCTCAGCTATAAGATTCGCGATGAATTCCGCAGTCACAGCGAGTACTGGATTCTCACCCGCTTACCTTACCTTCGGAAGGGAATTACGCGCTCCATCGGACGTCGTAGGAGATATGAAGACCATCGTTGAAAACGATAACTTCATACACAACATTACTCCTTACCTGCGTAAGTTGTCCACAGTACTTCTCGACGCCCGAGACGTTCAAGAACGTAAACAGGCTGTACAGAAGAAATACGCTGATGAAGGAAGACGTGCGCCCCCGGATTATAAGGTAGGTGACCTTGTTTTGTTAAGGACGCAAGGGATGAATGATGTAGGCCCCGGACAGTCTGCGAAATTCATCCCCCGTAGAGATGGACCATACCGCATACGCGATGTAGTGAGCCCTACTACTTACCTGATAGAAGGGATCTCCAAAGGTGAGCATGTTGGACGGTACCATGTTTCCCATCTAACCCCGTTCGTTGGCAATGTAGAGCCTCCGGTTAGAGAGAAGCGCAAGCGTGGTAGGCCCCGTCGTTACGATTGCTAGCCCGAACGCGAGGGCGCTGTGTTCGAACTAGAGGGGGAGTGTGTAACGTTGCAAGTATGCGCACGTCGCAACAAGTTCGCGTCGTACGGAACGCGCCCGCGCAGAGATCGAACAAGGTTACGTCGCGCGCTCCTCACTACCGCGACTCGCCCGCGCAAGCAGTCGGCCGCCATTACTGTAATCATTACGTTTGTTCGGCAACAATATTGTAATTAACGCCGCGTATTACATAGATTCTACATGTATTATAGTTTCCCGTGTGTACAACGTTGTAAGGACATCGCCACAATAAACTTTTCACGTGTATCACTGACTTTCATTACATGAATGAAATAAGAGATAGTAAACCGATGTCTCAGTTTCAATAACATGACAGGCTGATTTTAAATAATTTCTATTTACTCGAAGTCTCAAGCACATGTCAAACTAATGACTGAATGATGTTTAAGTAATGTCAGTAGGTTAAGAGTTCAACCGATTTATCGATTATTGTTGCGAAGTAACAGGCAACAGCTTTCACTATCCTCATTATTAGAGACGAACTTTGTGCTTACTAAATATGTAGGTATTACCACTTGCAAATTAAAATTATAGTGCATCTCAAAATTAAAACTTGTAGAAAAATCTTAAATATCGTTGTGTGTGTATGTGCAATAAAGAATATCTATCTATCTAAAAAAGTTTTATAGGATTTGATCTAAAACATACATGAAAGTATTGTTTTGTATCTTTCTTTAAAATCTTCATTCGTTAAAATAGATATTTCAGCAAGGTCTGACACGACAACTAAAGTGTTGGAAATGTTGGGATACGTTTGAATCTAGCTTACTTTATCTAGCTATTATAGTTCCATTTTTAAACAAGTAAACTTTTTACTGCCAGTTAGTTTGGTTTAAAATAATTTTGAATATCAATTTCATGGGTCAACATGTAAATAGAACCGAAAATATAAATTTACTTATATAATTGCGAAAATAAATGACTTAGAAGTACATTGTATGTGGTTACACATAATAATATGAGTTTTAAGTAAGATCAATTCCAAGTCGTTAAATATTTATTTTGGCAATATTGATCTAACGATACGTGCGGACCGGTTCCGATGGTTTTTTGTTTAACTTTTAGTTACCACAGATGGAGTAGTATAGAGTCTTCTTGCAAACATTTGTCCCGTGTTTAATTATGATCAGTTTTTAGTTTTACGTAAAGTGTCATTGAGTCACAATCCAAATGACCATACGGCAATAAACCAGCTGTGTCCCGCGGAATTTCCCCCCTTGAGGGAGAATTTTGAAATGTTTTTCCTTACTGGATGCCTACGTCGTAAGAGGAATGCGAGTGTGAAATTTTAAGTTTTTTGACATAGTAGTTTTTTGGGCTATGCGTTGGCCAATCAGTCAATTACTTTTTCATCCCACTAGCTCGGAAAGTATGTTTTTAATCCTCGATATCTGGGGGTAAAAGTCGATTTTAATCTCAAGAGTGGAAAGTATCGGGGTCGCTGTGACAGCCCCAGCAGGACCCAAGGCATTTTCGATAACTGGGAGTAAAAGTCGTTTTTGCGCTCTAGAGGTTAGAGTAAATTTGAATTTAGAACATCGTGTGCACTAAGTGTGATGATGTTTTGGATTCACAAACTGTCATACAACTTTTTTTTTATTTCAAATTCAAACTCGGAACCACCTTGGTGTACTTACTTATTTTTTTATTTGATTTGCGCATGATATTTTATTTTCATTTAATATTGTGATTGTTTTATGTTTCCATTTAGTAATTTCCTCGCTGAGGGGGGATGAAAAATAATGTGTTGCACTCGAGTGCAAACAATTTTTAACCTTGTGCTCCTTTGACTCCCTCGCTAACGCTCAGGATTCTTATTTTGAATCCCTCGCTGCGCTCGTGATTCAATTTTAGAATCCTTCGCTGGCTCGGTCCTCAACTGGAGCCCCGGTTAAAAAGCAACTTTGCACTCTTGTATAACAAATAACTATTGCCTTTAAATAAAGGATGATGCAAATTTTGGTACCCCCTCCAATAGCTATGTGTACTATATCTTTGGATAGCGGATGATATTATGATAAACTGATATGTTTGGTACTGCATAACTCTGATCGGACTAAGATTGGTACGTTGACTCCATAGTAACTTTTGTTCTGCTTAACTATGGCTATCCAACGATATAGTATACATGGCTATTGGAGGGGGTACCAGAGTTCATACATTTTCTGGCATTCTCCTTTACGAGTAAGTACTTATATAGGTAAGTAGATAAATACATTTTTCAACACACTTGCTCATAAAGGGGCTCTTATTTGTGCAAAAACTGTTGAATAATGACACGCTTGATTCACTAGTGAGTTATAGATTGCTTTTTTAAATTGCTTTCATTTAAAGAAAGTTTCGATACCAAAAAAAATGTGTTCATACATTTTAAAAACAAACTTCAACTATGTTTCCTTACTTTTGGTAGGTCTATGGTCGATTCCATTCATTCATTCATTCGATTTTTTTTAATAAGTATATTATTTTATTTCTTTTAGTCTTTGGCCGATCACCATTGTTGTGTTGGATGCGCGCGAATAGAAAAACTGTTTATTTATTAGCGAAAAATTATAATTTCTTCGCAAATGTGTTGAAAAACGTTGTATGGTACACGCGTGTATTGATGATTACTATCCTCGGCTATCTTCAGACCCTCGCCTGACGGCTCGGGCCTCAATAGCGCCTCGGAAGTAATCACCAACTTACCTCGCTTGTACCATAAATAACTATTAAATATTATTTTGAAACTAACCCAACACGACACCTCGTTACAAAATACAAAACAAATCGTGACGATCTAATTACAAACAAAGCCTGTTTTCATCTCCGGACACCGAGCAAAACGGTTATAACAACAATCACAAAGTATTTGTTGACGTAATTCAATATTATAACAAATAAAAGAAAAATGCATGTTTTGTCAAACAACAGTGTTAAAGAAAAATAAATTATATAATATTTATAGTTATCTTGGTTATAAGCACTCAAATTATTATGATTAACTGGATATTTACTATTACCTACATATATTATTTATTTCGAGTTTCCGAATAACTCATAATAATTTGAAATCTAATATATAAAATTCTCGTGTCACAGTTTTCGTTGCCATACTCCTCCGAAACGGCTTGACCGATTCTCATGAAATTTTGTGACCATATTCAGTAGGTTTGAGAATCGGCCAACATCTGTTTTTCATCCCGAAATTCCCACGGGAACTACGCGTGTGAAAACGCGGGGCGCAGCTAGTAAATTAAAGATTTTGAATGGAATTTAACATGACAATATAATCATTCTTAAAGATGACAATTTATAAAGCAGGAATGAATTAAAAATAAATAAGTATTTTTTTCATTTCCTCGAACACTACATTCGAAATAAACTACTACGTAGCTACTACGTTTTGGATTCTTCACGAATTCCGGGATATTCAGAATGTAAAACAAAAATTATAACCGCGATAAAAATCCGTAAACTTTTATTTAGATTATGTCCATAATAATTATGCCACATATAGAGTTCTCTCTATTCCTTATAGATTTTATCGACCTGATGATAAGTTCAGTTAAAATAATTTATACGAAAAAAATACAATTTTTAACCCTTACAGGGTTAGACTCGCCTATGTATCACAACTTAAAATGCCAATAATTTATATTTATAACTGTGTACATTAAGCATTAAATAAATAAACAAATCTTTAGAAACCTCAGTTTTGTAAGTTATGACGCTAATTTATGATGAAGACGCATTCGTATAAAAAAAGAGTGTTGTAAATCTGTTTTTAAACGACGGCTGTATGTCCAAAAAACAAGAAAATGCATCAAAAAAGAACCTCATAATATTTTATATTTAGTTAAAATAACAAGTCGTTGACTGTTACACTGTGGGTTTATTTACACTTCAAAATACCTGGAAATTTACACGTATGTTATAATATACTTATTTCGAATAGTTATCTGGGCGAACAACTCTCTCTGGTTTTCAACCATCGTATAACTTTTTCCAAAATACGCCAAAATTTTTGCAGTTCTTTTTAACCCCCGACGCAAAAAGAGGGGTGTTATAAGTTTGACGTGTCTGTGTGTGTGTGTGTGTGTATTTGTCTGTCTGTGGCATCATAGCTCCCGAACGGATGAACCGATTTCAATTTCGTTTTTTTTTTTATTAAAAGGGACTTACGTGCGAGTGTTTTTAGACATGTTTGATGAAAATCGGTTAACTCGTTTAAAAGTTATGGGGGATGAAAGTAATTGTGTTGGGGGTTTTTGATTTTTTTTAATTTAATGTTATTTAAATTGTGCGAATCATCTAATAAGCCTATTTTCCATAAGAAGACTGGGTTGTTCAATAAAAAAAAATTAAGTAAGTACATATTTTACTGTTTAATTTTGATTCAAGCTACTATTCTTACGATCCTACGTTTAACACCAAACAACTAGTGGACATTCTGGTTTGACTACTTAAATGACGGTGCTCCAGTGAAAACAAAGAAAATGGGACTGTGAACTAGATCTCCTATTTACTCTTTTATGTTAAAACTACTGAACCTATTTTTCTGAAATAAAGTACAGATTTTACTTATAATTTGGATAGGGCTTAAAAACTAAAAACTAAGGCCTGATCGTCTTCATTGAGAATGTGTATGACCTGATAATGACGATTCTTTTGAACCGGGAATAACTGGGATATTTTATTCCTCATGAAGCCTAAATAAAAGCACCAGGCTAACATAATTTACTAAGAACCAATTTTTCCATCGCCAGATAACTTTTATTCGACGAATAAAATTGAAGTTTGACAGATTTTGTATGAAGTTAGTGTCAAAATTTCAAAGTTATTCGTCGAATAAAGTTATCTGGCGATGGAAAAATTGTCCCTAAGAAGTCCAAAGTTCTTGTTTTTCTTTTCTTGCCAGTGGTTTCGGCCATAAATCTATTTTTTTTCTGCCCAGTATTTTGCTATTTTATATAGTCCAGAGTTGACTTGACGTACCTGCGAGAAGACCAAGAAGGAGGTCGGTATAGCCGCTAAGCCGCACAGTAGGTAGAAAAGGAAAACATGCCAATGGCCAATTTTCGTGGCCAAAGTGGCTGCTTCGTCCAATTCCTTGGTCCAGGTCATTATTATCACCTAAAATTAGGACCGAAATGACGAAAACTTTGACACATCTTGCTTTTTCTAGTCTTTTCGATATTCCTATACAATATTTTCCGTTTACATTTCGGTATATTTTCTGTAAACTTTTTTAAGAATGTTTATTTTTAGTCAACTTTTCTTTTTTGTTAACTAATTTGTTTACTGTCAATTTACAGTAATTTCGCACTAAATTAATTAAACTTGTAAGAATTTGTGAATTAACACTAGTAACTTGAAAGTTATTGATTTTATAGTAAATTTTCTTAAGTAATTTTATTTATTTATTTATTAGCACAACACTTTTTATTTACGTATTATTTAAACGAATGCAAAACGTGTGCACAGAGCGAATCTATAATATGAACTGCGCTTAAACCACAAAATATAATCCATCTATTTTCAAACAACATACAACGTTTAACAACAAACTACACACAGGAATACATCCACATTTAGTAAGGTTATACCAAAAGATAAATAATGTGCTATTTTTATTAAAATCAGGATTGAAAGAAAATCTGATAAGTTTTGAAAAATGTTATTTTAAGATTTGATAAATATTTCTTATCTAATATTAGCCAATTGTAATAGAAAAATGTTGTTACTTGTTATTATCACACTGATAGCGATACTTGTGAGGCCTCTGATTTTTAGTTCATATTTTTATCAGAGATGATTGACTGAACTCAATCAACTGTTTTACAGTTATGGTAGCCTGGTACTTAATGAACTGATAATTAATAATTAAGCTTATTTTAATCACTGTTTAGTTAACATTTTCAATAAATATTTAGTTGTGTTGTCCTCGTGTATGTATTCCGTATTTTTCGAACATGGCTAATATTTTAAAACACCAACACGCATAGACAATTGTGATGTTTAGGCCATTTCTTTATATAGATTAGGTTTTATTTCACTCCTATTACTATAACCGCTATGAGACACGCTATTTTGGCAACGTACGCATACCTAAGAGTTTTCGGATAAAAACATGTTTGAGTTATTCCTGATTATAAACATCTGTAGCAAATAAAATAGTTAAAAACATTAGTAAGCTTGCTAAAAGTTTTAAAAAGAAAAAAAAACGGTTCAAGAACTGCTAGCTAGTTTTTACGTGAAAGAGTAACAAACATTCATCTATGCATAGTGCATATCTACATAAGTACATATAATTAACATAATCATTCACTACATCATCTCATTATAGTAACTGAACCCTAACTAAGCTTGGAGCTTGTATCTAGGGTATCAGAAACTACGCACACACTCATTCACACACACATCCAATTCTGTAAAATGTTTAGTATTAATAAAATTTAAGACTAAAAATTTAAGAAGTATGATAAAAAGGCAATTTGGAAAAACATATTATGATAGTATGATAGAAAGGCTATTATTTGGAAAACCAATATTAAGATAAATAAATTAATGCAATAAGTGTGCTGGTGATACATACCTAATCCGATTTAAATATTATTTAGACGTATATTAACGAATTATCGAAGTTTTATTACGTCGTTTAAACGTGGATTAAAATATAATTAATATCCAATCGTCGTGATAAGAAACATTTGTGCAAATTATGAGTACTTATTGAATCATGCGTCAAATATTTTGTGTAGCGAGTTGGTATTTATAAAATTTATTTAGTACTAGCAGCGCCCCGCGGTTTCACCCGCGTAGTTCCCGTTTCCGTGGGAATTTCGGGATAAAACATATGTTCTTTCCTGGACCATAAGCTACCCCTGTACCAAATTTCAAGTTAATCGGTTCAGTAGTTTAGCCGTGAAAAGGTAACAGACAGACAGATTTACTTTCGCATTTATAATATTAGTTAGAATTAGGATTTATATTAGACTAGCTTTTGTCCGCGACTTGCTGCGTGAAATAATAACTTCCGGCAGAATTTGTGTTTTTTTTTATCCCCTTGGGGGTAGAATTAATCAAAATCCTTTCTAAGCGGATGCCTACGTCATAACATCTACCTGCATGCCATATATCAGCCCGATCCGTCCAGTGGTTTGGGCTGTGCGTTGATAGATCACTATGTCAGTCAGTCACCTTTGAGTTATATATACTTATTTAGACTTGCTGTTATAATTATATTACTTGTAGAGGTGTTTGGGGAAGACTTTTGCCCAGCAGTGAAAGGATATGGGTTGACATAAAAAATAACTAGCTGTACTCCGCGGCGACATCTGTGTGTCCAATAGCGCAATCTGAAATAACAAAATTCTGTGGTTTGTGTTATGTGTTGATTGATCAATCAGATAAACGGTTCCTTTTTATATTATACAGAGGATTGTTAAACTATCTAGCGATTAGACATTTGTAAAATATTTGTGTGAACCATAAATGTTTATCTCGGTCTGGGTGTGTGTGTGAATGAGTGTGTGCGTAGTTTCTGATACTCTAGATACAAGTTACGAACGAAAGGGGTCAGTTTCTGTAATGAGATGATGGAGTAAATGATTATAAAAAAATGCATATATGTGGTAAACAAAACCTTCTTTTTAAATTACTCTATTTAATGATAAAAACCGCATCAAAATCCGTTGCGTAGTTTAAAAGATCTAAGCGTACACAGAGGGACATACGACTTCATTTCATAAAAATAATATTATTGCAAAAATGGTAATATCTTAAAAGAAATAAAGCTTAAAAATAAATAAAACACATCATTTAAATATAACATCAATAAATTTTATATATCTGACATGCTATGACAAGTATTAATTATTTCATTAAATACATAATTATTATGTCTTAAAATTATACTTATTTATTAACATATTTTTGTCATTTTTCTGTGTCACATTATAGAAATATATTGTATTTAAGTTATACAATATTAAAAATAGCTTGAATATTAATTATATTTGGTAACAATAATAGCTTATGTCTTTTCCATTCACGGGACTATTAAGGAGTCCCGGTCTTTTGGAAGGCTAGTATGGGGCCAAAGCCAACACACGGAAGCCCTTTGACATATTTAATCTTGTGTAAAGGATGCACAATCCGGCGACTATCCCTGTATAACACTATAAAATGCATCCAAGGACAGTCCCCGGTTCTGCTGGGACTATTGCAAATATATGGAAAACTACGACTGGGTTATGGGAATGGGATGTTTAATGGACTGGATATTGGGGAACTATGGGGGCTATGACACCCGCCGATAACATGCTATAAACATGTACGAAGTGGCGGATGGAGACTTGCCAGCTCTATAACTGGGCCCCCCAAACAAGTCGCTCGAGTCGCAACAAGGGGGCAACATGAAACGAGCGGTCTTGAGAGTGGAGCAGACGCCCTGGGTTTTAAACCGCGATCCACTGAGCCCGAGGGTCCAGCTTCATGCTAAGCCAACTCACCACTTACGCAACGCCCCTCACTCTCCGAGCACCAAAGTGCTCTCGCGGGCTCCACTCCGGCCGGCCAATGAAGGCAAGCACGGAGGTGGGGGACCTGTTCCTCGTCAGTGCTCACTCCGCCGGCCAGTGAAGGCAAGCGGAGGTAAGGAATGGTGACCTCCCCCGGGAGCGCGTCAGGTCCGCGGGGTCGCTACTCCCCGACACCCCGCCTCAAAGGTGCCCTGCGGGCATAGCTTATTATTATTACGTAGTAAAAGTACATTTTAGGAACGAAGTTCCCTTATCGCGCGTTAGGGAAGGGGGCTAGACGAAAAAAATTAAGACCAAAAGTTTTAACGAAGCTTTTTTTTTATTTAATTCAAATTTCGAACAGCGCGTTTATTTTATAACATTAAAAAGGTAGGTAACATATGGCTAACTCTTTCGAGTAAAAACTTTTTTAATTTTATTTTTTTAAAGCAACTTCGTTCCATCCATGTGTCCCTTGACACCTCTTAAGTATTTTTTTTTCTCTTTTTATAGTTTGCACTTGACTGTAACTCGTCTGATGGAAGGCGATGATACAGCCTAAGATGGAGCGTGCTCGCCTAGAAGATACAGATTCACTCGCGTTTTAAAGATACCCACAGATTGTATGTTCCAGGGAACAGAGAAGCTGGCAATGAGAGTTCCACATTCGTTTTTTGCTTTAGAGGGCATACGTTAAGCCGTCGGTCTCGCTTGTTGTACTATCATTGTCAGTCGAAGTCATGGAAAAGAGAACTTGGCATCTCTTTTTCTTTTTCTAATTCGTGGTCGATAGTTAGGGCTTTTATGGAGTATAAAAATCTCGTTTAGAGAACCCAAATAAGAGAGGTTTAATTACGAAAATACGAATACGTACAATCTTACATACAAGAAGAAAGAAATAGAAATATAGGTCGACCAATAACCCTATATACATTTATTTATCATTATATACGCACATAACATAACATAATCATTCCCTCCATCATCTCATTATAGTAACTGACCGCTAACTAAGTTCGTGATTTGTATCTAGGGTATCAGAAACTACGCACACACTCATTCACACACTCACCCAGACCGAGAGAAACATTTGAGGTTCACACAAATATTCCCCCCGATGCACAAACCTTAGAGTACTATTTCCCACGCCGCTTATTTGATTAAAAAGACATATCATAAACAGTAATATTCGTATAGAGACCTTAATCCGTAGGGCAAAGATGAGCAATAGAAAACATTAGCTATAAGTGACGAATAAACATACAAACCAGGATGTTTGAGTATAATTTAGTGCGCTGAGACAATTGTAAGTAATGGCTTCCAAGAGGGTCCCGTGGGACTAGCTGTAGCACGCTGTGGCACTTGGCAATACTGGTCGGAATGGGCAAATAGTATGTATAAGTTTATGTTGATTTAATAATTTAATGTGAGTATTTTTTGTTTTTTATTTAAAAGGGTTCTAAGGACAGGTGTAGGTGGAGGGAGTTCACGCTTGAAAGATTTGTCTTTACTACCGAGATCTTCGTGAGATAAATCTATTATCTGAGTTTAGGCTAACCTAACCTAAGCCCTTCAATTAGATACTTGTTTGTGATTACATAGAATCGTAATCATGTAGTTTTCCGCAATTGTAGACCTCCCTATAATTTTTGTTTAATACCTACATATATAGTTACGACTATCACCAACATATTCAGTAAATAGCGCTACGATAGACCACTAAATAATAATAATAATATATAATAATTTCTTTATTCAGGTACAGGTCCCATTTTACATTACACAATTACATAGATTAGAAAAAGATTGTTACAGATACAATACAATATAATATAATACAATATACGTAGAAAAACGTATGTAGTTTTATTTATTTTAAATTATATACTATAATATACGCATATGAAATATTATAAATATATGTTTAGTTATTATATTATTACCAATTGTACGAAGGCAATACGAAATAATATTACATAACTTATGTTTAACTCTGCGACTGCGCAATTAATAAAATACTAATTTTTTGCCTGTCATGTTGAATTTAAAATTAAAATTAATATAAACGATGTTGTTACACGAACAATTAAGACGTGGCAGTTAATAATATCATTTCAATAATGTTTAATTTACGTTATTTGTTGTCGCGCCATTTTATTAAGAGATAATTTAAAGCTCCTAATTGAACGAATGAGTGTTGGAAGTATTTTAGAGTCTAAATAATATAAAACTGTTATTTATTATCTGACGTTTCGATTCTTTACAGAACCCATGATCTCAAAAGACTTCTGTGATCTTCTATAGTCTTCTGTGATCACGGGTTCTGTAAAGAATCCGAAACGTCAGAAAATGTAAAACAAAATACAACCACGACAAAAATCCGTTTAAGTGTTTTATTTCAATGTGTAGTGTTCGTGTAAATCAAAGATATCAATATGTTATTTATTAAATAGACAATCCAAATGTCGCGAATTCTTATGAATCGAACAGATTAGTGAATCAGACAAATAGGAATAACAATGTGGCAAAACATCTGGTTAATAGTAATTGTTTCCAATATAATAAGTACCTACATACTCGTAGTATTATAAAACAAAGTCGCTTCCCGCTGTCTGTCCCTATGTATGCTTAGATCTTTAAAACTACGCAACGGATTTTGATGCGGTTTGTTTTAATAGATAGAGTGATGATAGAGTGATTATTTTTAGCATAAATTTTATCCATGCTTTCTCAAGGGAGCGGGAACTACGCGGATGAAACTGCGGGGCGCTGCTAGTTTGTATGTTTGATTGAATGCGCTTATCTTAGAAAATACGGCATTACCAATAGTAACAGAGCCAATGGGCTAAACCGCGGGACACAGCTAGTTGTATTATAACAATCGGAATTTGTTGTTTGTTTGTCATATTTCTAGTAACAATAAGAATTCCTGTCAAGTATATAACATTGTTTGCGGTGTAAAATATTTTTTTTTTTTTTTTTTTTTTTTTTTTTTTTTTTTTTTTTTTTTTTTTTTTTTTTTTTTTTTTATAATCATTCACTACATCATCTCATTATAGTAACTGACCCCTAACTAAGCTCGAAGCTTGTACCTAGGGTATCAGAAACTACGCACACACTCATTCACACACACACCCAGACCGAGACAAACATTTGTGGTTCACACAAATATTCACCCCGCACGGGAATTGAACCCGCAACCTTACGGATGGCAGTCCGGCATGGTGACCACTCTGCCATCGAGGTCGTCATTTGTGTATTTGTTGCTGTTATTGACGAATAGGTACTTACTTACTTAAGTATATATTATTGGTAATATTGACGCAAAGTTACTTATATATATTTATTAGTAATAATAAATTCTACTAATAAATATACGTAAAATGTAATACTTAGTTTGTATGGACTCAAATTATAATGATTAACGGGATATTTACCATGTATATTATTTATTTCGAGTTTCCGATATTAATATCCCGTTAATCATAATAATTTGAATGCTAATAACCATGACAACTATTAAAACTATAGTTATGTTAATATGGTTGAAATAACTATTAAGAAACCTAGTCAAAGTTTCTTGCCTTTTCTTCTGCGCATATAAAATCTTCAAACAATTTCCTCACTAATCCTTTTGCGCAATAATTTGCGAAGATTCACAAAGTGTTTACTGAAAGATAAACTTTCTGGATGTAAAGATTTTTCTTTTTAACCCCCGACGCAAAAGAGGGGTGTTATTAGTTTGACGTGTCTGTATGTGTGTGTGTGTGTGTGTGTGTGTGTGTGTGTGTGTATCTGTCTGTGGCATCATAGCTCCCGAACGGATGAACCGATTTCAATTTAGTTTTTTTTTGTAATTAAGGGGACTAACGTGCGAGTGTTCTTAGACATGTTTGATGAAAATCGGTTGACCCGTTTAAAAGTTATAGGGATTTGAAAGTAATTGTGTTGGGGGTTTTTTAAATTTTTAATTTAATTGTTCTCAAAATTATGTTATTAAATCTAAAATCTTCTTTACGTAAACTCTTTGACACTTATAATAAGTGCTTCTTTGAGACCCCGACTGAATAAAATATTTTTGGATTCTAACCTAACTCTTACAAGAATCTGTATCACTGCTAACTTAAATACCTCATATCTTGAACACATAATGTAGTATATGACATACGACTTGAACTCCACGGTTGATCGGCGTTAGAGGTCTGACACGCTCTGGCGCGCATGCGTCAATTGTAACTAGATGTACGTACAAAATACGTACGGCACAGGGCTGGCAGTGAATTATAATATATTTATAAGGTGTGGTTATGTTTTAAAAGGTGTTTAATTAAATATATCCAGACATATATCACAAATCACATCACTCTAGTTTCAGACTAAGCTTGCACTATGGACACTAGACAACGGAGACTATGGATAATAATACTTCTTTCTTTGTAAAAACGTACTTTGCATCGACAAATTTCATTCTTCTTCTTAGCGTGCCGACTCATATTTTTGAGAACCAAAACTTGGCCACCGATATAGCGCTAACAAGGTCCTCGCGGGTGCAGGTGTAGGGACACGCACGGCAAGTTATTGGTCTTTGAGTCGTGGTGGAAGGATCGGCTAGCCTGCGTTACCGACCTCCGCAGACCATTGCCCAGGGTGCGCCGGGCGCATGTTAATTATGATACGTCACATGGGGAGGCTCCTTCCGTGCAACAAATCTCATTTAAAACACAGACCAAGTTGCTATTGTGCAAGCTCAAGAATTTTGTTTTTTAAGCGAGAATCTAACTTGGCGTAGCAGGTCTGACCTGACTTGCTATGCGAAGTTGCGGGTTCGATCCCGTGACGTACTTGGCAGTGATGGTTATCGCCTAAATTAACATTTTATAGCAGTAGCAAATATAAATAAAATTACTCGACGACCTCGATGGCAGAGTGGTCACCATGCCGGACTGCCAATCCGGAAGGTTGCGGGTTCGATTTCCGTGCGGGGTGAATATTTGTGTGAACCACAAATGTTTATCTCGGTCTGGGTTTGTGTGAATGAGTGTGTGTGTAGTTACTGATACCCTAGATACAAGCTTCGAGCTTCGTTCACTATAATGAGATCAGTTACTATAATGAGATGATGGAGTAATTGTTTATCTTATGTTACTACCAACCCTACCCTATTGGTACGGTAATCTAAATTTCCATAAGCAGACAAGTTTTAGTTTCAAATGCCAATAACGAAAGATCAAGGACTGCCAATGGTGATTGATTATTGATCAATAACAATCAATAATTGATATTAATGTCAAAATAATAACTAAAATTGATCACCGTTGATAATGCAGGATAAATTAAAAAATTAATAATAATTTTGTAATCTACTATTTATCAATAAATCTTGTTGTTGAAATAAAACACTTAAACGGATTTTTGTCGTGGTTATTTTTTTCGGATTCTTAACAGAACCCGTGATCACAGAAGACTAAGATGGAAGACGTCTGTACAAAGTAATGTAACCAACTTTTTAACCACGACAAAAATCCATTTAAGCGTTTTATTTCAATGGGTAGTGTTCGTGTAAATCAAAGACATCAAAATCTTGTTGTTTTTTGAAGACCATGTGACGTACATGATATTGGTTCAGCCTGCTACTCTAAAGATTTTATGGGCTCGATTTAACGAAATGTAAATCAAGGAAATCAATTTGTTCTTAAAGGGCAATGAAAGGGAAAGTTTTCTTGTTCGTTAGGTACTAATTTTGGATGAATTAAAATTACAGTGGTAAAATAAATAGTGTCTTTAATAAAGGGAATACTTCAACAGGATATCGACATATTTCAATAGGATCCGATTTTTTGTCCTGATCTCTGAGATATCAAGTAGATTATCTTTACTATCAAGTATTTTATAATATAAGATGGTTTGTTTGAACGCGGAGCTACATATGCTTATCATAATGCTCCAACTCAAAGACAAAAACGCAGATAAAATCGTGGGGCAATCAATCAAAGGGTGTCTTTCAATCACAGCTTAGCTAACCTATAATAGCTCTGGTGGAAAGGCCCCCCTAAAAATAAAAAAAATCTAAATAAAAAACGCTGCATTCGGTTCCATACAATACAAGGTCCCGTACAAACGTTAGGGTGAGGCCAAAGGGGCGTAATTTTGTGAGTTGTGAGTCGCGTAAAATGAGTCGAGTGAGAGTTAGTATTGAGTACCGTTTTTCTTACGGAAATAACATCCGGCAAAAAATGAAGAATGATAATTGATTTGAATGAAACCAGTTGGCACAAGACGTGTAAATAAATGTCCGAACATGATGTACAAACAGCATCAAAAGTATTTTAATATTCCAATATTTTATAACATTTCTATAAAACCGTCTTTTAGTTATCAAAAACTAGCAGAGACCGCGGTTATACCCGCGTATTTCACGTTCATAAATCATAAATCATAAATCATAAACTTTATTTGCATATAAAGTGCGGGGATAACATTATACTAAAAACCTTCCCTTGGAATCACTCTTTCTATAAAAAAACACACAGTTGCAGTGCAGTTTTAAAGATCAACATTCGAATTCATATGTATGTTCTACAACGCTCTTACGGTGAAGGAAAACTTCGGGAGGAAACCTGCACACACCTGCGAAATCTAAGGTGTGTGTAAAGTCGACCAGCCCGCACTTGGCCAGCGTTTGGTTTAAAAGTGTTGTATTTATTATTCCTGGTAACGAACAATACAAAAATATATATTTTTCTGCTGACGCTACATAACAAATACCTTCACGCGTTCTTGTGACGTACAGACGGACAGACAGTGATTGATCGGACGCTGTATATTGAATATTGATCGGAAAGTATTTCATTACTGTACGAAACATTTATTTTTAATTTTGTTTTCGTTCGAGTATGTACGTTGTTTTTAGTACAAGCTATTATTTTATTACTAGCTGCGCCCCGCGGTTTCACACGCGTAGTTCCCGTTCCCGTTCCCGAAGGAATTTCGGGATGAAAAATAGATGTTGGCCGATTCTCAGACCTACTGAATATGCTCACAAAATTTCATGAGAATCGGTCAAGCCGTTTCGGAGGAGTATGGCAACGAAAACTGTGACACGAGAATTTTATATATTAGATTGGCTGAGGCCTGCCGTTTCTACTGCGGTTGACTTTATTTTGCTTATACACCTTGTCTCTTGATTCACTTTACCATCTATTGCTGAATTCGGAAATTTAAATGCGTTCGCTGCATGGCTTAAAAACCAAAGCGCAAGAGTGTCTTTTATACCATGTATAGAGAAAGCTGCAATATGCAATTTCGGACAGACTTTTACCATACCGAGCCACACATTAAAATTTGTGGATCACAGAAATAGTAACTCTCGCGTGGGAACCAACCCACAACCCTTTGATTGGCAGACAGTCTTTGAAAAACCCTAAACAAGGAACTTCATCAGTGCATTAATTCCTAAATGAAAACGCATTCAAACACTGTCCAGCGCTAAGACCCTCACAATGCCATCACATATTCCGCATACGTCATCAATGTAGTGCAATTTGTTCTGTGCACATCGATTAGTCAATCAGCTTGTAGATTGTCCGTAATTGGCGGTATGTTGGTGTACAGCCGGCCAATGCAACTAGGCAGGTGCATATAGGAATAGTGCCCGATGAACTGTGGGCTAAAAATCAAGCATATCACACAGGATCCCTAAGGGCGTGTGTCATCGGTAAAAAAAATGTCTTATCTGAGACAACATTACATGTAAATACTAGATATTTTTCTTGTCTGAAACAGACAAGAAATTTTTCTTATTATTCTTCTCATTTACATGATTTTATCTTATCTGAATCAGACGAGACGAATTTACCGTGGCCACCATGGCCTTATACACCATGACCTAATGCAAAAAAGGCCTAAGAGCTTAGGACCCCGAGGATACAAAAGGGCGTGCAATAGTTTATGAACGAAATGGAACAACACCAATGTTGAACAGGGCAGCAGATTTGGCCAGAATTCTTGATGCTGATATTTCCATTACTATCTTAAGGAGCGTCAGTCGCCAGCATAGACACCAATAATTGAACTGCCCACAAGCGCCACAATTGTTAATTCCTCCTGCACACAGAGTTTGCGGCAGACCAAAATTGAGATGGCGGGCGACCTTGACTATTTCGATACAAACTGGTGCACCTTCTTGCAAGACCGACATAATAAAGAGATCAAAGAGAAGCCTTTGCCCAGGAGAGGGACACTTCAGGCTAACTGTAACTGTCAGACTAAAGGATAGACTAGCAGTCTCCGCGGCTTAACCCGTGTCAGCTCTGCTGCTATTAATGATAGCCGTCTTCAATAAATAGGCTGCCTAAGGAAGAAATATTTTTCAATCAAATAAGAAGTTTCTGACGTAAACAAACAAACTATTTCAGGTTCATATTATATTAGTATAGCTACTACGTATTTACTGGTGCTCAGAGAGTCACATATATTTTTATCGGTAAAAATCAATATATCATAGAAATAATCACTTATTATAAAGTAATAACGTATTTTAATAATGAATGTCAATTTCTAAGTAACTAGCGTCAAGTTATTAGGTTAATCCACTACATTATCATTTGTATCGAAGTTATTGAATAAAATGAACGAAAATAATAAAATTAAACTAAATGAAGACTACAAAGATATATTCCAACCTTTTTATATACTTAATACAGTATTTTGTTCGAGAACATATAATGTTGACATCAAAAAAGGTACAGCGAGTCCTATAACCATCTGGAATCTTATTTTTGCCTCAGTTATGAATGTGTGTTCCTTAACTGTGTTCTGCTACTTAGCGTCAACTTTTTCAACTGGTAATTTATTTTTGAAATTTTCTTTTTACTGGATTACTGGACAATATGTTATCACGTACTCTATAATATCATCTCTTAATTTATGTTATAAAAATACATTATTTAAATTAATAATAAAATTACAAAATGTTGGGCAAAGTACTAGGAGCACAAAAGATACAAAGAGGTTGAAGTTATTGGCAATTTTATCTTCGTTTTTTGCTGTTGGCAACTACGTTTACATGATAAGTTTTAAGTATTTTACTGATCAACATTGGAATTGGGTGAGAGGGTTTTTCTGTACTACTTTAGTAGTTTACGAAGTGAAAATATTGGAAGTTTCATTGACAATACAGTATTTGTCGAATAAATTGCAAAACTGGAGTTTAAAAGTCCAAGAATTCAATGAGTATACTGAAAATGACGAATTGAAGGAATCGATGGCCGTTTATAATAATATTGTTCAATGTTACAAGCTGATCGAAAAGACTTCTAATGTTGTTGTAAGTATTCATACAGTTTTTACAAGCTTTTATTTAGTTTCACCTGTCCCGTCGTCTGTAATCAAATATTGCGAGCCATTTTTCGACCATTTCTAGTTATCCGATTGAGCTGAAATTTGGCATACTTATGTTTCCCATGACAATGCAATAAAAGCAAAAAAACTTGTTTTGGAAGGTTATTTTTAATTCTTTCATCCATTTGCTATCAATTATCCTCCTAAAAATATTTAAGTACTTACATACTTTATGATTTCATTTTTTCAGATTTTAGTTTACATAGTATCAACAGTGTTGCAAATTTTAATTTACGTTCAGATGGGAATCTTGTGGGCCAAGCCATCAAAGGTATGAAAATTAAATTTAGTTCCGTAGTTCCCGTTCCCATAAAATTATGCTAAAAACCTTCCTGAAAAGCTTCTTGAGAATCTTGAGTTCGTGAAATTGTAGGAGGTAATCTCTGGAAATACTAAACCGATTTTGAAAAATATTTTACCAATAGAAGGCCACATCCTACAGATGTCTTTAACTAGGAATAACATAGGGCACTTTTTATCCCGAAATTCCTACGGGATATGGTTACGCGCGGGTAATATCGCGCGGCACAGTTATCTATATATTTATATGTGTATTTGCAAAAAGTATTTAAGTAAGTATGTGTGTGTATCCGTTGTCTAGTACGTAATAAGTAGTTGCAAAAAAAATAAACAAATATTTTCATTCCTCAAATTGTCCCATTTTGTGTGGAATTTTAAACCACAATAAATGTACAATCAGTGTCAAAAGTGTTTATTTATTTGTACAAACAAGCACACAACTCCTTACGTAATCAAGAATATTGAAATAACTTTCTACTGATGTATAAAAATATATTAAGTTGAAATATAAATAATCACATTCCGTACATATCTGTCCATTGTCTGTTCATTATTAACCAAATATAACATCAAAATAAATCAGACATCATCATAATAAAAATACTTATAGTAATCTTGTGTAAATACCCGCAAATAGAAAAATATAGAAAGCACTAATATTTATATTATTATTTATATATTTAATACTTAATGTACAATAGCGTGTACAAAGGCGGACTTAATGCCTGATGGCATTTTCTGCCAGTCGACCTTAGGGTGATGCAGAGATAAAATGTGGTAGATGCACAACGATATTTCGGTGAGTAATAACATAACAATAATCTTTGTTATAAACTACACATTATACTTTTTATATAAACCTACATAAACATACTTAAAATATTATAAAGACACAGGTCGATATTGAGATGATTCTGCTACGTCTTATTCCGAAAGTGCTCACGTACCTTCATTTTGAAAGTGAACCGACTAGTGGCCATTCTAATTTCGAGAGGGAGCTCATTCCATAGAAGGATAGACTGAATGAAGAAGGAAGAGTGAAGAAAGTTAGAACGGTGAGTAGGGCATACCAGAAGACGGTTATTGTCAGAACGTAGATGTCTATTGTGTTGTGAACATAAATATTGAAAGTGGGAAGATAAATAACTAGGGCAATTGGGAGAGTCAAGAAAGGAGAACAGAGTAGTCAAAGCACGCACGTTTCTGCGCTGACGTATGGTCAACCACTTAAGCTGCGATCGACATACAGAAACGTGATCATATTTACGTAGGTTGAAGACGAATCGAATACAGTTATTTAGAAGACGGTCATACTTGTCGAGTAGATCTGCATTCAGGTCGAAGTAACACACATCACCATAGTCGATAATGGGAAAAATTAAGGCCTGCACAAGTAACGTTTTCGTATGGGCTGGGAGAAAATTTTTGAAGCGGTATAGAAAGCGCAGCGCTCCTGTAACTTTCTGGCTGACATTCGCAACTTGGGTCCGCCAGCTTAAGATATTGTCAATGAACAAACCAAGGTCATACCATTTAGTGTTAGTGTAAAACACTAACACTAAATGGTATGACAGAACCGTTAAATAATAATGGACGAAGTGTAACAGTGTCTACATTACGTATACTGTGATGACTGCCTACCATTAAAGCCTGACACTTGGTTGGATTTACTGACACGCCAAAGCGTTCAGACCAGTTCTTTATTGCTGGCAGGTCACGGTTGAGGCAGTCAATACCTTCATTAACACTATCAATCCCAGTTTGTGAATAGAGTTGCAAGTCATCGGCATACAGATGATACGAACACTGAATCTCATGTGTAATGGAATTAATGAAGAGGGAGAAGAGAAGAGGAGAAAGTATACCGCCTTGAGGAACGCCAGAAACCAGCTCACGCCACGATGATGAGGCTTCACCACCCCGAACCGACTGCTGCCGTCCTCGAAGATATGAGGAGAACCAATCAAGCGCTTCGCGAGAGATCCTAAGATGGGAAAGGATGGATAAGAGGATCTCGTGACTGACGGTATTAAAGGCATTGGAAAAGTCAATCAATACCAATGTTGTTACTTTAGTGTCCTCCAACCCTGCCCTAATATCGCCAGTCACTTTAAGAAGAGCCGAAGTGGTGCTGTGCCCGGGCCTGAAACCCGATTGATACGGACTTAAAAGACCGTTGCGTAGTACAAAATCGGAGAGTTGTTTGTGAGTATTATGTTTGTAGTTTAATATTACCTATTTGTTGTTATAGCGGCAATAGAAATATAATATAAACTTTCAATAATAAAAGCTGTGCCCCACGGTTTCACCCACATAATTTCCGATCCCGTGGGAATTCTAGGATAAAACATAGCCTATGTCCTTCCCCGAACCATAATCTACCCCTGTAAGAAATTTCAAGTCAATCGGTTCAGTAGTTTAGCCGTAAAAATGTAACAGACAGACAGAGTTTTTATTTTACGGCTGTATTTAATACTTAGGGCTTATTTCACCATCTTCAAGTACCGTTCCGAGTAACTACTCACATGTTTTGTCTTTGTCACTTGATATAAAGTAAGAAAGAGACAAAACTAAATTTACTTGGTGAGTAACTTTACTTGAAAGTCCTGAAATAGGCCCTAAATCTTATTGTTTCAGATACCAATAAATAACTTTCTTTTCGATATAATAGCAATAGCCTCATGGACTGTCAAAGGGCTTATTTTCGCTATAATTATCTCCGTAGCGGCTAACAAGTTCTATAGCCAAATAGACACGACACAAACGGATATTATAATCAAATATTATCAAATTCTTAGTAAGTATATAAAATCAATAAAATAATATAAAAAATAGACTGTTTTGTATGTAGTCAGTGAAAGGACTGGCCCACAGTACTCGGAATACTCTACGACTCTATGGTAAGTATAGAAATGGTATCTACTCTCTGGTTACATCGGAACGCGTGTCGCCAGTTGACAGTGACCAACACATTGACATACTATAACAAAAAATTTAACAATGCCTTCAGAAGCCAAAAACACAAGAATTGAATTGAATACTGGTGAATGATGTCCTATGGGACAATACAGAGACCAGAGAGAATCTTGGTCGTGATCCTTATTCTACTACTGCTACTCGCGCTGCCGGAAATATTTCCGAAAATACTTCCGCGGCAGTACGCTATCTACACTATGCTGCAATGAGCAGGGAAGTGAGGAGGGAAGTGGGCAGCGGCATAGTGTAAATAGGTCACTCGTCTGTCAGACTTCTTTACTTGCCATAGAGTATTCCGAGTTCTGTGGACTGGCCACACGAGATTCACCAACTGATGTCTCGGGGTTATTAGCGCAGTGCAGTGTTGTATACTGTGTCTTGGGCAGGCGGGTGGTTAACCATAGGTGACCACCACTCTCGTCTCGTCACTTTATCAAATAAAAAAAATATATATACTTAAATTTAACGATATATTGTTTTTTTCCCATTCGAAAAATACCTTCAATAATAAAAAGCTAAATTCTCTGAAAATTATTTCATGATTGTACTACTGTAATCAGCTTAAATAATAATACCACGTGGCTAAAGGTCACACTTATTTCTTCTGAATTTTGAACCAGGATTTTTTTATATACCTAACTAAAGCATAATTACTATCGGCATGCCTTTCAGCGCAAGCCGTTGAACTGTGTGTTGGAGTTGATCAGTCTGTCAGCATTTTATAAACAAAGTTTTTATTCTATATTTCAGTATCCAATAATTCTTCTCAAACTAAAGAACTAAAACGATTCGTCAAAACCATTATAAAGAATATTTGTAAGGACTTTCAGAAAATGACAGCTTGTAACATTTTCACGATAGACGCGGGATTTCCTTTACGTTTAGGGGCGATTATCGCTTCCTACATACTTGTTGTGCTTCAGTTTAACTTCAAGTAGTTTATGTTTGCCTGGTACTCTCAAAATTATTCAAACCTTTTTTATGATTTTCCTAAAGTAAATTATGTTTAACCTTCTTACCCCTCGTTTAGACTATGCTCCTGCTCCTGCTACTCGCGCTGCCGCAAATATTTCCCAAAATACTTCCGCGGCAGTACGCTATCTACACCATGCTGCAGTGAGCAGGAAAGTGGCGAGGAAAGTGGGCAGTGGCATAGTATAAAGGGGTCATCCGTGCTGCTACTCGTCATGCCGGTGCCGTCACTTGTATGTCACGAGGACTGAGTGAAATAGCGTATATGTTCTCTCTCGCTCTCCCTCCTTTGACTTCCGCACGAAAAACCGACACTCGCGGGAGCGTCGGGCAGGAGCAGCGGCATGACGAGTAGCAGCACAAGTGACCCCTTTACACTATGCCATTGCCCACTTTCCTCGTCACTTTCCTGCTCACTGCAGCATAGTATAAACGAGGGGTTAAAAAAATGTATATTGGATTGTAGGTAAGTTTAATATTTATTAATTTAATATGTATTTTGCGATTCTTATTCAGGGTAGGCTCCTCAGTGGGGGCATAACGATGATAAAATAATTCATGAAAAAGATTAAACGAGAATTGAGGATTAGTAGTCGAAATACTTATTTTGATAATGGTAACTCATAAAAATGGTATGAAAATAACAATGTGTTGATATACCTTTAATGCTGAATGTACATTTAGTTCAGTTAAAACTGCTATTCATTAATTAATAAATATACAATTATTGTGTATACTTTGTTTCATTTTTTGTTCCAATATACTCCTTCATTATTATGACAGCCTGGTAGCCTTGACATTTGATAAGTATCTTATAAGTACTTTTTATCCACTTGAATAATACTAATTTATTTGTTTATTAAATTAGTAGATAGCTATTGTTAGCATATAAGTAAGTATCAATGAGTAGTACTTAGTAGTATCTAATTACCTAAACATATTTAATCAGACGAAACGAATTTACCGTGGACACCATGGCCTAATGCAAAAAAAGCCTAAGAGCTTAAGCGCCCGAGGATACAAAAGGGCGTGCAATAGTTTGTAAGACACCAATGTTGAACAGGGCAACAGATTTGGCCAGAATTCTGGATGCTGATATTTCCATTACTATCTATAGGAGCGCCAGATAATAATATATGTATGGCTGACGAAAAAGAGTACGTTCGCCAGCATAGACACCAATAATTGAAGTGCCCACGAGCGCCACAATTGCGCCTCTGCACACAGAGGTTGCGGCAGACCAAAATTGAGATGGAGTCGCCCGCCATCTCAATTTTGGTTTTGATGCAAACTTGACTATTTTGATACAAACTGGTACCTTTTTTTTTTAAATGTGGAGTAAATGCTTTGACGCGTATGTCACCAAGATGGAACGGTGACGGTCCTACCCACTAAAACTCCACAACGACTCGGAGTTTATGGCCGAGGTCACGAGAAGCACGATAGTATACTATCGCAGCCTCGGCCAAATGCAAACTGGTACCTCAGCCAAGACCAAGATAATAAAGAAATCAAAGAGAAGCCTTTGCCCAGGAGAGGGACACTTCAGGCTAACTGTAACTGTCAGAAAGGATAGACTAGCAGTCTCCGCGGTTTGACCCGTGTTAGCTCTGCTGCTATTGATGATAGCGTCATGTTTTAGCCTATAGCCGTCTTCAATAAAGTGGCTACCTAAGGGACTAGGCACATTTATTCAGCTCCATTCAGCGTTTGCCCATACAAAACAACAATTTTATATGGAGATGCGTACGCGTCTCAATACAAAACATATGGACAAACGCTGAATGGAGCTGAATGTGTCTAGTCCCTAAGGCAGAAATATTTTTTCAATCGAACGAGTAATTTCTGACTAATTCATAATGTATTAGTATACATTGAGATACCTACTACATATTTACTAGTGCTCAAACAAGGAGTTACATATTTTACATCGGTAAAAATCAATATATCATAAAAATAATCACTTATTATAAAGTAATAACGTATTTTAATAATGAATGTCAATTTCTATGTAACTGGCGTCGAGTTATTAGGTTAATCCACTACATATCATTTGTATCGAAGTTATTGAATATAATGAACGAAAATAATAAAATTAAACTAAATGAAGACTACAAAGACATATTCAAACCTTTTTATATACTTAATACAGTATTTTGTTCGAGAACATATAATGTTGACATCAAAAAAGGTATAGCGAGTCCTATAACCATCTGGAATCTTATTTTTGCCTCAGTTATAATTGTGTGTTCCTTAACTGGGTTCTGCTACTTAGCGTCAACTTTTTCAAATGGTAATTTATTTTTGAAATTTTCTTTTTACTGGATTACTGGACAATATGTTATCACGTACTCTATAATATCATCTCTTAATTTATGTTGTAAAAATACATTATTTAAATTAATAATAAAACTACAAAATGTTGGGCAAAGTACTAGGAGCACAGAAGATACGAAGAGGTTGAAATTATTGGCAATTTTATCTTCGTTTTTTGCTGTTGGCAACTACGTTTACTTGATAAGCTTTAAGTATTTTACTGATCAACATTGGAATTGGGTGAGAGGGTTTTTCTGTACTACTTTAGTAGTTTACGAAGTGAAAATATTGGAAGTTTCATTGACAATACAGTATTTGTCGAATAAATTGCAAAACTGGAGTTTAAAAGTCCAAGAATTCAATGAGTATACTGAAAATGACGAATTGAAGGAATTGATGGCCGTTTATAATAATATTGTTCAATGTTACAAGCTGATCGAAAAGACTTCTAATGTTGTTGTAAGTATTCATACAGTTTTTACAAGCTTTTATTTAGTTTCACCTGTCCCGTCGTCTGTAATCAAATATTGCGAGCCATTTTTCGACCATTTCTAGTTATCCGATTGAGCTGAAATTTGGCATACTTATGTTTCCCATGACAATGCAATAAAAGCAAAAAAACTTGTTTTGGAAGGTTATTTTTAATTCTTTCATCCATTTGCTATCAATTATCCTCCTAAAAATATTTAAGTACTTACATACTTTATGATTTCATTTTTTCAGATTTTAGTTTACATAGTATCAACAGTGTTGCAAATTTTAATTTACGTTCAGATGGGAATCTTGTGGGCCAAACCATCAAAGGTATGAAAATTAAATTTAGTTCCGTAGTTCCCGTTCCCATAAAATTATGCTAAAAACCTTCCTGAAAAGCTTCTTGAGAATCTTGAGTTCGTGAAATTGTAGGAGGTAATCTCTGGAAATACTAAACCGATTTTGAAAAATATTTTACCAATAGAAGGTCACATCCTACAGATGTCTTTAACTAGGAATAACATAGGGCACTTTTTATCCCGAAATTCCTACGGGATATGGTTACGCGCGGGTAATATCGCGCGGCACAGTTATCTATATATTTATATGTGTATTTGCAAAAAGTATTTAAGTAAGTATGTGTGTGTATCCGTTGTCTAGTACGTAATAAGTAGTTGCAAAAAAAAATAAACAAATATTTTCATTCCTCAAATTGTCCCTTTTTGTGTGGAATTTTAAACCACAATAAATGTACAATCAGTGTCACAAGTGTTTATTTATTTGTACAAACAAGCACACAACTCCTTACGTAATCAAGAATATTGAAATAACTTTCTACTGATGTATAAAAATATATTAAGTTGAAATATAAATAATCACATTCCGTACATATCTGTCCATTGTCTGTTCATTATTAACCAAATATAACATCAAAATAAATCAGACATCATCATAATAAAAATACTTATAGTAATCTTGTGTAAATACCCGCAAATAGAAAAATATAGAAAGCACTAATATTTATATTATTATTTATTTATTTAATACTTAATGTACAATAGCGTGTACAAAGGCGGACTTAATGCCTGATGGCATTTTCTGCCAGTCGACCTTAGGGTGATGCAGAGATAAAATGTGGTAGATGCACAACGATATTTCGGTGAGTAATAACATAACAATAATCTTTGTTATAAACTACACATTATACTTTTTATATAAACCTACATAAACATACTTAAAATATTATAAAGACACAGGTCGATATTGAGATGATTCTGCTACGTCTTATTCCGAAAGTGCTCACGTACCTTCATTTTGAAAGTGAACCGAATAGTGGCCATTCTAATCTCGAGAGGGAGCTCATTCCATAGAAGGATAGACTGAATGAAGAAGGAAGAGTGAAGAAAGTTAGAACGGTGAGTAGGGCATACCAGAAGACGGTTATTGTCAGAACGTAGATGTCTATTGTGTTGTGAACATAAATATTGAAAGTGGGAAGATAAATAACTAGGGCAATTGGGAGAGTCAAGAAAGGAGAACAGAGTAGTCAAAGCACGCACGTTTCTGCGCTGACGTATGGTCAACCACTTAAGCTGCGATCGACATACAGAAACGTGATCATATTTACGTAGGTTGAAGACGAATCGAATACAGTTATTTAGAAGACGGTCATACTTGTCGAGTAGATCTGCATTCAGGTCGAAGTAACACACATCACCATAGTCGATAATGGGAAAAATTAAGGCCTGCACAAGTAACGTTTTCGTATGGGCTGGGAGAAAATTTTTGAAGCGGTATAGAAAGCGCAGCGCTCCTGTAACTTTCTGGCTGACATTCGCAACTTGGGTCCGCCAGCTTAAGATATTGTCAATTAACAAACCAAGGTCTTTTACACTAACACTAAATGGTATGACAGAACCGTTAAATAATAATGGACGAAGTGTAACAGTGTCTACATTACGTATACTGTGATGACTGCCTACCATTAAAGCCTGACACTTGGTTGGATTTACTGACACGCCAAAGCGTTCAGACCAGTTCTTTATTGCTGGCAGGTCACGGTTGAGGCAGTCAATACCTTCATTAACACTATCAATCCCAGTTTGTGAATAGAGTTGCAAGTCATCGGCATACAGATGATACGAACACTGAATCTCATGTGTAATGGAATTAATGAAGAGGGAGAAGAGAAGACGAGAAAGTATACCGCCTTGAGGAACGCCAGAAACCAGCTCACGCCACGATGATGAGGCTTCACCACCCCGAACCGACTGCTGCCGTCCTCGAAGATATGAGGAGAACCAATCAAGCGCTTCGCGAGAGATCCTAAGATGGGAAAGGATGGATAAGAGGATCTCGTGACTGACGGTATTAAAGGCATTGGAAAAGTCAATCAATACCAATGTTGTTACTTTAGTGTCCTCCAACCCTGCCCTAATATCGCCAGTCACTTTAAGAAGAGCCGAAGTGGTGCTGTGCCCGGGCCTGAAACCCGATTGATACGGACTTAAAAGACCGTTGCGTAGTACAAAATCGGAGAGTTGTTTGTGAGTATTATGTTTGTAGTTTAATATTACCTATTTGTTGTTATAGCGGCAATAGAAATATAATATAAACTTTCAATAATAAAAGCTGTGCCCCGCGGTTTCACCCATAATTTCCGATCCCGTGGGAATTCTAGGATAAAACATAGCCTATGTCCTTGCCCAAACCATAATCTACCCCTGTAAGAAATTTCAAGTCAATCGGTTCAGTGGTTTAGCCGTAAAAATGTAACAGACAGACAGAGTTTTTATTTTACGGCTGTATTTAATACTTAGGGCTTATTTCACCATCTTCAAGTACCGTTCCGAGTAAGTACTCACATGTTTTGTCTTTGTCACTTGATATAAAGTAAGAAAGAGACAAAACTAAATTTACTTGGTGAGTAACTTTACTTGAAAGTCCTGAAATAGGCCCTAAATGTTATTGTTTCAGATACCAATAAATAACTTTCTTTTCGATATAATAGCAATAGCCTCATGGACTGTCAAAGGGCTTATTTTCGCTATAATTATCTCCGTAGCGGCTAACAAGTTCTATAGCCAAATAAACACGACACAAACGGATATTATAATCAAATATTATCAAATTCTTAGTAAGTATATAAAATCAATAAAATAATATAAAAAATAGACTGTTTTGTATGTAGTCAGTGAAAGGACTGGCCCACAGTACTCGGAATACTCTACGACTCTATGGTAAGTATAGAAATGGTATCTACTCTCTGGTTACATCGGAACGCGTGTCGCCAGTTGACAGTGACCAACACATTGACATACTATAACAAAAAATTTAACAATGCCTTCAGAAGCCAAAAACACAAGAATTGAATTGAATACTGGTGAATGATGTCCTATGGGACAATATAGAGACCAGAGAGAATCTTGGTCGTGATCCTTATTCTACTACTGCTACTCGCGCTGCCGGAAATATTTCCGAAAATACTTCCGCGGCAGTACGCTATCTACACTATGCTGCAATGAGCAGGGAAGTGAGGAGGGAAGTGGGCAGCGGCATAGTATAAAGGGGTCACTCGTCTGTCAGACTTCTTTACTTGCCATAGAGTATTCCGAGTTCTGTGGACTGGCCACACGAGATTCACCAACTGATGTCTCGGGGTTATTAGCGCAGTGCAGTGTTGTATACTGTGTCTTGGGCAGGCGGGTGGTTAACCATAGGTGACCACCACTCTCGTCTCGTCACTTTATCAAATAAAAAAAATATATATACTTAAATTTAACGATATATTGTTTTTTTCCCATTCGAAAAATACCTTCAATAATAAAAAGCTAAATTCTCTGAAAATTATTTCATGATTGTACTACTGTGATCAGCTTAAATAATAATACCACGTGACTAAAGGTCACACTTATTTCTTCTGAATTTTGAACCAGGATTTTTTTATATACCTAACTAAAGCATAATTACTATCGGCATGCCTTTCAGCGCAAGCCGTTGAACTGTGTGTTGGAGTTGATCAGTCTGTCAGCATTTTATAAACAAAGTTTTTATTCTATATTTCAGTATCCAATAACTCTTCTCAAACTAAAGAACTAAAACGATTCGTCAAAACCATTATAAAGAATATTTGTAAGGACTTTCAGAAAATGACAGCTTGTAACATTTTCACGATAGACGCGGGATTTCCTTTACGTTTAGGGGCGATTATCGCTTCCTACATACTTGTTGTGCTTCAGTTTAACTTCAAGTAGTTTATGTTTGCCTGGTACTCTCAAAATTATTCAAACCTTTTTTATGATTTTCCTAAAGTAAATAATTATGTTTAAACTTCTTAAAAAAATTTAGGAGGATGTTGGATTGTAGGTAAGTATAATGTATTTTGCGACTCTTATTCAGGGTAAGCTCCTCAGTGGGGGCATAACGATGATAAATAATTCATGAAAAAGATTAAACAAGAATTGAAGGTTAGTAGTCGAAAAACTTATTTTGATAATGTTAACTCATAAAAATGGTATGAAAATAACAATGTGTTGATATACCTTTAATGCTGAATGTACATTTGTAGATAGAAGTTAAAACTGCTATTCATTAATTAATAAATACTTATACAATTATTGTGTATACTTTGTTTTATTTTTGTTCCAATACACTCCTTCATTATTATGATAGCCTGGTAGCCTTGACATTTGATAAGTATCTTATAAGTACTTTTTGTCCACTTGAATAATACATACTTAGTTTATTTATTTATTAAATTAGTAGATGGAGATAATGTTAGCATATAAGTATCAATGAGTAGTACTTAGTAGTATCTAATTATCTATACATATTTAATCAGACGAAACGATTTTTTAAAGACACCATGGCCTACTGCAAAAAAGGCCTAAGAACTTAAGCGCCCGAGGATACAAAAAGGCGTGCAATAGTTTGTAAGACACCAATGTTGAACGGGGCAAAAGATTTAGCCAGAATTCTTGATGCTGATATTTCCATTACTATCTATAGGAGCGCCAGATAATAATATATGTATGGCTGACGAAAAAGAGCACGTTCGCCAGCATAAACACCAATAATTGAACTGCCCACAAGCGCCATAATTGCGCCTCTGCACACAGAGGTTGCGGCAGACCAAAATTGAGATGGCGTCGCCCGCCATCTCAATTTTGGTTTTGATGCAAACTTGACTATTTTGATACAAACTGGTACCTTTTTTTTTAAATGTGGAGTAAATGCTTTGACGCGTATGTGGGACTCCCCCGTCACCAAGATGGAACGGTGACGGTCCTACCCACTAAAACTCCACAACGACTCGGAGTTTATGGCCGAGGTCACGAGAAGCACGATAGTATACTATCGCAGCCTCGGCCAAATGCAAACTGGTACCTCAGCCAAGACCAAGATAATAAAGAAATCAAAGAGAAGCCTTTGCCCAGGAGAGGGACACTTCAGGCTAACTGTAACTGTCAGAAAGGATAGACTAGCAGTCTCCGCGGTTTGACCCGTGTTAGCTCTGCTGCTATTGATGATAGCGTCATGTTTTAGCCTATAGCCGTCTTCAATAAAGTGGCTACCTAAGGGACTAGGCACATTTATTCAGCTCCATTCAGCGTTTGCCCATACAAAACAACAATTTTATATGGAGATGCGTACGCGTCTCAATACAAAACATATGGACAAACGCTGAATGGAGCTGAATGTGTCTAGTCCCTAAGGCAGAAATATTTTTTCAATCGAACGAGTAATTTCTGACTAATTCATAATGTATTAGTATACATTGAGATACCTACTACATATTTACTAGTGCTCAAACAAGGAGTTACATATTTTACATCGGTAAAAATCAATATATCATAAAAATAATCACTTATTATAAAGTAATAACGTATTTTAATAATGAATGTCAATTTCTAAGTAACTGGCGTCGAGTTATTAGGTTAATCCACTACATATCATTTGTATCGAAGTTATTGAATAAAATGAACGAAAATAATAAAATTAAACTAAATGAAGACTACAAAGATATATTCCAACCTTTTTATATACTTAATACAGTATTTTGTTCGAGAACATATAATGTTGACATCAAAAAAGGTACAGCGAGTCCTATAACCATCTGGAATCTTATTTTTGCCTCAGTTATGAATGTGTGTTCCTTAACTGGGTTCTGCTACTTAGCGTCAACTTTTTCAAATGGTAATTTATTTTTGAAATTTTCTTTTTACTGGATTACTGGACAATATGTTATCACGTACTCTATAATATCATCTCTTAATTTATGTTGTAAAAATACATTATTTAAATTAATAATAAAACTACAAAATGTTGGGCAAAGTACTAGGAGCACAGAAGATACGAAGAGGTTGAAATTATTGGCAATTTTATCTTCGTTTTTTGCTGTTGGCAACTACGTTTACATGATAAGTTTTAAGTATTTTACTGATCAACATTGGAATTGGGTGAGAGGGTTTTTCTGTACTACTTTAGTAGTTTACGAAGTGAAAATATTGGAAGTTTCATTGACAATACAGTATTTGTCGAACAAATCGCAAAACTGGACTTTAAAAGTCCAAGAATTCAATGAGTATACTGAAAATGACGAATTGAAAGAATTGGTGGCCGTTTATAATAATATTGTTCAATGTTACAAGCTGATCGAAAAGACTTCTAATGTTGTTGTAAGTATTCGTACAGTTTTCACAAGCTTTTATTTAGTTTCACCTGTCCCGTTGTCTGTAATCAAATATTGCGAGCCATTTTTCGACCACTTCTGGTTATCCGATTGAGCTGAAATTTGGCATACTTATGTTACCCATGACAATGCAATAAAAGCAAAAAAACTTGTTTTGGAAGGTTATTTTTAATTCTTTCATCCATTTGCTATCAATTATCCTCCTAAAAATATTTAAGTACTTACATACTTTATGATTTCATTTTTTCAGATTTTAGTTTACATAGTATCAACAGTGTTGCAAATTTTAATTTACGTTCAGATGGGAATCTTGTTGGCCAAGCCATCAAAGGTATATAATTTAAATATTTAAGATCAATATTATGTCAACGAAATGTTAAGTCAATCGGTTCAGTAGTTTGCCCGTAAGAATGTAACAGACAGATAGAGTTACTTTCGCATTTATAATATTAGTAAGGAAGTAAGGATTATAGTGCAAACAAAAGGGTGTCATTTTTACCTTTTTGTACGAAACCCTAAAAATATTTACTTAATACTAAATCTTAAGACGACCCTGCCCCGGACTGCCATCCATGCGACTGCGGGTTCGATTCCCGTGCAGGGTGAATAATTGTGCGATGCGAACTACAATTGTTTGTCTCAGTCTGTGTGTGTGTGTGAATGAGTGTGTGCGTAGTTTCTGATACCGTAGATACAAGTTTCGAACTTAGTTAGGGGTCAGTTACTATAATGAGATGATGGAGTGAATGATTATGTTATGTTATTAAAAAGCATTTATATTTATTATTATTGTTTCAGATAGCAAATAACTTTCCTTTTAACAATATAATAGCAATAGCGTCATGGACTGTCAAAGGGCTTATTTTCGCTATAATTATCTCCGTAGCGGCTAATAAGTTCTATAGCCAAATAGACACGACAAAAACGGATATTATAATCAAATATTATCAAATTCTTAGTGAGTAAGATTTTTTTAATTAATTATTATGTAGTAGTACGGTCTACCAATAAAAATTGACTGTTTTTGTATGTAGTCAGTGAAATTACTGGGACTCACCAACTGATGTCTCGGGGTGATGATATAGTGTATCTGTAAATGTGGCCTTGATGAGTCAGTTTAACTGATCAGTTGAACTGACGTCCTTGCAAAAATGGTCGTCAATAACCGGAGATTCCGGTGGAGAAATCTAGTTTTAGTGTAACTTTTGAAGAGACGCCCCAGTTTTATGTCTGGACTGATCATTTCAACTGACTCGTCAATGGCCACACCTTTATAAACAAACCGCCTGGTACATAAACATTTCATAAACCTATTTTTAGTTAAAAAGTGATTTGCGCCTGTGACACCATCTATCATTCGTAAAAGTGTGAAAGTGACAAAACATATTTTAACTAAAATAGGTTTATTATTTTTATGAATAAGGGGGAAAGTTTTTATTTTTTATTTTTCAGTCTCCAGTAATTCTACTCGAACTAAAGAATTAAGACGTTTCGTCAAGACAATTATAAAGAATAATTGTAAGGACTTTCAGAAAATGACAGCTTGTAACATTTTCACGATAGACGCGGGATTTCCTTTACGTTTAGGGGCGATTATCGCTTCCTACATACTTGTTGTGCTTCAGTTTAACTTCAAGTAGTTTATGTTTGCCTGGTACTTTGGATATGTAAATAGATTGAAAATATAATCATAATTATTTTGTTATTAACACATTCAAAACATACAACATATTCTTATCTACACTAATCATAAAGAGGAAAGATTTGTTTGTTTGTAACGAATAGGCTCCGAAAAATTTTTTCACAAAAGGAAGGCTAATTAATCAGTGCGTGACATAGGCTATATTTTATCCCCGTATTCCCACGGGAACGGGAGCTACGCGAGAGAAAACGCGAGGCGCTGCTAGTTATGAATAACTAAAAAATTAGTAGGATATGTTCGACTGTATGTTCTTCTTTCGTTTAATAATTTTATATGTATTAAGATCATTGAAAAATTATCAATGGAATAAGTGAAAAACAAATATCACTTTTGAAAACTCATCAAAATTATATGTTTTTTTATATTAATTTTCTTGCCGACTGTACATTCTGTGTAAGTTTGTAGATAGAAGTTAAAACTGCTATTTATTAATTAATAAATATACAATTATTGTGTATACTTTGTTTTATTTTTGTTCCAATACACTCCTTCATTATTATGATAGCCTGGTAGCCTTGACATTTGATAAGTATCTTATAAGTACTTTTTGTCCACTTGAATAATACATACTTAATTTATTTGTTTATTAAATTAGTAGATAGCTAATGTCAGCATATAAGTATCAATGAGTAGTACTTAGTAGTATCTAATTAATTATCTATACAAATATTAATTTTTAATTGTGAGTGGTAGACCATTTTATCATGAGCTCCATACTTTTTTAGTTACAATATCATATGTTTTGATAGTAATTCTATCAAATATACAGGTTTATTGGTAATTTATATGCTCAAGTTTCGGATTTATTCTACTACGCCCACTTAAAAATCACCCTGTATATTTAAAAGTATACACTACATAGTATTATAAAACAAAGTCGCTTTCTCTGTCCCTATGACCGGTTTGATTTAATAGATAGAGTGATTAAGTGGGAAGGTTTTTAGCATAATTTTATCCCAATATTCCTACGGGAACGGGACCTACGCGGGTGAAACCGCGGGGCGCCGCTAGTATCCTATATAATTAATCCGTATTATAATTAATCGTAATTTATAAGTATTAAAGGTATTTTAAAATAACCCTTATTGTAATTGCAATAAAGTTGTTTATTCAATTCACTTACGTCAACTTTGTAAGTTAACGCAAAAATCAATAATTAGCCTACAACTCTACAATTTCAACCTCTCTAGTATCGTTTCCGTGGTGTAGCGGTTATCACATCTGCCTAACACGCAGAAGGCCCCCGGTTCGATCCCGGGCGGAAACATACCTTTTGCTAATTTTTAAATTACTTTTTAACAGATTTTGAGCATTAATGTTTTTAACAATTTGTTTTATTGAATTCTAATTAAAATGTGTTATTTTTATGATCCATATTTCATAAACATAATAAAATGAAACAGCAAAAGTACATTAACCGAATTGCTATCAATTTAACATCAGGCGCTTAAATTTGTGGGAAAGTTTATGAGCTTGTAGTACCCATATACCCCTTACACTATGTTGAAAATACTGTTTTTATAGTGGACAGAGAAAGTTTTTTATCCTCCAAAAGTCCACATACAACAAAACAAACATATACTCAACGCCTGTTAATTTTTACATAGCAATAAGAAGGAATGCGCTATTTTAAGCTAGTGCATCATAGTTTCTGATTCCACATGCAAGTGAGAGGAGACTAGTCATTAAGATGATACAGTACAGATAAACGCATAAAAGTGGGCAAGACCTCAAAGACCTTCTCCCTAAAGACCTCTTAAATTGAAGTTTTTTGTGTAGGTGCGTGCTGCGATATACATACATACCTATATTGGTGCTTCTTTTTGTGGGTATTAAGTAGTCAATTTTAGAATTTTTTTTGTAAGTCATGTTAAGTAATCGAAATAATTAGAAACCAAAATTCTGCCCAAATCTGCTAATCCTTTAAATTTCAAAATTTCTACTTGCGCTCTTTTGTATCCTCGCGCCCCTAGGCAATTGTCTTTTGCCTTAGCGATAATACGCCTCTGTTGTTAAAGCTATCGGTAATCAAATCACTAAAGGTGGCCATTGACGAGTCAGTTTTCCTAATCACTTGAACTGGCATCCATCCAAAAATCGTCTTCAATCACGGGAGTGATTCCAGATTCCAGTGGGGAAATCTAGTTGACCTAAAACTTACTGGTCAAAGGCCACATTTATTCATCTGATTTGATATTTATAGACTGTGGTAACTGAAGTCTCTAAACCACGGATATAAACTACTAGCTCCGACTCGCAGTTTTACCCGCATAGTTCCCGATCCCGAGGGAATTTCGATATAAAACCTCCTCCAGACTATCTAGATATATAGAGACTATAGAGCTACCCCTGTACCAAATTTCAAGTCAATCGGTTCAGTAGTTTAGCTGTGAAAAGGTAACAGACAGACAGAGTTACTTTCGCATTTATATTATTACTAGCAGCGCCCCGCGGTTTTACCCGAATAGTTCCCGATCCCGTGTGAATTTCGAGATAAAATATAGCCTATGTCCTCCCCCAGACTATAAGCTACCCCTGTACCAAATTTCAAGTCAATCGGTTCAGTAGTTTAGCTGTGAAAAGGTGAAGACAGACAGAGTTACTTTCGCATTTATAATACTCGTATTAGTAAGGATCTAGCTAGGTCATCATTAATTTGTTTTGGCACAATAACCACTAGAATGTGATAAATAAACGAAAATTAACACTAGTGTCAGGGTTCAAATTGCAGAAAATACATAAATTATATAATATACCTAAATATTATTACCATAGAGACTATTTCCTATCAAAAATAACTTCTTAATCAAACACACCTATATCCCATATTATGCTAAATTCAATTGTAATATCTACGCTATAAGGTATCAATTTAAATGTCATCAATAAAAGATAAATTGTTTTAATATTCATTCCAATTTGGTATTTATGTCTAGTCCAATAAAGTGTAAAATTGCCTGTGTCTGTAGAAGTCACGATAGGTCAAGTGTCATAACAGTGATGTTACGCTACATTATCGGTTGTAGTGTGGCTATAAAATAGCGATTCTTGATCGTTGAAACGATAGAAGAATAGGAAATTATTAGACCTATTATTAGTGGTGTAGTTGGTAGTGATATGTATAGCCTGCTATGCCTGCTAAAGAGTTCGGGTTCGATTCCCACTTAAGAACAGCATTAGTGAATGTACGTGCGTACGTGAACAATGAACATGTCTTTTTCAAAATATATTTCTTTTCAAATATATTTATTTTCGCGTTCGCACCGTCAACACGAGCAATCGTGTCGCAACAGCTGCCTCGATGTTCGGCCGAATCTACGTTTTTGCCACCTTTATTTAAAATGGAAAGTGCAAAGCGAACGGACACTCTTCAAATCAAATCAAATCAAATCATCAAATCATTTATTGTTCGTAAACATGGGTACAGAGCAAACATACAAAGGTGGTAAAATATATAAATAGTGCGCCATGTTTAACCTGTTGGGCGTACGAACAGGGAAAGGGAAAAAAACATTTTTAAACTTATACTAAGTACATTAAATATAAAAACAATAGAATTATAATTATTCTTAAACCTAATCAACATCAATATTAGATATATGCTTATCGGCTAAAAATTCGTTTATTGAGTAATAAGCTTTACTTATTAAATATTGCCTTAACTTAAATTTAAACTTATGTAACGAGGTTATACATAGAATAAATGGTGGAACATTATTGTATATTTTAATACCTGAGAAAAACATGCTATTATTAAATTTAGTTGTTCTACAGTTTGGCAATTTTAATTTATTGTTATGTCTAGAGGACTTAAGTTTGTCCATCTCATTAATGTGTAACCTTATGTAGAGGGCTGATTCATAAATATATAAAGATGGTAGGGTTAATATCTTGAATTTAGTAAAACAAGGTTTGCAACTATCAGTTTGCCGTAGTTTGAACATGGACCTGACACATTTCTTTTGAGCCCTAAATGCTTTTAATTTATCTGTAGAGTTTCCCCAGAACAGTAAACCATATTTTAGTGCGGAACCTACATATGCGTGATAGGCATTAAGTAGTGCGTACTCATTCGCCACTTTCCTTAACATGTAGAGAGCATATGCAAATTTATTAAGTTTTGTACATAGGTGTTCAATATGTGTTTTCCATGATAATTCTGAGTCTATGTGAATACCTAAAAATTTAGTTGTCTTTACTTCTTTTATGAAATTATTGTTATAGTTAATATTTAAAGTGTTAAATTTACTGTTTTTGTTCTTAAATGTCATAATATTAGTTTTTTCTAGATTTATTTTTAAGTTATTACATTCTAACCATTCAATGATTGAGTTTAAAGAGCAATTAATGTCATTTTCAAATGTATTATCTTTAGTATCAGTAAATATCGCAGTAGAGTCGTCAGCATATAGGATCATTGGATGATTAATTACTTGAGGGAAGTCATTGATATATATAATAAATAAGAGAGGTCCTAAAATGCTGCCTTGAGGGACTCCAAATTTTATGTTTCTAATATCTGACCTATATTTAGATTGTATTTTTGTTGCCATATCTAATTGTGATATTTCAGTCACTTGTCTCCTATTTGAAATATATGACTTTATAAGATCAAGAGCTACCCCTCTAATTCCGTACGCTTCTAGCTTTGATAAAAGGATTGTATGGTCTACTCGATCAAAGGCTTTCGTCATGTCCATAAAGAGAGCAGTAACTCTAGTTTTATTTTCAAGGCCTTCATGAACTTGCCTGAGAAAATTTGTGAGTGAGACATTAGTAGATTTCCCTTTTCGGAAACCTGACTGATAAGGCGTCAGTAAGTCTTGTTTGTCTAAAAATACACTTATTCTGCTATGGATAACCTTTTCAAAGACTTTTGACAGAACTGGTATAAGGGCTATTGGTCTATAGTACTGCATATTTTCTTTATCTTGCTTTTTGAAAATTGGTATCACTATGGATGTTTTGAGTTGGTCCGGAAATTTTCCATTTTCAAAGGATGTATTTAAAATATAAGTAAGTACAGGCGATAAAATTTTGGAGCATCGTTTTATGATATTGGTGGTGATACCGTCAATACCATGACTGTTCGTGTTTTTTAATGATTTAATTATATTCATTATTTCAAAAATATTTGTAGGCTCTAAAAATATTGAATTAGGATGATTGTAATTAATTTTGGCATTAATATTGATATCAAGGACTTTAGTTTTTTCAATCTCATCAATAAAAAAGTTATTAAAACTTTGTGCGATTTCTGCAGGATCTTTTACTATAGTATTGTTAATCTTTAAATGGGTAATTTGGTCTTTGATATTAATTTTTTTATAATTATTGATTATTTGCCACGCCGCTTTAGGTTTATTTTTGGACTGAAGGATATGGTAATTATTTTGAGCCTTTTGAGATTGTTTTAGAATAAGTTTTAATTTTTTATTAAGAGTCTTAAATGCATTTTTATTATTTTCATTTACACATCGTCTATATTTCCATAGTAAACACCGTTTTCGTCTTGCGCATATTTTAATACCTTTGCTGAGCCATTTAGGTTTTTTGTAAATTGGTACTTTTATTTTTAAGATAGGGAAACAAAGATCATAAAATAACCCAAAAATTTCAATAAATTTTTCATAAGCCTCATTTGCGTCATTAGTACTATATGTTTCACTAAACGTTAGGTTTTTTATACAATTAATGAATTTTGTGATGTTGTCTTCACTGTAAACCCTTGTAAGTTTAAAATAATGATTAATATAGGAGCTCATTTTTATTGGACATTTTATCAATTGTCCAGTGTGATCTGATAGACCAAGTTCAATTGCTGATACTTTGGATCCTTTAATGTTATGGGCGATGTTATCAATACACGTTTGACTGTCCAACCTCGTAGGTTCATTTATACTTAACATTAAATTGTACCCGGATAATATTTCTTCGAACTTCTTACTGGTTGGATTTAATTTCAGTCTGTCAATGTTAAAATCACCACATAATATAATTTTTGAGTTTTTATAACATATTTTATTTAGGAGGGTATCTAACTTTTGAAAAAAGTTATTTAGACTAGTTAAATTATTTTTTGGAGATCTATAAATACAAATAATAATTAATTTATGTTCTATCAGGTAGATAGCACTACATTCAAGTATATTTATAACACTTAGTTTGTTTATTTCGTCTAGTAATTTGTATTTGTGGTGTTTTAATATTAATATACAGGATCCGCCGCGTCTACTAGGCCTACAAAATTTTGAAGCTATGTTATAGTTTTTTAAACATATAAAAAGTGAATCATTTTCTATCATATTATGCTCCGTTAAACATACAATATCAATTAATTTATTATTATTTTTAAAATCATCAATGTATATCATTAGTTCTTCTAATTTCGATATGAAACCGTTAATGTTCTGATGTAGTATATGTAGAAAGTTATGAACGAAATAACTTATTCGTGTTAGGCACAATACTTGTATTTTGTTCAGAACCAAGTTTTTGAATGTGAATATCATCAATGGTATTATCAATTTGAGTAGAATTATATTTATTTACTATAGGAAACTGTTCAAAATCAACCAGGAACATATTCAATAAAGTTTCAAAAATACATTTAAAGCCTAGGGTATTTACATATCCAGTTATTGCCGAAAAATGTTCATGAGTTAGATATTTATTAGTATCGAAGAAATAAGCATATTCATAGTTTTGTAAGTCCATATACAGAAGATTGTTAAATAGTTCCACTTTGTAATTGTATATAAGTGCCCCTTTAATATAAGTAGGTATACATATAATAATATTTGTATTCTTTATTCTATTTAATTTATCTCTAATAGTATTTATTAATTTAAAATTACATGTGTTAACTTTAAAATCGGCTTCGCCTAATAATATTATACAATAATCATTAATAGTGTAATCTATAATTTTATTTCCAATGTTGTGTAACAATGTCTTAATATTAGCGTTAGGCATGGAGTAACGACAGTAATCAAAATATTTAGAAAATGTGTCTTCTATTGTATCCATCGTGCCAGGCCTGTGCTTGTTGCTTAATATACACAATTTTCGTTTATAAGATCCGCTCTCTAAAATACTGTTATTATCCATTATTTGTTTCACTGCATGGGTGTTGGTAGGTTCTATCAAGCCAGATATTGCGCTGTCCTTATCATGGTGTGGAGTACTTCTTTGTTGTGCTGGTTCTGTCGGAAAGAGAACTCGACTCGAACTAGCGTCTGCTGTGTTACATTTACCGCCACGTTGTTTATTTTGTTTCTGTCTAGATTTACTGGATAGTGGTGAACTCTGATGTTTTTTGTAAGAGTCGATTATTGTGTTCGTCTTCTCTAGGTCAGTTGTTAGCCTCGCGTTTTCATTAGTGAGATTTTGTATTTTATTGTGAGCAATGTTTAAGTCTTCCTTCAGTTTTTGTATTTGACTAGTTAGATCACTTATGTTAATACTGTCATAATACGTAGTGTTCGGGGGACTTTGTGAGGTTGTATCAAAGAGAGAAGATGAAGTATCACCAATATTATTCGATGATAGTGATCGCCGAACTCTTCTTCTAAACGTAATGAATTCATTTCTATTGCTTGGTGAATCCATTTTTCGGTCTAATATTACTTTATTATCTTTGTAAATATTTTTTATGAAATATAATTAAATTAAAATGAATTAAATGCCGAAAATAAATTAAATGCAGAAAATAAAAACTCTTCGCTCGTAGAGATTTGAACCACGTGCATGAGGTTCAGCAATCTGCGACGTTCCTGCTACGACCAATCGTACTTATAAAACTTGGTCGAAAATATGCACCGGTAGTTTGTTCAAGCAGCAGTTTTGACAGTTGGCGCTTATATTTAAATTTGAAATGCGAAACTGGCGTCACTTTTAAATTTCACTTTTTATTTTAAGGTTTTTAAGTTATTTACGATATGAAATTGTTTTATATGTTTATATTTACACTTAGTTTGATTATTAATTTATGTTTTATTCACTGTTTCACTGTTTTTATGGAATTTGCTTGCGAATTATGTTAGACGAGTGCACAATTGTTTATTTTCGTATTTATTAACACAATAATCACTTATAACACTGGATAACACTTGTTATAAACTCGGTGACTTATTATAAATTAAACTTTGATACTATTATAATTAAAAGACTCTAAAGTTACTATTGATATTTTTAAACATTAAATTTACACGGAGCTGATGTTTATGTTTCGGCGACACTAGCGCCACCTTTCAACTCTTCCCCGCGAGACCCTGCGCGATGTCGACCTCAAGATCTTGCTGCAGGATTTTTCGTTGCTGAAGGCGGAAGTCTCTTTCTTACGAGCTAAGTTGGAGGTTTCAGAACGTGTGGTTGCTGATTTGAAAACCGAGCTCGCGGTATTGAGCAATAAATCAGTGACGTCGGTATCACCGCAGTCAGCACAAAATGTGTGTGTGCGACGCGGTGCGAGGAATGTGCAAACTTCGCCCGTCAGCATTTTTGCATACTCGACGAACAACAACAACGATGCACAGGTGAATGAAGGCCCGGCTCCGACACCCGTGCCAGCTGCGCCCTCTTCTGCTACACGTGTCTCCAAGCAGAAGAGCAACGCGCAAGTCTCGCGCCAGCTACTAATACATAATAAGAATGTGGCGGCCCCGAAGAAACCCGGCAATGGAGCGAGGAAAGTCGACGTGGATGGCTTCACCCTGGTGGAGAAGAAACGTCGACCTAAGCCGTCCCGCAATCGTCGTGGTACCGCCGACGCCGCAGCAACAGAGAGCACCCTCCGTGTTGTGGAGCCGTCCATTTCAATTTACATATCGCGGCTTGACTCCGACACTAAAGGTGAAGAGGTCCTGCGGTATGTCAAGCAGAGGGTCTGTTTCTGGACCAAGGAACATATACGGCTCAACCTGAGGCGCCTCGAGTCGGCGAGGGACACGTCCTTTAAATCGTATGTGCTTCAAGTACCTGCGATGTATAGGGACATGTTCTTCAATGCCGACTTTTGGCCTACAGGAGTCGTATATCGACGTTATAGGGAAGCGTTCCTGAAGAAAAGTCCCTAAACTGTAGTTGTAGTTTTATAATTTAATATGTATATTAGTCTATAAGGTATTTATGTAAATTATTATATATAAGTATTTATGTGTTTGTTATAATATTTTATATGTGCTGTAATTTGAGAGGCCTTACCTTACCGTAACACAGTTTCTAACTAGCCCGGGAGGTAATGTCTCGATAATTGCGTCAATGTATTATTATTGTAACAAAAAGTTATATAAATAAATTTGATTTGATTTGATTTGATACCGACCATCATTTTTTTGAGATGTGTGGTGATGACGCCTATTTCTACTCACTTCTCTTATATTATTAGTAAAAGAAGCCTAGCAGTCTTATAGGGCTACAATTCTATTTCAGTACTACTAATACTACTGTTCCAGTAGTTTATCCAGAAGAATTTCTTCAGTTTTCGATTTTTATACAGAGAGACATAGACAAAAAATATGTTTTTTTTGTTTTATTTCAATTACAGTTTTTTTTTCAGACATACAGACTTCTCTTAGCATGTCTAATCCCCTATTTCATGGCCCAACCGCTCTAACTCGCTAACCACCTGGCCAATACTCGCTTTCACTGCGAGTTCAACAGTTACATTGCGCATACGCACAGTACAAACACTTCACTCGCGTTTTGGTGGCTTAATTTGTTTTTTACTTTAAAATGTCAGTCAATTTTGTTATTTTATGTATTGCACTATATTCTAATAAATATAATTGGGTTATTTGGCTATTCAATTAAGTGTTTCACATACTTCGTAATTTTGAAATACTTGCAGGGTTATTTACACCAAAATTTTTAAGTCAGCTGTAGTTTACATTTGTTACAGATACATTTGTTGCTAATGTAACTTAATAAGCTCATATTTTAGCTGTTGATATTTCTATTCGATATCTCTATTAGTAGATAATTAAGAAGGGAATATCTTATATATAAAGTTCTCGTGTCACAATGTACGTTCCCGTATTCCTCCGAAACGGCTTGACCGATTCTCATGAAATTTTGTGAGCATATTCAGTAGGTCTGAGAATCGGCTAACATCTATTTTTCATCCCGAAATTCCCACGGGAACGGGAACGGGACACAGCTAGTTATTTTCTATAAGTGTGGAACTCCCTGCCAGCTTCTCTGTTCCCTGAAACATACAATCTGGGTCTTTTGAGGTCGCGAATGAATCGATATCTTCTTTGCGAGCGCGCTCCATCTTAGGCTGTATCATCGCTTTCCATCAGGCGACACTATAGATATCGTATACGATGATAAAGTTCTTCAATGTTATGATACTTATTACCGTTGCAGAATGTACCTAGTTTTTTATTTATTTTCAAATCAAAGAACAATTTAGTTTTTATAGTTATCATGGTTATTAGCACTCAAATTATTATAATTAACGGGATATTTACCATGTATATTATTTGTTTCGAGTTTCCGATATTATGACGCTGTTGCAAGCGCCATGATCACGGATGAACTGAAATATCGGAAACTCGAAACAAATAGTATACATGGTAAATATCCCGTTAATTATAATAATCAAAGAACAATTATTATTTTTATTGACCTATTTACAGTAAAACAAATAGGTCAAGCAGCACCTTTAGATGTAAGATATATCATTACGAAATATTTTTTGCACATTTCAAAACACTTTGCAAATCTTCTCAATATGGTTGTCAGTAGTATTTTTTGTGAAACAATAAAATAGTTTTTGCTGTGAAGAAGAATACTGTGAAGTGACTAATTGTACTTCGCGATTTCACTCGCCTTTGTCTGGTTGAACTTTAAAACTATTGGTTCGAAATGAAAATATATCAATTAAATTAAAAATAAAAAAAACCCCTAACACAATTACCTTCAAACCCCCATAACTTTTAAACGGGTCAACCGATTTTCATCAAATATGTTTAAGAACACTCGCACGTAAGTTCCCTTTAATACAAAAAAAAACTAAATTGAAATCGGTTCATCCGTTCGGGAGCTATGATGCCACAGACAGATAGATACACACACACACACAGACACGTCAAACTTATAACACCCCTCTTTTTGCGTCGGGGGTTAAAAATACATATGTGTAGGATAACCCATTTATAGAGAAGACGCTACAAGAAATAGCAGCGTAGCAGTAGTAATTAATTCGAGTGAAACCAGGGGGCAAAGCCAGTATTTAATTTAATAATATAGTGTTTAATCTTTGTTTCCTAAAAGATTTTAAATATTTTTCTTTTCTAAATTCTTTGACACTTTGAAATGCTTGCAATGAGAACTTTTTTTTTTCAACCCACATTGTCCCACTGCCGGGCAAAGGTCTCTCTCTCTTGAGACCTAAACTAAAAAAACTAATCTTGAATTTGCGCCAACCCTAACACCAAAAAATCCATTTCGCCGCCAAAAATGTTAAATTAATGACTGCATTATGTATAATTTGATAGTTCTCAATTGCGTTTTATTATTCTTTAACACCCTCTATTATGTAATGTATTAGGTATCTATGTACGAGTATATAAGTAGCAATTGAAGTTTATTTTTAAACTTTAACATGTAAAATATCGATCGCAATTCAGCGCGAAGATTATTTAAGTATAGTGAGAAAGAGTCATATAGAAAGGTTCACAAAACTTGTCTAATGCGAGTTGGTGATGACAGACCATTGTAAATAGTTAAATGGCTTTTCCTGATTTTCACCGGTAATTTTATATTTTTGTTTTGGCAGCCTTTGGTGAAAGAGTATCAATTCTGGAAATATTTGATATAAAGTTAGGGAACTATACGTCAAATATTTCCAGATTTTTAGTTGCAATTTTGAACGATTCTGACAAAGTGAATAAATAAATTGTTATTCAATTAGACACAGATAGACAGACTGGCGGCGGCGTCAATATAACAATCCTAATTAATATTATAAATGCGAAAGTAACTCTGTCTGTCTGACTGTTACCTTTTCACGGCTAAACTACTGACCCGATTGACTTGGTACAGAAGTAGCTTATGGTCCGGGAAAGAACATAGGCTACGTTTTATTCCAAAATTCCCACGGGATCGGGAACTACGCGAGTGAAACCACGGGGCACAGCTAGTAAATAATAAAAGCTCATCTAGTGCTAGTTCGTACAAATACCTTCAATTTTGTGTTTTTTAGCATTTAACGCAAAATAAAAAACAATATTCATGACCGATGTACCAGGGTCACAGCGCATCGAGGTGGTAATTTTTCGACGAATTCTTCCAAGAAACGAAAGGAAATAGAATAACAGATAAGACCTTAACACACATTGTTATTGATATTATAATAATTTAGTATTTTTCCAGAATTATCGTAAGAAATTGCAAAATATTTCATTGAATTCAATCATACATAGGTGACGACATCTTTATCCGAAGTATTGCCCTTCGTAGTAACTCAATTATACACTATGACATTTGGTTTTTATTATTGTATATCTTAAAGTTCACAAATAAATTTCATGTATATTGCTAAATAAATAATAATTATATTTCTACACATGCGTCGGTCGAAATTGCCTACTGTGTTGCAAATACTTAGTAGGTAGGGAAATCAAAAACTTGGTAAAATATTTCTACATTTATCAACCAATTTACACCAGATCACCAGCATCTAACTTGTCCGAACCATATACACATATTGAAAAAAAACACTTAAACGGATTTTTGTCGTGGTTGTATTTTGTTTTACATTTTCTGACGTTTCGGATTCTTTACAGAACCCGTGATCACAGAAGACTAAGATGGAAGACGTCTGTACCAAGTAATGTAAAAAGTTTACTACCTTCAATATTTTGAATGTAATTTTAAATATACACATAGCTCGAAACACTGAACAGACTCCGCTGAAAGACACGCAGAAGCTTATTACAATGTAAGCACTAGGCATCTTTAAGAATATTTTAATAAGTGTATGTACATAAAGAAAGTTACAGTTGTTTGTCTCACTATTTCTTTCCAGAACACTGTCCCTTTCACCATGAATGCCTTAAAACGACAAAGAAGTCCTTCCCAAAACTTATTTTCATATTTTTCCTTAAAAAATGTGTGTTATATAGTTTCAAAACTATGGTGATTACGAACAGTAGTTCGTGTTGAAGGTCGCGCGGGCCCATTTGACTGACCTTATGAACTTTATACCAACTACTGGAGAAGAATACAGTACAGTCACTAACATTAAACATTAATTTTTTTTGAATTATCTATACTTCATCACTACATAGTATAAAACAAAGTCGTTTTGTCTGTCCCTATGTATGCTTAGATCTTTAAAACTACGCTACGGATTTTGATGCGGTTCGATTTAATATTGAGATTGTGAGAGTGATTCAGTGGGAAGGTTTGTAGCATAATTTTATCCCCATATTCCTACGGAACGGAGATTTGTTGGTTTGATTAGGCTCCGAAACTACTGAACCGATTTAAAAAAATCTATCACCATTAGAAAGCTACATTCACCCTGGATAACATAGGCTATATTTTATCCCCGTATTCCCTCAGAACGGGAACCACGCAGGTGAAACCGCGAGACGCCGCTAGTTGTAAATAAACCTCATAACCCAGTACTTACTTACCGTCGATCACTTGTAATCTTTATTTAAGGTAAGTCTTGCATCGTCATTATAATGTATTGCTAGGGCAATTATCAAAGGTTCAGTTATAGCCATCCTACTTACAGATAGTAACACGATAACTGGGAGCTTTATAAGCTAAGTATCAATTTTATTATTTAACATCCTTCTTCTTCTTCGTGTCAATGGCCACAAAAAGGATAAACCTATAGCTAAATATTCCCAGACCAAAATCCAGCTACACCTATACCAGCGCTAGTTGCCTTCATCAGGTCTTCTTGCGTCGTTTAACATCCTAAAAACAAAGTATACTTTTTGTATGTCACAAGAAAATAATCTTTTCCACACACTTGCTCATAAAGGGGCTCTTATTTGTGCAAAAACAGTTGAATAATGACACGTTTTATTCACTTGTGAGTTATAGATTGTTTTTTTAAATTGGTTTGTTTCAAAAAAGTTTCGATAACTAAAAAAATTGTGTCCATACATTTTAAAAACAAACTTCAACTATGTTGCCTTACTTTTGGTAGGTCTATGGTCAATTCCATTCTTTCATTCATTCGATTTTTTTTAATAAGTGTATTCTTTTAGTCTTTGGCCGATCACTATTGTTGTGTTGGATGCGTGCGAATAGAAAAACTGTTTATTTATTAGCGAAAAATTATAATTTCTTCGCAAATGTGTTGAAAAACGTTGTATGATACACGCGTGTATTGGTGATTACTACCTCAGCTATCTTCAGACCCTCGCCTGACGGCTCGGGCCTCAATAGCGCCTCGGAAGTATTCACCAACTTTACTCGCTTGTACCATAAATAACTATTTTACCACTTCTGTATGTACCAGTACAACTGTCGATTAGCCAACATTCTCCAAACGCGTATGTACTATTTGACATAACAATTAGTTAATGTTCACATTTTAGAGGTCACATTCATTCATAGGCTTAACCTTTGAAGTTTTATATCAAATTGAGTTATTAGTACTCAAGTCATTTGAAGTTCTTTTTGTGGAAGAGCAGTGATTATTCCAATTCGAACTCTAGTTAACTCGACCGGGGAAATACTACAATCTTTAAAACATAATACGATTTTTTTATGGTAGAGCTTAAGGGTCCGACCGCACTGGCTGTGCTGCAGGTATTCTTTCATAGAAATTGTATGAGGTATACCGCACTACGCTGAAGCGGCGCGACACTGCGCTTCTTAGAAATATTTTTTGTCGCTAGGTGTCGCGTCGCACTGCTGCAGCCAGTGCGGTCAGACCCTAACTGTTATTATTCCAATTCGATCTTAGGCTGTTTCGACCATCGATGTACTACCCTTCTTCTTTTCCGAACCTTTATCCCATGTCTTTTCGGGGTCGGTTTTCAGTTTGACCAGATTTGGCGGAATGTCAGTATTTTACGTAAAGCGACTGCCATCAGACCTTCACAACCGATTGACTACACTATCACAGAATATTGGCGTCAAATAGTAGTGAGAGATACTGCGTTTCGCATATGCAATGAGAGGTTCTTAGCCCAAACCCTTCCCCTCAATATCCACATTCTCTTCCTCCTGATATCCTGGTATCACTCAACAGTTAGCTACGTACTTGTGACACTTCCGAATTCACTGACTCCTCATGTAGATACTATTCAGTAATATATGGCTGAGTGCTAGGACGACAGCACAGATTACTGAATAGTTAGTTCGACGATACGCTACTCTAAGTAAACCCCCTCCTCCTTTTCTCCTCTTCCTCCTAATATCCTGGTACCCTTAAAGGCTGAAAACACACATGTGACTCTTTCAAGTTGCAGATGTCCATGAGCAATGGGCAGTGGTAATAATTACCATCAGGTAATTAGTCTGCGTTTGTTCCCTTCCTATATTAAAAACTGTAAAAGATCTTTTTGCTTTTGATCCTCAATTAAATCTGAATTTCGTAGTTTGCACTACGATTATTAATTCACTTTCACTTCCATTGAATTTGTACACTTAATCATAACATAATCTTTGTAACGACTTTGTTTTGATTAAATCTTTAATTAATATTACAAAGCTGAAGTGTAATGTTGGTTTGAATTTTAAATGCGCTAGTCATAGAAATCGTGATCCAATTTGAAAACATCTTTAAGGGTTTTGATAGCCCATTTAAGTAAGGTTATAAATATAAGGATTTATCACACAACACCGAGCCCAAGACACAGCTAAAATCTTTTGAATCATTCCACTTTGCCCCACCAAGGCGCCCTGGTGGGGCAAACTGGAATGTCAAAAAGAATTCCCTGCCCCACTAATTCGTTTTAGTTTTTTATCAACCCATATCGCCCCATTGCTGAGTAAATGTGTAAAGAATTAAAGATTTAAAACACACGCAAGATTCATTAAAAACAGGTTTGTTAATCAACGATAGTCGATAAACAAACCGAAAGAATTTATAACACTTCCCATCCTCAATTTGAAACTGTATCAAATTCGTTCTATTTAATAAAAAATACTATTATTATACAATTACCAATATTACATAAGACAATTCACCTGTTTACTTTCTCCGCTTTAATATAAAATGTTTACGTTTAAATATGTATGTACATCGCAGCACTACATAGTATAAAACAAAGTCGCTTCCCTCTGTCTGTCTCTATGTATGCTTAGATCTTTAAAACTACGGAACGGATTTCGAAGCGGTTTGTTTTAATAGATAGAGTGATTCAAAAGGAAAGTTTTTAGCATAATTTTATTCCTGCATTTTTAAAGGAGCGGGAACTATGCGGGTAAAACCGCAGAGCGCCGCTAGCATATAATAAATTCCAAACAGTCACGGTCGTTTTGGTTTAATTTAGTGCATTTAGAGTGAGTTTTACTATTTGATAGTTAAATTAACTTTAATTAGTTGACTGACAGTTTTCCACGCATTTACGAGTAAAGATGAGAGAAAATTTATGAACAACTAGCAGTGCCCCGCGGTTTCAACCGTGTAGTACCCGATTCCATGGGATTTTCGGGATAAAACATAGCATATGACCTTTCTCGGACTATAAGCTTCCCCTGTACCAAATTTCAAGTCAATCGGTTCAGTAGTTTAGCCGTGAAAAGGTAACAGACAGAGTTACTTTCGCATTTATAATATTAAGTACGTAAGGATTCTTTGCAATTTCGAAGACGGAGATTTAGCACGTTTATAAGCGCTTATTGTATCTAAACTTTTTATAACATAATATACTCGTAAGTATATGAGCTGATGATGATGATAATTTGGTCTGGGGTCACCTTGACGTACGACAGGTGCTAGTGGGTCTATTTATATTTTATTTATTTTTACTAGGTGTTCAAATTCTGATGATTTATTTGGAAGAACTTGTATGTAAAAGAGAATCAGACGGCAGGAAGCGACTTTATATCAAGTATTTCATTTTCACGATGGTATGTGGTTGATGGTATCTAAATTAAATTTATTTTATTTTAAAGGTATCTTAGCTAGTAGCAAATGATAATGTACATATTTTAATATTCTGTCAAATCACACAATTAAGGAAGTGACGATTATACACAGACGAATACATCGGAACTGCTGATAAGCGTTAAATTATAATTTTAGTTAACGTTATTATTTATAAGAAGCCGCGGAACACTCGGTTAATGTGAAACTAATGGCGATGAATTAGATTTGACTTTTTGTCTCCGTCACAGTCGGTTAAATTCAAGTTTTTTTCCGCATTTTGTTGTAATATTAATTAATATTTAAAACTTTTATACAATTATGTACCTCTCTATGTTCATATAATACGTACATAATGTCTGTAGTTTATGAATATGTGAATAAATAGACCCACCAAAAACATTCTGTAAAAAACTAGCCAAGTCTCGATGGAGCTGCTTGTTTATCTCTAAAAAGTAATGAAATCTAGACAAAGTTGTGCCAAGTGTAAGGTTCCTTACTGCGATTTCTTTATTATTATAGTTAATGTTGTGTGACTTGGCCGTTGAAGGATACACTTTACACAAGTATACAACTGTACACAAGGGTACAAAACTAGGTGCTCCATGACACTATTGCACCAATCTGTCGCCAGAACCGCTACCCATGGACGATAGAAAATTGCCACTTGAAAAACGTTGATTCAATATCCAGTCAATTGTAGGCTTGATAAAGCTGCGTATTTTAATAATGTTACAACATTACGTGTAAACAAAATTGACTTGTACCCACTACTAACGTTTTAAACAATGTTCAACGGCCAAGTCACACAACAATAACTATAGTAATAAAGAAATCGCGGTAAGGAACCTTACAATTGGCACAACTTTGTCTAGATTTCATTACTTTTTAGAGATAAACAAGCAGCTCCATCGAGACTTGGCTAGTTTTTTACAGAATGTTTTTGGTGGGATTTCATTTATTTTTGTTGAAACGTGTTTATATTGTTTTTTTTATTAGATTTTCTTATTTGACACATTTTTTTCTTTCTAGGAGTAGTATTTTTACTAAGCGCCCCGCTATTTCACCCGCGTAGTTCCCGTTCACGTTCCCGTGGGAATTTCGGGATAAAAAGTATACTATGTGCTTCTCCTGATTCTAAGCTACCTCCCCACCAATTTTCAGCCAAATCAATTCAGCCGTTCTTGATCTATAAATTCCCGTTCCTAATCCCGTGGGAATTTCGGGATTAAAAGTATTCTATGTTCTTCTCAAGGTTTTAAGCTACCTCCCCACCAATTTTCAGTCAAATCAGTTGAGCTGTTCTTGAGTTATAAATTCCCGTTCCCAATCCCGTGGGAATTTCGGGATTAAAGGTATCCTACGTAATTTTCCTGGTTCTAAACTACCACCCCACCAATTTTCAGCCAAATCAATTCAGCCGTTCTTGATTTTTAAATTCCCGTTCCCAATCCCGTGGGAATTTCGGGATTAAAGTTATTCTTTGTCCTTTTCCTGGTTCTAAGCTACCTCCCCACCAATTTCCAGCCAAATCAGTTCAGCCGTTCTTGAGTTACAATTCCCGTTTCCGTTCCTGTATAATTCCCGTTCCCGTTCGATTATCCTAGTTTTTATAGTTTTCCCTATATGTGGCCATTAAACCCTAACTCTGTACCAAATTTCAGCTCTCTAGGTTTATGGGAAGTACTAGTTCTATTTTGATGATCATGAGTGAGTGAGTGAGTGAGTGAGTGAGTGAGTGAGTGAGTGTCTTAAATACGAAACTTTGCATTCGCTTAACTTCGGATCTAAATGACCTACAGACTTGAAATTTTATTTTAAGTATGTGATTGTATAGCTTACTGGATGACGAAAATTTCAGTGCTCTGGGTTTATCCAAAGGTTCTCAAATAGGGGCCTGAAAATGCGGCGAAAGGGTTCCTGTAAAGGATGGTACGGCAGTGTTTGCTTCGCGCTCGACTTGGCGGGGGGCACTGCCGTGCCCCCAGATAGTAATTTCATATCGAGTACCAGGAGCTCATAACTGCTAAAGAGATGCTCGTATGATCAAGATTTAGATAAGCGATATACTTAGGTTAGTTTTGGACATTTTACATAGGTATGCTTGCTTGTAACTCAGAATAGTCACAAGCTAGAGGACATTAGAAGAGGGATAAGGAGAATTTAGACTCCAAATTTCACTCATCATGCAAAACAGGATCTTTACAACTATTTGACGTCGGGTCTGCGAAGTTAGCATCTCACCAAACACCTTCATTGTCAGACAGTATTGGGGATAGTTCTATATATAGTATTGGATAGGTTTTATGGCAACAGGCAATAGTTCCGCGAATTTTCCTGGGAAAACTCAAGTTTGATAATGAGATGCTAACTTCAAACTTCGAAAGTTGGCATCTCATAGAATTTCGACATGGGTCGTCGATATTCAGTGAGATAGATTCTTACTTTTTTATTTGTTTTATTTTTTTATTAAATACTAGTGGCCGGCCCCGGCTTCGGGTCCAAGTTTCCCGTTTGCTTTTCCAGTTTTTTTTTACATAAGAACCTTCTCCTGAAAATAACAAACACAGCAAATAAAGAATTACCCAAATCGGTCTAGCCGTTCTCAAGTTATGGCGTGACGGGAAAGAAGAAAGAAAATGCTGTGAGCAGACCAGGTGATATATGGGACCATAATCAATCAAAAAATTTGAGTATAAACCAGCTCAAAAAAAAGTTATAGGGATAATTAGTCGCAATTTCGGAAAAAATTAAAACAATACAATTTTGTCGATATTTTGTTTATTTTAACAACTAGGAAATTTTTTGCCAAATTGTATCTCCCATATTGGCCCAGGAACGCCCATCACGTTCGGTCAACCCTCTACCCAACACCTGGTATAGATAGATTAACAAAAAAGAAATTGCAGACGATGCGGCATAAACTCAACTAACTTACTTCCTCGGTCGAGGCAATCCGTGTTCCAATCACAGTTTTGTCCTACCACTATTTCTTACTAACCATATAAGCAGAGGGCAGACAAACCATTTTTTTTTTCCTACTCAAAACCTTCTTCGATCAATAATGTATAATTCGAGGCGTTAACCCAATCGTAACCTACTCACCTGCTCTCAACCCAAATAACTTAAAATTGGTAAATTATATAAAAACAAAACATTGATGTAACGATTAACCTTCCATTAATTATCTAATATTACATTTTATCTATTTATAATCTTTAACTATAAATAAAATTGACATGTCTGTTTGTAATAAAAATTAATAGTTTAATGTGAAAACTGATATTTATGAATTACTTATACATAACATTGATGAATATGTTAACATATTAGTAAAATCATTAACTAGCAAGTTACTCTGCGTTAATGTTGCTCTTATTGGCCGTAGCGTCATGTTCCGTAGCCTGTAGCCTTTCTCGATAAAATAATCTTTCAATTTAGGCCAATAGTTCCTGAGAAACTTTGGACTATTTTGCTAATTTTCTAGAAGTTGATTTCAATTTGAATTTGACGACCACATGCATTCTCCCCTGGTCTTGCTGTAATTTTCAAAGCCTTATCTCGGTCTGAAAAGTTAAGACTGTCTGCTCAGCCTCGGACCTTCGAATAAGACCTGTCGGCCGACCAATGTTGCGTTTCAAAGACAGCGTGAAACGCGACATGGCTACGTTCCAAATTAACTTCTGCTATTATCTTTAAAAAATATGTAAATCAGGAATTTTGAACTTTAAATATTAGTTGACCCAAACGTCTTCTTAGATAAGTTTGAAAGCGAGTAACACCGGAGAACACAGCTAGTTCAAAGGTATTACAATAATTTTAAATAAATTAATTTAATCACGCACAATTTTGCATATTGCTTGTATTATTCTTACTTTCTTATAGTATGTTTTAATCGTAGGTATAATTTAACGATTTTTATTGTTGCGCAATTCATTATCATGGTTACAATATGCCTTCTTCTTTAATTATTCTATGGCAATTCTGTTTTGTATAATGTGTTTTTAAGTAATCAATACCAAAAAATGATGAAACCTTCGGTCCCGGTTGTCGTACTAACGTACGTACTAATAAACGTGTACCCTATGGTAGTACCTTTTTTTAACGCTGTGAAAATGCATAGAGCTGCATACCACCGTGAGCTGATAACGGGAGGACTCACGGTGGTAATGTGGGGCTCTCCCAGCCAGAAGGGCTGGGCCTACCCACTACAAACACAGCGACTTCCGTCTGCGTTACATTGGGGTGAGTAGAATCCCACGGGCGATTACTACCACGGCACCCCAACGCCGGGCCCGCACTAAGCCTATGGGAGTACCTATGACCTACATATGATGTATGTATGTACTCGTAAGTGGATAGTTTGCCGAAATAAGACCTCTCTAGTTTGGGTCCTTTGCGCGTTCTGTGATATTTTTAGTTGAATTTTTGAGGGCTCTTTACAGTAGTGTAACGAATTCTTAATATCGGTTTGTTTAAACTACTGGGGCTGTAATTACTGCAACAGTAAAAAACGCACGGGGGTCTCTTTTACGCAACAGTACTTGTTTTTTTTTGTAATTCTTCTCCTGAGGTGGATAAAAAGGGTATAAGAATTGGTATGAAAATCACTCATTTTTGAAGATAGGGCAATAAATAGAAACATTTCACACAAGAGATAAACATTTTTTTTATAACATAATCATTCACTCCATCATCTCATTATAGTAACTGACCCCTAACTAAGTCCGTAACTTGTATCTAGGGAAAAAACATTTAGAAAGAATTTTTGAATTTTATATCTCCCATGGAAATGAAACGTGGGATGAAATGAGAATTAGTATGAAAATAATTTTTTTTTGAAAATAGATCTGTAGATAAAAGAGTATACTAGTGTTATTATATAACATTACCAAACAGTAAATAAACCTACATAACTTTTGACCCTTCAACAAACTTATTTGTTTATACATATGTACGTAATTTAACATTACAAGTTATTAACCGTAACGATACAAACGTGTTGAAACGATGTTTTTAAAACTGTTATTATGATTAATTGATGTTCAAACTATTTATTTTATTGTAAGCAAGTCTATTTGTAATAGTAAACTTCTAATTGTGTGGTGTGTGCGGGCAGTTTTCTGCAACGAGATTTTTTCTTTGCGCAAAGGTTCGACTTTTGAGCGCTCTAAATTACTTACCTATTAATTTTTTTGTCAACCCACATCGTCCCACGCCTGGGCAAAGGTCTCCCCCAAACATCTTCAACTCTTCCTATCCTAAAAAAAATTAATCAAACACTTAAACGGATTTTTGTCGTGGTTATATTTTGTTTTACATTTTCTGACGTTTCGGATTCTTTACAGAATCCGTGATCACAGAAGACTAAGATGGAAGACGTCTGTGAGACAGATCATCAGAAATCCGTTTAACCCTTAACTGGAATCGGTATTTTGGACGACGTCAATGGAATCGTGGGTCCAAATGGACCCGCCAATTAAAATAATGTTTTTTTATTAAATATAACGTTATTAACCATTATAGGGAGTTATAGGTGTATTGAAACTAGCTTTTTGTAGCATGTAAGGTTGTTATAGTAATCAACATTTTTAAATTATACAATATTTTTGGTTTATCTTGATAGAAACCAAATTCAGCAAAAAAAAATTCTGTGTCAAGTTTGACATGTAAAATTAAAGTAATAAAAAAATATCTTAAGAAACTAATTTAGATACAGGGTTTAATGTATCTTCCCTTTAATAAAAATAAAGATTATTTTCGAATTCATTCAAAAATAAAAAAAATGGTGAGATATGAAAAGTTAAAAAAAACTGTCATTTTTATCATTTTATGTAAGGCCCTGCAACACAAGTTGGAGTTGCTACTTGGCATTTAAACTTGTTGTTGCCTCTGTAATAAATACGGGATGTCTATAAATAATCTTCTCCATCGCTTTCTTCCACTAAATTGTAATCAGATGAAGAGTAGCTACAGTGGGAAGTGATACACGTGCGGTATTTTCATTTTCACCTATGTTTACTTCATATCAAGGTTCAAAATCACTTAATGGTTCAGGACCTAACTCATTTTTTATCCAAAAACAATTCTTCAATATCGTTATTTGTGGAATAACACGTAATTGTTACAAACAATATAAATAACAATATTAATTACAGAAGTGTACACTGTCATAAAAGTTACGTATTTGGAATCGTGGGTCCAAATGGACCCACAATAGTCCCTAACTCCACTTCCAGTAAATTCTAAGCACTAATCTTTTGGCACCTGCTGCAACTCACCACGTAATGAGATTAGACGGGCGCGCAAAAGTGTAACTGCGCGCGTTTAAAAAATAACCGGGTTTTTAGTTTTCGTCGGGTCCAAATGGACCCACGATTCCGGTTAAGGGTTAAGTGTTTTATTTCAATGTGTAGTGTTCGTGTAAATCAAAGATATCAAAATTAATCAATTTTTTTAATATGAAATTGTTTAAGTATGATATTTTTTTAGATTTGACTATATTTTGACTCTATTCCATTAGTTTGACGTCTATTTTACCAGATTATTATTTTAATTAGCTCATAGGTTATTTTAAAGGTTTTCATTTTTGTTTATATAATTATAACAAAAAAGAAGAAAATAAATCTACCACAAACTGAATGAAGGATTTAAAATTGTTTAAAATTAAAAACAGATTTAAAAATAACCTTACGAACATAAACAACACTAAAATCCGTCTGCATTAATCCCCAACAAATGTAAATCCATTTCGACCCGACGGATCACATTTGAACAATACAGGATCACTAATACCATTTAATACTGACCTCTAGACAAATACATAATTAACTAACTAATAAATCTACGCTTAGCCATCGCAACTCAATACGTAGCCTTCGGAAAACTATTGTTTTACTTACGCAAGCTAACCAAAATGGTAAACTTCATACTAATTGACGAATTCACATTAATTTGCCCAGGTAATGCTCCCGAAACAACCAAACAAACTTGACCTGGATAACGAAACTTCACACAAGATTTAACAGCTCATTTTATGTTGGTGAATGTGCATGGGAAGATCTAAAATAGACCAGGATAAGCTGAGCTTTGGTTCTAAGATGGATGCTTGAGATGAAGTGTCAAATTAGAATGGAATTCTTGTATGGGAAGTGGTTAAAAGCGTGGTGTATGATTCGCACGCGAACATTCATCGTAGACGAGTGAAGGAATACGCATTCTTAATTTGAAATTCAAAATTTAGTTTTCGATGTGTTACGAGTTGCCAGTGACAGTGCTGTGTTTTTAAAAAACTAGTTTTTTTCTATTCAGCCAGGGTGATTTGATTTGGATTTTTAAGGGTGAGTGTTTTTTTTTATTTATAATTTTCACTAAATTATAACTATTATTTTAGTATTTATTTACCTAAATTAAAACGAAACTTTTTAATTTTGGTTAAAGGTTTTTAAATAAAATACTAAAATGTATAATTAACTATTTATATAAATGAAAAATATAAACATAAATAAAAAACAAAAACAATATTTTATTTAATGAAGTGAAAACTAGCATTGTTTGCTAAATTAACATTTTTTAAAACCCCATTGAGCTGTCAAATTGACATTGTTTAAGAAAAAAAATTGATTGGGATTTTCTCATCAAGTGCCATAGACCATAGGTCCTTACGTATAAGGACTTAAAGTTTATAGCTTTATGTTTAATTAAGATAAAAGAATATAAGACAAAGATTAATTAAGAAACAAAGAGTACTTTATGCAATTTCAAAGAATAAATTGTTTACGGATTTTACGATATTTTATGCAAGGCAGATGTTTACGATCTATAGTTAAGCAACATCTATTAAGAATAATTTGATGAGTAGCTAAATAATTATGTAGTTATGTGTTTTGAAAAGTAAATCAATGTTATAGTACTTAACATACATTTGTTTTTTTATTCATATACTAGCGGCACCCCGCGGTTTCACCCATGTAGTTCCCGTTCCCGTAAGAATATGGGGATATAATTAGACTAAAAACCTTCCCACTGAATCACTCTATCTATTAAAATAAACCGCATCAAAATCCGTTGCGTAGTTTAAAAGATCTAAGCATACATAGGGACAGAGAAAGCGACTTTGTTTTATACTATGTAGTGATGATAGCGATTAAATATTTTAGCCTAATTTAAGGTAAAAGAATGAGTTCCAAATCAGATATTTTAAACACAGTAAGCATTTCAATGGAATCTTTGGAACCCTTTTTTTTCATACGTTAGTCATAATATGCATATTATGCCTATCTCTCATAAATATAAGTCCTTATGAAATGATAATTATATCACCTACAATTCTTTACTAAGTACTTATCATTTATACTTTTAAATAAGGCTTAGGCTTCTTAGATTAAGGCTTCATAGATTAAAGGATAATAGTTTATTTTGTCTATTTCGCAAATAATAATTCTCTAAGTCATTCATCTCCCCGAAAATGGCGCTAATAAGTTGCATTCATTACTGACAGCTTGTCAAATTTGACATATGTCACGACAACACGTTGCGCAAATAAGTTTTATTGCAAAGAGGTTGAAAGGAACCGCAAATCACGCAAATTGTTTGGAGTCATCAATCATTTTTTGAATAAAATATAACGAAATAATATTAGATACAGATGAAGTGTGGTATTAGTAATGTTGTAATCAAGGCCTTATACTTATTAAAAGTAACTGGCAAAGAAACGCACTGTGTTAATAAGTTTATAATTAGGTTTTCTCATACAGATATAGGATCACATTACACATAATAGATTTTTAAATTCGTTTTTATTTTCGGTAATACGGATAAAATGGATTGGACGCTACGGCGGTTTTTTTAGGGTTGTGCTTAGTAGAAACCCCTCCAGCTTGATAGTAAACACAAGCCACTCAGGGCTTTCATTCCTGGTTTAAACGACGCATTTTTACTATTCGTCGCTAAGTTTCGTAATATTTTTTCAGCGATTTCATTACCGAATTCTATTTGTCATGTTAATTATTAAACTATATTAAACTGCAAATGTCAAAAACGTTCAAAAGTGTTACAGGGTCTCATCTCAAAGATTGAAGCAGGCATTACACAAAGCCTAGATCATTATCGGGACCTATTTACTTAACAATGTACAGTCTCGGAACGAAAAGGTTCGTCAATTTTCAAATTGATTCGTATAATGTGTCGCGAAAACATATTACCTTTTGAAACTATAGTACAGAATAGACTCGGGTTAGGGAAAATAATGTTCTAGTGCTCGATAATAAAGTTCAAAATTATTCAGATCAGTGTTGTTTGACAGGATAAATATCTTGTCGACAAGATTTTTGATATACTAAAACCTTCTTGTTGGTTCTACCTGCCATTATTATTTCTGTTAAAACTATTATCGAACGGTCAATGCCATCATTGCAAAATATCAAAGAGGTTTTTATATGCCGCGCGCACAAGGCAGTGTTAAAAAAAGGATAGAAAAATCAAGCAAAACCTTATTCGATGGCAAACGTCATTGTATTTATTTAAATGTTAGCATCACTGTTTCTTACACTGGTATGTTGGTATAATTGTTTCTTGCAATACTAGTGTAAGTGAAAACCGACTCTAAGGTGACGAACCTTTTCATTCCGTGACTGTACATTAATGACTTGACATTCATTGTCATTACAAATCTTGTGTATAGTAACCAATTCCTCTTAGTTTATGATCTCCTGGTACTTCTATTTAAAAGACCTGAGTTGAGTAGCCGTGTTCTGTGGTTTTACTCGTGTTACCTATGGTCAGGTGCCATGTGGCAGAGTGATCACCATCCCGGACTGTCAAAAAAGATTGCGGGTTCGATTCCCGTGCGAGGTAAATATTAAAATTTGTCTGTTCCACAAACGTTTGTGTTGGACTGAGTGTGTTTGTTATGAGTGTGTTTGTGATACCCTAGATACAAGTAATAAACCTAGTTAGGGGTCAGTCGGTATATGAAGATGATAGAGTGACATAAGTTATGTTATAATCTTTGAAAAATGTGACACATTAGTGTATTATTTATGTTAAAAACACACTAAAAAAAATTAAGACAAACTTCTTGAACCAAGAACTAAATTATTTCACAATTAAACGTCTCTATTGTCTAAACAATAGGGTTTAGTATTGCGACATCAATGCTCATCTCATAATTGGGGGAACTATTGTTCGGGTTTACGAAATGTGAACCTACAATTAGATAACTATAGAATTTAAAACTAAATCGCTTAACACCTCGGCGGTCTAGAGTGGTACGTCAAGAAATCCAACGCAATTAGAATAAAAATGACTTCTAAATAATCCAGCTGTCTAAAAATAAAAAAGTCATGTGAAGGAAAAAAAGAAAAGAAAATGTACCCGTATATAAAGCTTTTAAAACTATGATCAAAACAATATCGTAGTTTGAATAATAGATACAAATTAGAGCTCGTATATTCCAGGAAAACTAATTCCATAGAATCTAGAATTAAAAAATATCAATAACTTAAATATAGCCTCGGTAGCATAGTGGCTTAAAGCACTACAGTTCAGTATTCCAAACCCAGATGAGGTAATTTGAAAAAACGTACGACTAGTTAGTTGTTAGAGCCCTTTAAATTCCAATCAAAAATTATCACAACACGCTCAACACTTTCGAGTTTCTTGCTGATTCTTCTCGGCTGATAAAGTTCCGAATCGGTGGTAGCATTGACGCCTTAACTGAATTAATGATTTTTAGGTTGACTTTGAAAAAAATGTCCACTATGAAGGTCTAATTGCCTTAATTTATCCTCTAAGTCCAACCACCCATACAATACCTAACCTTAGATAACCTAACAAGTCCTAGACCTTACAAACGAGTCTCGTGATCCTGTCTTCACTTTCTATGACCCCAGACCTTAAGACCTCGGTTTCACTGGATTCCCACGTACTGAGTATACATTATCGGATATTAGTTTGCGATTCCGTGTTTATCTCTGTTATAATATTATCTAAGTGATTTTTCTTGAGCCATTTTTTGTAAGTAAACAGTTTAACCGCATTTAGACATCTCTAATTGAGGTTTATTGTGCAAGTCGATATATTTTTTGGAGAAATATTAAGGGCTCCTAATTACTCATAACGACTGTTGATGTTGTTTGTATGACAATCGAGACTGACAGCTGTCAGTCTCGGCTTCATGCCCTCCAAAGCATGAAAATGCTCACGAGATTGAAAGCTTCTTAAGTAGAGGCCACATGCCACCCACCCATCAATATTACGATATGAGGTTTCCCATCATTTAATTTTTTTTTTGTGTAATTTTGGCTCCTCACCCCCTGGGTGAGTTTCTATCTTGTTATTATGTATTCTACGAGTGGTACAATATATTTTTATTTAAACCGCTGTCCAATTTTATAAACGAGATCCAGTTAGGTACCATGATTAAATAAAAGAAAAGAAAATCATACACCAATCAACATAAATCAATCGCGTTCCAATTTCAAATACAAGAAAACAGCCAATCATGTCATTCAAACCATAGGGTACCGATAACGATGCCACAGAGTAAGTAATTACACTGATAGCTTCACGAATATTCCAAAGATGAAATAGCTATACAATGCCAGTTTTCTGTATATTTCCTTGCTACTTAAATGGTTGAAATACTAAAATTGGTTGGTATAGACACGATCTCCGTTTTCTCTTGCCAATTATATTGTGTTGTGACATTTGTATGTATTACTTTACATAGGTGTAAGGTACATGCGATAATAGTGCTTATATTGTTATGTAAGAGGGGCTTGTTTTGTTTGTGTTTATATTTTAGTTCACCACCTATCATACATAGTTCTTTGAAATTCAGTTTTCTTACACTACAAGAATGGTTTTTTTTATATTATATCTCATAGTACTTATACTTAGCTGAAATGAAGGCGATAATTTTCCCATACAGCCTCATTCGAAATATTTTTTATAATATTCTCTAAAAAAATAATTTACCTTTAAAATAACAACAATTAACAAAGTTTAAAACATTAACTAACATACATTTAAATATTAATTAACACTTATAGGTTACAAAGTCACAAATTAAAATTCAATTTCCCGCGGTTTGTGATACAATCTATAGGAAAACAGTTTTAACAATAAACTATTAAAACAATGTTGTTTTTTTAATATTAACGAGTTAGGAAATAAAACCTTAAGCAATTAAAAAAAAGAAGATTAATTCGTCTGACAGATGACGTTGACGTTAAAAAGCGCGCGAACGCGCATGCGCTCTCCCACGCTGCGCGCGCATTCATACGTAGTACCTATTAGTAATTATGCAAATGCGTTCATTGCCGCTCCTAACTATTGTTTCTGATATCTCATTTTTATCTAGATTAAAATTTTGTTGCATTTTTCCTTGAAGTTTAATTAAATTACAAAAATAATTACTTCATGATATTAGTTCGTAAATCGCTTTTTGAGTCATCCTTATGGAGCTGAGTTACGTAAAAAGAAAAGTTCAATCTTTTTTCCAGAATACATAATTTGAAAAAGAAAGGTTGATAACTTGAACTATCATTTTGCGTAAATAATTTCTTTTGCCACGCGAAAATGCCATCAGATTTAGAGATAGTTCTTGGATATTTCCTAAGTAGGTTCTTGTTTGAGAAGCTAAGTTGAAAGTTGAAACCGAAAATGTTCGTTAGCGAATCTACTGTAAAACTAACTTGTCGTAGATAACAATATTAAAAATAATGACAATAAGTTATCATCAGTTATCGTCATTAAATAAACCCTCATTCGATTCCGCAACGAAGCCGTATTTAGTGAAAACTGTGTCGTTACATCGAAATAAGTACCAGGATACCATAATATTTATAGAGTAAGACGTCAATAAACTTTGAATAAAATTCTGAAATAGAAGAAGAATAATAATAATGAATGAAGAAGAAGAATGCAGAAGTGAACAAGACAATCAATATTGTCTTCGTTCACCAAAACTACCAGGCTACCATAAAACCCAAGGAAAACAAATCACAACGTCACACAAAACTTAATCAACAGCAAACTCGTTAACATTTCTTTATCACTACTATTTGAATAGGCACATCAATCAAAAGGCAAGCTCATTATTTCAATTGCCACACAGTATCGTTCCAAATAATTTACCTACATTATAAGAACAATAAGTTATGTGATGGTATCTGTTTAGCAAAAAATGTGCGATCACACGCTCGCTCTCGGTATAAGTGTCATTTGTAATGTCGCTATGTCGGCTACGTCGTAAATTTTGTTTAATTTTACAAGTATTTTATCTTATTGTTTGTGATTGGGTCATATTTTAAAAAAGTCGAAATGAGCTTTTTGTATACAAGCTAAATTTGGATAGCTAGAGTTTGATAGAGAGGTCACTTACATTACTTTTAGATTTATAACATTAAATTAAAAATTTAAAAAACCCCCAACACAAGTATTTTCAAACCCCCATAACTTTTAAACGGGTCAACCGATTTTCATCAAATATGTCTAAGAACACTCGCACGTAAGTCCCCTTTAATACAAAAAACGAAATTAAAATCGGTTCATCCGTTCGGGAACTATGATGCCACACACAGACACGTCAAACTTATAACACCCCTCTTCTTTTTGCATCGGGGGTTAAAAATCACTGACTTGTATAACATTTCTAGAATATTTCACTGTCACAAACAAACTCTACCAAAAGATTTTAAAATCAAACATCTGTTAATCAAGTTCCTATACAAAAGACAACGATCTTATAAAAATACTTGAAATATTTATTACATACCAATAAAAATACTAATAATTATTGTTACGAAACAGTTGCGCAACTATTACCTCAAACATTCATACTTTAGGGTCAATACGAAAGTTAAATAGGGTCAAATGTATATAGAAAAATTTGACATTTTGAGTGGTTGAATACAGTATGACTTGCAGTAATGTTTAGAGGCAGACATCTAGAATTATATTGCTAAATAATATGATATTTGCTGCATTATTACTCAACTAGATGATTTGCTGATTGCATCTTATATTCAACTAGCGGTCCGCCCCGGCTTCGCACGGGTCCAATTTTCCCGTTGATTTTCCAGATTTTTTTTACATAAGAACCTTCTCCTGACAATAACAAACACAACAAAAAAAGAATTGGCCAAATTGATCCAGGCGTTGTTGAGTTATGCGCTTACCAACACATTTTGCGATTCATTTTTATATTATAGAAGATAGATAATAATTATTATATTTAGATTGTACTAGCAGCGCCCCGCGGTTTCACCCGCGTAGTTTCCGTTCCCGTGGGAATTTTGTTAAAAGTATCCTATGTTCTTTCCCGAACCATAAACTACCCCTGTACCAAATTTCAAGTCAATCGGTTCAGTAGTTTAGCCGTAAAAAGATAACAGACAGACAGATAGACAGACAGAGTTACTTTCGCATTTATAATATTAGTCAGGATAAAACAAAGTCGCTTCCCGTAGTCTGTCGCTATGTATACGTTTAGGTCTTTTAAACTACGCAACTTACTTCATAGGAGGAAGTTCTCAAATGAGGTTGTATTTATTTATTTATTACATCCAAACTCCGCTTGATTGATGAGTTTTTTTGTAGAGTAGGTTAGCCTTAAGTGATTTTTATTTTAAGAACGTAGGAAACCACATGCATGCAATAATAATCTTGAACTTCATTAAAATCATAAATCTCTAACTCCCTGCTATACGACTAAATTCAGTAGTAGGTTAATTTGCTACTATCAAATTACGATAATAAACAGTAAGTATTGACATGTGTTACTAAAAGATGAAGACGCTAATGCCCAAGTCCTTGACTAAGCAAATAATTATGTCGTAAATTGTTTTTTACACATTTGTAACTGTACATCTTGCGATTATTTAAATAGTCATCAAAATTGTTATTGCAATATGACCTTTTGACATTAGTTTTTGTGTCAATAATATTCAAAAAGATGACAAGTTAGCTCTTTGTAAGTTATGTTCACCTAGTACTTAGTCCAGTCAGCCTAACATGACTTTGCGTGATAAATGATATAGACACCACGAAATAATATCGATTTCGCGAGCACGGCCAAATGAATATGGCGTAGTACGATTTGATAAAATTAAATATGGCGGCTATATTTATTATATTTTGACAGTTGGGTGTCAATAAATAGCTATATCGATTTTGCGAGCATGACCAAATGTTATAAAATTAATCATGTGGTAAAATTAAATATGGCGGACATTTTTATCAAATTTTGACAGTTGGATAGACTAGACTAGCAGGTTTAGTCCAAATTAAACGTTAATTAGGTTATAGGTTTAAGGCGAAACTAGCACTAAATATGAATCAAGTACTAGGCGGGCATGACTTAAAAGGGGGTATTAATGAACCCATTGTTATCACTCAAAGAACTAGCGGCCTGAGTTCTTGATAAATTTTGAATTACAATATTCAATATACTACGATAAATATTGAGTCATATAAGCACTAAATTATGAACGCATCGTGACCGTCTAGCTGAGGCAGTGAAAGCTCCGGTCATGGTTCGATTACCAGTTTAGAGTATTTTAAATTACGATCTACGCTCAGTATTTTATGAGTGTGTAACGTATGTAAAATGCTAGAACTGAATATACGTAAAAGGTCATAGAAATTTTGATAAACATGAATGCCTAGTTTATATACTTTACAAACAGACAGATAAGTAATTTTAATAAATTATTTTCTTTTCTTACACAACTAGCTGTACCTCAATGTTTTACGTATTTTCTCTGAGAGAATTTTGGGGAAAAGATATGATACTATGAGCTATTTCTGATTAGAATTCAGAAGATTTTTCGTGAAGTGCGTTCGAACAGAAAAAAAATGAAAGACTGTCATTTTTGATACGTCCCATTTTTTATGCCCCTGTCTATGGAGACATTAATTTATAAAAAAAAACGTGTGGCACTCGGGGACTGCCGCGGTAAAGCTATTGCATAGCAATTTTATCAACTAATTGTTTTTTTTATTGCAATCCTAACCTTAGAAATTTTGATGTCGTACTTGGGACTTCATACAATAAAAACTTTGTCTACATTACTATAAAAACTTTTTGGAAAATTTACAAAAAATAAAGTTTTCGATAAAAAAATAATAAAAACATGAGGTTTTTTTTCGTTACGGAATTTCTGGATTCGGTCCCCGCGCTCAAGGCCTTCGATAGAAGCTATGCAATAGCTTAACAGTTGTTGTAGGTCATTAGTACCAGGGTATCATAAAAGTCTAAGGGTAACTAAACCAACCTAACCAAACATATTTCATTCTTTAATCGATTATGTCTGTATAAGCAACCTGATTTTTACAGGTCAAACGTACCAGGATGTCATAAATTACTAAGAACTAGAACTTACCTTATCGTAAGATTCATCACAAATGCATTCATAAGAAACTTACACAATAATGTGTATTTTACTATTTCCCTATCGGTATTGTGGTGACGGAGGATCGAAACCATCGCTAAAATGTATCGATAGTTGCGTATTTATCGATTGTAATCAGATTTCGATTCTGCAACGAGCTAAGATTTATTGGTTATGTAATGTGTGTTAGTATCACATAGGGAGGTTTTTCTTACGACACAGCTATAAAGTAGAAAATTTTCCGTTACTTAAAGTTTGGGAACGTGCTCTTTGTCAGTTATGCCTGCCTGGTACTTAACCTACTGATAGTACGCTATTTTGTATTAGTAATCTTTGTATCTAGCCTATCTCTTCTCTGAATTGTTATGTGAGAACTCTCTAAAGTTTATACAAGCCTGGTAGAAAATAATGACAAATCTTCTGCCTCTTGACTATTCTTCTTCTATCACAAACTTGCTTGTTGACAATCAATGCCTGGCACTATCATACGTGAGGGGTAGCTTTAACTTCATGAGTATTGAGCCACAATATTTTCTGTGCCGGCGGCCAAAATTGGAAGCTACTATTGTCATTTTGATTACAATGTCATTTGGACATTTTCATTAGGCTGATAACCAAAAGAAGCGATTACAGCGACGCTGTCACCGGCACAGAAAAGATTGTGACACTATATTTCCGTGTTTTGGCAAAAACGTGTGTCCTTTATCAATAGGTAGGTAGAGTCCTCAAAAGTGTAACCATACATATACAGGCCTCATTGCGTAAAACTGCCATTACAAGTAAAAATATATATAACTTATTACTTTTCTCAGTAGCGTTTATTATAAACTAGCCCTAGGTTTTACCCGCTTGAATCCCAATCCCATAGGAATTTCGGGATAAAAATCCCATGTGATATTCCTAGTTGTAAGGAACGGGTGCGCCAAAGTTCACCTAAAATTTCAACTCCGATAATTGGAAATCCGAAAATTTTCTTCCTAACATTTTTTATCCTAACAATCGCAACTCCTAAAATCTTTGTCACTAATGTTTTAATTCCGAAACATTTGTTTTCCTATATTTTCTCAACATAACCATCGTTCATACTATAATTCAAAGTCATATCTTTTATGTTTAGATTTATTTTTATTTATTATAATCAATATTATATACATAAATTGTTCGTAACTTTGTTTTTACATAACATGTAGGTATAACATATAACGCACGAGCCGAGCGAGCAAAACCAGAGTCCTGCTCCAATCATTCAGTCAAGTTCCAGTAACGAATCGGTCCTATTCCTAATTATTGGTTTAGGTTATGTTAGAACTGTGACCCCAAAGCACGAGCCGAGCGAGCGTAGCGAGCGTGCCGCGGCAGCGGCCGGCGAAGTGCCAGAACCGAATTGGTCCTTTAGTTATGGTTATGGTAAACTCCCAGGCCATAAGCATAACCGTAAACGAGTCGTATAATAATCATTAAAACTATAAATATCATCTTCTACCCGTATATATTTTTTATTACACTTGGTAAATGTTTCTTTCTGAGCAAGAGTGAAAATATTATGGTAAGTATGTTTAGGGATAAAAGCGTTATGATAAAAAACAGTAGGAGTTAAAATACGTTTACATTAACGATGTTAGTAATTACAATTTTCGGACGAATCAGTGTTATGAGCATCGTCGGTAGCACTACAAATAGTATGAATTAAAACTTTAGGATGAAAAATTTTAGGAAGAATGATCATTCGGACTACAAATAGTTAGGAAAAACATTTTCGGGTAAAGAACTTTAGGTGAGCCAATATGGACCCGTAAGGAACATCTATACCAAATTTAATCGTAATCGGTTCATTAGTTTTTGCGTGAAAGAGTAACAAACATACAAACTTTCGCATTTGTAATATTAGTATAGTAGGATAGCTAAAATATCACATTTATACTAATTTTAAACTATTGTAAGATATTATGCACTTGAACTTTTTCGTTATCACGTAATATGTTACATAATACACTTCCTATTTCTGTAAAGTCGGTAAAACTTAGGTATTAAATAATTTAATGCCTTATTAATTATTCATAAGACTTCTTCTATCTAACATTTAAATATACATTTACCTAGTTTACTTTAATTTTATATTTTGTTCTCATTTTTATTGATCTTTTTAAGATGGCATACTTAGATTAAGATTAATAATCTATGATTAAATAATCTTCTTCTAAATATAAGTTATTAAGTTTGCTTTAATTACTTGTTTAAGCGAAGCATGTTGCTATGTTCCGAATGTGTTATGGCTTAAATAATAAGATCACCAATACGCAAAATAAATAAAAAATGTCGAGGTAAAATCTCAAATAAATTAAAAAAAAAAACAATAATTCTATCATTTTCATATACCAACTGATCCCTAACTAGGTTCATTACCTGTATCAGAAACTACGCACACACACACATGCAGACCGAGACAAACATTTGCGGATCACACAAACATTTACACCACTTTGAAGAATCAAACTTGTAACCCTTTATCACTCTATCACGGTGACTACTCTGCCATTTGACGACCTCCATGGCAGAGTGGTCACCATGCCCGACTGCCATCCGTAAGGTTGCGGGTTCGATCCCCGCGCGGGGTGAATATTTGTGTAAACCAAAAATGTTTGTCTCGGTCTGGGTGTGTGTGTGAATGAGTGTGTGCGTAGTTTCTGATACACTAGATACAAGTCTCGAACTTAGTTAGGGGTCAGTTACTATATTGAGATGATGTAGTGAATGATTATGTTATGTTATGTTATTTAGGTCGCCAAAATTACATAAATTGTTTTCTATTGTTATCATAGATTGTTATTTAATAATATTTAGCATGTTCTGACGCGTAACCAAATCAATACTTATAGAGCAATACATAATGTACTAAGTAAATGTGTATGTACATGTGTTTGTTAGCATATAAATGAACCATGTTAAATAATGAAAGTTATGGTTTTTAGGTTGACTGTGTAGTGTGGGAGATATGCTATGCTATTATAAGCTACTCAAATTTAATGTAGGTTAGGTTAGGGTTACGATTTACTTAAATGAATATTGTGTACTTAGAAAATGCTTGAAAATCCTGGTTTTAATCCCAGTAACATAGGAATCGAAAAAGCGGGAATCACGTGGGCACTGCCGGGTACTGCCGGGCACAGCTAGTCCAAAATAAAGTATCAGCCTATAGGATCCCAACTGCAAGGCAAAGGCCTCTCAAAAATAATAATACTTTTTCTCTTCAACCTACATCGTTCCACTGCTGGGCAAAGGTCTCCCTCAAACATTTGCTACTCTCCAATACCTAACTACATATATTAATCTACACTAATATTATAAGCAGAAATATTTGTATTTTAGTATGTATTTGTATATTTGTAAACTAAAAATAAACTCAAAAACTACTGTGCCGATTTTATATTTAGTTCCCGTATAGCGTAGTGAACAACGCGGGTGAAACTGTAAGGCTACTTTTCTAATAACGTCTCCAAATCAATATATCACAAGACCATCGCCTCGCATCGCTTTCACTGCTTCAACTTACAACTTTCATTGGTAGTCGGAAGTTGACGACCTTTATACCGTGATGTGCGCGAAGATGTGTATACAATTATGTGTATATTATACTGTGTATAAATAACTGTTTGAAAGTGTTACCTAATATGTCAAGTAGACATTTTAATGTGATCTTAATGACGTAAAGTATTACAATTTATTGTAGAAATGTAATGAAAAGCGAAGATCTCGCAACAATTTATACAGTTTTGTGGTACATTTTACGGAAAAACTACAACACCTACAGATTTGATATTTCACATAGTTATTTCAGTTCTTGTCTAGATATTCTAAAAGTCGTTAGAATATATGAAATAAAATAGAGTTTTATATGCCGCGGGTAAAAAACTGTGTTACAAAATCTTGCAAGTCCCCATAAAGTCACGTTTTTGCTAAGTGAAACAATAATAATATTTTTTTTTATCTTGGTCTGAGTATACAGGGTGGCACCAATAGAACAGTCACTGGGGGGAAATATAACATGGTTCCTAAGTACAGATCTTTGTATCTCTTATAGTTTCAGACTTCCCCCACTGACCGTTCTATTTGGGCCACCCTGTATATTAGAAATGTGTATAAGTTTTGATACCCCAGATACAGGTATTAAACCTAGTTAGCGGTCAATGGCTATAATGAAGATGATAGAGTGATTGATTATGTATTTTATTTTGAAAGTATCACGACAAACATTAGTTTAAAAGATCTGGCGTACAAACATTGAGAGCGACTTTAACACAGATTATAAACAGAAGAAAATTCATGCGTCAACTTTTTCGAAGATTTTTCGTCCACAAAATCAACTTTAACCAAATTTTTCTTTGTTTCGTGACGTTAACAGTCTTTTTCTCGTCGAACTTTTATCCCATTTCTAATTGGGGTGAATTTTTACTTTAAACAGACTTAACGGAATATCAATATTTTACGTGAAGCGAGTGAAAATTCGCAACTACAGAAAAATAAAAATTAACTATGCTTCCCAACCGAGGAGGAAAAATTAAAATTAAAAAGTAACTTAACCCAAATTAATAACTAACTAGGTAAGTATAACTTGACATTGCAACACGCCTAGTTCACAGGTCAGCCCGGCGACAACACCTCACTTACATAATGAGTGGCATTATAACACAATGATGAAGAATGGGGCTCGAACCTGCGACTGTTGATGTAATGTGAGACATCTTTAGGAGGCTGGGTAGACGGGCGGCAACTTTATATAACTTTATTTCTTTGGAACTTAATATTTGCAAAAATCCTTTAAAATTTAATTTATCTAATACTCGTACAATCAATATTTCTGATAATAATAATTATTATACACTAGTGAACCATCATAGTAGCCACTGGAGATACCATCGCCTTGTCATGCTCATTTCTCCATCATCAGATTAGCTCCAAGATAATAAAAGTTTTCATTCAAACTAACAAACATTTAATTTTAATACGACAATTAGAAAAAGAAGTGAAATTAATAATTTAATAAAAAAAATGTACTAGGAACATAAACACTAAACAGTAAAACGCAACGCTGATTAAGAGGTAGCGCTATTAAACATTTGAATAATATTAATTTACATTTAGAATGTGAAACCGCTCGTCTATTGAGGTTTTACGTAAGAGGTCAAATGCACCAAAACAATGGCTGGTTCACAATTCATCTTTTAAACGTGAATGTGTAACGTAGTAACAGTTTCATTGAGCAAATAATTACTAAATAGTATTGTTACTAAGTACTTATTATTTGGATTTTTAAACTTACGTGATTAGATCACAGTTCGCGGTTACGGACGGTGCGGTTTATTTGAAAAAGTAAGGTAAATAATGATATAAATAAAAAATAACAATATTATGTTTTTAAATTAAAATCAAAAAACTAAATTAAGGTTTTTATAATAAGGGAATTTTCCACTATGGTGCTTAAAAAAGTGCATGTGAATTAGTTTGGTTAAATTCAAAACTGACTTATTACATATGGCATAAGAAGAAGAGGTTACCTTTTGTTAGAAAATCCAAATAAAGTCAAGAAGAAAATTGCCCAATTTGCAACTCAGTAACTAAGTAATTTCAAAATAAACAATAATATGTACAAATATTTAGTTTTGTACGTTTGTCACGATTTCAGAAATGCATGTGAAGTCTGTTGCTTAATATTTAGTACTTATATCTTAAGTACTAAATCTAGGTCAAGTAGGAAATGAGAAAGATGTCAGTGAACGAACTTTGATGTACCAGGCTGACAGCAACTGATGGAGGTCATTATTCAATAGAATATTTTTAATAAGTACCTGAGCCACATGTGTCATAAACGGAAACCATGTGACCATCATGTGACTGAGCCATGAATTATTACTCTTGTAAATCCTTTGTTCCTAGTAGTTTAAGATAAAATATCATATATCATAAATACTTTTCACTTATCAGCAAAAACGTTACTACATAACTTTCATAAATACATTACATACATGCAAAAAAAAACACCTCAACTAGAATTTGAACCATGTACCGTATGGGTTATCGAAAACTCATGAACTTAGGCTAGATAGAGAGATGCCTCATACATAACTTTACAACCGATTTTCTTCAAAAACTAAATCAAAACATTTCATTTACACTGCACCAAACCCGACATGGTAATTTATATGAACCGGTAACCAATTTTTTACTTCCATTTACGCAAGCGGTTTCATTAACCAGTAATTGTTTGGCTTCATATCAATTCCCATGTGTTTAACTTTAAACTTATCTGCAGAACAATAGTTAAATCAATCAGTCGGGTCCTTGACATCATCTTGCTAATTTTTTGGACATTGAAGGAAAAGATTAATCATTATGATAACAATTTTTCTGGTTGTATACGGAATTGTAAGGATTTTTGACAATTGTTTTGCTAAATTGTTGGTTTGTTAGGTTAAATAGTATGTTAATAATGTCTGAGTAAAGTTATTTCTGTTGCGATGGGAAAACCATTATCATATACTTATTGGAATTTTAAAAGCTTCTCGGCATATTTAATTTTGGAACTGGTAAAAAAGAATCTTATGGAAAGAGAGCTCGTCTTGGCTATAAAATTTGACATTTTAATCTTATTACCATGTAATCGTGCATTATGAAGTTATTTATTAACCAAATCCTTTTACGAAGAGTCTAGTTGTCCGCTAATCTGATGAATACAATTATTCTATTCTTTCACTGAGGCGGATAAACATACTTAATTTAAAGTCTATTAAACTCAAAAGACTGAAATTTAAATTTGGCTTCTGACTTCCGGAAAAAATCATTTTTTTATACTTATTAAAAAAGCAGCACCCCGCGGTTGCACTCGCGTAGTTCCCATTCCCGTGGGAATACAGGGATAAAATGAATGTAGCTTTCTAATAGTGAAATAATTTTGGAAATGGGTTAAGTAGTTTCGGAGCCTCTTCGTTACAAACAAACACATTTTCCCTCTTTATAATATTATTATAAATGTATTATTTTGTTAATTTCAGATGGTCCGATGGAGCTGCATGGTGGCGCTATGCGCTGTGCTGGTGTACGCTACAGCTGTAGAAACTTCAGCTAGATTCCGTAAGTTACTCATTTAATTTTATATCAATTTATTTATATAATATAGTCAACCATTACTCATCTGTAAAACCGGTGTAACCTCAAGAACTGCTGAACTGATTTTCATGCTGTTTTTACAAGTTTTTTCTTCAGGATTTTTATTTGTGAAAAACACTTTAACATGTCTTATTAGTAGAATAGAGACCTCTCTCTCACCGATGATTGTAATCTGGTCTTCTGACATCTGAGAGAGAGAGACTTTGCAGTGGCAACTTACAAAACAGTACGATGATATATTATTGTAGTCGGTACTGGTTATAAATATCATACAAAAATAATGTTTTTTTACTAATGTATTATTGTCACTAAAACACTAACTCATTTTATTGGGATTCGGGTCAGAATTTGGTATATAATATAGTACTTATCTACATACATAGGATTTTATATAGAAGTACAGTCATCATCATACAAATCATCAAATCTCAGTTCAATACCACTATAATAAATAATAGTTTACAATTCATACAACATAAATTATGAAATTAAACGGGTTTAAAATTAGTTTTCAATTGAAATTAGTCTAAAAATTCGACTAAATTCAATCGTACTTAAATCACTTTAAATATCTGATTAAATAAGATAACATAACATAAGCATTCACTACATCGTCTTATTATAGTAACTGACCCTTAACTAAGTTCTAAGTTAAATAGTACTAATTTATTAACAAAACCGAATTTGTGATTTATGTAGATGTATGTTTAAATTAACTATTTCAAACGAGTTTTAAAAGTTTTTCATCGAATTTCGTCTAACATCAACTAAAAGAGCATTTGTTATGAATTGTAAACTGATCATTTAAACCCATTGTAACTAAAACTAACACATAAACTAATTAATTCTTACAGAACCAAGAAAACCACGAACTAGAAACGGTACGTACACACAAACAAACAGACATATTATTTATCGCTTAATTATAATGCAATTCTTTGAAAAATGGGCGATTAGTTCATCCAATAATATCAGTTTTAATGTTGGTTGATTCAGCGATTTCATGTGTAGGTGTTTTGATAATAATTTCAAAAGCGGAAACACAGAGATAACTTTAGTATACTTGTACCTATATATTGTAGGTACTCGTACCTTCAGTAAACATGTACCTCCAGACTGAGATAAACATTAGTGCTTCACACTAAATATTTACCTAGTACTGAAATTGAATCTGATAGCCTTTATTGCTCAGTCAGATTGTGACCACTTTACTACGGAAGAAGCACATCGTCATATTTTTGAAAAGTGAACTAAAACTTTTCAGTGATATAAACATTAAACACCGCCCATTTTAGCAAAGGAATGTATTATAAAAGTATTCTATCTCATTCTTTGTGGTATCAAGATGAAAGAATTTATGCTTTGTAAATATCATATGTACCTATTATATTGTATAAATTATATGTATATTATTCTCTTGGGGGGACTGGGGACTCTTCTAACACAGGTTATTAAACTTACCAGAAGAGTTCCCAAACCCTGTAATTTTCAACTTGTAATGAATATAAATATTTTGATTTGATTTGATTTGATTATGTACCTATCTATTTTATTTCGGTAGTTGTACATGCAGTATATTCTAACCTTGTATACCCGTAGAAACACAAGTATCTTATAAACATGGCACAGGTTTGACATCACTAACACGCATAAGACGAGCGTGTTGCTTATGCATGTTATATCCCTCGCATCTGTCCTAGAATCATCAGTGAAAGAGACCAAGTCTATATTTAAATAAGATCCTTAATGCAAGGCAAATGCGTTAATGAACTTAAAGGTAGCTTAAATACTTCACTTTCTCAGTATTTGTCAAACCAAATCGATTCATAAATGAAAGCTTTTGAAACAAAAGAAAATACAACCGAATCGAGAAACTCCTCGAGTTATAAATAATTATAATGTACTTATTAGATTTTTAGTTTATCCCTTCCACGCTTATGAATGTCTTTTTCCTTTTTAAACGAAGCCTTTTTAAATTAACTTATGCCACCCATCTAACAAGAATCATCATTTTATACGTACGAGTATATCATTACACAACAGCTCAAATTGCAATAAACATTTGTACATATTCAAAAAACTTTCATCCAAACGTTTGACCTCTCGAAATGAACGTGTTCATCACGCGATAAACATGAAAATTGAACGTTATGCAATTGTAATAAGAGTTAATTACACAATTAATTAGTATTTTAACTTCCGTAGACCTAGTAATGTACATTTTTGGGTAATATTTTTATAGAAATAACTATTTTTCTTCTGTACTTAAGTGTACTATGCTTTCTTTCTATTGCCTGTTGAATTCCTCATAATTTATGATCTCCTGGTACTTTTTGTTACACTATAATGACTATTCTTGACTTAGCTTTAACGTCTATGCTGTTTATGAGAACCTAGTAGGTCCTAACTGTAGAGTTTCCAAAGCTCTTAATTTTCTAAATCCTATGGGATATCCCTTGGTGTTGGAGTCTTCCATCTTCAATGATGCATTCCTGATGAAGAACTGGTTTCCAGCTGATCTGACCTCGACCCAGCAGGCGGAGGCGGATCAAATGTTCGGTGATCTTCTTCAATGGATACACGCTACTATTCAGCAAAGGAATAATAGAAAAGGTGTGATGACAAATTCGCTGACGGCTTTAGTAGTCACATTTCCAGAACCTTCTATTTTCCAAGCATGTCGTCTAAAATCTTCACTTTAAACACCTTCATCATACTGTAAATAGTCAATAAGATGTCTAAATTCTATCCTAAAACACCATATTTTGTATCAAACATGGGTTTTCGTAGAAAAAAGCACTTGCAATTCGCTCTTGGTACTCAATCAACTGCTTTAGCACTGATTGTACAAAAATGTCTTATGAAACTGTATTTAAACTGTAGTCTAATATGGTATTTATATCTTTCCAGCCCGGCAGTACTTTGGAGGCAAGCCTGAAAAGCCGAGACCTTTCGAAGCAGCAACCTATCTGCCTCCTCCAGTGACCGGCTACCCTGCAGCAGGATCTCGACCCACACCAACGTACAACGAAGGTCCACAAACGAGCCCCACTTACCAACCGAGTGAACAAACCTATAAACCTGAAACTCCAACGAACCAGCCCAGCCAACCTACCTACGTACCCAGCCAACCGACTCAACAATCTTACCAACCAAGCCAGCCATCATACCAACCCAGCCAGCCAACTCAGCCCGCTTATCAACCATCACAACCATCATACCAGCCAGCCCCCTCCACTCAAACCTCATACCAACAAAGTCAACCCACTCAGCCAGCCTACCAACCTTCTCAGCCCACCTACCAAACTTCCCCACCAAGCCAACCTGTGTACCAGCCTGAAACCACCCAATTACCTCCCTACGTCAACCTCGCTGAAGGAAGTGACTCCTCATCTCAATCCCAAGTGACTGTGAGCGCTGGTTCCCAAGAAGATGACGACCGTCACCCGCCACATATCCACGCTCTGACAGTAGATTGTGGTAAGGAAATGATGACAATCAACATTGAGTTCAACAAACCTTACAACGGTATCATTTACTCTCAAGACCACTTCAACGAGCCTGACTGCGTCTACGTGAGAGAACAATCCAACCAGATTAAATACTCCTTCACGGTCAGCCTCAACACTTGCGGTACCAGATTCTTCAGTGACTTCGAGAATGAAGGTCAGGCGTATCTTGAAAACGTACTGGTACTTCAAAACGAAGCTGGTATCCAGGAAGTATGGGACCACATTCGTAGAGTGCGATGCTTGTGGGAAGGTAACTTGACTAAGCAATTAGTTTCATCTTTGAGTGTTGGTATGTTGAACCAGATTACTAGCAACTTCAGTGGAGACACTGCTATGGCTAGATTGGACATTCAGATAGGCAGAGGTCCTTTCGCTCCTGAAGCTAACGGCTTAATCAAGATCGGAGAAGTAATGACATTAGTCGTATCTGTTACTGGTGATCCTGGTTTCGATATTTTAGTCCGAGAATGCGTTGCCAGAGACTCAGAGAGCCGTCACATCGTACCATTAACTGACAACAATGGTTGCGTACTGAAGCCGAAACTGTTCGGAGCTTTCCAAAAGACCAAGGACACAGGAAACACAGGAGCTTCAATCTTGGCTTTCGCATTCTTCAACGCGTTCAAGTTCCCCGACGAAATGGATCTGATTATCCAATGCGATGTTGAGCTTTGTAAGACGGACTGTGACGTGTGCCCTAACCCTGGAAGCATAGAGCCTAGGAGAAGGAGACGTGATGTAGTTCATTACGGCAACAGAACAGCTGAACCTAAGACGACAATCAGCAAAGGATTAAGAGTTGTTTTCGCTGAAGATCTGCCCGAACCAAGTGGTTTCTGCGTAACGCCCTCAGCTGCTATATGGGGTGCAAGCTTAGTGCTCTTCGGATCACTTATGAGCAGTCTTCTAGTGTCATATGTCTGGCAGAGATCACGAGGTTCGGCCAAGCTTACGTAATTTGAAAAATAAGATGCTTGTATAGATAGAGTTAGAGCTATAATTATAATATAAGGGTTCTAGTACATGGGGGGTTTTTAGTCGCGCGATATTGCGATCGGTAGCGGCCGAAACTCCACAGTATCGCAAAATTGCAGAAACGCAGGATCGTGTGGCTTAAAGTCGTTTATGTACTAGATCCCTAGTAGGGTAGATTTGTGATAATAAGCACTGCCAATATACATTTTATTTATTTAAGATTTATACCCTTAGAGGCTAATAAATATATTTTTAACATACAAATCAATTTCAGCAGATTTTTCGCATGTACTTAGATCAAGAATATTATGCTTATTTGTAAATATAGATAAGAGTAATGTAAAAATATTTAATAAAATAAATACAATTTACTAAAAAATGGTTTTTTTTTTATCTTTCTTTTGTTATGTTAGGATATCTTTATTACTGAATTAGTCTTTAAACAACAGTATTATTTTTTATAATGTTTATAAGACGTAGACAATTTAAAGTATGTAAAAGTAGGTAAATAATGTTAAGTTTGTATCTTTCCATTGATAAGACGACCTCAATGGCAGAGTGGTCACCGTGACGGACTACCATCCGTAAGGTTGTGGGGACGATTCCCGTGCGGGGTAAATATTTGTGTGAACCACAAATGTTGTCTGGATGTGTGTGTGAATGCGTGCGTGCGTTATTTCTGATACTCTAGATACAAGTCGCGAACTTAGTTAGGGGTCAGTTACTATAATGAGATGATGGAGTGAATGATTGTTTTGTTATATTAAGGCACATTACCGCCATTCCTCCAGCAGATTTTTACTTACAAAGGTTGTCTGGTAGAGATAACTTTCTGCAATAAGACCGCCTCAGCCCATGTACTGTGTAAAAAAATGCTGTAAATGCTGTAGCACGACTGCATACGATACAGTGGCTAACCGGTGGCTAGCCGATGATCATCAGCTGTAAATATGGCTAATACCTACTATAAATAGTATAAATTGCGAGATTATAATAATTGTCTGCGCTGGCTGAGATGTGACAACGCTCGAACTAATAGTGTATTTGTTTGATTTAATGAATACACATTGAAATAAAACTACTATAAAGGTATTGACGAGATGACGAGTCAATCGAACTGATCAGTTAAACTGGCGATCATCCAAAAATGATCATCAACCACCGGAGCGATTCCAGATTCTAGTTTGGAAATCTAATTGGCCTAAAACTTTTGGAGTGACGCACAGTTTTATATCCGGACTAATCAGTTCAACTGACTGGCCAACTACTGGCCACCTCAAGAGATTTTCGTCATTCAAAATCTCAGATTCCTTTTTTCTATTTCACAATTCTCTTTTCTCTTTAGTTTTAAACCGCGACAAAAATCCGTTAAAGTAGTTTTATATCAATGTGCGCGTACCTTTACTTATCTTCGATTTTTTCCCAAGCCACGTTAGAATGTTTAATAAAAATTGTTGTTAATCAAAATGATTCCCAAGTCACTGACTTAACAACTAAGTAAGTATAATATAATATAACGTAATTATTGTAATTATATCAACTCCATATCTCTCAATGTTTGCACAGAATCATAAGTGTGTGATTGTACTGTAGGGTAAATGGACCTATATTCGGTAAAATATTCATATTGAATATGTTTTATGGATGATTTTAGAGCGTTTCTAAGGAGTTATCTAAGGTGCACGCTGAATCACTGTTGCTTTGTAACATGGATACGTGTCATGCACAAAAAAAGCAGGAAAACAGTTATGGACAAAAAATAGCATAGTTAATATCAATCAACAAAAATAGGATACAGGGCGAAATATCGCTCTAGCATCACTCATTCTAAAGAAGATTGAAATAGTATGAGTATGAAATTTGTAGAAAAATTCGACTAAAATCGGTAATAACGCATATCACTAAGAAAATCATTAAAACTGAGAGATCTTTAAATATACGACTACTAATTTTGAAATATATACGAGTTTATTGAACTAAGCCATTACCAACGTTAAAAGAGGGGAGTTATGAGTTATCACAGTTTATTGTTACCACGATCCTGGGATACTTGACTTAAAGGTGTGGAGGAATAATCATAGTTCAATCAACGTCCCAATAGCGGTAATGATGAAAGATTGATATTCAAATCACTTTATTTATTTTTTGACTTGTAAAAGATATTATCGCTATAAAATATATACTTATACATTATTTTTTAACCACAACTGGAATTTAAAACCAGGACAGTGCAAACTGTGACGTTGCAAGAGCTATTTATACTATTTTCTTAGCTATCGAAACTTTTGAATGATAAATTAGCTATGGTAGTCTTTAGCCATACCATCAGGTGTGGTCGTGGTCAAACGCTTGCCTATCAGCCATAAAAAAATAAGTAAAAAAGATAATATAAACTTTATAAATATGTTGATATCTTTGATTTACACAAACACTACACATTGAAATAAAACACTTAAACGGATTTTTGTCGTGGTTGTATTTTGTTTTTGATTTTTGTCGTAGTTGTATTTTGTTTTACATATTCTGACGTTTCGGATTTCACGGGTTCTGTAAAGAATCCGAAACGTCAGAATATGTAAAACAAAATACAACTACGACAAAAATCTGTTTAATTGTTTTATAAATATGTTCGGATGTATATCCATTTACCCTATCCATGTGGAACTAACAACGTGGCATAAACAAATATAATATTAAAAGGATTATGAGGGTAACAAATAGTAAGTGCCGTTGATAAATATATGTTAGTATCAGGAGAACTTTTACACAGAGTAAAGCTATATTTTTAAAGGATAACTGTCGATTTTTTTAGATTTTTTTTATACTAAAAATATTCAAAAATAAAAAATTATAAAGTTAAAGAATTTGACTTAATTTTGACTATGACTTTGTTAAAATAGAACATTTTTCATTAAATGTTGACTAAAATTTAAAGGTTTTGTATGAAAATATTGTTTTTATTTTCAAAATGGGGGATAAAGTTAAACTTTCAGAGTTTATTGTACAATTTTCGGCTACACTTTGCAGTAAGTACTTATTATTTATTACTAGCTGTACCCCGCGGTTTCACACACGTAGATCCCGATCCCGTAGGAATTTCGGGATAAAACATGGCTATGTTCTCCCCCAGACTATAAGCTACCCCTGTACCAAATTTCAAGTCAATCAGTTCACTAGTTTAGTCGTGAAACGGTAACAGACAGACAGACCTTACTAGATTTTTTATCATCACTACATAGTATAAAACAAAGTCGCTTTCTCTGTCCCTATGTATGCTTAGATCTTTAAAATTACGCAACGGATTTTGATGCGGTTTGTTTTAATAGATAGAGTGATTCAGTGAGAAGGTTTTTAGCAAAATTTTATCCCCATATTCTTACGGGAATGGGAACTACGCGGGTGAAACCGCGGGGTGTCGCTAGTTAAAAATAAACAACAATTTATCGGGTCACATATAAACCAAGATAACAGCGATAAACAAGATGTTTAATATTTATACATATTTATGTTTGTCTTAATCGGAAATCGAACACGTTATCTATGGATTAAATAGACAGAGTCACTAATAACTACGCCAGTTGGTCTAAACGTAAATACATAGTGCCACAAAAATCTCAATTTAAAATACTAAAATATAATCTTTTGTAGAGCAAAAAAGAAAATATCTACTACTTATAGGTATAAAAATAAGTCGGGTTTTCCTTCCTGACGCTATAACTTGAGAACGGCTAGACCGATTTGGCTATTTTGTAGTTTTCTAATACTCTGTAGAAGGTTCTTATGTAAAAAAAAACTGGAAAATCTACGGGAAAATTTGACCCGTGCGAAGCCGGGGCGGGGCGCTAGTATGGTTATAAACCATAAATCTTCTTCTTCCTTCAGACATCACTACATAGTATAAAACAAAGTCGCATTCCGCTGTCTGTCCCTTCTTTCTCTTTTGATCTCTTCTGATCTTTAAAACTAAACAACGGATTTGATGGAGTGATTCAAGGGGAAGGTTTTTAGCATCCTTCATAATTTTATCCCCGCATTCTCACAAAAATGAGTACTACGCTGGTGAAACCGCGGGGCGCTGCTAGTTAATTGTATAAAATTTGATTTACAACAATATTTGCCTCAAAAATCTCAATTTAAAATACCTAAACCACATATATCGCCACAATAATAACTCCAAACATCCTTGTCTTTCAGTATGTTTCCTAGCATGCCAGACCGGATTCATCTGCGCGTGGCCTTCCTACACGACAGCTCTCTTCAGCTCCAACGAGACAGTGCTCTCAGCGCCTATGAACACACTCCAAATATCACTGCTGGGCGGTCTACCGAACCTTGGAGGTCTCCTGATATGTCCATTCTGTAGTTATGCTTTTAATACCTTCGGGAGGAAGTATGCGACCATGCTTTTTGGGTTGCCTTATGTGGTGAGTAAAATGAAAATAAATGTATCAATAGATCCCAGTTTTGTAACAGAGCACGTTAAGTCTGTACCGTGTCGTCGTACTAACATCATCGAAAGTTGTTATAGGTCTTTTTTTATTATATATGCCATCAAATATCTTACAATTGGTTTGACCGAAATACATCGCGAAGCGCTTATAGCCCAGTGCAAGCTGCGAATCACTTGCGATTAAGTAAAATTGATGGATGGCCGAAAACTAATATATGGATAGCAAGAATATAGATATTAATCAATTCAAACCTTAATTCAACTTTAATTTTATATATACTTTAATTCCATAATCGTTTACATTCCAGATCGCATGGACAATAATATCTCTTACAAGTGATGCTACCCTGGTACTTTTAGCGATGGCAATAGCCGGTGTCGGCATTGCTGGCCAAAATGTTTCCCTAATTTATATATCCGAAATATCTCACGACTCTATAAGGGGAGGACTTACCGCTGGATCGGCTTCGGGATATTTCCTAGGGTTATTAATATCCCATATTTTGGGAGGCCATTTGAGTTACATGCAAGTTGTGTTCACGCATCTAACTTTGTCAGTGGTGGCTATACTGTTGTTGATGCTGTTGAAAGAATCTCCTGTGTATTTTGTTATGGTGGGGAAAGAAGAGGTAAGATATTCAAAATACCGTTTCTCTGATTCTTATCATAACGCAGTGGCGTAGCTAGCAGAGGGCGGCGGGGGCGGTCCGCACCGAACTCGAGTATGATCATCAATTCCACTTAGGTATATAAAAACCAACCGCCACTAATAAAATAATCTAGGTAACTACAATAATTAAGTAGAGATTTCTACTTGCCTAGTAGTAGTTTTTCTTAGGCGAGATTTCTACGCCCCCCCCCCCCCCCCCCCCTGCAATTTTGATGTTTGGGGGTGATACCTATACAAAATCCGCCCCAGGTGCCACCCATGCTAGCTACGCCACTGCATAAAGAGGTTTGTATTAAATAGGCTCTAAAACGTTCCTTATTACCAGGAACTCAACGTGGGATAAGTACTTTCTATCCTTGAATTCCCACGGGATTGGGATTTACGCAATTTATATAATCACTAATATAACTCACTGATTTATTGGTGATAATATTTGAGCAAAACTTATAAGATTGAAACTATGACATTGCTTGTAAAAATCTCATAGGAGTTATTTATGGTTTTCTGTAACTGTACATAGTTTGAATCAATTTAAACAATAGTGATTATGCAGAATTGTAAAATATACGGTTGCGGGTTCAATTTCTATCCGAATATTAGATAATTAGAAGTGTTAGAAAATACTACTCTTAACTAGTACAGTCTCGGAATGAAAAGGTTCGTCAATTTTCAAATTGATTCGTTTAATGTGTCGCGAAAACATATTACCTTATGAAACTATGTTACAGAATAGACTCGAGTTAGGGAAAATAATGTTCAACTGCTCGTTAAAAAAGTTTAAAATTATTCAGGTCAGTGTTGTTTGACAGGATAAATATTTTAGTCAACAAGATTTTTGATAAACTAAAACCTTCTTGTTGGTTCTACCTGCCACTATTATTTCTGTTAAAAATATTGTCAATCGATCAATGTCATCATTGCAAAATATCAAAGAGGTTTTTATATGCCGCCCGCACAAGGCAGTGTTTATAAAAAGGATAGAAAAATCAAGCAAAACCTTATTCGATAGCATCACTGTTTCTTACACTGGTATGTTGGTATAATTGTTTCTTGCACCTTGCAACTAATGTAAGTGAAAACCGACTCTAAGGTGATGAACCTTTTCATTTCGTGACTGTACATTTGCGGCAATATTACAGGAAGCAGCAAAATCGATCGCATTCTACAGAAGGCTCGACGTAAAATCGAAAGAAGTTGAATCGGAAATATCAAAAATAAAGTTACAAATTGATCCTCGACTCGAGAAAATGTTGGAAGAATCTCAAAGTAAGTATTTTTTGGAAAATAAAAGACTTAGATTTGGCACTTAACTTTACTGTGAATGTCTTAAGATAAGTACATCTGTAGAATGTTGAGGTTAAAGCTGAAGTTTTTTTATTTGTTTGGTTGAACGCGCTAATCTTAGGAACCACTTGTTCGGTATGAAAGATTCTTTCAGTGTTATATAGCTCATTTATTGAGGAAAGTTATATGAAGATCAATAGGAGAGGAGCTAGCGTATGTTAAGCTGCAGGGCGCCCATTGTAATCTAATAATAGGGTAAAATCGGGTTATAAACACATTATACTTTATTTGACAGGTTTGGAAGCGACCAAAGAGTTACTCTCCACCAAAGAAGCTGAAGCTCATCAGACAAGTGATGAACCTTCGTGGAAATTCTTGCGTAAGTAAAATTTTTAATAATCTAATATTTCACAAATATTAAAATTAAATGACTGACTTGATGGTTAAGTTTTCTATGATAATTTTATTATTAAACGAAATGTACGATGCACTTCGTAGACTTTTATCAACCACGCTGGCCAAGTGCGTATTAGTCTACTTTAAACCCAACCTACAATTTCTTTGCAGGCGTGAGCAGGTTTCCTTACAATGTTTTCATTCACCGTAATGAAATAAATATACTCACCTATAAATAGAAATATTAAACACATGGTGAGCATGAACCAGCTCCTTCCCGAATGGAAAGAACTCAAATTTCCTAACCACAACGCTACTAACGCTTTAAATTTATTTAAATTCCAGTAAAATCCAAGTCCTCAATGCGAGCCCTCATCACCGTCCTCACCATAATGTCGATGACGATCCTGATGGGGTGTGTGGTACTCCAAGTGTACGCTGAACCTCTCTTCATCGAGGCCGTACCTTCGCTGCCTTCGAACCAGTGCGCGATCCTCGTGGCTTTGGACTTCCTGATCGCCAGTATTGTGTGTGTGCTGGTGATTGATCGGTTTGGGAGGAAGGTTGGTAGTTGCGATTAATGTATAGAATTTCTGAGATACAGGCTTAGCCTAGTTCAGATACTTTTTATAAATAGGCGTAATCACCAAAGTTTCTTGAAGAGAGATGGTAAGCCACTTGGTATGATATCTTTTAACCAGATTTAATTTAATATTTTAGTTTTTTTTATCTTGTACATAACAATTAGTCTATTAACGAGCACTCATCCATTAATACATGTACCGAGATCGAAACAAACATTTATCGGTCAACACTCATTTACTTCGCATGGCAATCGAACAGGCAACCCCTCTAATGTCCCTCAGTTAAGACCAAATAATTGGGAGACATGGGGAATAAACCATAAACCCTGTTTTTGTTATCCAAAACAAATAAATCATAATCACATCATCACCTAATCACCATTTACCTCTCAGATGCTGCTAATGGTGACAGCCTCCCTGTCCGGAGTGTGCACCCTCCTCCTCGGCACTCAGCAGCAGTTCCACTGGGCCCCGCACTGGTTCACAGCGCTCCTCATCTACGCGTACAGCTTCGTGTTCACGACGGGCGCTGCTACGATACCCTTTGTGTTGACTGCTGAGGTTTTCTTGCCAGAGGTGAGGACATTTCGAGTTTTTAATGACAGTTTACAGTTACGTGGGTTGATATTTATTGATCGAAGGGAAAAGTAGAATATAGATCTAGTCAAATAAGAAATGCTGCTTCCCTGATTGACCCAATGCTAACCGTGGACTAGGTCGCACGTTTTGCACCGTCATAATATGTAGTGATAGATCGCTTCATTTATACGTCTATTCAACGCCCTTGCGGTAAAAGAAAACATCGTGAGGAAACCTGCACACACTTGCGATGATTTTAAGGTTGTGGGTGAAGTCAAACCCGCTTTCGGCCTTTGGTTAGCCTGATCGTCCTAATACAGGTCTGAGTCCCTCGGTGGGGACATTATATGAGCTGATGACGATAATTATAAAAAATCGAATTGACTTAGGTGTCAATTGCTATCCGAAGACAAGTCAATGATTTATTTATTTCTTTTTCAGGTGCGAAGTCTCTGCAACAGCATCGTAATGGCGTTCGTCTGGATTGTCAACTTCGTGACTCTCGTCATCTTCAACCCCATCGTGGAGAGTTACGGCCTCAGCCCCGTCTTCTACTTCTTCTCCTTTGTCTGCTTCTCTGGGGCTATTTACGGGAAGTACTACGTGCCGGAGACTAAAGGACTGTCTGTTACGGAGATACAGAAGTTGTTCTTGAAGGAGAAGAGAAGAAAGTGAGTTGTGAAGGGAGATAGGTTTAAGTGATTTTTAGTCGTTTTGTATAAGTTATTGTTTAGGCGCTTAAAATTAAGTAAGTGGTAGTATGTAAATATAATAAGAGTAAATTAAACATGTCATTATAAGCTGCTTTTCACTTGTTTCCCAAATTTTTCATTAAGTCTGACGATACACATGCTTGTTTAATATGATCATGTATACAGAAGACTTACACCTCGGGTCATTCACACGCTTTTGGAGTAATCTGCTACCTCAAGGGACTTATCTGCTTCTTGGAGGAACTGAATTGGTTTTAGAAAGCTTACTTCATGCAAATGGTAGCAACTGCATCCATTTTGTCATTTTACTGTCGGAAAGAAGTTTAGTAAGGCAATTCGCAAGCCAGGCAGTGTATCTGACCTCAGCTAGGCTAGCATGACTTCGAAAACGCAATAGATACAGCGATTTATTGAATAATTTAATTTTATATAATTTATCCAACTGTCAAAATTTGATAAAAATGCCCGCCATATTTATTTTTACCACATGATTAATTTTATAACATTTGGTCAAGCTCCCGAAATCGATATAGCTATTTATTGACATCAAACTGTCAAAATATAATAAATATAGCCGCCATATTTAATTTTATCAAATCGTACTACGCCATATTCATTTGGTCATGCTCGCGAAATCGGTATTATTTCGTGGTGTCTATATCATTTATCACGCACAGTCATGCTAGGCAGGCTGGGCAGTAGTTCATATCTATAGTTGATTCAAATATTTACATTACAGATGTGATTCATTCTGATAAATATCACGATACTGATATTTTTAGTATCAATTATCAGTCTAAATTCAAAACTACATCTAAACTCTGTAGTTATAGTTTTTAGACTTTTTAGTTTATCTTACCTCACTTTATCTATCAACTATTTAATGATACATAGTAGGAATTCGAATTTTCTATTCTTATTATAAAAAGATACTGCATTGATGAAATAGTCTTGGATAAGAACCTGCCTCCTCAAGATCACGAGGTATTTGTCACACCTACTAAGCCATCAAAGCCACACCTGCGCAAGTGTGGAACAGTTATCTCAAATCATAAATATATTATATAATATTGAGGTTGATGAGATAATTATAATGTAAATACATAAACGACAGATAAAATATATAATATGTAAAGTATATAAGTGTTATGTAAATAATGGTGATGGCAATAACAATGACAAGGAATTTAAATATTAATAGTTTACAGTCATGAGTCCTCAAACCTCAATATTTTGAAATAACTTAAATTCCTGATGTTTTTAGAATAAGGTTATATATAAAAAAAAAAAACTTATAATTGTAATATCAACCGAACGGTATTATTTCTTGTTAATGTTAATCTTGTTTCTGGCACTTCACAATACAGAGGTAAGTCTAGTGTGCGGGCCGCTGCTAATCTAAGTATTGTAAATACTGTGAAGTTAAATAAAATATTTTTCATTTTTCATTTTCATATGTATAATAAGGTATATATAATAAGTAAATAGGCGTTATTATCTCACCTCGCTTGTCTAATGCTAGTTGGTCATATACTGATATCAACAAGGTGTTATTTTATAAATTTTCAAATCCTTCATAGAATACCTTTTGAAAATTGATATAGTACGGTCGTAATTCACAGAGAATATTGTACGTTGACCTGTAGCTATCTATCTCTGTTGCACCTGCGTAAATAATAATGCGTCCCGCTCGCACGGATGCAATGGCGAGTGGGACGCATTATAAAGTTGTAGTGAATGAGATGATGTAGTGAAAAACATGTTATTTATCCAATAAAAATATATGTACAGGTAGTAATGTTGTTTTTATCTTATATACTAATTTAATTATAATACTAATTTTTTCTATAATTTCGTACCACAAACCATAAAGGCGGCAAAATTTAAGGCAAAGTTAAATAATAACTGTATAGTTAATCCACGTTTTCTTTCTTTCATTTAAGAGAAACACAGGTCTTAATGAAAGAATTCGTGGATTTTGTTAGACTGTTCAAGATGAATCAATCAATAGCGTTTCAAACTTGCTTAGGTATTCGTATAATATTCAAAATTTTGTCTTCAGCTAGGAATGTTCTACTATAATGCCTATCTAGCAAGACTTTCTACAGCTAAGTATGGTTCCAGTAGCTTAGTTGGTCTGCAGCAGTGCCATAATTTGACACAACCCTGGATTCAAATCCCACATAGAAGTATAAATAATACAATAATCTAACTTACAAGCTATCCTAAAATACAAACATAATCTCTCATTTCTTCTTTAATTCTTATTCTTCCCCAAGAACCTTTCCTGTATCTGTTCCGTTGAAAGCCCTTTCGTTTCTGGTACTATGAGGTAGCTGGTCACAGCGTTGACGATGGCGAAGCCAGCGAAGCAGTAAAACGACCCGTAGATGCCGACGAGGTTGTTCATGATAGGAAACACTGCGAGGATGAAGAAGTTGAGGAACCATACCCACTCGATGATGATCATTGAAGCTAGGTTTTGAACCTGTTTAAAAAATAAAGGTTTTTTTTATTGTTTTATTATTACGTTAGGCTGCTATCGGTCGTAGCTTTGCCTCGATTTTCAAAACTAATATATTTTCATTAAAAGGGTTTTAACATTTCTGTTTTGGATATTAGTTCAAATTCAACCAGACAGATGATATTCTAAACCTAGCCTTTAAGTAGAGTATCTTTATATACAAAAACTATTATATTTCAGATACTCGTATCTACTTATATAGTAAGTTTCATCAAGATACAAGTAGGCTGTCGTTGGATCGACCTTACAGGAATCACAAGTTAATCACAACCACCACTTTCCATGCATTTGTTTGACTGAATCTTGACTTCTTATGTATCAGTACATGATCTACAAGTCATTGAATCCTTTACAGCAAGGGCTCCCACGCACGCATCGCATCGCAAATATTTGCGAACTTGCACTTCGAACCTTATTTTTTTATATGCGTTGCGGCATCGCCTCGCAGTTTTGTGTGGAAGCCCTAAAACAAACTACCAACTTACCTCAGAAACAAAGACCTCAGACAGCAGCACGTAAGGCACGGAGCCAGCTCCGAACATGAACGAGAAGCAGTACAGCAGGATGACCACGACCGTGACCCACGGCGGAGCCACGCGGCTCTGGAGCAGGTAGCCCAGCGTCGTCATGAATATACATACTAGTACTGATGATGTTATTATTAGGACCTGGAAAGGGAATTTATTTTCTTTCAAATATTTACTGACCATCGAAATTACGAGCTTTGAAATAACGAGTTTCGCACTAAGATATGTATCCCAACCTACAATTAGTAACGTGCATTGTGCAGCCCACATTGCTAGTAAGCTTTCAAAATGTGCTTGTCTTGTTCTGGGAGTTTTCTGTTGACGTGAATCCAGTCTAAACACAAGCATATATAATTCAGTAGGACAGGTTCTTTCTACAAAACTATAATTAGTATCATAATATACAACACCAATGTTTGTCATGTGCAGGATAAGTATCCGTAATCTTTGGCATAGCAAGTAGAGCCACTATCAACTACTTGACAACTACTTGAACGTCATATTTCTCTCTCTATCATAATTAAGATTTTACGTGTTTCTAAAAGTTCAAGTAAGTTATCATTTTAAAGCTATCTATTATATCGTAAACATTATCTAGCAGAAACCTCACCCTTCGTCCAGCCTTATCAGCAACGACAGTGGTGACCATACTCCCGCACATGAGCACCAGAGCGAAGATCACGGTGTACAGGTCCGACTTGCCAGGGTCTGTCTCCATGAACACCCTCTTGGCGTACACCTGGACCGGGACGATGCCCATCATCACCTGGAGAGAAAATTGGAAGAAAATTAGAAGCATCTAAAATCGACAATAGCGATGTTAATAAGTAATTCTCATTTTTCTCTATGATTTTTTTAATTGACGTTCTAGAATAGGTACAGCAATGAAATTGATGAAATCTCTTCCATAGGATGTGCATAGAGAGAAAATATCGAAAATATCCATCTGTTCACATTCTACAGGATTTTCATCGAGTCTAAGTCTTCTAATAAAAATTATATTACACTAATGGAAAAAATTAAGGGATCAAAAAAATATTCCAAATTTTTCGGTACTTTTCAACAGGCCGTAACTTTGAGAGAAATGGTCGTACAGGAAATAAAAAAAAAGGAAATTGTAGCTCCAAGTGTCTAGTTTTTGGATTAGAACTTCAAAATTTTGTAGCCTCCGCGGTTTTTGAGTAATCGTAGAAAAACCAGCAACAAAAAAAATCCTCAATTTTTTTTTTAGTTTTTTTTTTTGGTCTACGAGCGTGGAAATTTTTTTTTTAGCTTAACCACCATAAGGATCGGATACTTTGTTCATTTAGCTTTAATTTCTTTTTTTAAACACCCTGATACGTCCACTCCTCGCTGAGATATCGGTCTTCAAATGGAAAAGGATCTTTTTGTCTTTGATTATCGATATCTCAGCAACCAATGATCGCACAGAAAGTTAAAGGTGGGTTTCAAGAACTTGAATGAATTCCCCTTAAATTGAAAATTTAAGCACTTTCTGGAACAAAAATGTGGAAAAAGCTCGAAAAAAACATTTTTTTTCTCATTTTTAAAAATTGCAAAAAAACGTGATCCTTTAATTTTTTCAAAAATTCGATCAAGTGAAACAAAAAAACGGCTGGCTGGATTAATTTGATTCTTTGTAGGGTTTTTGTGGACATATTGAACTGTAAAAGGCACACTTAACATTAGTGGTTTCCTCAATATTTTCGATCCAGCGCTTGATTTTCCAAAAAACCACTAACTGCCCTTTTTTTGTTGCATTTTCAAATTCATGTGACAGAAAGAAAAAAAATTTTTTTCGAAAAAACAATGGACATTCGTTAAGGGGAATTCATTCAAGTTCTTGAAACCCACCTTTAACTTTCTGTGCGATCATTGGTTGCTGAAATATCGATAATCAAAGACAAAAAGATCCTTTTCCATTTGAAGACCGATATCTCAGCGAGGAGTGGACGTATCAGGGTGATTAAAAAAAGAAATTAAAGCTAAATGAACAAAGTATCCGATCCTTATGGTGGTTAAGCTAAAAAAAATTTTTCCACGCTCGTAGACCAAAAAAAAAACTAAAAAAAAATTGAGATTTTTTTTGTTGCTGGTTTTTCTACGATTACTCAAAAACCGCGGAGGCAACAAAATTTTGAAGTTCTAATCCAAAAACTAGACACTACAATTTCCTTTTTTTTTATTTCCTGTACGACCATTTCTCTCAAAGTTACGGCCTGTTGAAAAGTACCGAAAAATTTGGAATATTTTTTTGATCCCTTAATTTTTTCCATTAGTGTATGTCTAATTACCTGCAGTGAAATAACTGTAAGAACCACCAGGAATCCACGAAGAGAAGATGGAGAAACAACTGTAAATATTAAATTAATTGAAAATTTGGAGTCGTCACTTAATGCTTTTTCTTCATTCATTCCACTCAAATAGATTCATGCAATATTTTTTTTATGTACGTAGCTGAATTATCAACAACATCAACAAGAATTGCAACGAATAAGTAAAAACATATATCCTTACATAACATCTTGATTGGTAACATTCTCTTCTGCTCTTCAGGCTCAATGTTTTCCGTGTTTAATTTCTCTTTTTCAGCCTCTTCAGCTTTAGTTTCAGGATCTGAATTAATAATAGAAATTATTGTTTTACTCTATGAATACGTTTATGGATATTTACTTAATAAGGGCCTATTTCACGACAGTTAGTTTTGTCTCTTTCTTACTTTATATCAAGTGACAAAGACAAAACATGTGAGTATTTCACCATCTTCAAGTAATGTTCCTAGTAAGGAACATTACTTGAAGATGGTGAAAAAGGCCCTTAGGTTCAGATGCTCTTAAGTGTGATTTAATTTTGAAAATATTTTTGCTTGTAGTGAGTCTAGAGACACTATAAATATATCCAAGTTCAAAATAGAATTCGTGTTAATATGGGGTAGTACTTAAAATTGGCTATCTCTTATCAATATTTTTTTATAACAAAATTCTAAAATTACAAGTATTTTAACTTGAATTCAGATTCCAGTTACCTCCAGTAACAGTAATGAGTTCAACTGCAGGCATCAGTTGTTGTTTCAGTCTCGAAAACTCATCCTGCACCAGCAGTGATGATGGAGAGCATCCTCGGTAGTGAGCGATCGCTTCCCGCGCTTCCTGGAAGATTAGGGGGCAATAATTCTTAGTTACGCTCCGACTATCAAGGTTTTACTCTCAAACTATAAAGGTATAATCGTGACTACGTACTGGCCAGTGCTGCATAGGGCGCCCCCAATAAGACAGAAAAGCCATCTAATAATGGTCGCGAGGAGTATTTGGATGAGCATAATTTTAAAATGATTAATTAATATAACATTATTATGTCTCAAAATTCCTACATGATTATGATTTCCGTGGGTATAAAAGTGTGGCATAGCTAGTTAATTGATAAGTCCAAAATAGTTAAACTATAACATATACCATTAATATTTGATGAAAAAAACGTGTGTATTAGAAACCAACCTCATCTCTTTTCTGCCTCAACAAGAACACAGGACTCTCCTTCACTGATGCAATAAATAATAATAAGAGGACACTAAGGATCAAATTCGTCCAAATAATGGTTCTGTAAGTCAGGAACCACCCGATTAGATATGAGAATAGGGTCCCAGAAACATATAGGACGACTGGACCTGGAAACAGAAAGTCTAAACTTTAATACAACTCTTAGAATCTCATGTGTTCCTGGTACTTTTACAATAACAGTAAAGCAAAACGAGAGAGGTATCTATTAAACTCTCACAAGAATATCGGCGTCAAGTAATAGCGAGAGCTACTGTGTTTTGTATGTGGAATGAGAGCTTCAGGGCCCAAATGTCATCCCTTTCCTCTCCTCCTAATGTCCTGTTATCCCTTAATAGCTGACAAAAGTACTATGAATCTTATGAGTTGCAGTCGTCGATGAACAGCCGTAGTTAGGTACATACCAAGTGAACTGTTTACTCATCATCATTAGCTCATATAATATCAAAATCAGGTCTGAATCAAACACGCTGGTCAAGTGTGGGTTGGTCTATTTCACACACAACCTTATAATTTATTTGCACGTGTGGCTGTGCACCCGTCTGTCCCTATTTAATAAAATATAATGAAATTTTCATACTTGAAGCCAAAGTCCCTCTAAATGAATCTTCAGCTATTTCTGATATAAATATAGGAGAGTACACAAGGTTTGCTCCCCCTGACACGCCTCCCAGAAACCTCGCTGCCAGCAGCACTTTTGTAGACGTTGTCACACTGATCATCGCCCATGATAACTAGGAGAGGCCAGATATTAGATTGTTTTAAAAAAATAATGTATGAATACAAATATACGAGAACTCATATAATTTGAATATTGCGAGTTCATAATAAAACTAGACAGCCATCTTGCCGAGTCAGCCATATTTGATTTAAAATAATGACATTTAGTTAGCCATGCATTATCAGTATCACCCAAACTAATATTCTAAGCCAAAAGTCAGTCTTGTGACTTTTCTGAGTAAAAGATAAATACAAACAAATCGGGGAAGCTTAAAAATAATTTGAATCATAAGAACGACATTAAACATTCAGTTTAAACTAATGCATTATACATACATACATACATAGATGGACGACTCGACGTATCAAACCTATTCAAACTCTTCGAAAACTTTTTCACACTTACTTACCACGTAAGGCAAAGAAATAAGCACACCACCATTCCGTCTTCCCAGTCTGTTTATAATATATCCAGCTATGGCTGTACCAACCATAGCTCCTAAAGATGGTAGACTGCTGAGTAAAGACTCTTCAGTTTGTGTTAGGGGTGATGAGAGAGGCGTCGTGCTGTTAGAGGCAAGTATACTTGATGTATATGACGGCCATGTGTTCAGCATCCCCATTACTAACTGACCGTAGCTGGCTGGAAATAAATTTTATGGTGAATTTTATTTATAAGCTGTGCCTCGCCGGTTTTTGCTACATAGTTCCCGTTCCCGTAAGACTGCGGGGATAAAATTATGTTAAAACCCTTCTTCTTGAATCACTCTATCTATTAAAACAAACGCATCAAAATCCGTTGCGTAGTTTTAAAGATTTAAGCATACAATATAGACAGACAGCGACAGCGACTTTGTTTTATACTATGTAGTGATGATCTAGCAGCCTACTCTGGCTTCGAAAGAGTGCAATTTTCCAAAATTAAAAAGAGCCGTACTGTGAAATTCTCCTTTATCGCATAGGGATGTTGCCTGGATAAATAAAATGTTTATTTTATCCATAAGGCAGATAATACAAAAATATTTTAAGTATTTTTATCATATTAATAAAAATTACTCATTAAAGTAATTGAGGATTGGAGCTTGTGATGTCAGTTAGCGATAAAAAGTACACAGGTTTGTGACGTCTCATACAAGTTTTCGACGTATTATCATAATTATTTGTTTACGTGAAAAAGGAAAAAAATGTGTCCAATATATTTTGGATATCTACAGACTAATTAGATATTTTAGTCAACTACCCTATTAGACATTTCTGTTGTAACTACCCGTAACGACTGTCCATGCTTATGAAATTCAAAGTGACTTCGGTAACAGCGACTCTACACTATTATGATTATGATGACTGTGAAAGACGTTGCCTTTCCCTTATAAATCGCAAAGAATCCTCATTAAATAAATCACTATTTATACACTATGAAATTTTCATTGTGAACTATTCAGTATACATAATATAAAACATAATATAAAAACATTGCAGTATTGAACTGTGTTGTTATGCATACACTTCTTAAGTCACTATTTTTAATGTAAATTAGCATAAGTAAGTTTGCAGTTATGGCTAACAACTGTACCTATTTAAAACTCATGATAAGGTTAATTTTAACGGTTTCATTTAATACTGGTTTGAAGTTCAATTACCTCTTCAGTTTTTGATGTTTTGTAAACAAAATTAACAATGTAAATTCATTAAGGAACTAAAAAACTTATTACTATGTTACATCATATGCTACATTATACTATTACTAGTGCGCCAAGCGGTTTCACACGCGTAGTTCCCGTTCCCGTTCCCGTTGGAATTTCGGGATTAAAAATAGATGTTGGCCGATTCTCAGACCTACTGAATATGCTCACAAAATTTCATGAGAATCGGTCAAGCCGTTTCGGAGAAGTATGGCAACGAAAACTGTGACACGAGAATTTTATATATTAGAGAGATATTTTCTTGTACTGTGATTAAAACTACTATCCAAAATACGTTCCCACAGCCAAAAAATATATATTAAAAAGTGTCGCATCGCGTAAAATCATTAAACCTAAATAGGTCGAAAGTTTTAAAACTTAAGGTACGTAACTAAGTATGTTCTTAATTTAATTACACTACTACCATCTCAAACCATAAGATGAATTAAAACTACATAATATATAAAAACAAATTAAGTAAACAAAAGTACCAGGCTCCCATAAACATAAAGAGATAAATAAATGTCAATTCCTTACATGCGAACGCCGTTTGCATTTGGAACAACTTCCCTTTCATTTTCCTTAATTATTTTAAAAACACAATTACACTATTAAATTCTTTTGTAATATAACTTTAACGACTCATTTCGAATGTTACACTGCGTTGTCTAACAAACAGACAATGCGAAATCTTTTCGTGAGCTTTAAATAAATATTTTTACAGTAGATAATAAAACAAATATGTAATTTTCAGTTAATTTTCTTGTGATGTTCCGTAGGTTTATTAAATAAAACTTAGTAAGGAATTGTCTTAAAATACTTAAATTGGTTTTAAATTGCTTTACACGTCAAATTTTGTAATTTTTTTCGACGCAAATCTATCAGTTTCAATATTTTTAAATGTAGGCCAATACTTATATAAAATATCTAAAAATAACTCAACCAATAAATACCAATTTTTATGATGCGTATAGTTTTTCATAAAAAAATTATAAAATAGATACGTAAAATAAAATTTATCTCGGTTGAACAAAATTCCAAATCATATGATTTTGTCACCATCGTGAGAGTTTTTGGTACTGATAAGATTTTTATCAGACCACGTTTTATTATGTATGTAATCGGTGTTATAATAAAATACTAATAGACAGACAACATACGGCCGAAAACGGTAAGTCAAAAAAAGTGAAATTTTATTCATTTTGGAAACGTATGCTTAGTTGTAATATGATTATTTTTAGACAAAGCTTTTATTTGTTTGTTTAAACGCGATCTAGGGAACTACTACATTTGAAAATTATATAGCTAGGTTCTTCTTCTTAGCGCGTCGTCTCTAAATAAATAAAAATAAAGGAAATAATTATATTGCTTATTCAGTTACTTTAAACAATTCGGAGAAGAGATAGCCTCTAGAACTATCCACACTCTTAAATGGCTCGAGAAAGCCTCACGCACTGCCCACAATACCGGGTGCAATATCAGAAGACGCTACGTTTATCGAAGAAACCAATTAATTATTCGTAAAGAGAACATTATTTATGGACAGGAGTGCACAAATTCGGGTGCGTAAAATTTAGGTGCACAGATTGGAAAGCCTCGTCAAAATATTATTTTGTAAAGGAAATAAAAAAAGATGTTTTATATGCCGCACAAGGTAGTGTAGTAGTTGTTTTAATACCTTTTAATATTAGCTTTTAATACCTTTTAATATTAGCCCAGGGGCCCACAAAGTTGCCAACTTGCGATCCAACCCTGTAAGACATTACATATATACCTTACCAACAATTGTGATACCTGTTGGCTTATGTGATACATGTACAAACATTGAAATGTCATATTGAAATTGAAAATGATAATTATTATGTATTTAATTATAGCTAGTGTACAGGGTGAATTTTCAATGGCCCAGTAGGTTAAATTGGAAATCTTAAGTCACTATATTCCCTGTCATAACTAACCAGATTAATTTCATCCTTATTCATAACACTATTGAGAGGTTGAATGAGATCTTTTGCGTGTATTATCATAGTTTAAGAGTAATTTACCATAATTTCATTTCATTTACTGGCTGCACCCCTACGTTTTGACAAGTATTAGCTCCGCTTTTATATATAGGTTGTAGCGCGCCTATCTCGGTTGTAACCTACCTCGATAAATGATCCAAATTCAAAATAAGAGATTCTGAGATTAACTTGTTCAATCAAACAAACAAACTCTTCAGCTTCATAATATTAATACAGATTTAAAAGTAGCGATATGTTTGGCTAGTACAAATCACACCCTGTATAAGTGTTAAGTATAATATTGAATGGAATAATTTATATAAATATAATTCATTTTAATGATGACCTCTATGGAATTGTCTTGTTGTTGCCTCTGTGGAGTTGGCAAACAGAAGGTTACTGGTTCGATACCCGTGTAGGCAAATATTTGTGTGATCAACAAATGTTTATCTCGGTGTGTGAATGAGTTTGTGCGTATTTTCTGATAACCTAGACGTAGGATAAATCTAGTTAAATATCACATGATGTAATAAGATGACAAAAAGCATATTTTATACTAGCTACTTTCCCCGGTTTTGCATGGAAGTAATTTTCACAATTTTCTTTCACACAAACCCTGATAGTGAACAAAAAATTGCCAAATTCTTCAGTTACCAACAAACTAAACACAATTGAGCTTCTTAAACCTAAATAAATATGAACACAAAAAACTCTGCTTATGTAACAATTTTAAATGTTAAAACATTTTTCCTGGGTGTTTGAATCACTATAAAATATTTGCTAATAATTTATTAACACCCTCCGCTAACTTTCGGTGTAAGCTGCATTACTATTTCACTATTGTACTACTCCTACTACCTAACTACTCCTTTTGCAAGTGACTATTTTGATTTTAATATAAGTTTTTTAATATATTTTATGGTTTTTGCCTGCAAATAAAGATATTATATTTTATTCCGCCATCTTTAAACGTCCACCTTATTAGATTTCTATTAGACTATAGATTGACGTCACATAATTACCTTGCATTGTCATACAAACTATTGTGCCACAATCTTTTCTGTGCCGGGCGCGGGCAGCCAAAATTGGAAGCTCCTATTGTCATTTTGATTCTAATGTCATTTGGATACATTTTCAATAAAATGACAACCAAAAGATGCGATTACAGCGACGCTGTCACCGGCACAGAAAAGTTTGTGACTCAATAAAATTCTCGTGTCACAATGTTTGTTGCCGTACTCCACCGAAACGGCTCGAGCGATTCTCATGAAATTTTGTGAGCATATTCAGTAGGTCTGAGAATCGGCCAACATCTATTTTTCATCCCGAAATTCCCACGGGAACGGGAACTAAGCGTGTGAAACCGCGGGGCACAGCTAGTAAGTATGTAAAATGTCATCTCAGTCAGTTGAAGATAGCTGCTATGAAATTCATTTGTCTCATAGTCTCACACATACCAACAGGATAAGTTAAATATTTGCAATTATACAAGACAAAAAACAAAATGACTTACCTAATCATAAATACATAGGACAATACAAATAAAATCTTGTATTCTTAAAACAGAAAAATATTATTGCTACAAGTTTGCCTGGCAACTAAAATTGACATTTAAAAATAATAAAACAAACTAAAAATACATAATTCTCACACCACAAATAAACTTATCAAACAATATTAACTTTATGTAAATAATACGTTATTTCTATGTATACAGGCTTAGTAAATAACGTAATTTATGTACGACATTGTTATCTTATCAATAATATACTTATTTTAATGCAAACTAGCAGCACATCACGGTTTCACCCGCGAAGTTCCCGTTCCCGTGGGAATACAGGGATAAAATAAAGCCTTAGATCGGAAAGATTTCAAAAAATATAATATCACTAATGGAAATTAGTGATATTATATTTTTTGAAAACTTTAAGTGTAGACTAGCATCGCCCCACGGTTTTACGCAAGATATAGATATTCTTGTGTAAAATCCCAAATGGGAATTATAGGATAAAAAGTATCCTATGTGTTATTCTTAGTTAAGGAACAACTTTCGCGTTTATAATATCAGTAATTGAAGCAGACGAGTTCTCGAGTAGAGACCGCGACTCAGCAAACGATGTAGGACGTCCTGTGGCTAGGTGGAGCGATGATCTGCGCAGGGTAGCCGGGAGAGAGTGGATGCGAACGTGCCGCCGACAGGGCACATTGGCGCGAATTGGGAGAGGCATATGTCCAGCTGTGGACGAACACAGGCTGATGATGATGAGGGTAGTGAGATAAATAGTATTCAAGCTTAGTCAAACATACTCTTACTAATTTTTTTCGCCTTACTCTACATGTAGCTAGGGGGTAAAAAATGGGTTGAAAATCAGCGCTGAAAAAAGTAAGTACCAAAAATAAAATATTGAAAAAATAAAGCGCCTGTACAAATATGTTTGCAATTATGGTTTTTGTAGTTCGTGGTGAAATCTTATCAGGCGTTTAATAAACTGCAGGTGTTTATTGTTTTTCATTGTTATCCCTATTCTAATATTTATCCCTTGGGATAAGTGGGATATTTATACTAAATGTATGTAAAAATAAAGCAATTATTTATATTAACAACTTATGTAAATAAATAATAATCAAAATAAATAAATATTTAAAACAAATTGTACCAGGGTAACAGAAAGTACAAGGAGTTCTTTGACACCAAATTTTAAATAAAAACAAAAGAATACCTTTCCTTTGTCATAGATTGTTTTGGTAGACAAAACATGCAATCTTATTACTTTTTAAAGAAGTCCTTATATGGCCTTGTACTTAATAAACAACAGCATCCCACGCCCTTAATATCTAACTAATGTATTAATCGTGCATTCAACTTGACTCAGAACAAATTAAAATTGATAGAAGGAGCCTTTTTGCATGATGGCATGTAAGTAGATTGATCTCATAATGTTGAGTAACTCCCGTCGCCCATTGACACTTGTAACTCAGTATAGTCACAAGTGTGGATATTAGGAGGAGAAAGTGCATTTGAGTTTAAACCTCACACTCACCATGGAAACGCAGTAGCTACTTGATGCCGATACTCTGTGAGACTGTAGTACTTCCCCAGTCAAGACAGACCAAGTTTAAAATGTGATATAATCGTAATTAAGCCATACCTAAAACATTCTAACTAAAACTATTAGCACAGCTTGCACAAAGGACCCAAATAGAGAGGTCAAATTGCGGAAAACTACCCACCTACGAGAACATGCGTTCATACGTTCATTCAATGCTAATTATGTCTCAAGAGATTAGAATATCTTTTGTAAAATATTTTAAGTTTAAAAAAAATATTTTAACCCAACAGTTCTGAATGGCCAAATTATCGTTTACATTTTTATAGGAGACATCTGGCCTTCATATAAATTATTCTGGGCGAGAGTATGTTTTAAGTTGACATCTGGTCTGCAGACCAGTTTTGATGTGGGCTAAATGTCCATTAGGCCTAAAACTGTAACGAAATCGTAGTCAAAATAAATTAGTTTTAAATTATAAATAAATAATTAGTGATCCGTCTGATATTTTAATACAATCTACAGTACACAGAGATGTGATTTAATAAAACTATATTCATGAGTTAAGATAAAACAGAACAAGACACATACGCCTTTCTTTTTTTATTAAAAGTACTAAAATAAATTACAATTACATACATAAAGGGCTTATGTGACACAAGGTTCATTGATATAAAAGGGATTGGCTTTGAATAACGATTATTAAAAATATTTGGTTATTTGGAAACGTTATTTTTGTTACCATTATTTTTATGTTTTTAATGGTTGTTAGTAACATTTTAATTATAATTTTTAGTTTGAGCAAAGTGAATTCCTCCTAACGCATCGGAAAATACAGTTTTGTGGAATTTTACGTTTTTTTTTTACATTTTACGGAAAAACACCACCTACAGATTTGATATTTGACATAGTTTTATTTCGATTCATAACTATGTATTTTTAAATAAAAAAGTGGTTTTTATTTGCCGCAGGTAAAAGGCAGTGTATTAAAATCTTGCGATTCCCCACAAAGCTAGCTTAGCTTGTGCTACCTAGTTGTAACGTATAAGCGATAACAATATCGTCAAATCGTCGATATCGTTGTTCTGTTACATCGCGTCGTCCCATCACTAGACCACTCTACCCATAAGCGCCCGTATCTCTATCCATACAGCGCAACCGGCCACGGTCATCCAGTACCACATCGCTACTAGATTGACACAACGTTTGGCACAAACAATATTTTAAATATCGAACAACATAATTTATAGTTATTTTTAACGTGTTTTTAGTTATTTTGTTTATGTAAGTGTGTTTTTTTTTAATTTGTTGAGATGTGCGTAGTTGATGGTGTTTGTTTATGTGATTTTATTAGATAATTATGTAAGCTAGCTAATTGTTTTCTGTTTTCGAATTTGATATAAAGTTTGAATGAAGTATTATCGAGTATATTTTTTATGGATGAGGATCGTAGTTTTGCTATTTAATTGCATTTTTAAACACATTCATTCGCCTATTTGAGGCATATTTTGTGGATATACTTATCTAGTTGAATCTCATTTAATTTCCGTTTTCTTTGAGTATTCGTGCTATTTTCAAATATCTACTAAATATAGTAAAAAGAAAAAACAGTTGTCATTGATATTTTCTATATTTTAATTTCCTCGATCTTTTGTTTTATCATGTTGATCTGTCTTAAAAAAAATAAACAAAACATTATTTTTAGGTAAAAAGAATGCAATAAATAAACAAAAGTACCAGGATGACAGAAAAGACAGGAGTTCGTTTCGAAGAGGCCGAAAAGAAAAAAGGTGTAATATTAACCTCGGTCGCAGTAGCAGGGGCGGCTCTAGGATGGCTTTTCCGGTCGTCTCCCCTGGCCTTGGGGCTAGTGGCTGTACTGACAGGGTACTTGATGACAGGGGACAGATACCAGTGGATTTATATATGGAAGAAAACACATAGCAGAGATTTTTTGTAAGTACATTTTTTTATTGTTTGGGAGATGTCTGTTTTATCTTTTAATATTTTCTTCAATTTAGTTTTTGGTTTAATGGATTTTTATTTGTTTCAACACGTTTACCTACCTCAGGAACTTATTTATCAATAAAGATTTATAGGGATATAATGAATACTTTTAAAAAACAACAAAATAAATAGGCGTTATCAGGCACTCCATATTTTTGATAAGTCCAAAGTTTTGGGAATATTAGCCAAATTTAACCTAAAACTTGCTACATATTATGAGGAACTATAAGTATTTTATAAGCAATAACATAGTAGACAGCCTAAAATTGTAAACAAGATATCTACAATTAAAAATGTACCCAAAACCAATATATTTTAGGTACAATTTATAAAAATAAAGTCAACGCTATCAGTCAAAGCACTTAAGATTTTAATAATAAATAATTAATTCCAGTGTTACTCACAATCTACCAAAAAACGTAGATTAGATAAATCATATTTTTTGCAATTTCTCTCTGATTAGATAAGAATACTCAAAATGGGCTCGAGCAATGAGCGCCTTTATTGCCGGGCATTATAGTTTTAATCTCTACTGAATACGCCATGCAATAAACTGTTAGCTGTCTCATAAAGATATTAAGCAAGTTTGTTGCTAATTTTCATTTTAATAATCTCAATAATTACCTTAAAATTTATCTAACAAAATATTGAATACCATCCTTGTAAATTCCAGGCTAGTATGAATTCCATGAAATAAAAAACATCTTATGAGTACCTAAATAAAAATTAGTTTCGAATAGTTTTTATCAATTATAAATTATAATAATATTTAAAGGCTGTTTTTTCCATCGTCAGATAACTTTAAACGAAGAATAATTTTGAAATTGTGACAGTTATTTCATACAAAAACTATTTACTAATTTATTCCTCAAATAAAAGTTACCTGGCGATGGAAAATCAGCCCTTACTATTTACTAAAGTTTTAGTGTCCAGTGATATTAAGTAATAATGCGAAAAAAAATAAGTAAAAATACTGCATTCTAAGTCCGTCCCTGTTCGAACAATATTCAAATGCACTTTGCCCGTACACCGGTTATAATCAAAACACTAAATCATAACATCCTAGTACTTTCCTTTGGTCATTGTTATCCAAGAATGTTGGACTTTGAACCACAAGTACCAGGGCAATATGAATCGGTAGGATATGTGATACTCGTGGTTTCATAGCGGTGTCTCCGATATTTGAGATGGGTTATTTATAGAAACACCTACTTTCTTCTATACTTTTTCTAATTATTTACTAATTAATACAAAGTATGTTGATTTATATTTACGGCTTATGCCACTCAACCCCAAAAATATTTCCACTACTACCCCAAGACGTTTTTAGGAAGGATTTAAAATCGTAATATTTTTTATCCACTTACCTTACTTATTTTTAGTAGTGTCAACAAAAACAAACACATTTAAAGCAATAAGAATTACTAGACCACGACACGACTACCACAATGCAATCGCGCTGTAAAGAAAAGTATATTTTCAAGAGTGATTGTAAATTTTAAGCTAAGGAGTTTTCCACCAAAATTATGTCAGAAGTTGTGATTTTATATTCTAATCTGAAGCTGTGATTTTTTTTTTTCAGATATTAGTTCACTATAAAAAAAAATTAATCTAAAGCTGTGATTTTATATTTTTGTAAATTCAAACTGTAGATTAATTCTGAGATATTTAAGTAAGTATTGTAATATTTGCAAAAACTATTATCATTCTAGTTTGAAGTTGTAATTTGATCCACTTCATTTAACCGACTTCCAAAAAACAGGAGGAGGTTTTCTATTCGCCCTGTATGTTTTTTTTATTTTCTTGTGTGTTTGATACGCGATTTGAATATTGTAGGCGGCTGGTGTCGATTAACTTTATTAAAAGTAAAACTAGTTGGAACCCGCGGTTTTGCTTGCGATATTCTTGGTAAAATTTAGCGTTATCCCAAAGTTCTTAATTATTCCACGCAAACGAAGTCGCAGGCAAAAGCTAGTTATAATTATATACGTGTTTTATTTAATTTTTCTGTTGACTCTACCAGATTTTTTTGGGGTGTAAGTGGAATTGAAGTATGTAAATATTTGTTTATTCAATTTTGATCCTTATGAACACTTTGGGGTAATAGTGGAATGAATGTATGGATAGAAATAATGCGAAAGCAATTGTTTTGGGGTTGAGTGGAATAAGCCATATTTACATAGTTTGAAATAAAGTTGCTTCCCGCCATCAAAAGACAGATAGTATAGGAGATTTGTATAAGTAATGAGATTTAGTTAAAACCGCGAAGTCTGTATATAAATATAATATTGTGATAAAAAGTATCATAATGAGTATTAACGCATTAATTATGTCTGGACTCTGGATTACCAGACGATAAACTAATAGGTATATTGTGAGTGTTGAACCAATGAATTTATTTACCTTTTTGGTACAACGGACGAAAATATATTTTTCATCCCACTAGCTCGGAAAGTATGTTTTTAATCCTCGATATCTGGGGGTAAAAGTCGATTTTAATCTCAAGAGCGGAAAGTATCGGGGTCGCTGTGACAGGCCGTGCAGGACCCAAGGCATTTTAGATAACTGGGAGTAAAAGTCGTTTTTGCGCTCTAGAGGTTAAAGTAAATTTGAATTTAGAACATCGTGTGCTGATGTGTGATGATGTTTTGAAGGTTTATTTCCATTTCGGCAACTTCCCAATTCGGCACCCATAAAATTATGACGTCGATAAACGGAGGTAACAAAAAAGAACGAATGCTGTATATACTTTTAATATTTCTTAATTCTCTTTTTTTGGGGAATCCTTACGGAAATCAAACAGATTATATGTTTTATGACCGGGACTGTACTTTAGAAGCACGACCCCAAGGGTACCGAAATGGGAAGGTGCCGAAATGGGAATAAACCGTTTTGAATTCACAAACTATCATATTTTTTTTTTTTTATTTAAAATTCAAACTCGGAACCTTCTTGGTGTACTAGTACTAGACTTAGGTACTTATTTTTTAATTTGCTTTGTGTGTGATATTTTCTTTTCATTTAATATTGTGATTGTTTTATGTTTCCATTTAGTAATTTCCTCGCTGAGGGGGGATGAAAAATAATGTGTTGCACTCGAGTGCAAACAATTTTTAACCTTGTGCTCCTTTGACTCCCTCACTAACGCTCAGGATTCTTATTTTGAATCCCTCGCTGCGCTCGTGATTCAATTTTAGAATCCTTCGCTGGCTCGGTCCTCAACTGGAGCCCCGGTTAAAAAGCAAATTTGCACTCTTGTATAACAAATAACTATTACATAATACATATTATAAAGATAATAAAAAAAAACGACTATAGCACTAAAAAAGTAAGAAAATAATTTAAAATAAACGATGGAGTCGAAACACAGGCCTTTTTCACCAAAATCCAAAATACCAGGGAGTCATAAATGGACAGGATGTCTTCCTAATGATAAACACACATGAACTATGAAGACGACATCGCTCGCTAATGTATTACATGAACCAGATAGCAAAACTACTTACGACAAAGTAAGTGCTGATAAGACCTACTTTAATATTTAATAGACAATGATTAATTAATGACTGACCCATAAATATACATCGATTATTATGGCTTCGCTTTCGTCAAGTCTCTCATTAGCCATCATCATTTTTATACATCTTTGAAAATAGTGATAGGACTTTAATTTCATGAGCGTTTCCTAGCTTCAAAGGGCAAGTTAATGTAGTCGTTACGGGTAGAGTCTAACATTTGGTTTAAGTACTCAAAAATATCGCATTAAGGATCCAAACTAAAGAAATCTAGGTACAGAAATCTGCCCGATACAAATACATAGGTGGACGATACAATTTTCACAAAGCCCTTTTTTCTCTACTTTAGGTGTAGAATTTCGAAAAAATCTTTCATTCTCACCTACAATATAGAAGAAAACGCATGCTGATTTTCAAGTTCTTAACCCCAGTAGTTTATGCAGTCAGTCAGTCAGTCAGTCAGTGAGTCATCATTTTATTAAGACAGTGCGAATTAAATGAACCTTGGTATTTCTCGTAACATTATATTGGGTACAATAATATTTGTCAAATATTGTTTATGTTGTGACATATTAAAGTACCTAATATTAAAAATATTCTTTATTTGAATATCACATAAACAAATGAAATACTATAAAAATATTAGAGATCACGAGTCTCCTTACATTTACCACGGCCAGTGTGTAACCCAAACGTAACGTCGCGACGTATTTACCTCGACGCGTCGAGGTAAATAAATGATAGGTAAATAATTTTGGGTTAGGAGAAAACTGGTCCCTTTTTAATGTTTTATACATACGCGATAAAGATGTTTTAATAAACTGATGTTGTCGTTGTAAAACCAATGAAATGTAAAATGAATTGGTATTGGAAAAAAATAATCGTTATTTAAACAATACACAGTACATACTAATAAACCTTGTCCTAAAATATATAACGGCAGGATCTTCTTCCTGCCCTTATATCGCATAGTGAATATAATAGATTTGTATTTCTGTTGTTTCCAATCACTATTAGACCGAACCAAAATATTTATTTTTTCACTAGTGTCAATTATATAGGTACCTGTTATTTTTTTACTGTTCCTTAATTTTCTAATAATACTACTTTGGAAAAGACTTCTTAAAAAACCTACCTATAATTCCACTATAAACCATGCATCATATTAGATGAAACTAACTCCTAGATACATTGTCAAGTGCGAGCTAACAGGACGAGTTGATAGATCCACTCTATTGTGGGGTGATGCCAATTGCGATGAACCTTGGACCATCTGGACAACACACAATGTACCATATCCCGTCATTACACCAACAGGTGTCACAAGTACCAGGACAACATACGTTCGGAGGAGTGTTTTTGTTTGTCAACTCATCAACTGATATGAAGAGTTTAAGAAGATTTTACTCGTACAAATTCAGGCTAAATATAGCCAAGATGTGGCGGAAGAGTTAAGATAGCCAATTTTATGGTTAATTCTTAGACATTTTTAATGATTGATCATGAATATTACTTCAATTTATCCAAGTACCTGTGAACAGATAATAATCGCGCAATCAACAGACAGTTGCATGATCCATGATAGAAAATTACACGCAAAAAAATATTGGAATATTTAAAAAAAAACAAAAATTGTTATGCAGAGTATCAACTCTTAAATTAAAATCATTTAAGAAAGAAACATTTATGAGGTCACAATTTTATTGCCGCATTTATTGTGTTATATTGTTACCTATATAACATGAAGTACCAGGGCCACATAAATCACGAGGAGATCGTATTACATGTAGAGTAAAGCAATTGACAACTAATTGCATCCTCACACTTGTTTACCAGCTTTTAAACACATGCATACACAAAATGTTCATTAATCAATAAATAATTAGGATTAAATTCAATATTTCACCATCGAATGATCAATACAAAACGCGCACGTGTCGTTAAATAGGCCAATATTGATGCGGGCGGAAATGCGGTGCTGTGTGACCCTTGGTAGTTGATAAAATTTAGTTCAAACGTACTTGCTTCAGTTGTTCCAAATTATTTCACTTCCTTAGGAGTTATGAGTGCCTGGTACATAAAATATTATAAAGAGGTATAGTATAGTTTATTCTTTCTGCAGTATCCCGTTATATTTACAGTATGAAATGTTGAAAGACTCCAAGATAAATAAAATAGCTGAATTAATTCCATATACGAGTATTATGAGATTGCATTAAAAAAACAAAACTGCTATCTTTGAAGGTCCGCCATACTGTAATTAAAATAGCGTCACTAATCAAAGGCTGATAATACTCGTCTGAGGTGGAATAGGTCAAGAATTAAAGTAATTAAAGTTGTCAAACCACAAAACAGAGAGGTCCTGAGCTGACTCCCTGCTGTAAGTCAAACCAAAGAGGTCTCTATCATTGATGATGTTATTAGTTTTGTATTGAAAAAGAATAAACGTTTTTCAATGAGAAAGAATAAACGTTTTTTAAATATTAATTTAAAAAAACACATTTTTAGGAGGGGGCATTTCCCTGTAGGTAGGCCAGCTCAATAATACCCTAACCAATAAGCAAGTTAAACTAACGAAAGTATACTCTAAATAAACAACCAATTTGCTAAACTAACTGTGTTATTCTATTGCCGTGACCGTGGTGTACCGGCCCCTCCGGAAGCCGTCCATCACCACACAAAGACGTCAGAGGTGTCGCGCGATTGGATGATTACCTCTCAATACTTCACTACTTGGTATTCTACTATGTTCTATTTGGTAATGGGTGATCTTTGGACTTGTTTTGTTGATAAGATCTAGAAAGACATCGATGTTTCTGTTTTTAAACTTACTATACGAGAGTGAATTATTGATTTTTCGCGGGTCATAGAATTTAGGCTTATTAAGATGCATTCTGTAGTTCCTAGAATATACCTTGTTCTTACTTTAGTAAAACAAGACAGTCGTTATGGGTAGGTTGCACTACTTAATCATCAAAATTAAAATTGTTTTTATTTAGATATTGACTAGCTTTTGCCCGCGACTTCGTCCGCGTGGAATAATGACTTCCGGCAGAATTTGGATTTTTTCCCCTTTTCTTTCCCCAGAGTAGGGGATTCCCAAAAATCCTCTCTTAGTGATTGCCTACTCCCCCCAACAAACACGTGCCAAATTACAGCTCTCTACGACCAGTAGTTTCGACTGTGCGTTGTCTGTCAGTCAGTCTCAGTCAGTACATCACTCAATAACGCAAGAATTTTATATAAATCGAAAGATAGATTGACAACCAAGTGACTCTACCTTTTTTTTTTTTTAACGCAGTGAAAATGCATAGAACTGCATACCACCGTGAGCTGATATTGGAAGTGACTCTACCTGTTATGCCAAAGGTGTATGAACAATGAACATGGCCGTTAGTCTTATAGAGAGACATTTACATTAATTGTCCGGATAACCATATATATTCAATATTTATTTATAAACCTTTTCTCCTTTCCAGGGGTCTAAGAGTGCTTCTGGTGACGATGTTCAAGATCTGGCTGTGGGAGAAGAGAGGCACCACCGTGGTCAGCCGGTGGGCGGACGTCGTCAAGATGGACCCTGATAAGAAGGCGTTTGTCATGGGCGATAGGGCGCTTACTTTCAGACAGGTAATTGTTAACTATGCATAATAGTGAAAGAGGACGCCTTAGATAGGGGCAGATGGAGGGAGTTGCACCTGTTACACCGACCACAGCAACAGCTCTTAAGTTGATGATGATGATGATGATAATAGTTGCATAAGGCTAGGAGTACATCCCTGGCATTAAGATAAAAATGATTTATCTTTGTTTTTACTTATTGAAAATAATTGTAATTTGTAGGATACTTCCAGTTTTCAGTGCTATGCTTTGCATTTCTGCTAGAAACAAATCATATTTAAGAGTTGTTCGGATCATGCAATCAGGTGAATCACGGCGATTTGTTTCGATTGATAGTTATATTATAGATGAGAACACACCTTGATATCAGAGGTGGATCCATTTAGTTATATTAAGTGTCCGGATATTGATGTTTATTCCTAATAAAACCTTCACAGAGCAACGAACTAAGCGACCGCATCGCGTGGTACTTCAAACGCCAGGGATTCAAGCCCGATGAAGTGATTGCCCTCTTCATGGACACCGCTCCTGAGTACATCTCCATCTGGCTCGGCCTGGCCAAGTTGAAGGTCACCACGGCGCTGGTGAACACCAACCTGAGGGGCTCCCAGCTGGTGTACTGCTTGAGGATCGCTGGCTGCAAAGCTGTCGTGTTTGGTGATGAGATGACTGATGGTGAGTGGGTTATTTAGATGAACTTTTATATAATCTGTATCATATAAATGGTTACCGTTACTGACTGACTGACTGATTGACTAATCTATAGAACAGTGTTGTAATACCTGTACGGTTTACCGCACATAATGTATAACATGCCTTATATCACCTATCATGCATAAAATATCATTTTAGCATAGCAAGCTTTTTTGTATTAACTTTATTTGTAATATAATTCAGTGTCATTATATCACTCAAACAGAGCGGTTTGTCTTATCATTTCTGACCCTCTTGATATCAATGAATTGTGTCTCTATCATATCACACACACATTATTTGGTCCTTCGAGCATTTTTTTTGGCCCAGCGCGCGGTTGGCCGAAATCAGGACTTTCGTCGCGTGGGAACAATCTAAAACAATATCAAACTATACATATTATATCATTGTATCAGTGTTTAATAATTGTGATCTTTGTGGACAATTTATATTTTATCATTTGGATTGTGTGGAGGCGGAAGGCCTTCGCAGGTACGAAATCGTTATCAAGCAGCAGGAGCACGGCGAGTTGAGGAGTATCATCGAAATCAAGTAAGACTGTTCCTTTTTATTTGATCATTTACTTAATATCAATTTCAAATCAAAATGAAGAATTTAATAGCACGTCAGGCGGAAATCTTAGAAAACATTAAAAAGGTTAAAGATAATTTCGGGAAGGATAGTGACAGTAGAAAGACTCCAGATTATTTAGAAGAAAGGTTAAAAAGGTTGGAAAACCTATGGGCAGAATTTCATCAAAATAATTTAGCATTAAATGAATATAAAACTGTTGCTTATAAAGAACAATATTTTGCCGAAAATATTTATGACTCTGTCATGAACGTGTATCAAACTACGCGGCAGATGATTTTATCATACGGAAAAGGCCCACAACGGCACTTTTTTAAAACTACAACTGATCAAACTCCGTCGAAATCAGACAAAGGTACAGATCCTAGTGGTCATTTAGACGAACTGTTATCACTGCAAAGAACCAACTTTAGAGCATTGAGAAGAATCATTTCTAGCATCGACATAGAAGAATTAACAGAAAAGTGGGAATTAGAAGATGAGCTCCGTAATGTACAGATACGTTGGAACGCAATTGAGAATTTACACTTAAAGATTGACAACATTTTACAAGGAGGTGACCTAGGGTATGAAGACGAATTTAACACTTATGAATCGTCTTATAAACGCATAAAGAAAGCTATCAATCAGAAAATATCATCAACAGCACATACGCTACAATCAACTCCACAATTGGATATACCAACTTTTTCAGGAAACTACACCAACTGGCCAACATTCTTTGATTTGTTTTGTGAAGCAATTCATAATAATAAAGCGTTAAGTAAAACTCAAAAAATGCAGCACTTAAAAGGAAAGCTGAGAGGAGAAGCCGAACGCCTAATTCAGCACTTGCACATCGTATCCGAGAACTACGATACAGCGTGGGACATCCTCACGCATCGGTATAATAAACCCCAGGTTTTGTTTACTAAACAGGTGGAGATATTTTTAAATCAGCCTAATATACAACATCAAACATCATTCGAATTGAAACGTCTGCACGACGTCACAACGGAATCCCTGCACGCTATCCACAACCTCGGAATTGATATTCAAACGTGGGATCCATTAATTGTACATATCATTTCTAAGAAATTAGACGTCGCCACTTATCGTGACTACATGGAATCACGTAAAAATCCACGAGATTTACCTTCGTTGGAAGAGATGATGAGCTTTCTAGAGAATAAGTTTACTGCTCTCGAGCCCATCCGCAAGCGTGATACATCGTCTCAATCTACAAAACCTACATCTTCGAACAAATTCATCAACTATCAACCAAAATCAAATGAATATCAGCCGCGAGTACAATCAATTAATAAACCGACGTACGGAGGAAGGTATCAGGGAAACTATCAAGCTGTTGCTGCCAATACCTACAGATGCCCACTTTGTAGCCTAAATCATGACCTATTTAAATGCAGTAAATTTTTAAACATGTCCTCTGACATAAAGCTTAAAACTGTATCAAAATTAAAATTATGTTCTAACTGCCTTTATAATCATTACGGAAATAAATGTATATCAATAAAAAGGTGCAAAAGTTGTAACGGTGAACACAACACCTTGTTACATGAGTCGTATGCACATGCATTGACGTCACACATTCCGAGTGCATTAGGTAACAATCCACAATATAAACCAAGAGCTACTAGCAATTCAGCAAATTTATGTCATGAAATTAACTCACATAATGTAAATTATGTAGCGAACTGCGACGAAGAAATATTGTTAACGACGATATCTCTTAATGTAAAATCACCAGATGGAAACTTCATTACTGTACGAGCACTATTAGATCAGGGGTCGCAGATATCTTTAATATCAGAGAATGCAGCGCAATGTTTAGGATTACGAAGAAATAAACATAGTGCGTCTATCTCAGGAATTGGAGCAGGACCTCAATATAGTAAGGGAATTGTATCAGTTGAATGTCATTCTGTTTATCATGATTATAAGTTTGAAACACAGGCACTGGTAATATCAAAGGTGATAAATAATCTCCCAAATTCATCATTTCGCAAACAATCATGGCCACATCTACAAAATATTAACTTAGCCGACCCAGAATACAACATATCAAAGCCTATTGACCTACTATTGGATGCCAGTGTATATTCAGAGATTATCATGAGCGGTCTCATCAAGGGCCCACAGGAAGCCCCTATAGCCCAACAAACTAAGTTAGGATGGATCCTATCGGGTAATGTAAAACGTATGTTCAACTGTCACGTAGTCATAAATAATTTAGCCGACATATCAAAGTATTGGGAACTCGAGGACGTTACATCGACTACGTCAACGCCTAGCAATGAGGACGAGCTTTGTGAGCAGTTTTACCAAAAAACAACGAGAAGATTAAACTCCGGTAAATATGAAGTCGCCCTACCCATGAAACAAGGGTTCCAGAATGAATTAGGGTACTCAAAATCAAAAGCAGTAGCTCAATTCCATCAGTTAGAACAAAGATTCCATAAGGACAAAAACCTCGCCTTATTGTACGAACAATTCATGGCCGAGTATCAACAATTAGGCCACATGCGTAAAGCGGACACTATAAAAGAAACAACATGCTATTTACCCCACCACGGAGTACAGAAGATGGATTCTAATACAACGAAACTCCGTGTGGTGTTCAACGCTTCCTGTAAAACTAAGTCGGGTAAAAGCCTAAATGATTTGATGTTACGTGGTCCGAACTTACAACAGGATTTACACCGCTTAATTGTTAGTTGGAGACAATATAAATTTGTACTAAATGCAGACATTGAGAAAATGTTCCGAATGATCTTAGTGAGAGAATCTGATCAACATTTACAAACTATTTTATGGAAAGATAAAAATGAAATTATAAACGAGTATCACCTTACAACTGTAACATATGGCATGAAAGCCGCTCCCTATTTAGCGATGCGAACATTGCGTCAAATCGCAGTCGACAGTGGGTTCAAATACCCTAAAGCCGTGAAAATGCTTAATCAACAATTTTATACTGATGATCTTTTTTATGGTAGTAACAGTCAGGAGGATGCTAAGGAGGCTCAACAACAACTTATTCATATTCTCAAAGATGCCGGTTTTAATCTGCGAAAGTGGTCGAGTAACAATAACCTACTATTAGACGGATTATCAAAAAATCAAGTTAACCCAGACATCATTGAGTTCAAAGACACGGACACTACAAAAACATTAGGATTGCATTGGAATTCCGTCTCGGATAACTTTACATATAAAAATATATCATTCAAACAGCTTAACAACAAATGTACCAAACGAAATTTATTATCAAACATATCAAAGGTATACGATCCTATTGGATGGATCTCACCTTTAACTATCAGAGCAAAATTATTATTTCAAAAGGTGTGGTCCGCTGGCTTATTATGGGACGACGAACTCCCGTCCGACATCCAAGAAGAGTGGTCAATGTTAAAGTCCGAATTAGAAAGCATTGAGAAGTTTTCTTTACCTAGACACATGGGAAATACAAACTATAAATATAAATTACATGGGTTTTGCGATGCCTCTGAAAAAGCTTATGCTTGCTCTATATACATAGTAACAACCGATAATAAAGGCGCGTACACATCGAGACTTGTTACTGCGAAAACAAAGTTGGCCCCACTGAACAAAGTCGTGTCACTGCCGAGATTAGAACTTTGTGGCGCACTATTACTAGCACAGCTTTTCAAGAGAGTGACAGATGCCTTAGATGAACAGGACATACCAATGTTTGCCTGGACTGATTCAATGGTGGTCATTGGTTGGCTTCAAGGTGATGCGAATCGATGGAAGGCTTTCGTTGCCAATCGTGTAGAACAAATCAATAACATCATACCATCTTCAAATTGGCGTCACGTGCGCTCAGAAGAAAATGCAGCGGATTGTGCAACTAGAGGAATGTCAAGTCAGCAACTTGTTAACCATTCCTTGTGGTGGGAAGGGCCGCAATGGTTAAAAACAGAAAATAATTATCAAACACCTATTTATCAAACACCATCATTAGAAATTAAAAAGGTCCATGTGAACGCTGCCTTATGTAAAGATAATGATTTTAATAACTCAATAATAAACTATTTGTTACAAAGTAATAGCTCTATTACACGTGTTGTGAAAACAATAGCATGGGTATCGCGTTTCATTGAATGCGCCCGACAACATAAAAACGCTGATAGATCACAAACATTATCATCAAGTGCTTTGATCGAATTGATCACAGTCTCTTGCTACTAAAACTCCAGCGTATCGGTATCCGAGGTAATTTGTTTAGGTGGTTTTCATCATACGTCGAAAATAGGTGTCAAACAGTGGTCCTTAATGGCTTTACTTCGTCTACCTTATTCATACCTTCAGGAGTGCCTCAGGGATCAATCTTGGGACCTCTGCTTTTTATTTTGTTTATTTTCGATATCCCAACCTGTTTTCGAAATAGCAAAGTCTTGCTTTTTGCAGACGATATGAAAATAATTAGTCCCATACGAACAACTGCGGATGCATTGTGTCTACAGAATGATCTACTCAGGTTCCAAAAATATTGCTCCGATAATAGGTTGGACTTAAACGTATCCAAGTGCTATGTTTGCTCATTTACTCGGAAACCCCAACCACTCTTATATAACTATTTTATCAAAGATTTGCCGGTATCTAGAGTGAACTCTATTAGGGACTTGGGTGTGACGTTTGATTCCAAGCTGTTATTTGATAGCCATATAAATGCCATAATAAACAAAGCATCTAAAGCTCTCGGATTCGTGATGCGTATATCCTCGGACTTTAACTCAATTAAAACAATTAAAATTCTCTACTGCGCTTATGTCCGTAGTCACTTGGAATACGCATCCCAGATATGGAATCCCTGCTACGCTGTTTACATCAATCGCATCGAAGGCATTCAAAAACGCTTTCTCCGTTACTTACAATACCGAGCTAAAAAGTACCTACCGGACTATATCTCTCGTTGCAAGCAGTTTCACTTGTTACCCCTGTATGAAAGGAGACGTGCAGCCGATTTATCCTTTCTTCTTAATATCGCCAACGGCACAATCGATTGTCCAGAACTGCTCGGACAAATAGGACTGCGCACCCCGGTGGTCTCACTAAGGAAACATAATCTCCTATATGTCCCATCCGTGCGTTGCAATTATAGACAGAACAGTTACCTCTTAAGGGCAAGCAGGTGTTACAACAAAATAGCTAATGATTTAGACCTTGACTTATTTAATACTTCCTCTTCAAAACTGAAGAAAATACTCAATGATCGCTTCTTCAACGATCCATAATGTAATGTGTGTAGCTGTAAATTTACTTATTTTACAATAATTTAACTTGTTTGATATTTTTGTAGTGTGTACTTAACGTTCTTTTAATTTTAATTATACTTCACCTTATGTTTGTGAAAACTTTTAATTAGCCCTCAATAGCATAGTTACTTATATTAATTTGTATCTTAGCTGTTAGTTTTCCTGTAAGTTTAAAATAAAATAAAATAAAAAAAATCTTTTGAATTAAATAAGGCATATAATTTAATTATAAAACATGTACAATACTGTGACTTTGATACAGATATTAATAATTTAAAGTCTAAAGGCAAGGTTAAGTCAAACAGCAAACTACTAAGTTTGAATCCCTATTTAGATGAGGAAGGAATATTAAGAGTTGGAGGACGACTCAGCAATTCTTATATCAGTTATTCGTCAAAGCATCCTATTGTATTATCAAGTAGCAGCCGTTTTACAGAATTAATCATTGATCAAGCACATTTATTAACATTACATGGAGGCCCGAAACTCACATTATCACAAGTTAGAAATAAGTACTGGATTTTAAGCGGAATCAGCACAGTTAAAAGGCAACTTAGGAAATGCACTACATGTCGTCGTTTTAGTCACCGCAATACTGAGCAGATTATGGCTAACCTACCGAGAGCCAGAGTCACACCATCACGTCCTTTCTCGCAGTGCGCAGTGGACTTTACAGGTCATGTAGACATTAAGATCAATAAGGGCCGCGGTGTCAAGACAAGTAAGGGGTACATTGCGGTGTTTGTATGCTTAAGTACAAAATCGGTACACTTAGAGTTGGTGTCAGACTTGAGCACACCTACGTTCCTTGCAGCCTTTCGAAGATTATGCGCAAGACGTGGAACGCCGAAAGATATGTACAGTGACAATGGTACCAATTTTATTGGAGCATCTAAGTTACTACGGAAACAATATCAGTTGGCAGCCCAAAATATCAATAGCGAGTTTTTAAATTATATCAACGAGATGGGAGTCACCTGGCATTTTAATGCACCCGCTTGGCCGAGCGCTGGAGGCCTGTGGGAAGCGGCAGTACGATGTATGAAGTATCATTTGCTAAGGGTCATTGGTCAACAGAAGCTTACTTACGAGGAGTTACTGACGGTACTCACCCAAACTGAAGCATGCATGAACTCAAGACCATTGTGTACATTATCGGAAAACATTGAAGATCTAGACGTATTGACTCCGGGTCATTTTTTAGTGGGTGGTCCTCTGTTATCAAGTCCTGAGTCGCTTTCACACGACATTAGTTTACCCGTAAGGTGGCAATTAGTACAAAACATGATAAAAGGATTTTGGCATAAGTGGTCGCATGAATATTTGCAGTCCCTGCAGTCGCGCAGTAAATGGCAGTACGAACGACAAAATATCAAGGTTGGAGATCTAGTTGTCGTTAAGGATGAGATGTTACCGCCGACACGGTGGGCGCTAGCCAGAGTGGTAGAGGTACACCCAGGCACAGATGGAAATGTTCGCGTCGTCACTATTAAAACACAAATAGGAGTTATTAAACGCCCAATCACAAAATTGTGTCTATTGCCAATTCAACAGGAAGTTCAAGAAGAGACAGAACCTCTTCAATCAAATCAAATATCAGAAGAACATAAACAGTTAACGACCGAATCTAATCAAGATGTAAATATGATGAATAAACGAACTAGAGGGAAACGTGTCTTTAAAAATTATTTTACTACTATATTATTTACTATTTTATCATTATTAGCACCGAGTATGCAACAACAAACAACATTTTATAACATATCTTCGTTACAAAGCAGTAAACAAGGCCTATTTTTTGACAAAATATCAAACCTTCAAGTTATAAGAGATGAGTGGAAATTAGTAATGTATTACAATATATCTACATACTGGCAAGGAGTGTCTGATATAAAAGATTATATCTCACATCTTAAAGAACTTTGCAAAACTCACGAGGAATATGATAACATGATATCTCAATTAGAGCACGAACTAGGAGAAATAGATCACTACACGTCCTTTATCAGCCATCCATCATCAAAGAGATCAAAACGTGGATTAATTAACGGAGTCGGTTATGTAGCCAATTCCTTATTTGGGCTTTTAGATGATAGCTTTGCCCAACAATACGCACGGGATATCGAAACAGTGAAACTTAATGAAAATCATCTACAGAAACTATTACAAAATCAAACTATAATTGTTGAAAATGAATATCATTTATTAAAACGAAACGAAGATAATATGAATAAACAATTTCAATACATCAAACAACGTCTATATAACATATCAAAAGAAATGAATCAGGTTACACTCGACAACAAACATGGACTTTATATTACATCATCAGCTTTAACCGCAAGTCTAATATTATCAAATTTAAGACGTATTCAGCAGCATATATTGGATACCATCACAGACATAAGTCATGGTCATATTGACCCACACATGTTAACACCCGAATTATTAGAAAATCAAATCAATAAAATAACATTGAATACTCGCGTCGATCTTACTGTACCTATTGACAGTCATTATCATTATAATATTATCAACTTATATAAACTACTGCGTGTATCTTGCAGAGTTATCAACAATTTTCTACTCATTGAAATTAAGATACCTTTGGTTAGTAAAGATATCTACGAGTTAGACAAGATAATAAGCATTCCATATAAAATAAATAAACACAGGTCATATCAAGTTTTACCTAAAATGCCATATATTGCTTATAACTTAAGAAAAGACGAAGGCATGCTACTTTCATACAACGATTTGGAATCATGTTTTCACCTATTAACGGATAAATTACTGTGCTCATTAAACAACCCTATCTATGAATTCTCGCCTAAACGATCTTTCTGCGAAGTCAAAGTAAACAATGATATGTTGTACACGAGCTGTGAGTCGGTCCAGACAGAGTGTCGCGACATGTGGATCATATTGCACGCACGAAACTCATGGCTATACAGTTGTTGTGAACCATGCACTATTCGGATATTTTGTGAAGCAACAGGATTTAAAATGGAAACTTTATTTGGCAACGGTATCATTAGTATAAGTCAAGGATGTGTCCTTAAAACGAATATGTTAAGTATCAGAGCCCACAATAATTTTATGAGTCATGTCACTATAAATCAAGAATTAGAGCACCCCGAAATATCGTCATTGAATAAATTACTAAATACAACCCATACAACCTCATCGACCGAATATCCCGAAAATGAAGATCACCATCAACAGTTTGACGATATCAGCAAACAAATCAACTTATTAAAGGAACAGTCTCACCAACATCCGCTCACCATACACGACGTCCATCATTACACGGCTTTCTACATCTTCATCGGTTTGATTGTATTCACGGGAAGTATCTTCATGTGTATGAAGATGAGGAACAAGCGTGGTGGAGCCAATACCGCGCCCGCTCATCAGGTGGACCAGGTGGAAGTCAGTGCTAGTGCAATTGTGCCGGAAATACCGCGATCACAAAGTGTGTTCAGTGTCAATCAGGCTACTTCGCCTTTTCTATCACGGCCAGTGCGATTTAAAGTTAATAGTGAGAGTGTATCGATAGATCAAGTGTAAATGAACTAAAACGGACATGACTCTATTAGCATAAGTATACTTACCTAAAATGAATGAAATCATCTTATAATATCACCATTTTAAATATTTTATATAAGTTGCATTACTTACTTTAACGCATTTTCATTAAATCAGTATTTTTGTTATCTCATTCATCAGCTCTCTTGTTTTGATGGCCAAGATGTACGGTTTACCGCACATAATGTATAACATGCCTTATATCACCTATCATGCATAAAATATCATTTTAGCATAGCAAGCTTTTTTGTATTAACTTTATTTGTAATATAATTCAGTGTCATTATATCACTCAAACAGAGCGGTTTGTCTTATCATTTCTGACCCTCTTGATATCAATGAATTGTGTCTCTATCATATCACACACACAATACCAACTCACAACTCAAACTGTCGCCTAGAACTGTATAAAAAATATCTTGATGATTTGTTTTTATTGTCGACAATCGACAACTATCTTTTCATTCCAAGCGTACTCGAGTAATTGGAGAATATACTTCAGTAAGTACAAAAAATCCCACAAATCGCGAAGCAATTCCTATTTTTGTATGTATTGTTAAAAACTTATCTATCAATTTATTAACAACAGTATTTATAGATCTTAACAAAAAATGTTTATAACAAAAACGTATGTGATTTAGAATGCTATAACTATTCCTACATTACATATTCATGTCACACACTTTTGACACAGTGATGCAAGTATAAAGGAAGCGATCGATAGAATTTATGCAACATCAAGACAATAGTCTTAGTTCTAATTTTATTTTACCTCTTTATAAATAATATAAAAAATACAAATCAATTGCCGAATATCAACGATACACTACTCTACAAAGTTTAGGGAAACTTCTCGGTCTGGGTGTGTGTGATACCCTAAATACAAGTCAGGAACTTAGTTAGGGGGCAGTTATGTTACCTATTTCTTAAACTATGTTTTAAATAAAAAAAAAACATAAAAAGCGAACTATATGGAGTTAGATATTTACGAGTATCTAAGTTAATATAAAGTTATAATTCGTGATAATTCACGAAATGAAATTAATATTTTATTTCCTGTTTCCAGCAATAAAAGAAATCCAGCAAGAGATCCCAGACATCCCTCTCTTTCAATTCAACTCACCAGAGCGAGACAGCGCACCTTGTATGCATGACACTATACCACTAGCGTCAGAGCTCAATGAAATGACGCCAGACCCCTTTACCGAAGTGGTGCAAGCTAAGCCGCGGGACACACTGCTGTTTATCTATACTAGTGGTACTACTGGGTTCCCTAAAGCGGCTATTATTACTAATATTAGGTAAGGTTTTATATTATAAGGTACTTATAAGTGGGCAGATTTCCACAAATAGAGTTATCTATTTTGGCTCAGTCAATCAGTCAATTTTCCTTACTGACACTAAAATCACCAAAACCTTACAGAACATAAAATATTCTCTAAATAATTAATATCTAAACTATTTTTAATTATTTCACGTAGCGTTATATAGTATTTCAAGCGGTGCTATATGGTAGCATGGGTTTGGGTTCAATACCCAGCTAAAGCATAACATAATATTTTTTAATGTTTAAATTCAATGTTTCATCTATTCATATTCTTGCAGGTTCCTCCTAATCCCTCTAGGAGTCCACACATCAGCCCACCTGAACTCCTCTGACGTCATCTACGACCCGCTGCCCCTCCACCACACAGCTGGTGGAGTCCTCGGCGCTGGCCAGGCCATTATACTGGGATGTACTGTCGTGTTGAGGAAGAAGTTCTCAGCTTCTAATTATTGGAGTGATACTGTGAAGCATGGGTGTACTGTAAGTACTTTTGCTCTGTAGTTATTGAAACTTTTTTCTTTTAAACCATCATCTTCTTTACAAATACAGTAAAGTTTATGCGACTGTTTGTACGCTTAGATTTTTTAAACTATGCGATGGATATCAATTCAGTTTCTAGCAATGGTTAGAGGAACAAGAGTAAGACTTTAACACAGTTGAAAGCGCCAAGCGCTTGCATTATACTTATTCTTAATCATCCAAATTCAATTCAAATAAAAAAGATTTAAACCCAGTACCTTGATGAACCAGCTTAACATCCTTCTAATATTTTTAAATCTCTTCCCCCAGGCAGCCCAGTACATCGGTGAAATCTGCCGGTACCTGCTCTCCGTACCTCCTGGGCCTAGCGACCGCGCGCACAACGTAAAGGTCATCTTCGGCAACGGCCTCCGTCCTCAAATCTGGCAAGAGTTTGTCCAGAGGTTCAACATCAGCCGGGTCTTGGAGTTCTATGGAGCTACTGAGGGGAATAGTAATCTTGGTACGTATTTCTAATAAGTAGAGATAAAATCCTATATTGTAGAGATAAAATACAGTAAATTTAAGACGAATAGAATGTCGATAGTCCAGTAGGTACTGGTTTAATCCACGCTTATGTGTTTATTGAATTGAAGCCTTTGGTTCTAACGCCTGATCGCCCTAATTCAGAATAGGCTCGAGCTCCTCTATGGGGACGTATGATGATGAATTTAAGATTGTCACTTTTGTTATTTTCAGTAAACTTGGACTCAAAAGTTGGCGCTATCGGATTCTTGAGTCGACTGGTCTCCTCTATCTACCCGCTTACTTTAGTAAAGTAAGTACTCGACACAACCCTACGCTTAAAGTTCTTTTAAGATCAAATAGGGCTTAAACAATTTTCTTTTCCCGAAAGAATGAACCAATGTTTAAGCGACTTGCATCGCGAGCTCTCTCATTCCAAAGATGACGAAAATTGATGATAAGTCTTAGATTGGTCCCAGTAACATGGCATGTTTACGTAATGCTTATAACTTTATTTTATATTCAGATGTGACGAAATAACTGGTGAAATATTGAGAGACAGCAATGGAAGGTGTATCACATGTGAACCGCATCAGCCAGGTAATGGTTTTGAAAAAACCACCAACAAAACTACTTTATTTATCTTATCTACATAGAAACATCAAACTTTTTGAAAACTTACAATAAAACATTGCTTTCCAGGTCTTCTCCTCGGAAAAATAGACCCCAAGAAAGCAATTCTCACGTTCGCTGGGTACGCGGACAAGACAGCATCGGAGAAGAAGATGGTGCGCAACGTGAGGCAGGAGGGGGACTGCTACTTCAACACGGGGGACATCCTGGTTATGGATCACTTTGGGTACTTCTACTTTAAGGATCGGACTGGGGATACTTTCAGGTTAATATGGATTTTTATTGTGTATGTTTTATTTGATGACCAATATTGGAAGGAATGATTGGAAGGAAGGTCAAAAAAAAACCAACATCCTTCCCTGCTGTATCAAAAGTTACGTGTCCGATTATTGTCATCCAAAACCAACATAGTCCAGAAGTAAACAAATTTCCACAAGTGACCCTCACCAGTAAATAGAATCAAGATATTTATCTTTATAACAGTTTACGTAGGTACTGTAGTGTGTACGTAGGTACATCTCATACAAAGCCCTGGACTTGTATCAACCACCTACGATAGCCTTCATCAGGAGGATGAGTGAGGTGTAAGAGCGAAAGCCTAAAACTTAGCTTAAATTAAAATAATCTGGATAGTGTTGGGAAGTCTTGTACGCATGTGTAGTTTCTGATATAGCTAGGCTTTCAATTAAGCTAGTCGATTTATGGAGATGATTTTATAATGATTGATTGATTTATATTTTAGATGGCGCGGTGAAAACGTATCAACAGCAGAAGTTGAAGGTGTGATAAGTTCACTAGTGGGGTTGAAGGACGCTGTAGTGTTTGGGGTTACTGTAAGTAGTTATCACTTGCTTAAAATAATAAAATACTTTGTTTGATAAACCAACATATATTTGTGAAGCAACATGTTCCAAGATGATTACGGATGTAAAGTTGTTGAAGGCCATAAAACGATTTCTTGCAATAGAAGTTAGCTAAGCTTTCCAAAAAGCCAGGTTCATACAAAATATGCTTAAAATCCCAAAATTCTTCCACAGATACCAAACGTAGAAGGCAAAGCCGGTATGGCAGCGATATCTGATCCAGAAAAGAAGTTGGACCTTCCCGTTTTATCCAAAGGTCTCAAAACCTCCCTCCCAGCGTACGCAAGACCTTTATTCCTCAGAATACTTCCAGAAACCCCTCTCACTGCTACTTTTAAGCTGAAAAAGAAGGAATTAATGGAACAGGGTTATGCTTTGAATATTCACAATGATCCTCTATATTTCTTAGATCAGAAATCTGGTGAATATGTGCCATTGACGCAGAAATTGTATGATGATATAGTTCAAGGTGTTGTCAGGCTGTGATGTTATAGCATAGGATATAGTAATCTTTTGCTTGATTTATTCGTTTGATTTGTTCGCTGAACATCGGTCTTCAGCGAGACTATAAGACATTAGAATATAAAAATATTTTCAGACAGTTTTAGACTTTCTATTACTTTAGAAAGATATGTGTTGTGCCATACCTGGCATGATATGGTGAAAAATAAAGGCAGCTAGTTTTCCTCAATATGGGATCTAACTAGACCGCGAATTTTTCTACAACCTACATAATTATAATGAAGTTACGCTATTCGCGCGTTTTATATCGCATTTACAATATATTAGTTGCCATATTTGAGATTTTAATGATTCCTATACAAACTTTCACCCTACCTAAAAGATATTTTTCGCAGTAAAACCTATCCTATGTCAGAGTTATCTAAAAGAATGTTGCCATTAGCCGGGTCTACACCCGACGATCCAAAGAGATTCAATCGCGCGAGACAGCATCGCGATCCAAATGCTGCAGGCGGCGGCGGGCGTTGTATGATAAACGTCAAGATGGCGGGATCACACTATGTTTTAATCATACTTTACTATCGCTATAAAGTACTCATTTGGAACCATTTGATACCTAGAATCTTAGATTTTGTAACTGCTTAGGTTAAGCAACAATGTAAGTTAAAGTTGATCCCGCCACTATGACGCGTCATAATGGCGGGATCATGGAATTCATACAAACTACTACTCATTTTATTTAGGCCGCGCGCGATCCAAGCCGTCCACACCACGCTCATCTTTGGATCGCGTTGCTGCCTCACGCGAATGAATCTCGGTGGATCGTCCAGTGTGGACCTGACTATTAAAATCGGTCCAGTAACTAGTTCCTAAGAAATGTTTTATAAAATTAAGATTAGACATAAAACACAATCTACTGATTGGCCAAAGACATTAGCTATGTTTATTGTAATGAATCTCTATTTAAGACTTTATTAATATCATTTTTATGTACAAAAAAATATTATAATTTATTTTTTTGAAATTGTGATCGTTCCATGTATTGTAAAGAGAATAATTTTGTGAGTATTTAATAAATAATGATTTGTTTATTATGTATTTTAATTAAAGTACTTTACCTAGCTAAGTAGCAGCTACACCTACATTTATAGGTACACTAGCAGCGCCCCGCGGTTTCATCCGCGTAGTTCCCGTTCCCGTGGGAATTTCGGGATAAAAAGTATCTGATGTTCTTTCCCGGACCATAAGCTACCCCTGTACCAAATTTCAAGTCAATCGGTTCAGTAGTTTAGCCGTGAAAAGATAACAGACAGAAAGACATACAGAGTTACTTTCGCATTTATAATATTAGTTAGGATTAGGATGAATTAGAAAAAACTTCTCTCCTCTTTGTATAGATAAGAACTTACGTTATAAGTAAGCATTTCAGGCTAATTCTTCTTCACTTTCAGTTCCTATTATACTTTTAAATATCATATTAAGTCCTCAGTGAAGGGTCGATGAAATGTACAATTTACATACAGATATTGCAAGTTAATAAAAAAACATATTTGACACAAAAAGCTTTATTCATTCATACAAAATTGCCAACATTCAATAACATTTAATCTGAAACATATATCTTTGAATACATTTTATATTTCACTAAAATAACGTTTTAACTTTATAGGTTATATGTACATACATAATACAAATATTTATGTGATTATTATAAATATATTTTAATCGTTTAAGGCAAAATTGAAATCATGGTCAATATTGTTACAGGTAACTTCTAAAAAACTTTCGTAATCATACATATAAAAAAATGTGTTGTTTCCATTATTTCGTTTTAAATCAAAATATGGCAAGTAAGAAACCAATTGACTTGTTTTGTACTTCAGTATAACTACTACAGTACTAGATTACAGCTTTACGACTTGTCTTGATACTTTCTTATTCATTATTTAATTCAAGAGTACACTTTTTGATATCTAGGTTTGCAATTAAGAAAGATTTATTGGGTTTCAAATTACCTATAGTAATTTTATTATTAAACGAAACGTACGTCATTATACACCCCTATTTTGAAATGATGGGACTTATTAAAATCAGAATATCTGTAGCAGTAACTGAATCCATATATTCAATAAAAATATCAAAAATGATAGTCGATTACTTATCTTTAAAAAATAATAAATAAATGTCGTATTACCAGACGGCACACTAGCTATCAAGTATTCTGTGACGGCTCGGGTCGATGACCGCGCTCAGCTGTGTATCGCAGCGTTCGCCGGTTGTTCGGTGTAGAATGACAATAAAATTCGGCGGGATTTTGAAAAACTTTGACTTATCATAACTTTTTAAATAAAAGCAAAAGAAAAAAACTACTTTCACTATTATATTGTCACCCGTCGTTTACATAAGCTGTGTGATTAAGTATCTCGAATTCAAAATAGGGGTGTATATATAATATATAATATTATATATATAATCCCTCGACGCCGCCGTTATATATATAAGTACGTACTAACATCACGTTGTTTCACATACTTATACCTATAGCAATATTGAAAACAATTTCAATTTTACACTGTTAATATTTTTTTAATAAGTATAGGTAATATTTATAATCTATTTGTACATTTAACTATTTGTGCGATGTTTATATGATATTTACTATGTGATTTTAAAACTATAAATATGTACTATGTAATAAATATCTTACTATAAATACATACTTCTGCAGTATACCTTCGGCTTCGCCTGATACCTTTTTCACACAAAAATACGATTCAATAAAAATAATGTTTTAAACTATTTTCAAAAGCCACTGTAGTAGAAATAAGACCATTTCATTTTTTTTACTAATAAAAAAATGATTAGTACGACTGACTGAGATAGACAAACACTAAATTCAAAGAATAAATAAAAGTAAATATTTTGACTAAAATATCAAATGATTTTCTTTTTTACAAAAAATAAGTAAATCTCGCACCAGGGAATCATATAACACTTAAGTATTTATTAATATTAAATACATGTACCAACTATTTGGTGTTTTATGTACTACAATATAATAACCTAGGTAGATACTAATTACACCCACTTTCAAAATTCCACCACATTTAAAATTATTAAACTTTCGCATTTATAAATTGTTTCATAGAGTACTCTAAAATTAACATCTTACATCTTATTTACTCCTAGTAGTCTAGGCAATTTTTCCTAATTTGGCAGTACACACGGAACTTATCAACTATCTACTCTATTACCTATGTACATAAAGTTCAATTCCCAATAAATGACATAGTTTCTCTGTTTGAACACTTTTGTTTTATACAAAAATCATTCTATATTCAAATTTTAAAAGTTCTGTCGAAGAATACGTACTATTGAAAAAATAACTAAACTCTTTTAAGATATGTCATCCTAGTACATTGTAGGAATGTAATAACAATTTAAATATGGAACACACATACAGCAAAAAAACAAAAAAGGCTTTTTCCTTTTTTAACATGAAAAGAAAAACAATCTAGAAAATATTTGAAAGTACTTGGCAAACATAAATTAGTAGGAAGTCTATTATTAACACTCACTACCTTTATTTTGTCCTTCCATGTATTTTTACAAGCAACGACACATAAAATTCATATTATTAAGCCTAATTTTCTTATTATTTTAGCATAAAACATCAATTTATATATATGGCAGCAATAATTATACATTACAAAACTAAATCTCTACTACAATAATTAATGAACAAGCTAATTTTAACAATTTTGGTCCTCAAATACTATAAACATCAAACAATTCTTAACTTTACGCAACATATTTTAAAGTTCATAATTGTATTTCTCTAATTTTATTCTAGTCGTCTTTTCCCTTTAAATTTTCTTCTAACCTTCTTCATTATTATGCCAGCCTGGTAGTATTTTTGTAAACTCCTCAGTTTTTTTTTAATCGGCTGCGTTAGAAATATTTATTTTATCAGAAAACTCGTTTTAAGTAAATTACACACCTTTTTTACACAGAAAACTTTTCTAATCTCCAAACCTGACTCCACGCGAAGAAACTCAATCTTCTTGAAATTTGTCCAGCCAACAGGCCTCAATAAAGTACCAAATTATTTACAGTATTATTGTCATCGTCTATTTTCATTCTTTATTTTTTTGCCTATTACAATCCAAGGTCCTTCTAGCATCTGTTCTACTTGTTCATGAGATTTTCCTTTAGTATCTGGTAATGTTAGGAAGATGTAGAGAGCTCCTACGAGGGTTATACCAGCGCAGATGTAGTATATGCTATGAAGACCAATATATACGGCAAGGGAGCCGTAGTACCGGAGAAGAAGGAAGTTGCTGAGCCACATCCAGGATATGAGGAGACTTGATGCTAGGCTTCTTACCTGTAAAGGAAAGGATGAGGTCACAGTCAATTTGTAAAAAAAATATAGTTTCTATTAAAGTATAACTTAATTAGATAGACAATAGTAGTCATAGCAGGCAAAACACTATAGATATATTAATTCAGTGAGTGAGAAATTGCGTGCCGGTAATCTTAAACTCGAATCACATTACGAAAAATAACAAATTTGGTAGTAATTGTAGTCCTGAAATCACTAAATGGCATTCTGCCAAATGTGGTTAAACTAAAATGTGACCCCAATTAGAAATTAGACAAAAGTTCTGAACAAAAAGTAAACGAAGTACTCGTACTCACATTAATAGAAAACAACTCCGAAATGAGCACATAAGGCACCGACCCCAATCCAATATTGTATAAAAATAGCACTAATGACAGGAGCACCATTGGCATCACTATCGTCTTCTCATCACCATCACCTGACACACTCTGTAGCTTAGACATGACATCTGTCAAATTTGACATATTCACTCCATATTTAAATTCTTCAGTCATATTTCTAATTGCATCTCCAAAATATTCCGTTGGAGTCGAATTTTGAGGAATAATTTGGTGTTTTTCGAGAATATTTGGCGGTTTTTTGAAAGGCCACAATCGGTGTAGGTACCAGGCATGAATGTGTAAGTGGGGGTCGCAGTAGATGCCAAGAACTGCGAGGCAGAACGTGATGCCCGTACATGACCAGAGGAGTAGCACCTGGAACAAATAAGTACAATAGTAAATGACTAATCACGAGGTTTGGCTAGTTCTAACTTAGTTAGGATCTTTGGTCGTTTACCTTTCTGCCAAACTTGTCAACGGTTACTATAGCCACTGCGGCGCCGAGCACCAAAGCGGTGCCACACATTATAGACGCTGTATCTGAAGTCTCCAGTAGGGGGCGAGGTACAGTTCTGGAATAAAGTAAGGTACTTATTTATTATGAGAATAAAAAAATATGTCTTGTTAATTTCTTGGATGTTACATACTCGTTTAGAATTAGGTTGCTTAACACCACCAAGTGACTAATCTGTTGCCCTCTATTCTATAAACAATAATTGCTTCAACTAATTCCATCATTACGTTATGTTATTTATTCCATCAAAGGAATGAGAAATAATTACTGCTGGAAACGGGTACAAATCCTTTATCCAATCAATAAAATGTTAAGCCTTACCCATTATAAAGAGTAAAGTTATAAGCAGTCAGGTTGAGATGCGGTACAGCATGCGCTGAATGTCTAAGGACAGCTGCAGCAAAGCTGTACACAGCACCAGCCCCGCTACCGGCGGCGGCACACAGGATTATGACGCAGGAGAACAACGCGCGACGAGAACGGCGGTGGCGGACTGGAATATAGTGAATGGGTATTGTGAGAGTGGGATGAGGGGGATACTTCTTGGTAACGAAGTCTTTTTTTAAACTATTACTTGATTGTTTCCATTATTTCAATAGCATTTTAGTGATAGCCTAATTTAGCCTATAAGTATTTCCAAAATTCCCACGAACTAGTTCTTATGACTTTTCATTTACTGTTAAGTATATTACTTTCCCCATTCTGTATAAACCACAAAAGACATGCATATTTTTTCCTCAAATAAGTATACTGCTAAAGAAAGTAGAAATAGTAGTGGTCCTCAAAAATATATGTCAAATAAGAAGAAAGTAAGCAAAAATGAATAAATTAGAATTTTAAATTTCCCACCAAAACTTACACAATTCCCTGCAAGCCGTTAACTCGGTCTTTTCACTCTTCCTATCAGAATTTGACGTGGAGTCCAAACCACTAACTCTTTTCAACATTGGCTGGAAAGTATCTGAATCTTGACGCCTCATTTCTTTCCTTCTTCCATAGAAGTCCGAGGTTCTTATCCTGACTTCTTGTTGTTCAATGACGTCAGTCAAATCTTCCCTGAAATCTGAGCCATCGAACCAGCAGATTATTTTGGCTGCATCCTGAAAGAAAGAAAGAAAGAACACATTTTTATGCTTGTAAAATAAATTTCTAAAACATTTTCTAAAAAAAAACATTTTAGTTACGATTTTCAGTTTGTAAAGAGCTGGATATTTCTTTAGTGTTTGTAACATGGGAAATCGTAGTACTTATTTTAAATATTCCTTTTCACTATGCTAATATTCAGTCATCAGTAATCAATTAAATTTTATTGGTCAAGTGATGGATAGATGAACATGACACGACAAATGTATGAATGAATGAGTTAAAAAAAGGCCTCGCAGTGGTATCTTCCAGGATGACATTTTAAACCAAATTGCCACGATATTAAAAAATGAAATCTTACAGAAAATCTTACTAAATTTAGTGTTTTTCGGTGCAAGAATACCAGGGCATAAGCAAATACAAAGAGGTCATTCGAAACTCGAACATTCAAGTACCTGTATCCTTCCAACGCTGATGAGAAACGAAGGTGTCTCCGGTAGCCATAGTAACGAGACCAGTAGTACTGATGGTGGTACAGCCATGGATAGTGACAGCGCATGCGCGGAAAGTACCCCACCGGCTGCGTAGGCAAATAGAATACCCAAACTGGAAAACGTAAAGTAATTTCGTTAAGTTTAGGGAACTTTAAGGCCAAAGGTGACCGAGATGTAGGGTCGTAATCCATCAGCAAGTGGTAGAAAGGATGTGATTTTATCAGATTATATTATGTTACTTTTCAGATGTATTTTATAAACTGCTGTATGGCTTTTTGTAAGGTTATCGCCTAAATGTACAGGAATTGTCGACGATAGAAGTTAGCTATTTAACCAAAATTTACTCAATAATTACATATGTCAGTCTGTATGTAAATCTATTTTTGTGTTTGTTATACCCTAGATGCATGTAAAAGAACCTCAGGGTCATTTGCTACATTAGGATGTGATGAGATTCCTTTTGACTCCCATCGTTTCTACTCGTAGGAGTAGATTACGAATTATAACGGCATCCAAACTTTTCTAGATCCCTTCAAGTACTCATAACCGACCTGCAAGCCAAAGCGGGAACGGCAGCGAGCCCCCTGGTCCGGGGCGCTATCTCTGCGCAGTAGAGGGGGGCCAGAGCGAGCGCGCCCGCGCCCCCCGCACCCGCCGCCACGCGCGCCGCCCACACTCCTCGCGGGCCGCACCACGCTGCTAGGGACCAGCTGATCTGGAATATGGGGGATGTGATATGGAGTGGTGTTGTTATAGAGAAGTTGTCATTAGGAGAATTGACGACCTCTATGGCAGAGTGGTCACCATGCCGGACTGCCATCCGTAAGGTTGCGGGTTCGATTCCCGTGCGGGGTAAATATTTGTGTGAACCACAAATGTTTGTCTTGGTCTGGGTATGTGTGAATGAGTGTGTGCGTAGTTTTTGATACCCTAGATACAAGTTTCGATCATAGTTAGGGGTCTACTCTAGTTACTATAATGAGATGAATATGTTCCTAAAACATTTGTTTGACACACGATAATGTTAACAGATTTGGGACCCTGTTCAATTAAAAAAAAAGTAAAAAATTAAAAAAATGGTTTCAGGAATCATCATCATCATCAGCTCATTTACCTACATCACCATCGAGGGGATCCAGCCTATACTGAATTAGGGCGATTTTCTAACTCAGCACGATAGTTTAAACATCATACCTAACTCCTGGATTAAAACAACAATCTGTAAATTACTTAAGTACATAAATATTAACATCGCACGAAAATCGAACTGACAACCCAATTTCTACATAATTAATCTTGACGCCAGCCCTCCGAACTCGTCAATAACTCCAATTTAACTTAAATCAATCCCGAAACCAATTAATCGTGAACAGATTAACCGTTTATCCAATTACTAGCAGCACCCCGCAGTTTTACCCATGTAAATCCCAATCCCGTGGGAATTTTGGGATAAAAAGTATCATATGTGTTACTCCTAGTTTTATGGATCATCTGTACTAAATTTCATTTAAATCAGTTCCCTAGTTTTTGCGTGAAAGAGTAACAAACATCCATCTATACAAACTTTCGCGTTTACTAAGGCGAGGAAAGCGAAGAAGCCGATAAATCAACAACTTATACAGTTTTGTGGTACATTTTACAACAAAAAACTAAATCACCTGCAGATTTGATATTTAACATAGTTCAATTTATGTCTAGTTTAGACAATCGTTAAAATTTTAGTTTGTAAATCAAATAAAAAGTGTTCTATCAATTTCTTTGCCGCGGGCACAGAATAATTAATAGTATGCCGCGGGCAAAAAGCAGCTTGGAAATCTTGCTATCCCCACAAAGTCAAGCTGGCTAGCTAAGTAAGATTTAACAGACAGTTATCGAACTCGAACTCAAGACAAGTTACTTGAATTATTTCTGACCCAGAATTCGGATCGCTTCTCTTGCCGCGGGAGATGTCTCAGATATTGATGGGATTCCGATATTTTACTGGGAATACAATTACTAACCAATTAACTTCTAGCTTTTGTTTGCTGTCAAGTTGGGGTCGCTTTTCAGTTATGATCCGTGGTTAATCAAATGTTCATGCAATGTCAGTATTATGTGGAGCCACTGTGCCCTCAAAGAAAGTCAAGTTTTGACTTTCTCCTCTAAGACTGCGTCTTATTATCTATCTATAGATGTAAAACTCTTCCGTTACTGAGTGACCTACTGACTGACTGACAGACAACGACACAGAAACTAAAAGTGCGCGTAGAGAGCTAAAATGTGGCACGTGTGTTTTTTGGGGGGAGTAGGCCACCACTAAGAGGGGATTTTTGGAAATCCCCCCACGCGCACGAAGTCTTTGGCAAAAGCTAGTTTAGTTATATTTTAGTTCAAATAACTGTAGAGTTTTGGGTAGTGTAATGGTCTAACTTTGCGTTACAATTGTTAAGTATGTTAGTACGACAACTTAATGCGCTTAACGTACCGAAGCACGCCATAATCCCAAACTAATAATGGAATGGTCGAAATGGAAACTTTTGGTAATCTCTGACTGTTACGAAATACACACAAAATAAATAAAATACTATAAATTTCATGGGGAATCAGCCAAAACGAGAATCACGTTGATAAATCCTTGGTGTACAAAATAATTTAGTAGAGTAATTTAGTTATACCGACTCTCCTAAACTGAAAAAACTGTTTTACCGTTTTTTCGCTTTTATAACATTGTTATGGGACTTACATAAGTATGCCTTTCAGCTCAATCGGATAGCCAGAAGTGGTCGAAAAATGGCTTGCAAGATTTGATTACAGACAACGAGACAGGTGAAACTAAATAGAAGCTTGTAAAATATATTAACTTACAATAAAACTAATACTGATGCAGAAAGCGCCGGCCTTCCTGCCCCGAGCGTCGGCCAGCACGGCGAAGAACGGCGCGGCCGGTAGCGCCACCAAGCAGGGCAGGGCAGCGAGCCAGGCGCCTCCTGTTAATGCCTCGACGCCCAGCACGCCGGACACCCATCCTGTGCTACAGCCGTGCGTGAAGCAGGATAGGTTGTCTGGAAATGTTAATATTTACTGTCTTACTGTCTAGTTTAACTAACGCGTAATATAACACAACATAACAAAATCATTTACTCCATCATCTCATTATAGTAACTGACCCATAACTAAGTTCGTAACTTGTATTTAGGGTATCAGAAACTACGCATACATTCATTCACACACACACACCCAGACCGAGACAAACATTTGTGGTTAACACAAATATTCACCCCATACGGGAATCGAACCCGCAACCTTACGTATGGCAGTCCGGCATGGTGACCACTCTGCCATCGACGTCGTCTCTATTTTTTTTCATCATTTCCTCTTTTAATGTCAGTTTTAATTTCCTCCATTACCAGGCTGTCATAACAAAGAGATGGTATCTCATTTCAGTGATAAATATTGAAAAGGCCGGAGACAGTACACCTAACGAGATTCTTTCAACTTTCAAAAGAACTTCATAATATTATTTGATTGTTTTTTCACGAAAAATATATAATAAAAAAATATAGATAAATGGTATCTAAAACGTTTATATTAAAAAGTAAATTACACTTAACAAGCTGTCAAAATGTATGTCAAGGATAATGAGTAAATGGGTAATGAAAACAAAATTATATTTTGTCCGTCAGTCAAGTAATCCAAAAATATTAGACCCTTATTTTATTACTAGCTGTTCCCCGCGGTTTTACTTCGCTTCTACTGGTCGTAGCGTGATGTTCTATAACTTATAGCCTTCCTCGATAAATGGGCTATCTAACACTGAAACTACTTTTCAAATCGGTCCAGAAGTTCCTGAGATTAGTACGTTGACACTAACTCTGCAGCTTTATTATTTTAGTGTAGCTTTTACGTAAAGCACGTGCAAGTAAACGAACAAATTTTTCATCCAAACAAATGAAACCCGTTTCCCGTTGTCACGCCATAACTTGAGAACGGCTAAACCGATTTGGCTAATTATTTTTTTGCTGTGTTTGTTATTGTCAGGAAAAGGTTCTAATGTAAAAAAAAACTGGAAAAACAAACGGGAAGCTAGGACCGGTGCGAAACCGGGGCGGGCCACTAGTTAGCTTTATAATATTCAAGGGAGAGAGAGAGATATTTGTCTTCCATGATAATATTAGTAAAGAAAACCTAGATTTTACTATATTTACAAAAAAAATAGTCTTCAAAATATGTTACTTACAGACAGCAGCCGCGACAATTCTCCTTAGTGATCCTCTCCATCTTTTCGATGCTGTTCTTTCTATCCTATTTCTGGAATCAAAGAGTTGATACAATTAGATACAATTTTGCGCACAATATATTAGTTGCTCAATAAACTGATACTGGGCAGAGACTTTTAACGTTTTCATAGTTTGTTTTGGGAACAACGAATCTATCCTCCCAAACAAAAAACAAGTGTCTAAGGGCTGATTTTTCCATCGCCAGATAACTTTATTCGACGAATTATTTTGATATTTTGACAGTTACTTCATACTGTCAAATGTCAATTTTATTCGTCGAATAAAAGTTATCTAGCGATGGAAAAATCAGCCCTAAATCGATTTACAAATTACAGAGTTATAACTATGTTATAGAGTTAATACAAACATAAAAAAACATACGCGTCGAATAGAGAACCTCTTCCTGTTTTTTGGAAGTCGTTAAAAATCAATTAAATTGAAAAGCTTCTCCTTTTTTTGAAGTCAGTTAAAAACTATACCACAAATGTTTGTCTCGGTCTGGGTGTGTGAATGAGTGTGTGCGTAGTTTCTGATACCCTAGATACAAGTTACGAACTTAGTTAGGGATCAGTCAGTTACTACAATGAGATGACGTAGTGAATGATTATGTAGGTGGTTTCACAATTTTAAACTTCTTCTCAAAGATATGTTTTACTAATACAACTTATTTCTTTCAAATCCAAACACACCTCTAATCAATGATCCTCATAATTTCCAAACCAATCTGTATATTTTTGAGAAGCGATTCATTTCGTGTGCAAATAGGCAATCCGCTTAGCTCTAATAAGTTTATCTCCACATACCAGTCGAGTAATGAAGCTGAGGGCTGGGCGCAGCTGTATCGATATAATTAACATGTTATTACGAGTATTATATCGTAGGATACACGATAAATAACGTTAGTTGATTATTTCTTTGATACCGTTATTTAGTTAATTAGATGAGGAGATTTATCGCAATCAACAATAATAATTAACAAATAACATAACATAACATAACATAATCATTCACTACATCGTCTCATTATAGTAACTGACCCCTAACTAAGCTCGAAGCTTGTATCTAGGGTATCAGAAACTACGCACACACTCAGTCACACACACACCCAGACCGAGACAAACATTTTGTGGATCATCACAAATATTCACCCCGCACGGGAATCGAACCCGCAACCTTACGGATGGCAGTCCGGCATGGTGACCACTCTGCCATCGAGGTCGTCAAATAGAATTAGGAAGCAAATTTAATTAAATACACACAGTCGAACATAGAAACTCTTTCAGTTTTGAAGTATATGTATAAATTGATTTTCATTATAATCAGTCACTCTACATAACACATGTAGCAAATGACCCCTAACCAGATTTACCTATCAAAAAAGGTATCAAAAACTACGTACACATCCTTTTATATACAAACGCAGACCAAAATAAACATTTAAGGAACACACAAATATTTACTCTGCACAGGATTCAAGCCTCTTGTTTGACAGACCGGCATATTTTCAAATACGTTTTACGTAAATAAAGTATAATACAAAACCAATGTTATCATAATCAAAATCCTTCAAAACCTAGTGGTCCTTCCATAAAACAGTATCCACTCATACAATATTTTCGTAACAAAATTGACACGAAACCAACTGAGGCGATACTCGAGGGATCGACTCTTGAAATATCGATAGTACGCACATCACTAATGCAAAAGTTTGCTTGTACAAATGGAATCACATTGAATGGCGACTTGTAATAAAATCGGCGTGTGTATGTGTGTTTCACGTGGGTAAACAAACATGTGTATTTATTTATACACACATATAACATACATATTGTGTATTTATTTTAAGGTATAATTGAAAGCGTGGATGGCGAAGGGGTTAAGGCTTTTGACTCCAAATCGGAAAGTGCCTGGTTCAAACCCCGCCACGTACCAATGTGCTTTCGATTTTCAAATTCATATGTACGTTTATTCGATGCTCTTACGGTGTAAGAAAACATAGTGAGGAAACTTGCACACACCTTCGAAGAAATTCTGAAGGTTGTGTGTGAAGTCGACCAACCCGCACTTGGCCAGCGTGGTCGATTATGGCCTTATTGCCCTCATGCTGGATAGGCTCGAGCCTCTCAGTGGGGACATTGTATGAGCTGATGATGATGATAACTTATTATACACAGCCCCACTAGCATGACTACGCGTGATAAAATATAACGACACCACGATATAAAATCGATTTCGCGCGCATGAACAAATGAATTATCACGTACTATGATATGTTAAAAACAAATATGGCGGCTATATTTATTATATTTTGACAGTTGGATGTCGATAAATAGCTATATCATATCGTGTTTTCGAAGTCATGCTAGCTCGGCAGATTTAAGTAAAGCCGTCGGTCCCGGTTGTAGTACTAACATTATCGACAGTCGTTACGGGTAGTAAGAGCCTTTAAAAGCCTAATTAGACCCAAAGAACCCTAATTAGAGAGGCCGGAAAACTGCCCAGTTGCAAGTATACACCCTTATTTTGAAATGATGGGACTTATTAAAATCAGAATATCTGTAGCAGTAACTGAATCCATATATCCAATAAAAATATCAAAAATGATAGTCAATTACTTATCTTTAAAAAATACTAAATAAATGTCGTATTACCAGACGGCACACTAGCTATCAAGTATTCTGTGACGGCTCGGGTCGATGACCGCGCTCAGCTGTGTATCGCAGCGCTCGCCGGTTGTTCGGTGTAGAATAACAATAAAATTCGGCGGGATTTTGAAAAACTTTGACTTATCATAACTTTTTAAATAAAAGCAAAAGAAAAAAAACTAACTTCACTATTATATTGTTAACCCTAATTTACATTAGCTGTGAGATAAGGTATCGCAATTTCAAAATAAGGGTGTATATGTACAATATTATGCAGGGTTCTGGTGATAGTATTTAAGAATAATAAAATGAAACCGCTGAAAGTGCTAGTTTATAAGTATTTTGTGCCATTAAAACATATGGACTGAGATATTTATGTATTACTATCAATAAGCACTTTCATATAATTATGTATTGCTATATTGTCTCTCATCTGCTACTCACTTTTCAATCGATGCTTTTCAATTAACGCAGACAGAGCCTAAATTAAGGACTAAGGGGCTAAGACAATAAAAAATTGCATGTGAATTCATTTTGCAGTATCAGTCAGCATTGAAAGTGTTTTTGGTAGTAGACTTATAATACTTCCATCGCAAAAACCTACTTCTGTCTTCTCAACTTAAGTCGACTATACTAACTATTGGACAACCCACAGATTAAATCTTTAGCTCAAGTAGAATAAGTAAGAAGTTTTGTGGTCGAGATGCGGTCGAATATACAATCGATTAGATAGAGGTATTCGAAAATTCGTTCCTAAGGGTTTAATTTAGAGATAAAAGAGTTAATACTTAGGTTACAAAAGATTCCTTTTTCAAACATATTATCTAATTTTCAAAAAAAAATTAACTGTTCAAGGGATGAATTACTTTTTTAACCTGTTTCGTCTCACAGTTGGATAAACGTCTGTCTCAAATCTTATCATTTGTCGTTTGCTAAAAATAAACATAAATATTGTCTACTTTTAAATTAGTTATTGTAAGATTTTATTATAAGGAAATGGTATTTTAAATAAATAAACTTTTTTTTTGAGACCTCTGGTTGTGACCTACGTATTATAATATAGGTACGTATACTATTTACTTAAGTCTGTATGTAAACAAACAAACTTTCACTAACTCTAGTTTAGTACGTATTACATAAACTAACAACTTCTTCAGTAAAACTGAGTACATCGGACGGAAGCGTTCTAACGAGCGACCGCTTTTGGTAAGGAAGACGTCGGCCGATAGATAAGCTCTTGTGTTTTATTGCACCCTGGTACTTGCGAACCATATTTTCAACCTATTAAGTCCCACTGCTGGGCAAAGGTCACCCCCCCCCCCTTTTCCATCTGTCAATAATAATGAATATTATTACGAGTATTTATTACTTCGCAAACAAACAAACTTTCCAACTCACTTTAGTATTGCGACTTAAATAAGTACGTACAAACATCCCATTGTATTATATTATAGTTATAGCAACTTCTTTAGTAAAACAACAAGTAAACTGAGTACATCGGACGGAAGCGTTCTAGTAACGACCGACCGACCGCTTTTGGGAAGGAAGACGTCGGCCGATAGATAAGCTCTTGTGTTTTATTGCACCCTGGTACTTGCTTAACATATTGGGGTACGGTTCTCGTTTGCAAAAAGGTTTTGTGTGTGGAATTTTTACGTGAAAGGGAATTATTATATATGTACATATTCTTTTCTTTCGCTTTATCAAACTTTCTCTGTTTCTGTTCAAATAAATTTTAATTAAATACGATCAAATTCCTCAAAACGACTCAAAACATATTTTGGAAAATAAGTAATGCTTATTTTTAGAAGTATGTAATGAAGCTCCAATACTACCGTTTTTTTTTTATTAAAATGACAGGCTACATTGTCACAGACTCAGTGACAATTATATTTCATAAGATTCGTTCTAATTTTCAACACACAGCTAAATAGCGTCGAGCGATATGCCCCATATCATAAAACGATAAATGGTCATAACTTATTATTCAAATAAGAACCTTAACTAAACAAGTATAAAAGTTAATTTCTATTCAAGCATTATAACTCATTTCCTTCTTTCAATTACACTTTGTACCAAAAAACTTACATAATAAATTATTCTTCTTACCGAAACAAAATGGAAACTACTGAAAAACATGAAAATAAACGACCGTTTTAATAAAATACGTGTTTTAATTCAAACGCTCTTGAAATATAGGTCAAAGTTAACCGGTCCCGTGGTATCCAACTTTTTAATGTTCCGTTCGGTTCTTAAGACCTAATTTTGCTTACGTTTTTTTGGTGTACGGATAGCAGAGAAAAAAATAATTAGGATTAAATTAATTATAGTATTTTACACAAGTATTCTGCAAATTGTATACATATATAAGTAGGTACACTTAATATTTGAACCTAAAACGATGGTGGTAGATAGATATCGTAGCAGCTCTATAAATCGTTTGTGAGTTTGGATGTTTGTTACTCTTTCACGCAAAAACTACTGAATGGATTTTAATGAAATTTAGTACAGATGTTCCTCATACCTAAGAATAATACATAGGATATTTTTATCCAAAAATTCCCACAGGATAAGGTTCCACGCGGGTAAAACCGTGGGGCACAGGTATGACATATTTTATCCCCTCCATACAAAATGAAAACATAACATACATATATTCTCTAAACAATTTTACTCTAGAGGCATTATCCAGGGAGGAAACACGGGACTCCGTTTGTATGAAAAGCTGCTACTCGACTCCCCTCTTAAACGGTCTTTGAGTAATACCGTGAAAAAGCATTGTTTTAATGTACTTGAAGAACACTCCACTTCTTCGTAATTATGCTTTAATTTGGGTCATTTGTGCGAGCTACCATATTTTTGGTTAAGGGCTTTTAACTACCCGTAACGACAATTTATACCTACTTATATTATAAAAATAAAAAAACCCCCCAACACAATTACTTTCAAACCCCCATAACTTTGAAACGGGTCAACCGATTTTCATCAAACATGTCTAAGAACACTCGCACGTAAGTCCCTTTTAATACAAATAAACTAAATTGAAATCGGTTCGTCCGTTCGGGAACTATGATGCCACAGACAGACAGAAACACACACACACACACAGACACGTCAAACTTATAACACTAATCTTTTTGCGTCGGGGGTTAAAAATATAATTTCACACAGACCAAAACCGCGGGATACAGATTGTCCATAACAACAAAAACTACTTTTAAGGATAATAAATGATCATTTTCAGCTCATATGTGTCGCCACCGAGGGGATCGAGCCTACCCTGAATTAGGGTAATTAGGCCTTAGTCAACCACGTTGGCCAAGTGCGGGTTGGGCAACTTCACCCACAATCTTTGAATTTCTTCGCAGTTGTGTGCATGTTCACAATGTTTTTCTTCTCCGTAAGAGCGCCGAATAAACGTACACATATAAATTCGAAAATTAAAAACACATTGGTACCTGGCGGGGTTCGAACCAGGCACCTTCCGATTTGATGTCAAAGACCTTAACCCCTACGCCACCGACGTTCTTATAGGATAATGAATGTTATAACAGGCAATCAATACAGATAATAACCCCGTTACAAGTAAAATCAATAATTATAATAACGGTATTGTTTTGCTATCGCTACCAACCGCATCGCGTGATCCCGACATTATTTGCCCGCGCGTACTATGTACGGTACGTGTAAACTCACTGTAATATTGTTTTTATTACTCACTCCTTTGAGTTTGACGCGTTGACACGCTGTTTAAACAAACATTTTGAACAAACACAATTTAACCTTAGACGGATCTCCTTCTATGTGCTGCGAGCCTGGTACTTTTAATTTAAATACATACAGCAGCACCTTGTGGTAACCCTAATTACATGGGACGTGGGAATTTTCGTATGTTATTCCTATTTGGAACATCTGTACCCAATTTCATCTAAATCGTTTTAGTAGGGTTTTATGGGAAAAAGTAACACAGATCCTTAACATTTTTCGCAATTATCCATGAATAATTTTAATTAATTAGCTGTGAAGTTCGTCTTCTTAATAATTCATTTTCATTATAATTCATTAATTAAGCTGAAAACTTATTTTTTTCATTAGTGCCTCTTTGATGCCCAAATTCAGAAACTTATGTTTAATTAAATCTGAGCTTGTAATAAATGAAAATCCATTTGTCATCCAGTGCAAACTGTGCAAACCACACGAGCAAACGTGCTCGCTCATGTGGGTGCAAACCAAACACAATGTAACCGTACATAGATCTCCGTCTGTGTGCTGCAAGCCTGGTACTATTATTCCCCAATCCTGGTTTGAAACAATGTAACATCTATGACTATATGTACCATATGTGCTGTGTAGCTGGTGAATCATTTCCATTAGTGAAAATGTAGCTTTCAATAAATCTCCTACTATGTACTGTCAGCCTGGTAATATCATTTCTAAATCTTTGCTTGGCACTAAAATTAATCTTCTCACAAAAAATCCCTCCTTCCCTCTAAAGTATCTACTAACAATATACATATGCGACCTGTCAGTCTGTTTACCCTTTCACCATCGATCCGATTTTAATTAAATTTTGTGTGGACACACGCTGGCCATGAGACGAATTTAAAGTACTCCATAGCCTTTAAGGCTATTGTAGACCAAAGAGCTCACTAATGATATTTGTACTGCATGGAGGAATAGGGTGTAATTACCACCCTTATTTAATATTTGAAAATGAAGCCAATACCTCCAAATTGACAAACACGAATTCATATAAAATCTGTAATTATTCTTATACCTTTCATATTAAAAGTACTTATCTACAAAAGCGGATCAAAAAATATTCACCCCGCACGGGAACCAAACCCCTTGCTATAAACCATAAAATTATATAGCCTTGTAAGCTTAAAATTTTGCTAACTTTACAATTCTCCTACAAATTGTCGTTGTTACCCTATTGACACCCATTTATTGGCCTTTCGTGAACAATTAACAATTCGGCACGTTAAGCCATCGGTCCCGGTTGTCGTACTAACATCATCGACAGTCGTTACGGGTAAAGTAAAAGTCACGTTAAGCTCTCAAAAGTTTAACTAAGAAGTTTCTATGTTTGATAAAGAAATAGAATCAAGTGAAAAGAAATATAGAAGAAAAACATAATTAGCTTTTAGAAAGACATAAAAAAGTTTCAATATTTCAATATGTTTACATAATTTTGAAGTTAATTGTATACAAACACAAATATATTGGAAAACATGAAAATGTTAGCCTTTTTTAAGAAAACAATTTCTCTACGGAATTTTCTCTTAAGATATTGATTCCTAGTATACTACGTTCCTTTACTTTTTTTCGTTTGTTTCATCATCAATAAAGTAACAATAAAATAAAACCAAATTGCTCACACATTACAAAAACATTGTAACTGAACCTAATTCCTAGTAGCCATAAAGCGCAAGTTTATGACCCTAAAGTACCCTCCAAGGAGTTGTTAATCTCACACTCATAAATGTGATATGGCTATCATGTAGATAATGTTCTGAAGGGCCAAATAATATGAATTTTATTATAGGTTGTAGTACTCAATGATAGTCGTTACGGGTAGTTAAAACCTTTATTTTTTCTTAGTTTCGGATTTAAAAATAAACCTTATTAACACTCAATTTTGGTATTTCACTTTTATCCTCGACAGTCCATTTCTACGTCAAAAAAATTTACATAACCATAAGTGTACCAACTGGCAATAAGCCCTATCAAAGTCAAAGTCAAAAATTCTTTATTCAGTTAAGCCCTCAATGAGGCACTTATGAACGTCAAAATTGATTCTACCACCGATTCGGAAATTACATCAGCCGAGAAGAATCGGCAAGAAACTCGTGCTGGTATTTTTTTTTAAATAAAATAAAATACAAACAGTACCTTAAAACTAGTACAATGTCATAGATAAAAAAAAAGAAAACAAATAATAAAATCTATAAATATAGAAAAATACTTATATGTACCTATATAATCAAAAAGTAGCATGTTGAGGTTGCGGGTGCAGAAATTTAATTCCAGATATCCCGGTCATTGATGTAGTCACCTTATAATATGCTTTCTATGCAAGAGAGATTACCACAAATATCTGCCTTGCCCGGGAATCGAACACCAACCCTTTGTTCGGCTTTCAGTTTTCAAGTAAAAAATAATCAAAACAAGAAATGAAAGTAAAAATTGCATAGATTTTTCATTTTTTCTACCAGGGCTATATAACCCAACAGCAGTTCTTCCTACACTTTTCCAAAGTTACTCAAACCGAAACCTAATACCACCTCCCATAACTCATGGTAATCCGACCTAACGAAGACACATGAGCGGTTCGTACCAAATATATCTGAGTTATCCTGGTCGCTCATGTTATCCTAGTATAATTGTGTTGAGTAACATTTATTTTTGACAATTTAATCTTTGCATTTTTGCTTCTACAATTTTTTAAGCTTCACTTAATGATGATTAAGTTATGGTGGAACGGATTTGTATGTATGTAATTAGGTACTTACTACGCATATAGATTTTTACTTAGCACAGAACAATTGTTTCAACTCACTACCTTATAAAGTGGCTCTTATTTCTCCGCAATCAGACACATAATGACACCTATTATTCACAAGTGAATTGTAGTCATTTGAAATACACAGGATCGGGATTTACGTGGGTGAAATCGCGTGGAATAGCTAGTAGGTACTTACTAAATAACTGATAGGCAAGAAAAATGGCGTAAATTCCAAAAATAAATATTTCATTATATATTATTAAGAAACATGTATATGCTAATTATCTAATTTAAATAATTAGCTCCTGATTTAAATATTGCATGTATGCAAATAATTGCATACTTAATGCAATTATAAAAGAAAACCTCTATTTTCTTTGCGGAAAAAGTCTTTATATAAATTGATCTCATAAACTACAAAATAAAGCTTCTAACACTTGAAGGAAGTTTTCCTATTAAAACAGTTAACGATTTTCCAGCTTTATAATACATGTAAATAAAGTATAAAATTATAAATTACTAGCTGCGCTCCGCGGTTTCACACGCGTAGTTCCCGTTCCCGTGGGAATTTCGGGATGAAAAATAGATGTTGGCCGATTCTCAGACCTACTGAATATGCTCACAAAATTTCATGAGAATCGGTCAAGCCGTTTCGGAGGAGTATGGCAACGAAAACTGTGACACGATAATTTTATATATTAGATAATATGCGAACGTCTGGATGGATGTTTGTTACTATTTTACAAAAGAAACTACTAAACCGATTTAGATGAAAGTGCAGATGTCCCTTAGAGCAATAAATAACACATGAGATTGTCTTTTAGTCTCAAAATTCCTTAGTAATTGTAATTTGTTACTAAATAATAAGAACAGAGAGAAATTTATTTAACGAACAGACGAATTTATTTATTAAAAATATACAATAACCCAATTAAAGTTGGGAAAGTAATTTGTATTTAAATATTGTCTTAGTAACAAAAAATATTAATATACTTAATCAAAAAACTTTTTCTTGCTAACCGTACCGTATATTTTTTATGGATGTCCTGGGAATTAAATTCATATTGTGGATGTAGTGGAAAATTTGGGATATTTGGGAATATTTATAATATTAGAATATATCTTGGAATTATATTAAATAGTTTCCATACTTTAGATGTTTAGTATAAATGTTCCTTATAACCGGGAAACACATAGGACAATTCCCACGGGATTGAGATGTATACGGTTAGTCTAGTCTTTACAATGTATAACACAAGTCGCTTCGACTGTTTGCACGCTTATACTCGTTTCTTTTAAGCTGCTCAAGACTGATTTATATGCTTAAATTATTATGCTGAGGGCCTATTCACCATCTTCAAGTCCGAGTAGCTACTCACAAGTTTTGTCTTTGTCACTTGATATAAAGTAAGAAAGAGACAATAATAACTTTACTTGGTGAGTAACTTTACTTGAAGGTCGTGAAATAGGCCCTTAGTGTAGAAGATATACTACACACAACGGATTTTGACGCAGTCTTCAACAATAGATAATTCTATTACAAGAGTTATATAACAGGAAGGTTATATTATATCATGTAGTATATTTTCCATGGGATTGGGATACTCATGGGTGAGACCAAGACACATAACTAGTATAATATAAGTCTCTAAAAAGTAAGTTTCTCACATAAACCAAACTGTTTCCCAGACGAACCATCAATCACTCTAAAACAAATACAGTTAACAATATCGATTTACAAAACGTTGAATCGTGTTTTGAACAATCGAGGGGTTTGCAATATGCATGCAAATATAATCGTGAGTGCAATTTGTGTGTATTAACACCCTTTTAAAAGGTAATATAAAAAAATTGATACTTTAATCTGCGGGTAAGGTTCGGCTTAAAATGCTATTATAGTCCTGTAAAAAATAGACAACAAGAATAATTAATATTTTTTTTTTTGTTCCCTACTTTTCCCTTATCGAAAAAAGTTCTTCAGAATCTTATGTGTCAATATAGTGTTTTTAAAAAAATAAAAAAATAAAGCGACTTCAGCACTAAAAAGTAAGAAAATAATTTACAATAAACGTTATCCCCCTATAGCTTACAATTTTGCGGGGTTTTCTCGATTTATCCTGGATCCTATCATCAGATCCTGATTTCCTTGACATGGGACCACTTCGCGAATATCCGCTTTCTAATGAAACAAGAATTTTAAAATGTTTCATTCATGATTACAAAGAAATCGCGTAACAAATATATAAAAAAAAAATATACACGTCGAATAGAGAACCTCCTCCTGGTTTTTTGGAAGTCGGTTAAAAAAGAGGTCTTACCGTTTCGGAGGAGTTTGTTACGATTTAACTCAAATACTGCCGAACTGATTTCAAAAATCATTCACTAATGGAAAGCTATACTTGTTATCTGGTGATATCCTACTAATATTATAAAGCCGAATGTTCGTGAGTGTGGATGTTTAGATGTGTGGATGTTTGTTCCTCTTTCACGCAAACACTAATAAATGGATTTTAATAAAATTTGGTACAGATGTTCCTCATACTTAGGAATAACACATATTTTTATCCCAAAATTCCCACGGGATAAGGTTCCACGCGGGTAAAACCGCGGGGCACAGCTAGTAGGCTATATTTTATCCCTACATCCCCACGGGAACAGAAACTACGCGAGCGAAACCGCGGGGCGCTGCTATAAGTAATCCTAATCCTAACTAATATTATAAATGCGAAAGTAACTCTGTCTGTCTGTCTGTCTACCTTTTCACGGCTAAACTACTGAACCGATTGACTTGACATTTGGTACAGGGGTAGCTTATGGTCCGGGAAAGAACATAGGCTATGTTTTATCCCGAAATTCCCACGGGAACAGAAACTACGCGAGGGAAACCGCGGGGCGCTACTATAAGTAATACCTTTATATAGATTCATATTAATACAACAATTAGCAAATACACCCTCTCTCAAATACTCACAAAGTATGTAAAACGTTTGACACGCGGCTTAAACAAGGTTTAGAACGTTAAGCCAAGGTTTAATACGTTATGGGTTATTAAATTGTTATAGCGTTGTATCTCGTTATCGTATCATACTTTCAAAAGGGATGTGTAATTTACGTAATGAGTCTTTGGGTACGAGTTTCAAAGAGATTTTTTAATATGAAAATCTGAACTTTTTGGTGTAATTTTAGACTTTGTAACACACGCTTGTAAAGCAAACTTTTATTTTTTAACCCCCGACGCAAAAAGAAGGGGTGTTATAAGTTTGACGTGTCTGTGTGTGTGTGTATCTGTCTGTCTGTGGCATCATAGCTCCCGAACGGATGAACCGATTTCAATTTAGTGCTGCTAGTACTCAAATTATTATAATTAACGGGATATTTACCATGTATATTATTTGTTTCGAGTTTCCGATATTCCCGTTAATTATAATAATTTGAGTGCTAATAACCATCGTTACTATAAAAACGCTGCTAGTATGGATTATAAGCATGGATGTTTATCCGTTGTCTAGTATTCCTAGTAGAAGCTTTACTTAGCTGGGTACTACCTATGTAACGATGTAATATTGACACTCACTCAAGCGTCAAGCCATCAAGCACAGTGTTAACAGTAGTAAACTTCACGTATATTATATTAGTTTATGTGACAAAGGCTTGGAAGATGAATACTTAACCAAGCGTGATGATTACACCTATTCCACCTCACTGTACTAATATCATCACTGAGAAAGAAATGGGGGGAGGGATCTTAAAGAACGATTGAATAGAGAAACTTTTTTTGCTTTTCAGATATGTATATATAACATAGATAAGTGGACGAAACATACATTAGACAGTTTTATCGCTTAAAGCAATATTTTGGAGGCAACCTTAGGTAAATACAACATAACTGCAGATTTTTTCGAATATAAACACCAAGTGTACATACTTATAATGCATACACAAATACAATGAACGTCTCTGAAGTAATCTCTTCTATGCAACTCTATATCTCGAATATACTTGCTTCCCAAACGGTGCCCTTATCTATTGATTTATTTGATTTACAGTAGCCTTATCACTTAAAGAATCTCTTCCAGGCAAGACAAGACATTCCACTTTGCCCCACAAGTGGGGCGCCTTGGTGGGGCAAAATGGAATGATTCAAGTTTAGCATAATACCTAACCTCTAAACCATTATTCCACTTTAAGATAACCTTCATAATTTCCCACTAACTGCACAATGATTTATCGTCATAACTCAGTATTCATATCACGTAGAACTACATTAATTCAGCTGCATATAGACACGGAATGATAACCCGAATTCTGGTTATTTCAGTCATGAAACTATGCTTGTGGAATATTAATTTGACATAGTGAAATTTTAAATTATTTCAGACTGAAACATGCTTCGAATTTCACATTATAATTAATTAAAATTTTAATTGTTTTAGTTGTTTGTCTGAAATACAGGAATTAAATAAGTAATTTAATTTAATCCTGAAATTATTTAAATAAAAATAATGAAATTTTGATATACTCGGCAGACATTTTATTTTATCTTAACTGAATCAGACAAGAAAAAAATCTTACCGTTTTTACACGCGCCCTAACTTTCATACAGCTAATTAATGAATTAATAAGTAATTACCAAGTTATTTTAATTAAAAATTACCCAAATTACACTTCAAAAAACCAATTTTGAAACATTAATCCTTTAACACGTCAGATTTAACTCATCCATCAACTCCTTAACGATTAAAGTTCTCGAACTTTCGAACAATGGCTGCTTTTCAACGGAACCGCAGTCATGGTAGTAACTATGTAGTAATCTGTGGCCATGGACTCTGTTATAGTAGTAACTATTCAGTAATCTGTGATCATGGACGCTTTCATGGTAGTAACTATGTAGTAATCTGTGGCGCTCTGATACTTATCAACAAAAAGGTAGTTACATCGCGTTTCAAACGCTCACTACTTTATTCATGTGACTTACAAGGCTTTCCAATAGTGACACAGTGACAGGCTGTGTCTTGATAAAGAATTAATTGAAAAGGGCTTGATTAAACGCTGTTTTTTATTATGAGATGGTAAAGACCGATGTTTTTAATCACAAGTGAGATTGGATAAGTATTTAAGCCGTTGCCAACTTTCTATGCGAAAGTTTTTGAGGATGGATTGAATGGAAGTTTGATTAATCTTTCACGCAAAAACTACTAAACCGACTTAGTTGAGGTACAGATGTTTCTTATAACTTACGGAATCGAATTAACGTTGATAAAATCGCTAAGCACAGCAATAAATCGACTATAATTTAACACTGTGTCATTCCTAACACTCATTTTTTTCTTGTGTTGGTCTAAGTGAAGTGCTAAATTAGAAACTCAGTGTAACACGGTGACATCTGTGTCCCCTATTGGAAAGCATTGTAAACTACTACATACGTCAATAGTTATTTTTAGTCCGACTTGCCCCACGGTCATCGATCGAATGTTGTTAATTAATTATTCATATTCAGGATCTGACATTTGAGATTACCAGATATCGTGAGAGCTCTAACATTTTTATGGTAGCCTGGTACTTTGGTTTGGGAAAGATTGTATCTTACCCGGGAGGGTTTTATTTTTTTTCTGTCGTGTGTGTTACGTAAGTTTGTTATCGTCCTTTTTGTGATTTTCCTTTTTGGTAACATTTTTTTTTATTTGTTTTCTAAACAATGTTCCTCAAATTAAATATTTTTGAACGACACATTCGTTCCTTTCATATTTGCATGGCACGGGTCCAATTACGCAAATTTTCCTAATTTTCTTTCACACAAAGCCTCATAAGTTATTTTATGAAAGAATTAAAAATTAAATTATTTTTGTGGGTTGAGTAAGAAACAAAAATAGGTTGAATAAGGAAAAAAATAACGAGTAGGGTGTGACGTCATAGGACGAAAAAGGAACATCCCACAAAAAGCCACAGTTTTAGAAGGAATTCCGTTTAATCCAGGAATTAATTATCACATAGAATACTTTTATCCCTAATCCCATTTACAAATCCCGATAATCGATTAATCTCCCGCCACAAATTCGATTATTTTCCCATTTTTCTATCCCGTTAACAGACTTCCGATAATAAGGAATTGGGGCTTAATCTGGATTACTTGTGACATTATCACACATTGAATTTCGAAGGGATACTTAATCAAGTCTTTGATGATTGTGTGTCTCATTATTTCAGGGTATTTGTATCGACTTCAAAGAGAAGGTTCGGCGGTTTTAATGTGACGAAATTGTATGTCTTAGTCTTTTAGGGGAGAAATCATTGTTACCAACAGGAGAAAAAAATAAAAAATGATTATCCTTTGAAACTTTACACCTTTATGACCTGTCGTATCCACTAAGTACTTAACTAGAACGGGAATGAAATGTATATTATTATGGAGTTCAGAAAATTATCAGGTTTTTGTAAAAATATATGTAATTGAAGTTCATGTATGATTCTTCATTTAAAGTTTGTATTTACCGCGTAATTTGGAACGCGACAGAATAGTTTATTGAACGCACGCTTAGATGTCATTAGTGTCATGGCTGTCAACATTATTTTTTCTAAGAACACGTTGTGACTAGAATTATCTAATTTTTAACAAACTAATCTTAAACTAATTAATAAAAGTAGGAATAAGTAAATAGCTCTAAATGTTGTTTCTTTCACAGGTTTGTACCATTTGTGATAATTACTTAAGATGTCATGTATTTTAAAGTTTGTTTAATAAAACATTTCTTTCACAGAGAAACGCAATTAAGTTTTTATTTCTACACAACCATACGTGTTAGTGCACATTATAAAACAACATTTGCATAGCTATTGAAACTATGGAGAAATTAAGGTTCGAATTTAAGGTGAAGCCTGCTGAAGATCCGAAAAGCAATATAATTTGTATAACCTCAATCACAAAGGATGACAAACATATTTTTACAATTCCGGAGAGGTTACAACCGGCAAATTTACACGAGGCAATATATAAATCTCAAGCATTTCAGAAAGTTAAGACAACATTACAAAAAAGACATGAAAAAAGACGAGTTTGGATTTCTATGTCACCGGAAATAAAGGATACATATATGGATCAGGACGGCAATATGCAGTTCAGAGGATATTTACTGGAAGAATCTATAGCAGAAGAACATACACCAGGTCCTTCTTATGGAATCACCGAAGAGGCTTTGTCAAAAATATTGGATAGTTTTGCTGAAAAGAAGATAGGAGTATCTAAACCTCGGAACCTAACAAGCTTATCAGAAAAATTTGTTATAGATAAATTCAGTGCTAAGACATCCAATATGTTACAATGGATGAATAATTTTGAGGCAGAATGTATGCGTTTTGAAATTACAGAGGATGTACAGAAAATAGAAATATTTAAACTTTTTTTGAGCGATTCATGCATGGATTGGTATAGTTCTATGCTCATAAAACATACCATAAATTCAGAATGGGAAACATGGCGAAAACTGTTTTGTGAGACTTATGCGGATAAAGGTTGGACTCCGGTCAGGTATGCAATGTTATTTAAATATAGACAGGGCACTTTACTAGATTATGCATTAAAGAAAGAAAGATTATTGCTTGAAATAAATAAATTTATGGACAAAACTACATTGATTGATCTCATAGTTATAGGTCTACCAAATTTCATAGCAGATAAAATTGATAGACACTTGTTAAAGGAAACTGAAGATTTGTTTAATAGCCTCAGAGGTTCAGAACATTTGATAAAAATTAACAAAAAGATTTCAGATAAGAAAATAGAAAATAGTGAATCTCAGTTTAAAGAAAAAAACAAAAAAAATGGGTTAATACCTTGCCAAATTTGTGAGAAAGAAAACAAGGGATCCCGCTATCATCCGGAATCTTTATGTTGGTTTAAAAATAAAAATATTGAAAAACAAAAAAAATATCACATAAGAAGTGTGAATAATTTTGTGTTAGAAACCGAATTAAATGAAACCGAACCAAAAAACTAATAGTTCCGCCATTAATTAAAATTAAATTACTAATAAATGATACTCTAGAAACTACAGGAATTTACGATTCGGGTTCTAATGTATCTTTAATTAATTCTAAGTTACTGTCCTTAAAAAGAAATACAAATTTTAAGAATGAAAATAATCCAGGTTTAAAAACAATTAATGGCGTTAAAAAATCAATAGGAACGGTTACACTAAAAATAAAAATTTTTGATATTGAACAAAGTATGACTGTTTTTGTTATAGATAAAGAAAATTTTAGTTATGATTTCTTAATTGGTTTAGACTGCATAAAAGCATTTCACTTAACACAAAATGAAGGTCTGAACATTACTCAAATATTAAAAATTGAAAATCACAGAAATGAAATAAATAATTACAAAAAAATTCCTGGCTTAGCAGGTAATCATCAAAATGATAATAATACACAAACAATTTCTGAATTTACAGGTGAGATAAAAAGTAAAAATAAAAAATACATAGAGAAAACTGAAATAAAAAATGATGGTCCATTTAAAATAAACTTTAATGAAAATATAGTGGTCAAAAACTTTGACATATCCATAAATCACTTAAATACGGAAAGACAAGCACAGATACAAAACTTGATAAGTACATATAACTCTCTGTTTGCTAAAGATAAATTTGATATAGGTACAGTACAAGGATACGAGGCGCATATAGATTTATTAATAGATCAATATTGCAGTAAAAGGCCATATAGATGTAGTATTGAAGATATGAAAGAAATAGAACAACAAATAATAAAATTATTAGAAAACAATATAATAGAGGAGTCATATAGTCCTTTTGCCGCTCCAGTAACACTAGCATTTAAAAAAGATGAAGGTAAGAAATCAAGACTCTGTATAGACTTTCGCGACTTAAATAAAATAGTGGTACCACAATCTCAGCCTTTTCCACTTATTGAAGATTTAATGGTAAAGACAAGAAACTGTAGGTTTTTCACAACACTAGATATAAATTCAGCATTTTGGTCCATACCATTAAAAATAGAAGATAGAAAAAAAACAGCATTTGTTACCCAACAAGGACACTATCAGTGGACTTGTTTACCTTTTGGATTGAAAACTTCCCCTGCTATATTTCAGAGAATATTGGGTAGTATAATACGAAAACATAAACTTACTGACTTCACCGTAAATTACATCGATGATATATTGGTTTTTTCAGAGACATTTACGGACCACATTAGACATTTAAAATCGTTGTTGGAAGCAATATCAATGGAAGGATTCAAATTGAAATTTTCCAAATGTAATTTTGCACAAGACTCCGTTAAATATTTAGGTCATATAATAAAAAACAATACTATATCCCCTCTTAAGGATAATTTAATTGCAATAAAAGAGTTCCCTATCCCTAAGACACCAAAAAATGTTAGACAATTTCTTGGTAAAATAAATTTCTATGGCAAATATGTACCAAATATTTCAGTTATATTAGATCCGTTACACAATTTGTTAAGAAAAGGTCAAACTTTTAATTGGTCAGATAGCTGTCAGAAATCATTTGAAACAATAAAAGAACTACTTTGCAAGAAGCCGATCTTGACAATTTTTGATCCGGATCTCCCAATCAGAATTTATACAGATGCCAGTATACAGGGTGTAGGAGCAGTGTTAAAACAGTTACAACAAGGGGGTGAGGAAAAACCATGTGCATATTTTTCAAAAAAATTAAATGATTCACAAAAACGGAAAAAGGCTATTTATCTGGAGTGTCTAGCAATAAAAGAGGCAGTCAAATATTGGCAGCATTGGCTTATAGGGAGAAAGTTTACAGTTTACTCAGACCATAAACCTTTAGAAAAAATGAACATAAAGGCTAGGACTGATGAAGAGTTGGGAGATCTTGCATATTATCTGTCTCAATTTAATTTTGAAGTGATATACTCCCCGGGAAAAAACAATTTAGAAGCAGATAGTTTGAGCAGAAATCCTGTATTGCAACCGTCTGATAATCAAGAAGATATTTTAAAAATTGTAAATTTTATTGAACTTAAAGATATAAAAAATGATCAAGAAAACAACCAAGATTTAAAACAAAACAAAAATAGTCTCATACATAAAAATACAATATATTATAAAAAAATAGGAAAAAAAGAAAAAATTATTCTATCTGAAGACTTTAGCAAAAGGTTTATAGAAAAAATACATAACGGTTATTGTCATTTAGGAATACAACAAATGAAAAAAAAAATTATCCCTTTTTATTATGCAAAAAATTTAAATAACAATATTAAAAAAAATTGTAACAACTGTGAAACTTGTATAAAAAACAAATCAAGAGTCAAATTTCAATTTGGATTAATGTCTCACTTAGGACCAGCTACTTACCCATTTGAAATAGCATCAATAGACACTATAGGAGGATTTGGTGGTTCACGTTCAACTAAAACTTATTTGCATCTTTTAGTGGACCACTTCACAAGATTTGCCTACATTTTGACGTCTAAAACACAAAGTACACCCGATTTTATAAAGTTAGTTAATAAAGCACTACTCGACAATAATAAGATTGGCATGATTTTATCCGACCAATACCCAGGAATAAATTCAAAAGATTTTAAAAAAATTTTAACCAGCCACAATATCCCTATTATATTCACTGCTGTAAATGCACCCTTCTCTAATGGTTTGAATGAACGGTTAAACCAGACATTAGTTAATAAGATTCGATGCAAATTAAATGAAAAACAAAATAAAAAATTAAGCTGGACAACTATTGCTCATGAATGTACTGAAAAATATAATGAAACTGAACATACAGTAACAGGATATTCCCCAAAATATTTATTAGAAGGAAAAAACGTTGATATTTTGCCAGATGAATTAAAACAATGTAAAAAGGCTACCGAAAATAATTTGCTAAAAGATAGAAAAATAGCATTGGAAAAAAGTATAAAATCACATAATTATAATAAACAACAATTTGATAAGAATAGAAAACAATTTGAATTCAAAATTGGAGATTTGGTGTATGTTGAAAATGGGAACAGATTAAATAGAAAAAAACTTGATGAATTGAAAATAGGTCCTTTTGAAATCATAGAAAAGTTATCAAATTCAATATATAAAATAAATACAGGACATAAAAAGTCAGAGTCCAATCTTTTCCACATTACAAAACTTGTTCCCATGTCAGAAACTTGTTAATCATACTTATTGGGTACAGTTTTGTACTCCTTGGTGGGGAGATGTAATTGAAGTTCATGTATGATTCTTCATTTAAAGTTTGTATTTACCGCGTAATTTGGAACGCGACAGAATAGTTTATTGAACGCACGCTTAGATGTCATTAGTGTCATGGCTGTCAACATTATTTTTTCTAAGAACACGTTGTGACTAGAATTATCTAATTTTTAACAAACTAATCTTAAACTAATTAATAAAAGTAGGAATAAGTAAATAGCTCTAAATGTTGTTTCTTTCACAGGTTTGTACCATTTGTGATAATTACTTAAGATGTCATGTATTTTAAAGTTTGTTTAATAAAACATTTCTTTCACAGAGAAACGCAATTAAGTTTTTATTTCTACACAACCATACGTGTTAGTGCACATTATATATACTAAAGATATATACATATTTACAATGAAATATTTCCTTTTTGAATGGTAAATATTTGGAAACCGCTTTATATTTCTTAGCATCAAAAGATATTTTAAATTAAGTAAATATTTTGTTCAAAATTTGAAGATTCTCAAACACCTAAATCGTTTAAGGGCTCCCAAACTCCCTTTGACCGCCAAAATAACTCACATTATTCAAACCAATGTACCAGGGAAACATAAATACGCAGAGTAAAGTCCAATATCCGTTTACGCGAGGGGAAATCACTCTACGCCGGGAAAGAAAATTGAATCGACAGAGGGTTTCTGAATTCCTGGTATATGTTTCGGAATTGTAGCCAATTTATTTTTTAAAAGCTTGGTTGTAAAACGGATACATACATTTTCTCGAATGTTGTGAATAGATAACATCTAGCAATATATCCTATGTCTAATTTAACTCCCACGCGAGCAAATTACAGGTTAAGGGCTAAATTATTGAACAATTTAGCTTTTAATAAATATAAGAACACTGAAAACATAAATATTCTGTTCTTAAGAATATATTAGCGGTGCCCAAAGTAATTTTCTTCTGGGGATTTCCAATATTTTTTAAACCAACCTTGAGTAATAAGAAGTCAAACAAAATAAGATTTAACGAGATTAAAGAACAGAAATTGGTTTTTATATAAATAGCTGGTATTTATATAAAAACCAATTTCTGTCCCGAGGCTTTTTGCGTATAAATCCAGATCCTGTGGGAATTTGCAAGTAGTACTTTGAGGCAATTAATTAATTTTCATACAAAGTTCAGCCGTTTGATCTGATGCATGTAAATCCTACTAATATTATAAAGGCGAAAGTTTGTATGTATGGATGTTTGTTACTCTTTCACGCAAAAACTACTGAATGGATTTTAATGAAACTTTACAATAATCTTGCTTATACATCAGAATAACACATAGGATACTTTTTATCCCAAAATTCCCACGGGAACGGGAACTACGCGGGTGAAGCCGCGGGGCGCTGCTAGTAGTAAATAATTTTATGCTTTATTTTACTGACTTTGAATCGTGAGCAATTAACACACAATTAAGTTGCGCCCCGCGGTTTTACCAGCGTGGAACCTTATCCCGTGGGAATGTTGGAATAACTAGTATCCTATGTGTTATTCCTAGGTTTGAGGAACATCTGTACCAAATTTCATTAAAATCCATTCAGTCGTTTTTGCGTGAAAAAGGAACAAACATCCACACATCCACACTCACAAACATTCGGTTTTATAATATTAGTAGGATGAACACACATATAATTTTTAACTTGTTTGATCATTAAACACAAACTTTTAACCCATATCCTTAAGGGAAATTCGAAAAAGCTCCTTCCGAAAATAATTCTAAGTAAGTAATTTGAGGGATAAAATTTCATGCCCAAGCCGTTTTCAATGTGAAGTAATTATCAGTCAGTCAGTAAATAACATAACATAACATTACATAATCATTCACTACATCATCTCATTATAGTAACTGACCCCTAACTAAGTTCGAAGCTTGTATCTAGGGTATTAGAAACTACACACACACACACATTCAGACACACACCCAGACCGAGACAAACATTTGTGGTTCACACAAATATTCACCCCGCATGGGAATCGAACCCGCAACCTTACGGATGACAGACAGTACGGCATGGTGACCACTCTGCCATCGTGTCGTCGAAATCAGTCAATTAGACAGTTTCTTACTCTATACAAAGGTATATTTACCATCTTACATAACACTCAGTCTCTCTCTGTATATTTCCACTCACAAAACTTTGAAAGCGGACGATCGATTGATTGCAACTTCGGCACGAACTTGCATTGGAAAGCGGGTATTTTTGGACAAAACTGAGCCTCAGAATATCTTTAGGTAAATTTATGTACCTAAGTAATGAAATGCAGTGTCTTATTTTAAAACTAGCTGACGAACTCCGTAACTTCTAAAAGAGGATATTTTTCAAGCAATTTTAGTTTTTTTTCTGCGTAGCAACCATTAAGGAATAATCTAAAGAAAGAATTAGTGTAATCGGATCAGCTGTTCTCGAGATTTGCGCTTAGCAACACAATTAGCGATTCATTTCTAAATAATAGAAATAAGATTTTAAATTTTGCCTGCATCATAGAATATAAAAAATACAAGTCGGACAGCTTTAGGAGTCCACCATATTAGTTTTAAAATGACGTCACTCAGTTTGCTATGAGAAATAAAATAAAGAATCAGTTTGTTTATACATTGGTTTTAGAATGATGTCATTTTACGTAAAGAAACAGTCTTCAGTTAAAAACCAAAAGCGTAGCAAAAGTAAAAAAAAACGCGAAAAATATCCGTTACAAATAATTCTATTTCAACATTTTGTGTTCCTATAAATCAAAGGAATTTAGGTAATCAGAAGGCCTGATCAGATTTTAGTATAATTTATTTCGAAAATAGACACAGCTAAAAGCACTTAGGCTCTGATTTGCTACAATTTGTCGAACCCTTATCAAGGATAATAGACCTACTAAATATATATAACTAGCGGCGCCCCTCTGTTTTATCCACGTAGTTCCCGCTCCCGTAAGAAAGCGGAGATAAAATAATACCAAAAACCTTCCTCTTGAATCAATCTATCTATTACAGAAAACCGCTTCAAAATCCGTTGCGTAGTTTTAAAGATTTAAGCATGCATAGGGACAGACAGCGACAGCGACTTTAATCCTACTAATATTATAAAGCCGAATGTTTGTGAGTGTGGATGTTTAGATGTATGGATGTTTGTTCCTCTTTCACGCAAAAACTACTGAATGGATTTTAATGAAATATGGTACAGATGTTCCTCACACCTAGGAATAACACATAGGGAATAACACATACTTTTGATCCCAAAACTCCCACGGGATAAGGTTCCACACGGGTTAAACCGCGGGGCACAGCTAATGTAGTAATAAAGACCGATGGATATATGTATAGAACGTTATATCAAAGGTTCGTCTTAAGGCTAAGCAAAGATTTTAGTATGAAAATGTTGGAGTGCTCTCACGATTGAGGCGTGAGGTGAATATTATGAAAATTTCCGAGATAAAGAGCCTTCAGAAATTATATTATATCTGTGTTCTGCGTTATTCCTATTTTAGCGACTCTTGTGGGAATTTTGGTATGAAATGTATCCTGTATCCTTTGGTGTACCTTTGACTATGTATGTGCAAATTTTCATAATGACTGGTTGAGTAATTATAACGTGAAAGAGTTATGGAGATACTCATTTTTGCATTCATAATATCAGTTAGGATATAATATTAGCTAAATTCAGGTATAACAAGCTTGTAACTCATTCATTCATTCATTCTTGTGTCAGGTTCACTCATCCATCAATTAAGCTCTTAATTGACAAACATTTTTAAGGGAATTTATTAATAGTCCACCATTTTCTTGTCTACGCCATTTTAGAATGACGTCACTTAGTTAAATGTATGAAACAGAACAATTACATATGAATATCTGTTATACAATTCATTTGAAACTTTGACTTATTATTATTACATCAAAGGGTGAATAAAACCTTCCAATAATCCTACTTTAAGTTGTCAGTTATATGATAAATAAACCAGATCGTAAATACATGTTTAACGGGAGCCATAACTCGCGACAGTCAATCAAATATCGATTGTTAGGTATTTATTGTTGGAACGTGACTTCTTCATGCTACCCTGGTAATACGGAACGTATTTCATACATGAATTGTCCTATGAATATTGTTATAAATAGTATTCTTTTATTTGGTTTTGGATGGATATGAAAGTTCTATTATTACTTTTAAAGTTAGAGATGACTTATTATAGTAATTGAAAAAATAACAATGGCGAGCGAGACGCATTATAATTTACGCAGGTGCGACAGAGATACATAGCTACAGGTCAATGTACGATATTTCGTGTGAATTACGACCGTGCTCACCTATATGGCTTTCACAGAGAATATCGTACATTGACCTGTAGCTATCTATCTCTGTCGCACCTGCGTAAATTATAATGCGTCCCGCTAGCATAAATGATAAAATATTATCTAAATTTTTAAATCCAAGTCAACGTTTATTCTACAATCTTACGGTGAAAATTTCGTGAGGAAGTCTGCACACGCCTGCTAAGAAATTCTGAGATTGTGGTGTCAGAAGGCCTGAAGATTAAAACATGTGTAAAATCTAAAAATATCGTTTAAAAAGTTTTAGAAGTTTGTATTGGACATTTCAGTTTCCTTATATTTTCCAATTTTCCGGACTAATAGGTATATAATACAATCCTAAACCTAAAAACTTAGGTGCCCTTTAGACTTCTAACCGTTCTCAAGTGACACATTCACCGAGGCTTAACTTTATATAAATACTTATACGTAGAAAACATTCGTCTAACAAATAAAATATAAACGAAACTGGAAAAAACCTCGTTTCCCAGGGCGCCAAAGAATTCGACAATAATTCAGGCCTTTCTGCGCATAATTGAGTGAAAAATTACTCGCAATGGGACAAAAAGTGTCACATGTCTGCCGCGTAATTTATAGCTACATATCATTCTGTGTACAACTTTTACACGGAGATTTACATTAAGATATTGTTTGTTGTATGGGAAATTGTATACATAGAGTGATCATTTTGCTTTAAAACATATTCCTTACTTCTTTGCGTTTCTGTGAGCCTAGTACAAAATTAAGTATTGGCCAATAAATAATATTGGCTTCTCTCACTCACTTAGGATGGATTCGACCAAAATCGAATTTATACACGAATAACTATACCAAGAATATCGTATTCTACGATTTTATTCTCGAATAAATCAACGGTCGTTTTTCCATGCAATCCAACGAATAGCGGAGTGAATGTGAACGAATGTAATACCCGTCAAAAAAATGTAGTTCTGCAAACGCGAGAATGTAGAATGCAAACGCGAGAATGTAAATGCATAACGCATGTCAACTCTCATTTGTCGTATTAAAGCGCGTAAAGTTTATCTCAATGTCAGTATATTGAACAGCTGACTACAGGACGCCATTTTCTTATTCTTGGAATAAGCTCCTTATTCCGTGCTATTGGTGGTATAGTGACTATTCCCGAATAGACTCGTTATTCCTCGAGTTGTAGTTGGTTAAACGTGAAATTGTGTTATTCTCGAATAATTAGAGATTTACTGCTAGAATAAAATTTATACCAGTTTATTCGAATCCGCCCTTAATTATATTAGTACAGTGAGGAATAGACTTAATCAGCATGTTGGCACTGTGCGAGTTGGTGATCTCAAACGCAATGCACCCGAATTTGGAAAAACAAAATAATGGTGTGCATGACGTTTCATATTTGTGTCAAAGCAAAGTAAGTATAAAGAAACAAATTGGTATAACCAGAAAAAATCTTTTAAAATCTTCTTGATGTGTCAAATGACTTTTTAGGTCACCCACTTAACGAATGCTTTTAGAAACCAACAGATGTTTTTGAAAGCTGAAAGACCAACCCTAGCTAAAAGTTTCATCTTACAAATTGCAAATTCGATACTAATTCTGTTGTAAGATTAAATTTCGGGCGGCCATGATGCAATTACGACGCCTATAGAATCCATTAAACTGCTATTGAACCTCCAACCCTTTTCTGGCCTCCTAGTACTTGCTTTGTTTCTACATAATGTCTTTCAGAACTAATTTTATTTTAATTATGAATTCATTTGTTTTAGTGATGACATGAGCTAATTCTAGAATTAAATTTTATAAATACCTACTAATTGTAACTCCGATTATTTGCGATTATTTTGCGCTATTTCCGTTTTTCTCCCGTAGAATTTCGGGATAAAAGGTATCCTATATTGTGATTTCCTATATCTCATATTACCTAAATAAAATGTACATGTCTTCAAACTAAATATTTAATGTACATATTGCAATCATAACAATATTTACCGATCGTACAAAGGTACATTAGCCAGGGAAGCGTTTTATTTCATGTCACATAAAATACGTGACGGATCACTTCCATGCGTATTATGTGCGCCTAGTACTTCGTTTAAGTGCCTCAGATGATGTGCGAATGATTTATTTATTGGCGCCATTTTTTTACGACATGGGGGGGGGGGGGTGTGGAAATAAAAGTATTCTGTTTATGATCATTCAGATTTTGAGTTCTGAATACGTGTTAGTGATCTCAAATCCAAACCATATTTGGAAAATCGCAAACATGCGTTGCTTGACCCAGGTAAATGAGTACTTAGATATACTCAAAATAAGTAATCATACTTGTATTTATTACACCCAATTGAGTCCTAGAAGTAGGTCTTAGACCAAGACAAACAGATATGTTCATCCACACAAATGTTGGTCTCGAGGGGGAATGGAAACCATAATCTTTAGCTTAACGCCATTTTTGTTTAAAATCTTAGAACATAGATCATCATTTAAAACAAAATTCATATCAAAACTATTAAAATAGGTAAAAGTCAATTTAAAATTCCTAGTAAAAAGGCAATAAACTAACCGGATTGTATCTTTGATATAACTTACGAGTTAAAGTGGTCCCAGCGGAACGCCCTGAGAGCTCTCAACATCTATTTTAACTCTTTGCCGGCGCCGAGAGAGGGCTACATACGGTAAAGGGTACACTATAGAATAGGCCGAGCATGCGACGGGGAACTTGAGAATATTACTTTATTTTAAATTGAAACATAACTACTTTTAAATGGATCGCGATTTAAATTTCCGACGTTTCAGATTGTTTACAAAATCCGTCGCCAAAAAAAAACAGAGTAGTTTTTGACGACTCAAATCTACTTATATAAAAGAAAGTCGTATTAGTTACACTATTTACTATTTATAACTCAAGAACGACTGAACTGATTTGACTGAAGATTAATGGGGAGCTTAGAACCAGGAGAAGGACATAGGATACTTTTTATTCCGAAATTCCCACGGAAACGGGTACAACGCGAGAGTAAAAGCCGGGTATGTGCTAGTATGTTTTAAAAAGGATATTATACCCCGCATGAAAATTGACCGAAAATTCGAAAAAATAACTTTCCTATCGTTTGTTTTAATCGACGGATAACATGGCAGCTTCCGAATATTTTTGTTAGAAAATGAAGGTATCTACCACATTTTGTGGTCGGAAGGGACGTTGTTTTGAAACACGAAAACCGCGTCACAACCCTTGGTCAGCCCTTCGTTAAATATTTCGGTAATAGTTATTTATGGTACAAGCGAGGTAAGTTGGTGATTACTTCCGAGGCGCTATTGAGGCCCGAGCCGTCAGGCGAGGGTCTGAAGATAGCCGAGGATAGTAATCATCAATACACGCGTGTACCATACAACGTTTTTCAACACATTTGCGAAGAAATTATCATTTTTCGCTAATAAATAAACAGTTTTTCTATTCGCGCGCATCCAACACAACAATGGTGATCGGCCAAAGACTAAAAGAAATAAAATAATATACTTATTAAAAAAAAATCGAATGAATGAATGAATGGAATCGACCATAGACCTACCAAAAGTAAGGAAACATAGTTGAAGTTTGTTTTTAAAATGTATGAACACATTTTTTTTGGTATCGAAACTTTTTTTAAATGAAAGCAATTTAAAAAAACAATCTACTCAAACTCACTAGTGTGAGTAGTGAATAAAACGTGTCATTATTCAACTGTTTTTGCACAAATAAGAGCCCCTTTATGAGCAAGTGTGTTGAAAAATATATTTGAATAAAAAACATGATTATTCTATCCTATTATATCAAAAAACTTATTTGTTTGGAACGCGCTAATCTCAATCTTGCATCAATTCAGCATGGTCCCAGGTTCAAGATTCGGCTGAGGTGATAATTTTGGATACATTTTTGAACAACGGACTGAACTTTTTTTTACAATTATTTTACTATTGTATAGCTCATTAACTAAGGGAGGCAATCAAGCTACGACGTAGCAACTACGACAATTAGGTGCGTACGAGAACAGTATGAAATAATACACATACAGGGCACATATAGTAATATTACAAAGCAAGATTGTTTGTTGAACACGATAATCTCAGAATCTATTAATTGGTTTGATTGAAAAAAGAAATTCAGTGTCTTATAGTCCATTTTCTACAATAGATAGAAGATTTTAGTAAATAAATTATTACACCATACATCATTTCCCGAACTTAAGCAAAAACAACAATAGGTAGTTTTAAAAAACTCTTAGTATTGTTAAGATTTCAACAAAGAAATTAGGACAGTCAATATAAAACTGTGAATACGGTGAAATCAAAAATTCTCCTTAAAATCTATTGAATAGTCCACAAAACTGTGGCCACTACCGACCTACTTGCCTGCCCTTGGCCGCGTGTAGACAATAGCATTCGAGATAACGCGGTCTCAGCTGACAGGCACCACACAGTTTGACAGTTCCACTTGTCAAACACACGGCCCGGCCAGTTTGACACTTTAACTTGTGACAGCTGTTTAAATATAGAACTTGAATTATATGTGGTCTAGAAGGACAATAGTTTGGACCTATTGCGTATAAGATATGTTTGTGTTACATGGGTTGATTCTGTTTAGTTACTTGTATGGAAATAGTATTTGTACTGGTTCTATTATTATTGAAGATAGATAAAATTATTGTTATTTACATATATTTACCATGTATATGATTTATTTCGAGAATAGTTGTCGATAAGTCGACGCTATTGCAAGCGCCATGATCACGGATAAACTTATGAGACCCCACTAAAGCCTAAACCTACCTCTGACTGATGATATTAGTAAAGTTTCATATTATTGTGCAATTTGACAGTGTAATAATACTACAAAATTGGCACATAATTAGGATAATACCACTTTATAAAGTAAAGCTTATTATTGTTTAATTGAGCCGTGTAAAAATACAACAAAAATTGGCACAACATTAAGATAATATTACTATATAATCCATATTCTTATTCAAAAATAGTATATATAGTTCAAAGTCGTTACCCGTCATCCTACGCTTATATCTTTTAAACTACGCAACGCATTTTATTGCAGAATTCATGAAAACATAAAGATTCAAGAGCAAAGTTTATACGTATTATAAAATTAATCGCTAGTAAGCATGGAAAATAAAGTCTGACATAAAGATAGTCATCAAAATCATTGAAATATAGATTTTGTATATAGACGTATTACATCTCAATCTGCTGTGATCAGGGATTCTGCTAAGTTCTGGTCCTCAAAAACATGAGTCGACACGCAAAGAAGAAGAAGGGATTCTGTAAAGAATCCTAAACGTCAGAAAATGTAAAAGAAAATTCTTTGGAAAATTCCGTAAAAGTAGTTATATTTCATTAAGAACTGTTCGTATAAATCAAAGAAATCAATTTCCTATTTCTCAAAAGAACCATCAATTTAAAAAAATATCGTCAAATTAATAGTCTCCTTCATCTGAAGTAGGCTAAAAACTAATAACTAGTTTGAAAGAGCGAAAAGCTGTCTCAAGATTTCTCACCCAAGTTTCTCTTTCGACTACCTTACTTATACTGTAGGAACTTGTGATTAAAATAAACTAGACTTACTAACCATTCTCAGTTTTGTAAAGTCATTAATTAGCGTATAATCTTTGTTTAGTCTTTAAGTGTAAACGGTATGATAATTCGTGTAGTTATTTGTGAAAAAAAACTGCACAAACGGAAACTACTGCTGATCTTTCTTTAAATATATAGAGACATACATTATCCCACATAATTATCTGGATCTAGATGGATATACCTATACTTAACGTAATAATTCTATCATTTTCATATACCAACTATGTTTATTATCTGTATCTAAGGTAAGTATTAGAAATTACGCATACGATCATTAGTTCTACACAATTACACATACACATTTAATAGATAAAAAAATATTTTTTTCAACGCACTTGCTCATAAAGGGGCTCTTATTTGTGCAAAAACAGTTGAATAATGACACGCTTGATTCACTAGTGAGTTATAGTTTTTTTTTTTTTATTGTTTGGTTTTAAAAAAGTTTCCATACCAAAAAAGTCGTGTCCATACATTTTAAAAACAAACTTCAACTATGTTGCCTTACTTTTGGTAGGTCTATGGTCTATTCCATTCATTAATTCATTCGATTTTTTTTTAATAAGTATATTCTTTTAATCTATGGCCGATCACCATTGTTGTGTTGGATGCGCGCGAATAGAAAAACTGTTTATTTATTAGCAAAAAATGATAATTTCTTCGCAAATGTGTTGAAAAACGTTGTATGGTACACGCGTTTATTGATGATTACTATCCTCGGCTATCTTCAGACCCTCGCCTGACGGCTCGGGCCTCAATAGCGCCTCGGAAGTGATCACCAACTTGCCTCGCTTGTACCATAAATAACTATTTCAACACACTTGCTCATAAAGGGGCTCTTATTTGTGCAAAAACAGTTGAATAATGACACGCTTGATTCACTAGTGAGTTACAGATTTTTTTTTTAAATTGTTTAGTTTTAAAAAAGTTTCGATACCAAAAAAAAACGTGTCCATACATTTTAAAAACAAACTTCAACTATGTTGCCTTACTTTTGGTAGGTCTATGGTCGATTCCATTCATTAATTCATACGATTTTTTTAATGAGTATATTCTTTTAATCTATGGCCGATCACCATTATTGTGTTAGATGCGCGCGAACAGAAAAACTGTTTATTTATTAGCGAAAAATGATAATTTCTTCGCAAATGTGTTGAAAAACGTTGTATGGTACACGCGTTTATTGATGATTACTATCCTCGGCTATCTTCAGACCCTCGCCTGCCGGCTCGGGCCTCAATAGCGCCTCGGAAGTAATCACCAACTTACCTCGCTTGTACCATAAATAACTATTATAAATAAAAACATAGTTAAAAGGGTTACATTTTTAGCACATAAATATTTGCTATAAACAAAAGTCAAACCGAATGTGTTAGTTTTAAAAATTAACACGACTTTTAAACCTGCTAAAATAGTTGTATTTCAATTTATAACATCATTCTGTTGAATATAACGAGTGTATTATGCACGTTACATTTCCAAGTTTGTCCATACCAAACTTTAAACAGTGCTTTCCATAACTTAGCATTGCAAATCCTGTGCACTACACTCAACTGCATCATATAGAGGCTAATGTAAAAAGGGATTTAAATTTCAACCTGACTATTTAGACGTTTTAGAACAAGCTCTTACAAAAAATCGATATTCCTAGTAGATATTTATACTAATATTATAAAATGGAAAGATTTTGATTGATTGTGTGTTTGCATTGAATAGGCTCCAACAACAAGACCTAAAATTATTTCACTATTAGATAGTTAATTTTTCAAAGATGCCGCAACATAGGCCGTTATGCCCACGAGAAAGAGAACTACGCAGGTGAAACTCTGGGGCGCTGCTAGTCCTCGTATAAGTTTATTTATCATGATTTCAATAAAATTGTGACGTCGCAGCTTATTGGGGCGTAAAATCTATCTAGCTAGGTCTCGTGTTTGAAAAAAATATTTTCTCTTTTATCCCTCTCTATTGCGCCGATGTTTTAGTTCAATAAAACTGGTATAAAACTAATATTTAGCTTTAGAAAATATTGGACACGGTACGGTAGACTATCGCAAACTGTCCTACAATACTTTTTGAACAAATAGTTTGTGATTTCCCCCGGGGAACCTCAAATTCTCGTCCCGAATTTTACCAAAAAAAGGATAAATTACACAACAATATTTGAAGAATATATGTACAATATGGGTGTATGAAAGAATACTTGACTGATAAAATAAATTAGGAATATTTTTTAGTTTTTCGTATACATTGAGAATATACATTCAAAATTGACATCTAAAGCTGGTATTTGAAACAATGCCTTGGTCAGACAGCGAAAGTAAAAATCTTGTATGATATGATGTATTTTAACTTTTAGCCGTCTTACTAACAGCCATGGATCTTATACTGGAATCTTAATTGGTTTAAGCGTTTAGGCTTGGTCTTAGGTTAAAATCCCAGCTGAAATTAAAAGTAATATTTTGAGACTACGTTGTATGTCAATATCAATCAGATTCTAGTATTTTAAATGTCTTGATATATCCAATATCTACAATACCAACTATTTTAGCAAAGAAATATCTTTAGAATTAAACATTTTGGCTATACGAGAGAGCAAAATACCAAATATTAAGCTCCTTACACCCTTATATTAAATTCCAAAAAAATATCCAGTATTTCACCCTTGTACTACGTATTACGTAAGTTTACGTTCTCAGACGTAATGTAAATCTCACTCGTCACGTCTCGGCTACGTGACAATCGTCTGGCTTTAAAGTGACCATTGACGAGTCTGTCGAACTGATCAGTTGAACTGGCATCCATCCTAAATGGTCGTCAATCACTAGAGTGATTCCAGATTCTAGTGGGGATTATTTTTTTACCCGGAATAGGCTTGCACATGGCTGTAACTCGTCTGATGGAAAGCGATGATACAGCCTAAGATGGAGCGTGCTCGCCTAGAAGAAACCGATTCACTCGTGACTTAAAGAGAGATTGTATGTTTCAGGGAACAGAGAAGCTGGCAGGGAGTTCCACTCTCGCTGTTTGCATGATGAAACGCGAAACACTTCGTGCGAGCTCGTGGAACATCTACCATGTATGGGTGACGCGGTGATCGGTATCCTTGCTAGTTCGATGGTAGAAAAATCTAGTTGGCCTAAAACTTTTGGAGTGACGCCATAGTTTTATGTCTGGACTGATCAGTTCTACCGATTCGTCTATGGCCACCTATAGAGACGTCTATAAACAGGACGGTTTTAATACGACATAAAACTTTGTTTGATTTTGTAACTAAAAGTCAAGGATGCGAAGTTAGAAGGACATTTTAGTAGTTTCTTTTCTTAGTTTTTTAGTATCCGCGGGGTTGATTGCCTTTATTCAGTTTGATTCCCGGTTCTGTTGTTCGTAGCGTGATGTTATATAGCCTTCCTTGTAGATTTTCTTGGCTATCAAATAATTGGCTAACCAATAATTAAGGATTTTCTTTCATTCTAACTACTTCTTATCATTAACGCACTAAATCAAACAAATTCTTCAACTTTTTAGGATTTTGTCTTTAGCTTTATTTTGTTAAAATGCACTAATTTCAAGGGCTTAGGTGGCTCACCTACTGGTGAGTACCCACCTTGTGATTTTCTTAGTGGTCATCTCAGCCAGTGCTTTACTAAGAACTACTGGATGAATTAAAGAAATCCTCCCAATATTGGATAGAACATTTATCAAGGAAGTATAATAGTCTTCCTTGATAAATGTTCTATCCAATATTGGGCTATAAAACTTCACGCTACGATCTACAGGAGCGGAACTAAAGCGGGCTAAACCGCGGAGCACAGCTTGAACATCTATAAATCTGTCTATTTGTTTCAAACTTTTGTCCAATGTCTGAAGTAGGCTTTTAAGTTTGATAACTTAGAGTGTACTGCCATTTGACCTCTTAGAAGGCGATACATTTCTAGTTAAATATATTATAACCGGAACGACTGTCGATGATGTTATTACGACAACCAAGACGAACGGCTAACATGCACTTCTATGTATGGGAATGCTCATGAAACTGAAAGCAACTTAGGCCCCTTCTCTGTTATGTTAGTGCCAGATATTGCTTAACAATACAGATCGCATGTAATTCGCGGTAAGCACTAAGCAATGAGTGCATCTATTTTTTTTTTGCGAGCTCAATAATAATAAAAGTAAAAGTGACGCCTACGAACATAATTTCTCAAATTAAATAAATACCACAGGATTCGACTGTTAAGTAATGTTTCTATTCTTCCCAAGGGCTAAACATAGCATAAACTTCCCTTAAAAATAACAAGAATTAACTACCAAAAGTACCAGGATCACAGCAATACAAAGAAGTAATAAGAAAAATAAAAACAAATGCTAGCGACTTAATTTCGATCAATGCAATATAGACTTTAACACAAAGACTGAAGGATTATTTAAGCACGTTAAAAACGCAGGAAGATTAACTTGGTGAATACAGATTTACGAAGTTATTTCGCATTTACAATCTGTTGTCGCGAAAATTTTACAAAGAAATACATCAATAGAAATGTGTTAAATATTTTTCATTTTCCCAAAGCTTTGCAAAGCGTTGTGTTGTAAAGCATTCTTCATATTTTTGGAGCTTTTGTGTTGAGAGTAATTCGAGAGGTAGCGATTTATTTTTGGAAATATTGAAATAATGTTTTATCTTTCAAATATTTCATATTTTATTGTATAGAAATGAAATATACTGATTTAGTGACAAATAAATGAAATTGTAGAACAAATTGTTCTCTCGCTAATGATATTGGTGTCCTGTCTGTACTAAGATTACACTTTATTATATAAAAAAAAATTGTTGGCACTGTATATTCTGCAAGAGGAATTATAACCAACACTTTTTCATTAGTACGTTGGAGCCGCGGTGAGAGCCATACATGAATATTAAAGAGACAGAAATACGAGACAAAAAACTTTCGTGGTGATTAACAATTACTGTGCTTTTTTCCTTCATAAAATACATAATTTTCCTTGAAATATAATGAAATTTCCAAATCGATGGTACATTCAAAGAAAAGAAGGTAAATTCATAAAAAAATATCATAAAAACTTTGGTAATCAGTAAGAACAAAACCTATCGACTAGGTGTGTGATAGCCTGCATAGGAAATATCTCAATTTAAGCCTAGATATTTTAGCACGTCCAATATTAGACATTTCAAATGCATACTACGGATGAATACTGAATTTAGATACGACTAGCTTGGGAAATATTCAATTCAATTCAATTTAATTCAATTTATTTAATAAACATTTTGTTACAATACAAATACATTTAGCGCAATTATCGAGACCTTACCTCCCATACTAGTTTAAAACTGTATCATGGTAAGGTAATGCCTCTCAAATTACGCGCACATATAAAATATCATAACAAAATAAATAAATACACATACATAATATTTTACATAAATACCTTACAGACTAACATAGATATAAATTATAAAACTTAAAACTAATGTGTTCACGTTGTGACGGCGACGTGAGGCGCAGGTCTGGCGTGGCCCGGAGGTCGTCGACGTCCCCGGTACTTCCGGAACAGAACTCCCTTCGGCCACAGCTCCTCCCTCAGGAAGGTCGATAGCAGTTCGGTCGGCACGCGCACAACAAAGGAATTGAAGTTCACACTGTTGCGCGACTCCAATTGCTCGACCGTCAGACGGTACTTCGTCTTGGCCACCAGGTACTCCACGATGTCAGCGGCCTTCGTGGTGTAGTGGAGGCGGGACACGTACACGTACGTCATCGGGATGGCGGGACGCAGGAGGTGGTTGTGTCCAGTCGGTGCGGTGCCACATAGGTTGCGACAAAGAGGCTTTTTCTTCTTCCGCTCTACTTTGATGAAGCCGTCTTTGTCGGGTAAGCTCTTCTTAGAGCTCAGTGACTCCACACGTCGAGAGGGTTCAGCGCGAGACTTCCCGTTACCTCTCTCCTTGTTGTTGTTTGTCCGCGCGGCGGGAGGCTGGCGGGCTGCAGCGGTGGCGTAATCACGGCGAGGTGTCGACGTGATGACGCGGTGCGGGGCCTCCGCGGGGGGAGGCGCTGAGCAGGCGGCGCGCGGGGCGCCGCTATCACGTGCGGGGACGGCACACGGCGACGAGTCCAGTTTCGCTGACTCGAAACTCGCTGTCGAAGCATTGCATGCCCCGCGACGAGTGTTGATGTTATCGACCTCAGGTGACCTACATACCGACGTGTTGTTACGTAGACTTGCAACTTCAGCACGTAGCTCACTGATGACATTATGTGAGGTTTCCAGCTTCAACACCATCTCCGCCAGGGTTGACTTCAGGGTTGTGACATCCATCATCAACCTGGTGACGTCGACGCGGTCAAACGCGACCGGCGGCAGCTTGTGCACGTTCTTAGTCACGAAAGTCGGCACGTCGTCAGGGTCGGTCTCCTTTAAAAAGGAAATAATATCCTGGAGACTTTGCTCTCCCTTTTCATCCCTCCTGCGGGACGGCATCTGGTCGATCTTGCCGACCGACCGAAATAGGAGGATTTTTGCAGAGCTAATATCCTCGGGCTTGTAGAAGGACTTGCCGATCTGTGTTATATCGAACTCGTCCAACGTGTTAATTACGTGCTGTACGAACGCCAACACTTCGTTGGCTATAAGTTGGGAACTCATAGCCATTGTAGCGGACGGCGGCTGACGCCGCAAAATCGCGAATATTCAAATTCGTGTGTGCAGCGGACACGTCCGTCACTGACCGCGTTGCGCACTGCCTAATATGTTTCTGAATAGATCTTTTATATAGCAAAGGTTTTATATAACATAATAATCAGATGTTTATTTAGCGCCCCGCGGTTTTACCATCGTGAATCCCAATCCCATGGGAATTTCGGGATAAAATGTATCATATGTGTTATTCCTAGTTATAAGGAACATTTGTACTAAATTTAATTTAAATCGATACATTAGTTTTTGCGTGAAAGAGTGACAAACATACAAACTTTCGCATTTATAATATTAGTAGGATTTTTCAAAAGAAAAAAAATCCTTCTTACTTTATGTTTTTCCGAAAACTTGTCTTTTCCCAAACTCTAGTTTATCTCTGCATCAATTTCATCAAAATCAGTACAGTTTAGGCGTGAACGCGTAACAGACATGGTTCCTTTTGAACTTATAATATTAGTGGGAAAGTAGGGATCACATGAGTAAATAAATAATATATAAGAGTACCACAGCATAAGATAAATCACCGAGAGCTATTACAAAATTTACCAGGAAATCATATCTGCCGGAGAGTGGTTCCATCAAATTTAAATTTTATTGTTGCTTACAAGTTTGAACAGCTATCGGATAACTTGTACCGCTCTGAGGCACTCGACATCCTCGTCGGTACTAAGTGCCTGGTACTTGTATATCGTTTTACATAATAGGAATTTATTTATAGGATTTTTTTATCAAAAAACTTTTTGTGAGAGAAACGGGGGAAGGAAAAATGATATTATAAATACTGTTATGTAATGTAGGTTCATATAAAAACCAATTACAGATGTTTATGTAACTATGACTCCACCACTTTTGATAATATTTTTGTGATCTTTGCAATTAATTGTAATTGAAATATTTTTGAGAAAGACAATTTCAGAATTACTTCAAGGAAATTGCACCCAAATCAGGTCATATCATTATTGGGAAATAATAAATAAATCTTCATAATCACCCCTGACATATAATATGGTAAATAGAACTAAGTATGTACTCGTAAATGGACAGTTTTCCGCAATTAAGCCTCATTAATGTGGATCCCTTGTGCGTGATGCGATATTCTTTTACTTATGAAGGCAAGGTTCATCAAGAAAACAGGAAAATTTTCCCCCATTGCTAATCCAGATGTAGTCGTTAATAATATAATCATCACTACATAGTATAAAACAAAGTCGCCCGCTGTCTGTCCCTATGTATGCTTACATCTTTAAAATTACGAAACAGATTTTGATGCGGTTTGTTTTATTAAATAGAATGATTTAAGGGGAAGATTTTAAGCATAATTTTATCACCGTATTCCCACTGGAACGGGAACTACGTAGGTGAAACCACGGGGCGCTGCTAGTTTTAAATAATCATTTTAAACAATGCTTACAAAGAAACAAATAAAATTTTTACGTCATTTTCGAGCAAAGTTTCCAAAAGTCACTTTTAAGACTAATATTTTGGAGATTTGCTCGCTTCGTGATAATTAACAAAACTTAAAACACTGTTAATGTTATATTATTCTTAACTTTGGTCCGCACTGGGATTTTTGGAGTCATTTACGAAAGTTTCCAAATAATTCAGGTCTTTTGTCCAAAGTTTTCCTGGTATAGCTTTTACTCATAAGGCTATACTTTTTAGGGTTCCGTGCTCAAAGGGTAAAAACGAGACCCTATTACTGAGACTTCCGTCCGTCCGTCCGTCTTTCACCAGACTGTATCTCAAGAACGGTGATAGCTAGACAGTTGAAATTTTCATAGATGATGTATTTCTATTACCGATATATCAACAAATACTAAAAACAAAATAATAGTTATTGTAGTTATTGTTAATGAATGTTTTTGGTACCGAAACTTTTTTGAAAACAAAGCAATTTAAAAAAACAATCTAAAATAACTCACTAGTGAATAAAACGTGTCATTATTCAACTGTTTTTGCACAAATTAAGAACCCCTTTATGAGCAAGTGTGTTGAAAAATAAATATCTAAGGAGGGCTCCCAAACAACAAACGTGTTATTTTGTCGTTTTTTGTACGGAGCCCTTCGTGCACGAGTCCGACTCGCGCTTGGCCGGTTTTTAAAGTTTTTTGTATTTCAATGGTATACATAATAAGTAATAATTAATCTGTCTATTTACATATAAGTCTTAGAATAATTTATCTATGTTTATACATAGACACTTTAACCTCCGACTGAAATGTTAATGAATGATGAAATGTTATACCTCCCACATTTTATGCTACCCTGGTAGACATTAAATCTTCCCACTAATTTTAATTAAGTGATCAGAAAATTAATTAATGAGAATTAATTAAGTATTCAAAAAATCTTTTTCTTAAAGATTTTCTTTCTTATTTGCGTTAAATTTCTTAAACATAGTACCGGTTTAAGGTTAGACTTTGTTTTCGAAATTAGAGTTCTAGAACTAAAGTTACACCAAGGAATACAAAAAACTGAATTTAGTCTATTGTTTTGTTCATTCAATAATCTATCAAATCATTCAGATTAACAGGTTGTAAAACCTGGTTTAGTGGTGAACCAGACTAAAAATGCAACGTTAATAATAGGATTTATGTTTTACATTTTCATTAAAAAGCAACAAAATTATAAAATGAATTGTATTTTTTTAAGTAGGTAATCCTTGACAATAACAGATATCTCATCAAATTTTTGACGGCATTGCTTGTTAAATCTTTACTTAATTAATATGAAAGAATGTCATAAAGTGTTTAATGAAAACTTTACCAAAACTAAATGAAAGTAGAATCCATTCTAATCAATTATATCACAAAGGATTTTCACTCCGATTTCACAATCTTTTATGATTAATCAAACAAGAGGGTCCTCCCACTCTGTTCAAATAAACACAAAATAACCTCTTTACTGAGACCAATAGCTCTATCGCCCTAGTATTGAATCACTTAGGTACCAGGCTAACATAAACTTAAACAATATTAATCAAAATTTAATTTGAGAATTATTATTCAAGAAGTAGATTATTATGATTGGAAAAAAATAATTCATGCTTCGAATTTTAAACACAATTCTAAATTCAAATATGTTAGAGTAATAATTTTATAGAGCTATGCACTAATTCAAAATGTGAGGGATGATGATGATGTTCGCTACATTTGATTTAAAAAAATAATTTTTGGAGATTCGAATTTAGAACAATTCCAAAATTAAATACATGCATGACAACTACGAGTTTTAAAAAGTAGTACTTAGTCGAGTTTAAAGCTTGTATTTATAAAGATAATAAAATATTACACGAAAAAATCCCTTTGTTAATAAGAATTCTCGTCCTTTCCTGTTCCATTTTCCTCAATATAACAAATTAAATGTACCAGGATTTCATAATTGGTATCAGATAATAATAATTTTACACGAAATTAATCACATTGTTATCAAGAACCTCCTTTCTGTTCTGTTTTACAATAATCACGAATTAAAAGTACCAGGATCTCATAAGCTATTAGGAGGTGCAATTAGCACATGAGATGTATGTTTAGGGTACCGCGGGTCTAATAAAAATATCTATTCGTACCTGTTCATGGCCCGCGCGGTTCCGCAGGTTGTATCACTACCGCGGTCTGAGGCAAACTGACGCCTGTTGGTTCGTATAGGGCGGCAAATAATGTTGTAGAGATGATAATACCAGGGTTTTTAATAAAATAATACAAATTGTTGGTTTTTGTTGACAAGATTAGTTGAATTCAAAGGTGTTTTGTATGCAGATTCTAGTTAATTGTTTTATAAATATTGTCCTTTCCGATCAAGCAAGGCAAAGGCCTCCACTAAATAGGATTAGTGGTAGTAATGTATTGATAAAACTAAATTCTATTTAGTAAAAAAAATTGTCGGTCTCTAAACAATGCCTAATTAATGAGAAATAGTCACATTTTTAAGCATTTTATACAAGAAATTTCAATTTTAAATTAAAGTTTTCAATAGTATTATCATCTCTATGTTTATACTAGATGTCTATACCATACGATATGATTGGTTTGCGTCGCCTCGCCGCCCGCCCAGCAACAGTTTATCAGTGTTGCCAGGAATATAAATATAATTTGTACTCATCTAACATTATATTTTTATGAATAAAGTATAACTTGGAGCACAAAGGACTCCCGTCTTACATGTGATTGTTAGTACTTACAGTAAAAAGGAAAGAAACTGAGCTAAAAATCAATACGCTTGTCTAAATGCGTGTTGGTTTTTAAATAGGAGATTTTTTGGAAGATAACCAACGTGCTTGACTCAGAAATCGAACCTGGGATCTGTGGTTTGGCAGAATGCAATATTCAATTTATGCCCCCAGACCGCATTATGGCATGATGTTAATATAAACAAAAAAGTGAAATAATTATAAGCGAATTAGTAATTTTATTCTGAACTTTTAATCAAGATGAAGAATTTCAGTCAGGTTAGACCCTACTTTCGCATATTTTATAATGCAAAGAATGTTCAACCTAACAAGGAATACAACGCATAAAATCTACACAAATCATCAGATCTATTAAAACCTAGCAACACTAAAATTTCCCAAGAAATTTCCAATAAAACACTGCAAAATGTGAGTGTCGTGTGTTGCGCACAAATCTATAACATAACAAACCATCACAATTTTGCCTTCTTATATCGGAAGCTGCGACTAGGTTGGTTAAGGAAAATAGTACAAAGTAATTTAAACCTTATAGTAATAGAAATAAAGCGTTTTTAAACTATTCTGATGACAAAAATATTCCATTAAAAATGACAAGTTTTTTCATCTGCTTAGCTTATTTAAATCAAAATTTGTTTTTTTTTTTAAATTTCCTGAAAATTAGGGAAAATTCCGACGTTTTAATATTCCGTAGTCAAAATTGCCTGAAAACTCTATTAAGGGAAAGGTAATTAAGTAAATTGACACAAGTAAATGGGTAAAAATACCTAATGAAAGGGAAATTGAACAGTGAAAGTACCAGGAGCCCATAAAGTTAATAGAGGTTAAGGGCTTGGTTGTCCTTTGGGATAGTGTTACTCACGTACAAATTAATGGTACTAGAAAGCTTAATGGGTTTTTATGATTGGATGACTTATTGTGCAAATTCCATTACTGTGCACACATTTTAACTTTATTACTTGGTAAGCTGTATAATTGTTATTTGTACTTACTCGTATAATCAATTAAGGCAGGATACGTAGGCAATTTTCTGCCATTAAGAGTGTAGATCACCTTGCTCCTCTGTTTCATAAAACATTCAATCTGGATCTCTTTAAGTCACGAGTGAATCGGTACCTTCTATGCGGGCACGCTTCAACTTTTCCATCAGCCCAGATACTATCGATTGCAAGCCTACTTAAAGTAAGCATAGAATTCTCTTCTCTGTGTCTGTTCGATTTATTTTTAACCCCCGACGCAAAAAAAGGGGTGTTATAAGTTTGACGTGTCTGTGTGTAAGTGTGTGTGTATCTGTCTGTCTGTGGCATATTAGCCCCTGAACGGATGAACCTATTTCAATTTAGTTTCTTTTTGTATTAAAGGGGATTTACGTGCGAGTGTTCTTAGACATGTTTGATGAAAATCGGTTAACCCGTTTAAAAGTTATGGGGGTTTGAAAGTAATTGTGTTGGGGGTTTTTTCAATTTTTATTTTTTGTTATAAAGGTTAGACTTTTTAAGAGTTTAACTTGAACTACTGTCGGTGATGTCAGTACGGAATCTAAGAAAGTATGTTTTGGAATTCTACCCTAATGTGGTAGAGAAAGGGATGAAAAATTGTACAAAAATATGTTAAGAAAGAGCTAAGAAAATCGATTCCACTAGTTGTTTATGGCATGCTTAATGTCATCTAATAAGATTTCTGCTCAAAAATGAAAACCTATTTAATTTTCTTTAGATTTATTGAATAAAGAAAAACAACAAACTGGGAATAAAATTAAAAAACTTATAATTTTAATCACTAACGCTGTAAATTCGTCGGTACAATCATTTTTTCCACAACACAAGTGGCATATTAGCCAATCAAAGCCAAGGTTCTCACTCACATGTACCAGGATATCATCAGAGTGTTGGAGTATGTAGTCTTGGACGTAACTCCAGATGAAATGTAATGAACTTTCTAACAGGACTATGGAGAGTAATAACTGAAACAAAATATTTAAAAAAAAATAATTGATTTAAGAAGACAGTTTATTACATACGTAGTATACTCGTATAACAATTAAATTTAAAATTTAAAAATCCCCCAACACAATTACTTTCAAACCCCCAAATTATGGAACTTTTAAATGGGTCAACCGATTTTTTCAAACATGTCTAAGAACACTCGCACGTAAGTCCCCTTTAATACAAAAAACTAAAAATAAAAACTAAATTGAAATCGATTCATCCGATCGGGAGCTATGACGTCACAGACAGACAGATACACACACACACACATACAGACACGTCAAACTTATAACACCCCTCTTTTTGCGTCGGGGGTTAAAAACAAAGTCGTTGTCGCTGTCTATCTGTCCCTAAGTATGCTTAAATCTTAAAAACTACGCAACGGATTTGATGCTGTTTTCTTAAATAGATAGGTTCATTCAAGAGGAATGTTTTTGGCATAATTTTATCCCACTCACGGGAGCGGGAACTACGTGGGTGAAACCGCAGGGAACTGCTAGTGTACATACAATCAAATTTAACGCAGAAACTGCGGAGCACACCTATTTATATTATAAGTATTATATTTTCTTAATAGAATTAAATTCTACCACAGAAAAATAGTTGGCAGTAGAAACTTTCCACTTGATATAATACAGTTACTGAAAACCAATTAACTTCATCAATAACAAGTTGCCCAGTTCATCTGTTAGTTGGTACCAGGAATCAATAAATGAACGGAGCTTTCTTTTTTTTGTTTACTTTGTTATTAGTTGTGCCTCGGTGTTGTATTCGGGTTAATAGATATAATACTAAATCAACGTTTTGTTTTATAATTTTGAAGTTATCAACGTAATTATATTGGTATTAGATAGAATAAATATTTTTTTTATAATTAACCTGTTATCCCACTCTTGGGCAAAAGTCTCCCCCAAATCTCTCCATGTGTCTCTGGGCGGGCCATGTGAGTAGAATGAACTCAGGTAGGTGGACTAAATTGTCCACGGACTGGGAACTCAACGAGCGTAGGCCCCCGGGTCACCCCCCGACACGACGGAGGCAAGACCTTGAGAGATTCGACAGAGATTGGAAGGAGCTGGCTAGGGACAATAAATACTAAGCAGCGAAAATTCATCATAGATGTCAGTAAAATATAATGAAAATCTGTTCAATCATTATTTTAAACTAGCTGTGCCCCGTAGTTTCACCCGCGTAGTTCCCGATCCCGTGCAAATTTCGGGATAAAACGTAGCCTATGTTCTTTCCCGGACCATAAGCTACCCCTGTACCAAATTTCAAGTCAATCGGTTCAGTACTTTAGCCGTGAAAAGGTAACAGACAGACAGACAGAGTTACTTTCGCATTTATAATATTATAGTTAGGATACGATATTTTCCTCGCACGGTATTTGAACCTATTTGATGACACCATACGTGTGCAGGTGACATAATAGAAATGTTATTGACATTTCCTCGTACTACAAATTGGGAGGTAGACATCAGATTCATTGTCAATACTACAGGATAAGCGTAACCGCTGTATAAGCCTATTTATGTGACCTATATCTATTATTTTTTTTGCTTTGATAAAACTAAGGTTCTTTTTTAAATTAACGTATGGACCTGCGACCTTTGCCCAGCAGTGGAACATTGTGGGTTAAATATAAACATAACATAATCATTCACTACATCATCTCATTATAGTAACTGACCCCTAACTAAGTTCGTAACTTGTATCTAGGGTATCAGAAACTACGCACACACTCATTCACACACACACCCAGACCGAGACAAACGTTTGTGGTTTACACAAATATAAAAATTATCCTACATTATTAAAATATCTCTTTCCTTAACTTACTTCCAATCCCACGCTGACCAAGTAATGGTCTCTGGATAACGCCTTAGGAATTACATCAATTTCTCTTAACACCAACGACACGCTCAGTAGGAACACCAGGTTTGACGAGTAATGTTGATTGTCTAATATACTTTCTGGAATATACAACAGTTTGGGATCACCAACATGTAATAGACAAACGCGGCTACGAAGGTTAGTAACAGTATGTTTATAAAAATAACTAGCAGCGCCCCGTGGTTTCACTCGCATAGTTCCCATGCCCGTGGGAATACAGGGATAAAATATAGTCTATGTCACTCGCTGATTATACTCGTATAGCTTTCCATTAGTGAAATATTTTTTAAAATCGGTTCAGTAGTTTCGGAGCCTATTCGTTACAAACAAACAATCAAATCATTCCTCTTTATAATATTCTTACTAAAAACGCCCCGCGGTTTCACTCGCGTAGTTCCCATGCCCGTGGAAATACAGAGATAAACTATAGATAAACTCGCTTCCCATTAGTGAAAGAATTTTTGAAATCAGTTCAGTAGATCCCGAGATTACCCCTTACAATTTAACAAACACACAAACTTTACTTCTTTATAATATTAGTATAGAAGTATAGATTATTATTATAAGTGTTGCACTTTAGCCTCGCTAGAGGTTTATCGAAGAGCATATTTCATTCCCCCCAGAGAATAGGACATATCTTGCATGTCTCCACACTCGCTCACGCGATGATCTTTAAAAGCCACTAATAGTGCTATATCGGTAAATTCTGGTCCAGGTTGTAAACCTGAGCCAACACGCAAAGATGAAAAGGATGTGGAGGTCTGATTCCAGCAATTAATTACCCTTACCTAATGGTTTAAGTTAACAAAACAATAAATTGGAATAAATCTAAAACAGTACCTTTAATTATAAACTGGAATCCATTTATCATCAATGACATAGCTAGAACGAGAGCTGACGTGCTTGTCATAGCATTTTTAATTGAAATTCATAATAAAATTTTAGAATTTGTAAATAATGATATTTGTGTTGTGTTATTAGTATAAAATGACAATAAAGTTTTGACATAGAGAAGACAGACAATATCACCATAGATTTGGATATACATAAATCTCCTTTGTAATAAATACTAGCAGCACCCCGCGGTTTCACCCGCGTAGTTCAAGCTCCTGTGAGAATGCATGGACATAATTATGCTAAAAACTTTTAACAAAAGCCAGGCCACATCAGGCCGACGTCTTTGCCAAAGGACACGTTAAGCGGTCTGCCTGTTGTCGTATTATGCCCTCTCACGTCAAACTGTTTATAGTACCCATAATCGAACCCATTTTTTCTCCAATTGTCATGACCCATTTTATGAGGCACTTTTTATAGGACGTGTGTTGATGCAATATTGATAAAAGAACGTTACTATTATTTCTTTCCTACAAAAAACGATCGTCCATTAGTGGTCGTAAGTAGTCATAGCAACATTGACCGTCGTTACAGGTAAGTAGTTAAAGCTCTCGAAGGACTAATAATTGTAACCAAATATCACCTACTGGATTGTAACTGTATGATAACAGCCGCACCATATCAAAATGCTGACAATGCCCCTAATATAGTTAAAAATGCAGCCCCCATTTATCCAATTAAAAAGTTAAAATAAGGGAAGGTTCATATCTGACGGAACATGCGCCGCGTATTATCGGTCGCGTAACGCCAGAACAGACAAATGTATAGAAAAACACTCGACCGTTCGCACTCAACCGATTATACGTTAGTGCGACCGATGATACGCTCGACGTTTTTAACGAACCTTACGATATGAACCTTCCCTTAGGGGTAAAGGTTTAGGAAGAAGACAAAGATTAGTTTATGGAAATTAAAGATATTTTAGGCACAAATAATAAAATGTATTTGATAGCAGAAGCAGATTTTGAAAAATGCATTAAAAATTTTGGCTACAGCTAGGACTTGAACACGGAAATATGCTGAACCGTAGCACCGTTCTTGAACAAATCCTAAAAAATGTGTGAATACACTATTAAATAAATTCAATGAAGCAGAAGCAAATATTAAAGAGGTTTTGTCAAACTCAGAGCGGTTTTCTGACCAGCGTTTTACACGCACGTCCTTTTTGGAAGCGGTTCCGGTTTTTGAAGCGCGTAATGTAGGCGCGTATGCTGAAACGACCGTATAGGTAGGTACGCGCAGAAAAATACACTAGTCTGAAAGTGCTCTTAAAGCAAGTCAATAATAATAGCGCGGTTATGTTACAAACTGTAATTCATAACTGTGAAATGATAAAGTTAAAATCAACTTCAATCAAACAACAGTCGATCAAAAGCTATAACCAACACCACTTTACGCTCCCACTCAACCAAATCACATAAAAATAAACATAAATCAAAATATATTATTTATAATTTCTAATTTCACATGTCGTTAACTTCCTAAGCCTTGACAAAAAATGTTTTTAATTACACAAATATGAATACTTTTTACATTATTATTGAAATATGTTTTGGCTTCGTAATTGGTCAAGAGTTAGATCGTAACGTTTATTATCAGAAACTTAGTCTAAATCCTATTAGTGAAGTGTTTGGTGTACCAGGTTATCATGAACCAGGGTCTTTACGAAGCAAACCAGAGGAGTTGAATGAAAGGGCAGAGGATGATAGCAAAGAATTGAAAGATATATTCGAAAAGAAATATAAGTTCGTCAACGATGAAACTTCTACGAGGTTCAGAGTCACTGATGATTTTTCAAGTACGTTCATTCTATTTTCTAATGGGTTACGTTGCCCTGGTACTTTATTTAATTTAGAAAAGAAAAGTGTCTTTGGTCTTATAGTACAAGTTTTTAGTTTAAGTCTAGATAGCAATGTGTGATAGTTTTTAATTATTTTAATAGGTTCAACCGAAAAACCAGTGTTTAGTGGAACAGACGATCATCGGTTAGCGTGGGCATTCCGATCTTACGCTGTGAGACGCATTGTCGGAGGAATGGCAACCAGCATCAGTATGTACCCTTACAATGTGGCAATCACCAGAAGTGGAAAACATTGGTGTGGAGGCTCCATTATTGACGAGCAATGGATCATCACAGCTGGACATTGTTTTGAATCGTTAGTACTTCTTGATGAGTATGATCTCCTGGTACTTCTAAAAGTAAATTGTATTGGTTTCTTAGCGTATGTTGGTCAAAAGTAGTCAATCAAAATTATGACTTTCTACATCTTGAACTATCCTAGTATTTGGAATAATAATTTGATAGAAAGTTATATTTTTAATTTTGATGGGACTCGAGGCTACCCTAAATTAGGGCGATCATGTTAGCTATAGACCATTTCTCACAAATGTTGACTTCTCACACACAACCTTAGAATTTCATCGCAGATGTGTGCTCCTCACCATGTTTTCCTTCGCTAAACGTCCTTACGAAACGGTGCCTTACGATAAAATTCAAATAATGCTAAGAGATAAATAAAATTAATTACTTTCAGAGCCTTTGACGGTAATGATAAAACTAAGCTCCAGCCGTACATAATCCGCGCCGGGAGTTCATTTCATAACCGCGGGGGTTACCAGGCGAGAGTAAATAAGGTGAGAACTGAGGAAATACTTTGAACAATTTCATTAAGCTGTAAGCCGTAGCTGTAAAGCCAATCAAGATTAAAAAAAAATAAGTTATGGGCTTGTAAGCTAAGTTAGTAGAGCATTGCCAAGGTTTGGTAGGGTTCTGGGTTGATTTTCCAGCTGAGGTGAACATTTTGAACGTACAATATTTTCAGGGAAAATAATATTTAAAAATATACAAGAAGACTGTATTCACAGAAAAAAAGCATATCAATGTACAAAAGAATCAGGAAGACATAAATTCGTAAGAGATTGTTCTAAAAATTTTATTTATCCCCTAGGTATTTTACCCGAAGCACTATTCACCAGGCAGTGCAGATTACGACTATTCCTTGGCCAGACTTGACCGGCCCATGCCTATTGGAAGGAACATAGCCGTGGTGAACCTACCCTCAAAAAACTACGCTATTTCAAGAGGGGATATACTTATTGTCACTGGATGGGGAAGCACTGATGTAAGGATTTTAAATACTTAAATATAAAAGGTAGATGAACTTAATTAGTATTATGTGTCGAAGTGTCCTTTGAAAACCAATTAAGATCTTAAAAAAATATGTACTCGTAATCTCTAGTACCTATTTACACTATGCTGCAATGAGCAGTGAAGTGAGGAGGGAAGTCGGCAGTGGCATAGTGTAACCGTTTACACTATGCCACTGCCGACTTCCCTCCTCACTTCACTGCTCATTGCAGCCACTGCCGTCACTTGCGCTGCTACTCGTCATGCCGCTGCTCCTGCCCGACGCTCCCGCGAGTGTCGGTTTTTCGAGCGGAAGTCAAAGGAGGGAGGGCGAGAGAGAACATATACGCTATTTCACTCAGTCCTCACGTACCAAGTGAAAGACAAGATACAAGTGAAGTGACGGCAGCGGCATGACGAGTAGCAGCGCGAGTGACCCTTTACACTATGTCCCCGCCCACTTCCCTCCTCACTTCCCTGCTCATTGCGGCATAGTGAAAATAGACTATTGACGCGGAAATAATATGGGAAATATTTCCGGCAGCGCGAGTAGCAGTAGCAGGAGCATAGTGTAAATAGGGTTTAAGGAAATTTAAAGTACCTCTCTCTCTCTCCCTCTCCTTGTCCCTCTCCCTGTACTACATGTCCCGTGTGCTATCAGTCGTCAGGGTACGGTAACATCCCGGAGCGCGTCCGGTTCGTGCCGGTGCCGGTGATGCAGCTCGACGAGTGTCAGAACTCGTACCGGTTCTTCATCACCCCGCGCATGCTGTGCGCCGGGTACGCCACCGGGGGCAAGGACGCTTGTAATGTAAGTTATAGCTTGATTTACAAGATGGAAATTAAATTAATATAGTTTTTATTAGTTGTCATGGTTATTAGCACAACAATTATATATTTAACATGTACTGTTTATTAATATTTATTTCGAGTTTCCAATATTTCGACTCGTCACAATAATAAAAAATAAGCTTATCATAAGATCAGGTATGGTAGAATCAATTTTGACGTTCATAAGTACCTCATTGAGGCCACTGAATAAATGATTTTTGACTTTGACTTTGATATTCTGTCTTCTAACGACCACGGCCAAGTTACTATAATGAGTTATAGTGAATGTATGATTATGAATTAAAAACATTACAAACCATTCCAATCCAGCACGACTCAGGCGGGCCTGCAGTTCGCGATGGCGTTCTCATAGGCCTGGTTTCCTTCGGCGGGAAGCAATGCGGAGACCCTCGCTCCCCGGGGGTCTACGCCAGGATATCGGAGGTCACGGACTGGGTAGAGAAGACTATATCCAAAAACGAGGCCTACACTGTACCAGAACTGCAAGGGAAGATAGACAAGGCACGGCAGAGAGATAAGGAGTTGCAGAGGTATTATTATTCAGTTTTTCTTTTACTACAGAATAAATTTCATTGAATAGCTGGTAGTGACCCTGCTTGTTAAGCCAATAGTTATGAGTTTCGATTCCCACTCCAAACACACATTTAAGTGGGTCCCAAGTTTGGGATTAGATAGCAATGTGTATCAATTTATGTAAGAAACCCGATATTTACAGAAATTTACTTATTCTCTATATAATATTGTTTTGGTCAGATTCAAAGCCCGAGTAGACAACAAAAGGAATAAAATCAAGGACTGGCTCCGAGACACGCTCAAATCACCCTCATTCTTAAGATTAGCCAAAAAGAAACTAGATGAAGTTGGATATTCTACAAGACGACTTCTGCCTTTGGTTGAACCACACGACAACGGCACTTTGGACGATAAAACTATCGACGAAATTAATTTAACAAACCAAATAAATGATCAAATCATCGGTAATGATGATACGAATGAATCAGACAGACTTATAATGACGCTGGCTCTGCAAGCGGTCATGTATAACGAAACCAGTTCAGAGACTCTATTCCCGAAATACGAAACTAGCAAAGAAAATCTTGATACCTTATTTGCAGCTATTATGGATAGTGGTGGTGGTAGTTAATTTTTGTTGGTTATTCAGATTACAATAAATTATTTTATTTGAAAAAAAAATTGTTTTAATTTTAGTGTATTACTAGTAGCGCCATCTACAATTTTGGGACAAAACTAAATAGAGTAGAGACTATCTAATAGTTTTGTTAAAAACCCCTAGATGTCACTTTACAATTTTATATATTTAGCTTAGGTGGCTACATTTTTATATAGCGCCATCTACAATTTGAGGACAAAACTAAGTAAAGGCTCTCAAATATTTTTGCTACTAGCCACTAGATGTCACTAAAATCAATTTTTAATAGTCTATCTACTTGTCGATAGATGGCAGCACAAGTTCTACACAAATTTTAATATTATTTTAATGAGACTTAGGTACAATGATTTGTATAACTTATTGTATTTGTAAGTATTATTTAATTTAAATCGTCAGTTGAAATTATTGTGTTAATGTTTCATTTTATTATAGTAAAGGGAACACGTAACAGAGTCTGAAGAAATCTGTCATTATAATATATTTATTTTAGTAAATATTATAGGATTAAAATATTATCCTAAAACAAATTTTTAAATCTTAATTTACTTCAACGAATTGTACAATTACCCAATTCAACGTTTACGTAAAATTATAGAAAATAAAATATTTTCTAGTTCCCAATTTGTCCGCTAGAGGCGCTCTCTGTATATTCAGTAGGCTTGGGTACTTAAGTTTATATTCTCGTAAAATACTGACCTCTGGTCTCTTGCTTAATTTTAATTAAGTATATATAAATGTACATTTAATACATAAGGTTCATATAAGTACTTTCGATTAACAGGCACTGGTTGAACAAAACTTAATCATTTCAAATAACGATACGATCAATTTCGATAATAATTTTGCAAATAATACTTATTATAAAAGTTTTATGACATATCAAAACGTATATTAAATCCATATAGCCACTGACTCTTACCTGTAAACTATACTCACTCATTTACTTACAATACAACCAGACATGAACATTTTGTACCTTGCACGGGAATCAAACCCGCACTCTTAGGGTCATCGACAGGTGACGTTAGACAATTAAATGTAAGTTAGTTTTGGACATTCCTGGGTTTGAATCCAATCTAATGTAAAACAAAATAAAATAATCTTAATATGTAATACTAGTTGTGCCCTACGATTTTACCCGCATAGATTCCGATCCTGTGGAAATTTCGGGATAAAACATGTCCTTCCCCGGACCATACCCCTGTACAAAAATTCAAGTCAATCGGTTCACTTTAGCCGTGAAAAGGTAACAGACAGACAGACAGAGTTACTTTCGCATTTATAATATTAGTAAGGATTTTCAAAGCTTTACAAACACCTAACAATTAACAATCATCAAAGTACATCATCTTATTAAGTTATAAATAATGAAAAACACATTACTCACATATTTCCATGTTGAGTAACTCGTTGAACCGCTCAGAATGTCAGTTATTAGCTACAAATAGCAAATACATGAATCTTGTACTGTGATACTTATTTACTTGTAATATTTACTAGCTCTGCCCCTTGTTTTACTCGTGGTTGTTTATCCAATTACCCTATAGGAAGCTGGGACAAGAAAGAAAGAAAAACATTTTTTGTAATAAAAAGAATATTTTATTTAATTGTATGTACTTTACGCCTACAATTTTCCGCAAACATATAAATAAATAAATAAAAAATAAAATAAATAATAGTTATTTATGGTACAAGCGAGGTAAGTTGGTGATTACTTCAGAGGCGATATTGAGGCCCGAGCCGTCAGGCGAGGGTCAGAAGATAGCCGAGGTAGTAATCATCAATACACGCGTGTACCATACAACGTTTTTCAACACATTTGCGAAGAAATTATCATTTTTCGCTAATAAATAAACAGTTTTTCTATTCGCGCGCATCCAACACAACAATGGTGATCGGCCATAGATTAAAAGAATATACTCATTAAAAAAGAAATCGAATGAATGAATGAATGGAATAGACCATAGACCTACCAAAAGTAAGGCGACATAGTTGTAGTTTGTTTTTAAAATGTATGGACACGTTTTTTTTTGGTATCGAAACTTTTTTAAAACTAAACAAAAATATCTATAACTCACTAGTGAATCAAGCGTGTCATTATTCAACTGTTTTTCCACAAATAAGAGCCCCTTTATGAGCAAGTGTGTTGAAAAAAATATGATTCCCTTGCGGGGTGAATATTTGTGTGAACCACAAATGTTTATCTTGGTCTGGGTGGGTGTGTGAATGAGTGTGTGCGTAGTTTCTGATATCCTAGATACAAGTTACGAACTTAGTTAGGGGTCAGTTACTATAATGAGATGATGTAGTGAATGATTATGTTAATTTATGTTATATAACTACTTACTATTACTACCCTTCAAAATGTTGGTCCCCTGTGCGTGATGCGATATTATTATTTTGGACTTTTGAGGACTCTACCTAACCGACTGTCTTTAATGATGTTTATCAAGAGATTCCAGCATTTTAATTTCAATTTTGTATGACACTCTTCAACTTATTATCAGATACGGTTATTGGTAACCTGATAATAAGTTGAAATAAAACACTTAAACGGATTTTTGTCGTGGTTGTATTTTGTTTTACATTTTCTGACGTTTCGGATTGGTAAATTCACAATGTATTTAAAATTATATTCATAATATTGAAGGTAGTAAACTTTTTACATTACTTTGTACAGACGTCTTCCATCTTAGTCTTCTGTGATCACGGGTTCTGTAAAGAATCCGAAACGTCAGAAAATGTAAAACAAAATACAACCACGACAAAAATCCGTTTAAGTGTTTTATTTCAATGTTTAGTGTTCGTGTAAATCAAAGATATAAATATGATAATAAGTTGCAGAGTTTGTTTGGTTTAATGCGCTTATCTCAGGAACTACTGGAACTAAAAAAAAATATTTTAAGGTTAAATAACACATTCATCGAAGAAAAAAATATGCCAAGACGAAGCGGAAAAGTACTAATTAACTCGTGTGAAACTGCTGGGAAAAGCTAGTCAATGTGAGAATATTCCACTCAAAATTAACAAACACTCAAAGTAAATCCATAAATTGAAAAATTGTGTTTAATCTGCATACCTTTTTAAAGTATTTTTAATTAAGTATATATTATTTAAATTATAATTCGAATTGAAATTATATAATTTAGAATAAAATATGTTTGTAACCCACTAGGGAAGTCATTCCCATTACAAGTATCATTGATTACTTACTGGGAAGTCTTCGTACATACACTGTAATTGAGGTTTTATAAATATACTGGTTTTTATTTTATTTTAATAAACTCGTCCAATAAAACATAACATAATCAAGCCAACGTTTTAATTTAAATATTGACTCGCACGTTATCGGTTAAGAGTTTCAGGAAAAAACTGCAAAGTACATTGCACGATAAAAAAATGCAACGACAGATAAAATAATCTAGTGCGATGCATTTATCAAGGCTGTTTACTTACGCTTATGCTATGAATTGCATATGTTTTGTCATAATTGAATATCTACGATTTATTTAATGAATTTAAAATCTTTAGGAAAGTCTTCTGTGTCTTCTGTGATCACGGGTTCTGTAAAGAATCCGAAACGTCAGAAAATGTAAAACAAAATACAACCACGACAAAAATCCGTTTAAGTGTTTTATTTCAATCTGTAGGAAAGGTTCATATCTGACGGAACATACGTTAGTGCGTTGAGTGTAAATGGTCAAGTGTTTTTCTATACATTTGTCTGTTCTGGCGTTACGCGACCGATAATACGCGACGCATGTTCCGTCAGATATGAACCTTCCCTTACTTCCACCTGAGGATTCCACTAATATTATAAACGTGAAACTTTTTAAATAGGATATTTTTAATCATATACTAACTTTGTATCGGAAAATTCCCACGGATTCGGAATTTACGCGAATGTGACTGGTAAATCTTTATACTAAACTAGCTGCGCCCCGCGGTTTCAACCGCGTAGTTCCCGTTCCCGTAAGAATATGGGGATAAAATTATGCTTAAAACCTTCCCACTTAATCAATCCATCTATTAAATCAAACCGCATCAAAATCCGTTGCGTAGTTTTAAAGATCTAAGCATACATAGGGACAGAGAAAGCGACTTTGTTTTATACTATGTACTTAATGATGTAGCTTATTAATTTTGCTTTTTATTACATAAATTACAAAAATCAGTATTTTGATCCTGGGTTTTTCATAAAAATCACAGGTTATTATTGAGTTGTGTCTTTTGGGCATATATTATGTTGCAAGTGTGTGTAAAGTCTAAATAATAATATTTTCATCCCACTAGCTCGGAAAGTATGTTTTTAATCCTCGATATCTGGGGGTAAAAGTCGATTTTAATCTCAAGAGTGGAAAGTATCGGGGTCGCTGTGACAGGCCGTGCAGGACCCAAGGCAATTTCGCTAACTGGGAGTAAAAGTCGTTTTTGCGCTCTAGAGGTTAAAGTAAATTTGAATTTAGAACATCGTGTGCACTAAGTGTGATGATGTTTTGGATTCACAAACTGTCATACAACTTTTTTTTTATTTCAAATTCAAACTCGGTACCTTCTTGGTGTACTAACTTATTTTTTTATTTGCTTTGCGCGTGATATTTTTGCTTTTCACTTAATATTGTGATTGTTTTATGTTTTCATTTAGTAATTTCCTCGCTGAGGGGGGATGAAAAATAATGTGTTGCACTCGAGTGCAAACAATTTTTCACCTTGTGCTCCTTTGAGTCCCTCGCTAACGCTCAGGATTCTTATTTTGAATCCCTCGCTGCGCTCGTGATTCAATTTTAGAATCCTTCGCTGGCTCGGTCCTCAAATGGAGCCCCGGTTAAAAAGCAACTTTGCACTCTTGTATAACAAATAACTATTTCTATCTTTCTGTGAATGGATAATTTTGAGTCTTTCACGTAAAACCTAATGGACGAATTAGATCGAAAAATAGGGTAGTCAAGAAGATATTAAGGGGGTAGTTAAATCGAAAAATAGGGTAGTTAGGTAAGTTTTTGTTACAAAAGACTTTTCTCATACAAATTACTTTGTATTCATCACCATTTTACCAGGAAATCATAACTGGAAGAAACACCTGCACAAAAATAAACATAATAAATAATTACAACTACACCTAAGTACTAGGATATCATAAACGTAAAGAGCAAAGTTTGATAACAGAGGCTAATAAACTCAAATTAAAAAAGTTCTTTTTTATATGAAATTTGCCCGATAGCTAAAGCGGAATGTCCTAGGGATTCTAGATTGGTATGAGTAATAAATTATTATTACAAGTCAATTTTCAATTAATTCAGTTTCACAATATGATGACACTCTTTAAAAACAACCACCTAGTTTTGAAAGAAATTCATTTTCAAACAAAACCAAAAAAACATGATCTGATGTAATAATAAATACTAATATAATAATTATTCATACTCTTGTATAATTCTTATAAATGTAACATTTTTCTTATTTCTTGGAGCAAAGCTTCTATTTTCGTTTTTTCCGAATGTCTGAGAAAAAAAGGATTTCAAGATATAGGATACATTGTATCCCAGAATTAAGAAAAACATCTGAAAAAACGGAATATACTTTTAAACCTAAGTCACAAAGCAAAATTAACTATAAATCCTACTAATATTATAAATGCGAATGTTTGTGAGTTTGGATGTTTGTTACTCATTCACGCAAAAACTACTGTATCGATTTAGATTAAATTTGGTACAAATGTTTCTTATAACTAGGAATAACACAAAGGATACTTTTTATCCCGAAATTCCCATGGGATTGGGATGCACGCGGGTAAAACCGGGGGGCGCAGCTATAATATAATATGTAAGTATTTGAAAACTGCCATATAACTACCGTTCAACTATTTAAAACTTTAAAACTAAAAGAAGTTTTCACTTTTTACAACTGAAAGTGGCGGAAAGTCTGAAAGCGTACTTAAACACAATAACCTCTTTGTTGTAAGTAGGTTACAGTGACATAAGAATAAGGAAGCGAGAGAGAAACGTGTTTCATCTCATTCTGCACGGTGAAGTAAAATGAATGCACTTACCACTTCAGTTATATGGTGTGATAATATTTTTAACCGACTACAATAAAGGAGGTTGTCAATACGGCGTTTTTTTTTTTATAATAGGGATGAACAAATTTTTTTTGTTCATCAATTAGATGATTAAAAACTATTAGACACGTATTTTTTCTTTTTTAAAACAATGAAAAAAATACGGAATTATTGTGAGTTGAAGTAGCGTATGACATCACGTTTGTGTACATTTTATACACCATGACGACATAGTGTTCTTTTCCGAACCTTTATCCCATGTCTATTTGGGGTCGTTTTTCAGTTTAACCAGATTTAGCGGAATGTCAGTATTTTACATGAAGCGACTGCCATCAGACCTTCACAACCCAGAGGGCTACACGACATTTTTTGGTTAAACCAAATGTTAGACTTTTATGGGCTCTAACTACCCGTAACGATTGTCGATGATGTTAGTACGACAGCTGATGACATAGTGTTATTAACTAGAAAAGAAAAAAAAACTTGAAAAAAAATGTAAGTACTATTTTACTAATATAACTATTTATTTATTATCGTAAACACCCTGTACTCGGTAATGTTCCGGTCTAGTTGCCCAGTTGCCACGATTATGTAACACCCTGTAGCAATGTTAAAGATAACTTATTTAGTTTTTTCTTTCTTTTTCATTGCTGAAATAATAAACAATATAACATAAAAAACAATATTGTTGCCAATATTGTTTTTTATGTCATTCAGTGAGAGTTGTTTTATATCGTTTTGAGTTTGGAGTTAGAGGTCCAAAGCCCTACTGATTTTGTTCTCTTTTAATCACCTAATTTTGAAAATGGCTAAAAAATAGTTACTTAGAGTCCTGCCATAATTATTTTTTGTTATATATTTCAATACTAACTACCTAGTATATCCTCTATTATTTATTTATTCAACATTATTTTGTTTTAGTGGCCAGTGTTTTTTATGTGTTGAAACAACTAGGTTGAAATAGTATGCTTGATTTTAAATTTTATTGAATTTTAACAATATAATTAATTGCAAAACTAAACAAAATTAATTATCAATATACTCGTATTACATAAGTACGAGTAGGTACTAGAAATACATAAAATATAGCAAGTGTTATATAGCGACTTTTAAATAAATAATATAGCAACTTTATTACCACTATTACTTGTGGTACTAGGCTAGAAGCACTATGTTAGTCTCTCAGAATATTATGTAAGTACTAGGAATGCATGGACAAATAGGAGCTCTATTCAAATATTAATCACTGAAACATGAATACAACAGACACACACAGAGCCAGCCTAGGCTAGACCACTTTAAAATACGCACACATAGATAGAATCCCATAAGTACTGGGCGTACATAAACGAGTAGGAACTTTCATGTTAAAACTACTATATAACTAAGGTTGTATGTGAGAGTAAACTGAGGCTCCCGAGATGACAAAAGTACTAGGAAACTATGATCGGTTAGGACTTAGGAGTATCCAATAATATCACTTTAATATAGCAAATACCACCTGCTTCGCTTACTAGGTGGTATAATTAGTATTGTAGGTGGCACAAAATGACTAATTTTATTTATAAAAACATTATTATTTAATTTCCCCGTAATCATATTTTCTGAGAACAATTGTCTTTGTTAAGTTTTGCTGAAGTTGCAGTGACATGGAATTTTGTATAAGAACTGCTTGGTTTGTTAAATAAACAATTTATTTTGATAAATATATACTCAAACTAGCTGCGCCCCGCGGTTTCACACGCGTAGTTCCCGTTCCCGTAGGAATTTCGGGATGAAAAATAGATGTTGGCCGATTCTCAGACCTACTGAATATGCTCACAAAATTTCATGAGAATCGGTCAAGCCGTTTCGGAGGAGTATGGCAACGAAAACTGTGACACGAGAATTTTATATATAAGATTATATTTTGTTATTCATAATGTCTATTGTTTTACTCGTCAGACCAAATACAATTTATGAACAAGCATTTCCACCGCTTTCAATTTTCATAGAAGTATCTTAAACTAGCAGCTCCCAATGGCTTCATCCGCATAGTTCCATTTCCTGTGTGAATACCTGGATAAAATAATGGTGTTGTAATGTAAATTTTTTTTTCAAGAAATTTTTTTTTGAATAATTTATTTTTCTTTTATAGTTAATAACATTAATGGCGGCATTACACTCACAAAATAATGGTGCTTTCCAAAGAAAAAAAATAGATTACATTGGACAATATGTTTTTATAATTAACACCCATAAAATATCACTTTCAGTTGTTCTCACCGCCTTCTAAGTTCATTTTTGTAATGACATTAACGCCGCGCAGTGTTGTTTAAGCCTTATAAATATCTCAATCCTGTGGGAACTTTATTCCTAAACCAGTGCATTAATTTTGAAACATATTCAATATGAACAAAAACTCCAAACTTTCCTCTTTACTATAATGAGTACCTGCCGAATAGTTTTTTTGTTGTATATCTCCAACAGATATTCAAACGCGCTACCACCAGTTGAGTGCGGTGACATCCAATCCCCAAAACTGCATAGATACAGTGTCAACGCACTGCGCGAGCGCATTGTACGCACGCTGGACATACTGGAATTTAGGATTATGTTTTTTTTATTTTATAATTTGGTACAATATGTTATGGTCTAGTGACTAGTGATGTGTGATTTCCTACGGAATCTTATTAATATTATAAACGCGGAACTGCATGTAAATTTGTTACTATTTCGAGTAAAAACTACTGATTCGATTAAGGTGAAAGATACAGACGTTTAAATAACAAACATTCCAAAATTTGCCAGGGATTAGGGTTTCAGTAGTTAAAATACAGGGCACAGTAGTTAATAAATTATATTTACGGAGCTTTCATTCTCAAGAAACTCAGTGGGTTGTCTTTTTTAATTATAATAGTTTAATTCCAATTTTCGATTTGATTCAACTACAAGAAATTCAGTGGGGTTATCTTTTATGTAATTGTAACTGTTTTATTCTATACACATAAATACTAGCGAACAAATCATACAGTACATTAATTAACAAAATAATAACCTAGCTAAATGTAAGCACACCCAGTACTTGTACAAGTCGCAAGGCCGGCGGGTGAACGACCACTCCCGCGCAGCCTCCTCGCGACCGCCCGCGGAAAATGGGTACGCTTGCGCACCTAGCTATAGTCAACATAGAAACGGGACTAAGATATTTGGAAAAAGGTTTAAGGAAATTAGGTTTTAGGAAGCTCTTTTGTTGTTATGAGTGCCCGGTAGTTATGAAAACAATCGGCCTACAAAGAAGAACTATTTTATTATTTTGATCTTAATTCTTAAATTAAGATCAAAATAATAAAATAGTCCTACAAAAACCTTAAACCTTAGTTAAATATAGCTAAAACCTTAGTTTGAAGACCATAATTTTTAAAACTACTCATACTTAGTTCCGATTTCGAAAATAAATATTAAATATTGAAAATAAATTACCTACATCTGGAATAGTGAAAAATGCTGAACGGAGTGTAGATACGTTAAAACTGCATTACTTAGTACCGTGACTACATTCTATCCAAGCGTGGTGATTACGAGTATACCTTACTCTTACTGTATTAGTACCATCAGTAAGAGAAGAAGCCTTTGATCTTACAGGCCGATAAAACCGCCTTAGAAAAGCTTTTCTTTACTTGCATTTTACATACCGATTAAAACAACCTTAAAAAGGTTTTCTCCCAATAATAAACAATAAGGTACATAGTCAGGAGCATTTCGGTGCATCGTCCGTCGGCAAGGGCTTTAACCTTAGATACTCGTGGTGAAAGTACCACCATCTCACTTATTTGGTTCATTCACTTCTGGATAGCACAGGGAATGGCGTGGAGTGGTGGGGAAATTTTGGGATAACAATATTTTTAGGATTTTTTGTAACCAGTATCTTATGCTTATGTATTTTTCGATGAAAGAGATGTATTCTGATATGACATTTAAGACTTTCCTGCAAAATACATATTATAAAATCAACATAAATACTTAGTATAAATAGTATAATATACATCTCAAAAATATGTGCTGAATATACCTACATTAAATAAAAACAAAAAAAAACTTCTACGCATTTGAGAAACGCACTTTAAATTATCTTTATTATTCATCAGCCTCATAGCTATCTCTGCTAATATTTGTGAAGTTGAACAGTTTGCTACACGCTAAGACCAATACAAGCGGAACAGAAGCAAATAAAGGTAGTAAACCGCAGAGCTCATTATAGTCTCCATATCAAATTATAACAATCCATCATTCCAATTCAACTTGAAGAAAGAACAAATAAATAATATAATCTTCACAAAACACTTCGAAAATTAATTACACCACAACAACCTCTCTTCAGTAATAATACTTACTTCCAAAATAAAAACATCTGAACACCCTCTCCACAGAGCTCCCTGTTCCAAATATCCAAGGCTGTATACAAGAAGAAAGTTCGGAAAGCGACAGTGGAATGCCCGCGGCGCCTGCGCATCCCCCGGGATCAACGACTCGACGAGCTTGGAAAATAGAGAAAAAACACAAACTCTTGATTTTAACTCATTATTTATCGGGATGAAAAGGAAATTTTGAGTTATTGCGGTGATTATGACGTTGTTTTGGGTGATGGATGATTATAAATAAATATTTCTCATATTTTTAAAGGCACATGTTACTTGACTGACAATTTTTTTGACACACAGCTCAAACCCTTTAGTCGTTATGTTTTTGTTCTAGTAGATTACGCTGAAATAAATGCAGATATGTAGTTATTATGATCGGTCACTGTAATCACATTATAAATGTATAAGCAGTATCAATTTTGGCTTGAAAATGACAGTATTCCCAAAACTTATCCGAACCGACGTTAGATTTTTGAGACTATCCCAAAAAAATCTCAAGTTATTTATCTAAATCCCAAGCTAAATAAATATGTTTAAAATAGTTACCTTATAAAAATAAATTAATATTTAAACATTTTCTTTAAATTCTAACAAATGAGTTGAATAATACTAACTCTGAATTTCATTAACCGATATTGTGTTGCTATCTGAGTTTTTTTTACTTAATATTCATTTATTCTGTTTTTTTCAGCACTTATAGCTACCAGTTGACAGTTTACAATGGGTGTGGAAGGCCCATAGACTACCTAATATAGACTACCTACCTGGGTAGGTGATCTATACCCATAGACTACCTACCCAGGTAGGTAGGTAGTCTATGGGTAGGCCCAATCCGAAACTATAAAAATAGCATAAAATTCTGAGAGGAGTTTGGAGGCTTTCAATAAAAACCAACTGTATCACACAATAGTTCTAACCAAGAATAAAACTAGTTGAATTAGAAAAAAAAACAATGAGTATCAAAAATCAATTATGCAGTTTTATTTTTTATCAAAATCAGCCTCAAGACGACTTTTAGTATTTTTTGCTCTTCTTTAAAGTTTTAAAGGTCTATTAAAGAATTCACTCCTTAGAAAACAGAGTGGCGATGACCCTATAATTTCTAATGATACCACTGGTTCCCAACGAACCAATTCATAGAAGTACTTTAAGCTAGCACAAAAACTTCTTATATTGACCAGCAACACAGGAAAATTCGACTGAAACAACGAATAATGTGCTGGTGACAATATCATTACAATTAAAACCAATTGAAATCTTGAAATAATTATTGGCAATTAACTTTTTTCACTATTATTATGAATGATGTTTCTCAAGGGCCGGTAAACACTTCCTCAATGTTGGTAGAAGATATACAAAGAAAAAAACATAAGGGTTCCGTAGATTTTTTTTATTTATCTAAAGAGTGATCTTATCTTTGTGCAAACTTAATCGTTATGTTGTTGTTTTTTATATTAATGGAACAATAAATGTATTTTTTTATAAAACTCCGGAACTATGTACCTGAGTGAATATCCCGGCCCCTAAATTTGCGTGGCAACTATGAAATCGGTACTAAAAAATATAGTTATAATGTTTAAAACTTTTTTTTTGGTTAGATGAAATAGTCACCTATGCGAGGCACTAAATATTTCATTACTGGGATTAATAGGTACTCCAGAAAAAAATGTTAAACCTCGAAATCTTTCATCGCCGTGTCTGTCCACAACTCACCTTGATGTGTATTATACCTCCTTGATGAAAACCTATTGGTTGAATACATTGAAATCTAGTTTTATATGATACTTGGATAGTTAAGGTATTGTTACGGAATACACTTAATCAAATATTTAAACAATACAACGAATGGTTACTAGTAAAACATTTGTCCCAGAACTTCCTTTCATCGCCATGTCAAAAACATTTTTAAACATATTGTTCCAACTAAAGACTTGCGTCTCCTTCTCTGTGTGCTTAACGTTGCCCAATAGTACCGCCTCAGTGCTCGACGTGGAAGGACGTGTCCACGTGCCTGCGTTTTCAAGCTATAAATGTAAGTGTATCCCATTTTTGTTACAGGACATTTTTTCTTTCATCGCCGTGCATAGGTATACCTTCTATTGGAACAAGTTTATACTCTTGATTGAGCATTCGATAGAATGCCCATACTCTTCTGTTTATTTGTGAATTGTTTAGTTCTTAGGATACCTAATAGATTTTATGTAATTTTAAATTTTCGACTCGTTTCTCATCGCCTTGCTTTCATTTCCGTGGTTTCCATAGCAAATATTTGCTATGGCAATGAAAAAAAAGACACGGCAATGAAAAAAATTTCATTGCCGTGTCTTTTAAAACAAATTACTTTCATCGCCGTGGCCAGGTCTTTCATTTCCGTGACTTATGTTTTCATCGCCATGGTATGATTAGGCAAGGAAAACATATTTACCTGTGATACAGTGTACCGAATATTGACAGTACAGTACTCGTCAAGTAATATCTCTGCAATACGACAAAAGACTTAAGTAAAGACTTATAAGTACAGTAAATAACTCATTTGTATTTGTATTTACTGTAATTGAGTCGTGTACCAGCCGTTCCACTCCGCTCTGTCTTTGGCTCTTCTCAGAGCTGGTAATTGAGAGCCCTGTTATTGCCTTGATCAGGTTTGACCAACGGGTAGGTCGGGTAGGTCTACATTTCCCGCCAAAACCAGCTTGTCCAGGCTGTATGACCGCTGTAGCTCCAAATGTGACCAAAGTAGGTCAGGACTCGTAGGTAACATATCGTAGACAGTCTTGTTTTTACGTCAAATAGTTCTAGAATAGACTTATTCGTACGTCTCGCTGTTAACGGTATGTGTGGCATCCTTCTCCAGCACCACATCTCGAAAGCCTATTTTTCGATCTACAGCGCGTGGATAGACCAGGACTCACAGCCGTATAGAAATATCGAGAATACCTGAGATCTAATTAGTCTCATCTTTGTTACGTTTGGAGATGGTTTGGACATTCCAGATTATCAACATTTTGCTTATTGCTTGCCCATCTCCACACAAATTCGAATCTCTTTCTCGCAGCCTCTCTGATTACTGATCGTTCAGCCTAGGTATACAAACTTGCTCATGAATTCCAGGTCTGACAATTCTCCTGTGCGTGTGATCTGTTCAGCTCGGTCAGTGACCATAACCTTTGTCTTCGACTTGTTGACCCAAAGTCCTACTGTCTCGGTTTTGCGTTCTACTATGCTGAACATTTCAGCAAGTTCGTGCTCAGAGGATGCGACCAAAGTAGTGTCATCTGCATATCGAAGGTTGCTCATCTTGTTCCTGCCAACAGTAATGACTCCCTCCCACCCTTTTAAGGCTCTGCTACTCATATAGTTTCTATAGTTATCATGGTTATTAGCACTCAAATTATTATGATTATACAGCGTTGAAATATTTCGAGTTTCCGATATTTCAACGCTGTTGCAAGCGCCATGATCACGGATGAACTCTCCTACTTATATTTCGTATATCCTATAGTATTCGCCATAGATGTTAAATAGAAAAAGGAACTCTTTTTCAGCCTGCTCATCCGGGATGATATGCAACATAATCTTACTGGCATGCCCGAAGGAAAAAGTTCGTGTGATCGACCTAGCCTCTCTTAAATATTGTGTCTCGGCCGCACTAGCACGCGGGATGGATATGTAATTCTCTACAATTGTGCAATCATTTCCATACTCATAGGTTCTGGGCTTTGGCAGATCATTGATATGCAACAGGAAAAGTGTTGCAATGAGTACTAACCCTTGGGGAACACTGGCATTAATCGCCATTTGATCGGACGAGCATCCATCAAGAACGACCCGTATCGATCGATCCTGCAAGAAGTCCGATATAAACCCACACAAACTAACAGGCAGACCGTATGATGAAAGCATGCTTATAAGGCACGTAATTTTGTGGACCCCTTCTTGAGCAGGGGGATCAAAAGCGATTCTTTCCAATCTTTAGGCCATATATCATAGGGGTTTTATGTTAATCTTATTAAGAAATTCGATCAATTATTATCATTCGATGTAGCGTAGATAACCCGTCTGGGGGAGTATGCCTCTCCTTCTCGGAGACAGGCGTGTATATATTGTATGTTAGGATAATATAATACTCATGTCAGTATATAAAAAAATTGTTTTATGTATGGATTTTCATTTCCGTGGTGATTCTTTCATTACCGTGGGACAGTTCTTTCATTGCCGTGGACACTTGTTTCATTGCCGTGCCCGCATGTTTCATCGCCGTGGCATGAAATTTTTAAACTTGTGTTATTCGTTAGTTTTTTAAGTAATCAGCTTGATAATAAGCAAGAATACATACATTATCAAGAAGTATAGAATGAGGGCGCCACCGTCCTAGAAGTAAAGTCGGCTCCGTATATTTTAATTTATTAAAAATAGTAAATATAGTTACAGAGTAAATTAATAGTGATAATTAACTTTATAAGAGTGTAATAAAGCTCGATTAATGTTAGTGTAACATTTAAAGAACTATTAACTAAATAAAATACGAATTAAAAAACAGTTCCCAAAAATACTAACAAAGTGCAAAAAATAATAGATTCAGTGATTAAAAGTGCCTTAAAGAACAAAAAACTACAATATTTTCTTCATACAAGTGCTAAATATAACCACAAAACTTTACAATAATACTAAACAAACAAAAACAATTTTTAAAATCAAGTGAAGGTGTTTGTGTACAATTTTTCAAATTCGAATGTAAACAGTTAACCGCCAAATCGGCAAACTGCAATAGTGAAATGAGACTGATACTTTCAACCTCTCCGGTACGAGAAGCGTAGCACAACGGTGAACGCGTCCGCCTAACGATCCTGAGATCAGTGATTCAAATCCACCCGAGAGGAAGATAGATTATTTTTATTTTATTTTTTTCTCTTTTTTTTTTGTTTGTCGGGAATTGTAATAATATACTTACATCATAATTACGACATTTATAGTGAAGCCAGAAGTTAAAATCCCAAAATATATAGTAGTACTATTACAATATGGATTCTATAAATGCAGAATTTGTAACTCTAAGATGTCGACAAAAACTGCAAAGGTCACACTCCTCCGACAGTGTGTCACAACACGACACTACACTATTTGACACAAGCACGAAGAGTCTCTCTTATAGCTCGATAAATGACAATATGAACTTGTCAGGCTCAGAACTAGCGCTACAAATAAAAAACTTAAGAGAAGAACTAAAAACAGCTCATAAGTTAATTGAAGACCTCAGCTTAGAAAACGAAGCACTCAAATGTGATTTAGGTAAATCACAGAAAATCATTGATACCTATAAACAACAGGTAGTATCAAATGGCACCCCTAAATCAAGTCAAACGTCGAAGAAAAAAAAGAAAACTAAAAACACTGACCCCGAGAATCGGGTACTGTTTCCTTCTGGAGGCGAGCAAAGCGAAAAAGATATTGATAATAATTGTCTGCAAACACCAATATCTACAAAAGATAAAGAGAACACTCAGGAAATAAGGAACGCAACAGAACCAACAACAGATATACATTCAAAAAACCGTCAACATCGGAAATTATGTATTATCAGTAACAAAAGATTTACTGGACAGCTACATACTATTGAAGACACGTTCTGTCAGCATTTTAACAGTTACTGCCGTTATTCCTCACCTGATGCTGGCTTCAGACAACTTTTACCTAACCTAAAATATAAATTAAGTAATTATAATTTAAATGATTATTGTATAGTTATAATTGGTGAGTCTGATTTTAGACAAAATAGCAACTACATAGAGCTAATAAAGGACATTAGAGAGTGCCTAATGCAATTATCACATACTAATATAATATTGTGTGTACCCAGCTACGTCCAAGGATCCCCCATTTATAATTATCGTGTAGAAATGTTTAACAATTTACTATGTTTAGATCTGCAATGTCATAAATATGCATATCTCTATGATGTTAATAGAACTCTCACTTACAGTATGCTTTCTTATACAACTGGTAAAATTAATAGCTCTGGTATTAAAAATATGTACGAAAATATAATGTATAATATAAGTTATGACATTGAACATGAACACTCACTGGCACAGTCTAACCATAATATAACCTCTACGCCGGTATCTGTTCAACAGCCATTGCAGAGCTTTTTTCGTCTCTAACTTATTACATATTTTACATCAAAACATAGATGGCTTAAAGACTAAATCAGATCTCCTTAGTGTAAGTTTAGATAATATATTAGATAAAGGTATTATGATAGATGTACTGTGTATAACTGAACACAACATGATAGAGACGGATACATCTGAGATCACCATTCCAAATTACAAACTTGGTTCAGTGTACACACGTAAAACTCGTCATGGCGGTGCGTGTATACTTATTAATAATAAACATCAATATAAGAAATATTCTCAAATAAATAAACTAAGTGTACCAGGGTATATGGAGTGTTGTGGAATTGAACTTACGCAATTAGGTATAATTATAATATGTATATATAGACCTCCAAAAACCCTATTATCAGAGCTTGAGATGTTTTTCAATTCATTTAATTTGGTTTTAGAAGAATTAAGTCAATTAAATAAGAAAGTTGTTATATGCGGAGATTTTAACATCAATCTTTTGAAAGACTCTACTTATGCGAAAAAATTTAAAATAATTTCGAAAGATCACAATCTAAAAATTGCTTTTAAAGAACCCACACGCCTCTCGAGTGGAACTTGTATTGATAACTTTTTACACAATTTTAGATCATGTAATGCTGAAGTCATTGAACTAGCTCTATCAGACCACACAGCACAACTGCTTTCTTGTCCAGTTAAAAAGTACTGTTCTCTACAATACTGGTATATTGAAAGAAGGGATTATAGCCAGGAGAATATACTTAAATTTATAGAATGTCTTAAAGCCCTTAAATTTGATAATGTTTACAGTATGTTTGATCCAGAGATAGCTTTTGATTTGTTTTACGATGACTTTTCTATATTTTATTACTTATGTTTTCCTAAGATAAAAATTAAAATAACTACCCATAAGAGACCGAAGTGGGTCAGTAAAGGAATAAAAGTTTGTTCAAAACGCAAGCGGCAACTGTTATGGCAATATAGGATAACTAGAAATGAAGAAACACGAAAAGCATTTAAACTATACTCAGCACGATATAGCCGTATTATTAAATTGACTCAAAAGTCGCATAATAATTACTTCATTAAAACAGCTCCTAATAAGTCCAAGGCTACATGGTCCATTATAAATAATAATAAAATGAATTTACCAAATAATGACATACACAACATAATTGTAGACGATCAAACGATTGTTGATCCTTCTGTCATAGCAAAGTCCTTTAATAACTTTTTTATTGATCAGGTAAAATCTGTCATAAGTGTAAATAATAAACCTGTAACGTTTAATTCTAACAATTTTAATTCTATATTTATTAATCCTACTACTCCATTTGACATCCTCAGGACTATTAAAACACTAAAGAATACTAACAGCACTGGCTATGATGGTATTTGCACAAATATACTAAAATTAGTTGCGCCCATTATATCACCAATTTTGTGTCATATTATTAATCTTTGTTTAAGTAAAGGAGTTTTTCCTACAAAATTAAAAGTCACCATTATTAAACCGCTATTTAAAAAAGGCAATAAACAAGAAATGCAATCTTACAGACCAATTGCCCTTATACCTATTATGTCAAAGATATTTGAAAAGATTATATATAATTGTTTTTATACATATTTTGAAAAGCATAATATATTAACTGACGAGCAACAAGGTTTCAGAAAGAACAAGTCGATTAATATAGCCATATATCATTTTTTAAAAGTTATCATGACTAATCTTGACCATGGCCATAAAGTTTGCGCATTGCTCATGGATCTCACAAAAGCGTTTGATCATGTTGACCATACTTTACTACTAAAAAAAATGGAAATATACGGTATCAGAGGCAATGCCCTTAATTTAATAAAATCATATTTAAGCGACAGGCAACAGGCCACCCAAATAACCAGAATATGTCCAATCACGAAAACAGAAATGACATACAATTCTGGTTATCGTCTCGTTAGGTATGGCGTCCCACAGGGTAGCATATTGGGACCCCTTTTATTTATAATATATATTAATGATTTCCCTAGATCTGTACAGCAACCAATGGTATTATTTGCCGATGACAGTACCATTATGTTTTCTGCCAAAGATAAACAAGCCATGGAAATCAGTGCCAATGAGAGTCTCGTAGATGTAGTAGGATGGTTAGAATCAAATAATTTATTGCTAAATATAAAAAAGACTAATGTAATGCCATTCACTCACAGAGGAACTCAAAGTCTAAATTTGGCAATAAAACATGATGGTGATTCTATTCAAGAGGTCACTACAGCAAAGTTTTTGGGCCTTACATTAGACCGCAACTTAAACTGGAAAGAGCATGTCGCCAGTGTGTGTTCAAAGTTGTCTCAATTCTCGTATGCGCTGTATCACTTGAATAAAATTGTAAATATTTCTGCTGTATTAACTTCTTATTACGGTTATGTAGAAGCTGCTTTGCGTTATGGAGTTATCTTTTGGGGAAACTCAGTTGAGAAAACAACGGCATTTAAGGCACAAAAAAAATGTATAAGAGCTATATTTAGTCTTAAACAGACGGACAGTTGTAAAGCCTATTTCTTAAAGTATAAATTAATGACGTTGCCATGTTTGTATATTTACGAAGTTTCTGCATTTGTAAGAGCCAATTTAAATTTATTTGATAAGTTGAGCAGTAAACGTCATTGTCATAAAATTAAGTGTATTTCTAATAGGTCTTCTCTGCTTAATAATAGTATTTTTCTGATGATTCCCCGTATATATAACCACTTGCCAACATACATATTACAAGAACAGAGCAGTGTTAAGTTCAAAAATAAACTTAAACATTTTCTAATGAGTAAGGCCTATTATAGTATTATTGATTATGTAAATGATAAATTCCCATGAATGTACCTTAAATTATCTTGTCTTTTTAGCGTTTGTTTTATTTTTGATTTTCTAAGATTGTTGTTATTTGTTTTGTTTATTAAGATTGTTTAAATTTTGTTACTTTGGTATTAATTAATATTGTTTAAGTTGCATACATATTGCATGCCTCATGTAAGGTAGAATAAAGAGATTCTTAATTTAAGTATTAACTGTAACACCATATTGTAACCTTTATTCGCAATAAATACATTTGAATTTGAATTTGAGTATAATAAACGCTAATTATTTTTGAAAAAAACTTAAAAACAAAAAAATCCACGGAAATGAAGATTTTTGGGCACTTGTTGAAATTCACTCACCTAAGCTTGCTATATTGTGGGCATTTCAAAAGTGTTATTTTCACTTACGTCACCATCACCAGTATCCCTAACAAATACTTTTGTATGACGAAATAATTAACAAGGAACCCTAAAAACAGTTTCATAGTTTTCATTGTCCTTATACTAGATAATTAATTTCTCAATTACTTACTTAGTATTTTTCCTCAATTTACTTATCAATCATCTACACGAAGTTTTCAAAAATGTACCAGGAACACATATCTAACAGGACGTTTAATTCGTTTAGTGGGAAGTTTTCCTATATCGCGTAGATAGCCCATTTTCTCATCGTTATCAGGTCAACATAATTGAATAGAGCATAAACACAAAGTTCGGTGTTTTGCGCGTATAATCACAGCGACCGATCTCGTGGGATAGTTCTCAGAACAATCACTTGTCATTGTGGTATCGGCACACCTCTACGTTGATATGTGCGCCTGGTACTTTAACTTAATTAATATTAGGTAATTGATTGTTTTTTTTATTTAATTAGCTAAGTTTAAAGATATCAAAGATATTTTCGTTACCTTTTTGGATATAGATTTAAGATAGAACATTCCAATTCGATCTATCCAATCAATTACTCTCGGTATATTTGCATTTTCTCGATTAATTCCTACGGGAAATCTAGTTGAAACGTCCCTACGCGAAATATACGTTAAAATGTATTAAATTCTATCAATCTTAAAACTGGTGAAAACTGATTCTTTTGTCGATGGTGACAACAAAGATTTTAGTAAGGTAAAAAATGAAATTCTTAAATCCCTTTCTGAAATTTACTTTTAAATTATTTTTTATAAATTAAAAAGTATTTATTTAAAAAACGAATATGTTAATGATTTAAATATCCGGTGAAGTAACCGTTTCATATTCATTAACTTAAATCATTTATTTTGCGCATAATTTCTTTTAAATTATGATTTTAGGACATCTGAGCTTAGCAACTCGTTAATGTATTAATTTAGTCTAATTTAGGCTGTATTTAACGGAATAGTCAGTTAGGATTGTGTTAGGTCTTTAAATTAAGTCAGAGAATGATGCTTCTCTAATGATACTAGGAAATAAATCAATCGGTTTAAAACAAACTTCTCAGTTTTGAAACTTAATAAATATTATTTAAGATAGGTTTTCATTATTTACTTTTGACATGATCCATTGAGTAACCATTTGATTTATTTGATAACAACTACTAGGACATCATGATTAACAAGACAAGTGTTGAAGCCAAGAAACAGCTTTCGAAAACACTTTTGTCACACCAATGACAGATTACCATAATAATTCTAATGCCATCTCTTTAAATTCCTGTCATCCTAATACCACCAGCACATATCATACAACTTTCATCAAAACATGACCAAAATAATAGTAAATATGACTTGTTGTATGTATGAACGTGCTACGGGTCATCAAATACAAAATCCGCGTTAACAATTCGAATCATGGAGCTCCCCCCCACTGACTACCAAAGGTTCGTGAACACACTTTCACTTTCAGTTGTAGGGCAAACTGTTTATTGTGACACAGTCCCACTAACCACACTGCACACAATTTCATCTTTATCGCTAACAAAATAAGGTTGAAACAGAAAGTGGTTTTCTTTTCAGAACTATGTGCAAGTAATTTTTTTGGATGATTAATGTCGAAAGTGAGGAGGTTTGTTAGTGTGTAAATTAGGTCTTAACTTGTAGATTTTAAAGTTCAAATTTAATTGAAGTTTTATGGTGGTTTGGACGTTTATTGATAGCTTATTGAGTAGTGGTTCCGTCAAGAGAGATTCAGAGTCTTATGACGGATCCACGTTTGGAACATTATGAAATCGAATTGACATGAACTTTGAATAGATTTTTTGTTAAACAATTTTTCCTTTAACAGAAATTATTTATTGCATAATCGTTCTTTTATTTGGGTAATTAGTTTTGTTAGACCTTCTAGATGATTCTACTGTCCTAGTACTTACACTAATCCTACTTAGAATTTAAAGCATTATCCTGTAAGAATCCACTTCAGAGCCTCTGTATCCAGTAAGGAGGATTAGGCGTAATCAACATGCTTGCCTAATGCGTGTTAGTAATCTCAATCCCATGCCATGTTTGGCAAATGGCAAACATGCATTGCTTCACCCAGAATTGAGCCCAGGACCTCAGGCTTGGCAGGTAGCTGGTGCACTTGCCGCTAAACAGCCTGAGGCGTTACTATGATAAATGAGACTTTAAAGCGATAAATGTGAATTTGTATATTTATGTTAAAATGGCTAAGAAAATGTAGTTAGACACGTAAGTGGAGTTTTCTGCAAATAGACCTTTCTGATTTGGGTCCTTTGTGCGAGCTGTAATATTTTAGGTTATACTTTTGAGCGGCGTAAACTCTGCCCACTTATTCTATCAATAAGAATCTCACCTCTAACGACACACCAAGAACCAACATTTTTGGATTCCTGGATTAGCAAATGTTTTCCACGTTCGGGTTCCATCGAACCGCAAAAGTACTGCATTTAAAAGAAAACAATGAAGTACTTATAATGTCTTTGATTTACATGAACATTGAAAACTACTGTAAACAAAATAATGTCGCGAGTCAATTTTTAAGTTACATTAATAAGTAATTAAAAAAAAATCAGGTACTTTAAACGTCAAACTGTCTATAAACTTTGTTCCTTGACTGTACTTACCATTAACAATTTACAAAACTTTTTAGCTATTTTTATTTTGTATGATCTCATTCACAAAACAACCCTAAATATAATTTTCAATAATTATATTTAGAAATGAGCAAAACAGAAAGTGAAGACGACCCACTTACACCGTAAGGGTGACTCAGAAAAAACCCGTTAGCGCACGGCACACAGTCACACTTATAAAATTACGCTGAAAATCATTTTCATAAAAATGGAAGATGAAATTAATAATTACAATATTCCATTTCCTGATCTTAAAAAATCGTAAATAAAAATTAATCACCGGAATATGCTTTGTGAAAGAACATTGCTATGTCCTCGAAAAAACTGAATTCGTTTAAAACTGAGATGGACCGCTAGTTTAAAATAAAATACAGAAAATATTAGAATTTTATGATCGTCAAAGAGTACAACATGGGAACAAAATATTCATAAAATAAAGCTGCCTTATATCTGTAAACACTTTGTGAATTTACTTACCCTTTCTATATCATCTCTTAATTTCCATCGTGACAGTATCCTATCATTCCAAATACGCCAAATATGCTGAATATGCAGATTAGTGTGTAAAATAATTAAATACGTACCGATACATTGCCTCAAAAATCTTACATTCGTTTTCTTTTGTTACACGTTACATATCGGTGTAACACACACCCGCGAGTTGTTAATAATGATTCGCGCACGTAACACGACGCCCGGATTCAGGATGTGTTCTCAGTCAGGTATACTCGATCGCCAATACATACGTCATTCACCTTGACCCAGACTTATTGGTGTGATAGGATGACCATTTCTTAGAAAGAGGGAAATATGACCAGGATATTAAGAAAGAATTGAAAATAAGATAATTTCTTTTAAAAAGCGGATCTTGTCGCTTCTGCCAGCTCTATATTAACTTTCGCTGGAAGTTTTTTATTCATTTTAATGAATTCCAGGTTGTTTTTTTGGTCACTTGTACCAGGAAATCATAAAAAACAGGAATCTCACATAGTTAACTGACTCCTCCCCTCGCGCTCTTGCCTTCGCAGATTGGTGGGAACAATGACTTATGTAGGAATAAAAAGGTAAATGAAATCTCTTTGACAGGAATAGCTTTATAGTATATTAATGTAATTTTTGTTATGTCTCTAAAAACTACAGCAGGAATATGTTACAAAATGGAGTAAAATAATAAAAAGAAAATCCCAGAAAATTATCTGGGTCATTTTCAGTCACAAGTACCAGGCAAACATAAAATAAAGGAACTTATGTAGACTTATGTGAACAAAGACTTTTGAAGAGTCCAACTGTCGACAGGATAAACGACTCCTCCCCTTCAGATTTCGAAACATTAGCTTGAGATAATTACTAGGCGAACATGACAGATTTGGAGCATGTTAACATTATAATACCTTTCATTTTCAAATACCTAGGCTTTAAAATTAATGCCTTAGTATTATTGCAATATTTTTAACACGAAAGGATTAGTCATAGAGGCTTAGGTGTATGGGGAAAATATTTGTTTTTACCTCAATTATATCGCAGTAGTATTCGTAGTAAGATAGTAATTATGTCTGCCCTAGATACCTTTTGGGATATACATACTTACTTAATTTCAGCTTTATAAAGTGTAAAAAAATAAAAAAATATGTCCATCAAGGGCTGATTTTTCCATCGCCAGATAACTTGAGGAATAAAATTGACGTTTGACAGTTTTTGTATGAAATAAGTGGCAAAATTATTACTCGAATAAAGTTATCCGGTAGTGGAAAAATCAATTCTAAGAAGATAAACTATCCCGCTCTAGCCTAGCGCTAAGCCTTTATAAGAATTTTCCAATTCCAACCAGAAATTCCTGAGATTAGCACGTTCAACCAAACCAACTTTTCAGCTTCATTATACCAGTCTATAGGTATAATATGTATAGTTAAGTTATTCAAAACTTAAAACGGATACAATGAATAATATGTGGTATTAAAATTTTCACAGACTCAAAACAAAAGGCTAGATATACAGATAAGTGACTTCCTGACTTCACGCCCCAAAACTGGGGTATAAAGACAATCAGTTACATAAATAGCTAGCAAAATGTCGGTCAGTGGTTACGCAAGAGAGAAAGGTTGCATAAGAAACGGTTTAGCCTGACTCGAGATGAGGACTGGGCTTGCGACATAACATAGAATAATGATATCTACAGATAGTATACAGATTTTTTATCAGACGAGCGGGGTGGTCACCTGATGCGCTACACGCCTGCCCATTACAGACACAGTGTACAACACTGTTTTGTGGGAGCCACCCCGAGACATCAGTTGGTGAGTCTCGTGTGCCCAGTAATTTAACTGACCACATTGCCCTTCAAACTGGAACACAGCAGAATATGAAGTATACATTCTAACGGAATCGTGCAAGAGTCCTACCAGAAAGAAATTTAGCTAGATATTTTCTCTTTTATAACAAAAAATACAATATAGGCAAGTCGTTTTACAACTATTATTTTCAGAATATTTTTTGCTTAGCAACTAAATATTTCATTGAAAATATCTCTATTATTAATGGTACTTTTTACCACGTATAAGTATTGCGCAGTGATAATAAAATAATTCGTGCAGTATCTCAAGTGTGCATTTTGTTACGCAACTACCGTCATATCTGAAAGAAAAATAGTACGTGCCAAAAGAAATTTATTGATAAAACATGAAAAAAATGTTAAGAAATAATTTCGAAATAGAAAATACTTTCTTTTATTTAATATTATTTAAATGTGTTTACTTTTAATAAAGTATCATAATATGTTTAGTACTTTAAATGCCTTCTTCTACAATGTCCAAAAGTTGTAATACAGTAGCATCTTTATGGACCAAACATCAAAATCGGTTCAAAAATTCCTCACAGATGCAACCACAATATTACCTACCAAACCTATTTGCTCTTTGCCAGACATTAAGCACTTAGAAGGGGGGAGGAATCTAGGTTGCCGCTTGTTCGTAATCCCCCCTATTTTCCCACCACTACTCGATTGGAAGTGGATAATTTGTACGGCGATTTAAAGCCTATTTCCTAGTCTAGAATTACTAAGCACTTATAAACCTTAAGTAGGTAGTAGTCAATGCAAATCACTTTCTGTTTTTGAAAGGGTTTCGCTATTGTAATGTTATGGTATGAGAGAAGATTATTGTTTTAACAAGTTCGTTATTATATCAAGTTTGTTCTTCTTTTATTTAAACAGAACAAGCTACGGAACTGTGATATTTCTGAAAGAAATAGGGGTACGTAAAGTATGATAGATGCCATGCTAGGAATGCTATTTTCTATGCATCCCTCAACCCAGGAATTGAAACCGGAACCTCATGGTTTGCAGTTAAGTTGACTCGAGACAATGTTTTCACTCAAAATGATTTCTTCAATACATTCAAATAAAAATAATAATATTTCCCAATAAGAATTTCCCAACCATCCTAATCCAATCACCTAATAGCTACCAGGCTGACAGCATCGCCGAGAGTTCTAACGCATCTAAACACAAACAGTGCTATTCCACTGACCCGGCCTTTGAGGCACAATATTCAAAATTAAACAATCACATTCAAACTTGACTCGTAGCCGTTACATAAGCGGTATTTTTTTAATTTCCTACATAAAAGATAATGTCAGTATACACTATTCTGTGTTACTAGGTAACATTGTGTAAGATTCATTAATTTTGATACGGTTTTTTAATTAGTCTGTTATATAAACTGTTTTAGACTAATTAGTTTTATTTACATAATTTTGATGAATGGGAAAGAGTAAGTGATATAGTTTTGTTACTTAAGCGTAATATAGTTAGTTGTATGGCTTTGTTCGCTAAGTTGTTGCCTAATTTTATGAAGTTTATAAGCATAGTGAAAATATAAGCGCTGACTTATGACTGAAAAAGCTATGAAACATTTTCTCATGATTTCCTTAGCTACTCAAGAAAGATTTTATTATATGGAGGATGTATCTAAGGGGGATAAGTTTCATTGCCCTTTTTTTTACATATTTGAAAAATGTGGTATTCTGGGAAAATCTGATGGCAATCGTTTCACGTAAAATGCTGATAGATATTCTGCCAACCGAGAGTGGTTGGTTACGAAGAAGAAAAGAGAAAACCTAAGGAGAAAACTTGGAGAAAAGGAATAAGTTCAAAAATAGATAAACCTCTTTCGTTTCAAAACGGATTTTGCACCAAACTCGGCCATTTAAAAAAAAAATCCAAACAAAGCCTACTACGTCACTAGGATAGTAGAAGTAAGAGGGCGTTGGCCGCAGTGAAATTCGGCAGCCGGTTGGCCTTCGCGCCGCTTTCCATTGTACCACCTTCGTTTTCTGTACGCCTGGTACCGCCCGGTCGAGTTTCACACAAAAAAACGTTTCGGTTGCCTTCGGCTAGTTTTTTATATTTTAGTTTTCTTTTTTTAAATTGGAATGATTCCAGGTTTCCAGGGATTTTTTTTTTAATGAAACTAGGTACTTAATAAAAATTAATTCGTATGTTTGATTAAATTGCTAATGAGCTCTTTAATTTTAATGTTGTGCCGACTTACAAAAAGAGAGAAGTTCGAACCAGTTCGGTTTGTATCTTTTTGAAGAATTGCATATTTTGGAAAACATAGTTGAGTAAGAATACGAAAATTTTGACTTATTCATGTTATCTATTCAATTTTCATTGATGTTGCTTGCTCTCCCAGATATTGCAAGTTCGATTCCCAATCAGGAATATGATTGTATGCAGGAACATTTGAATATGATGGCTACATTGACAATTGGGTAGCTTCAGTTTGTCTATGGATAGCTATGTTTCTATCTTGCCCAGTTTTTACAAAGAATTGTTGTCGTAGATTATCTATTGTTTACTCGTAGTATTTACTTACGTTCAATCTCTCTATGATTTTGCTTTGCAACGGATATATGCCCATTATATGCCTCGCTGTTGCACGTATGCCATTGGTTCCTATTTCCTACAGTTGATTATTACCCGCCATTATGACGCGTCATAATGGCGGGATCAACTTTATCTTACATTGTTGCTTAACCTAAGCAGGTACAAAATCTAAGATTCTAGGTATCAAATGGTATCAAATGAGTACTATATAGCGATGATAATAGTTATTTATGGTACAAGCGAGGTAAGTTGGTGATTACTTCCGAGGCGTTATTGAGGCCCGAGCCGTCAGGCGAGGGTCTGAAGATAGCCGAGGATAGTAATCATCAATACACGCGTGTACCATACAACGTTTTTCAACACATTTGCGAAGAAATTATCATTTTTCGCTAATAGATAAACAGTTTTTCTATTCGCGCGCATCCAACACAACAATGGTGATCGGCCAAAGACTAAAAGAATATACTTATTAAAAAAAACGAATGAATGAATGAATGGAATCGACCATAGACCTACCAAAAGTAAGGAAACATAGTTGAAGTTTGTTTTTAAAATGTATGGACACAATTTTTTTGGTAAGTATCGAAACTTTTTTAAAATGAAAGCAATTTAAAAAAACAATCTATAACTCACTAGTGAATAAAACGTGTCATTATTCAACTGTTTTTGCACAAATAAGAGCCCCTTTATGAGCAAGTGTGTTGAAAAGTATGTTTAAAACAAAGAGTGATCCCGTCATCTTGACGTTTATGTTTAGAAAACTATCATATATTCTTATTTTGAATGCACCCATTCATCATGACGAACAAAACAAACAAATTATCTAAATCGGCCAAACTCTTTACGAGTTATAGCGAGACTAAACGAATGGCAATTATTTATATTATATTATGTAAGATATTTTGTTTGGTTTGTCGTACTAACATCATCGACTGTTGTTACGGGTAGTTAGAGCTCTCAAAAGTCTATCAAACTCGATATGGAGATGGTTAATGCGGAAAGCTGTTCGAAAAAAAAACTCAAACCTTTGGTTCAAATATCAGCTGAGGTGAACATTTTAGAAGTGTGAGCCTAACTCTGTACATAGGAGCATAATCTAGGAGTTTTTTTGGTTGGTTAAACGCGCTAATATCAGGAACTATTCTAATTAAAACATTTGTTCTTTCTTTCTAATTACTTATGCTGACCGATTGTAATTTACATATTATTTTAGTATGGAATAGCTTATTATAATCGAGGAAGGCTATGCGCTATTTGGCTCCACGACCAATAGGACCAGAGCTATGACAATGAGTACACTGCTATCTAGCTAGTACAACTTAACATAAATAAGTAAACCTTAAAAACTAAGTATTTCCTAGTGTCCCATGAATGCTATTTCCCTGGTGGGAGCGAGGCGCGGCGGGTGAACGCTCTCGGCGCTATCATCCGATGCGCCCGCGCACTCGACATTTGTTACTGTGCTATAAGGGCTTCATAGAAATAGGAATATTTGGAAGGTCGTTTGGAAATTGCGGTGTATTTAGTTTAAAAAAATTGGGGATTATGTGTAAGTAAAATTTTATGTTATTTTTGTAATGAACGCTCTACTGATATACCGTTTGAAGCGGAATTTGCTGAAAGCAGTTGACTAAAGAATTGCATTTATTTTATTATAGGAGGTGCAGATTTGTTAATTAAAATTTAAACTAAAATTAATATACAAACACGAAAGATCCTTACGTTTAGGAGCTAAAATACCTGCACAAACAAACAGTCACATTAAACTTCTAAAAACCCTTGCCAACATCTCTCTTTCGGCAATCTATCATCCCTTTTCGTTGCTAAAAAGCGTCAATTTTAACATCAACGTTATAACTTTCTTTCCAAAAACTAAATCTTCTAATTTTCATAGTTGGTAACTAATAAATGCTCGGCCCTAACACGTGTCGCTCCTATCTCTGTGACCCACTTACACACACACAGACACACATGTTTACGTTGCATCTGTATGCATTCATACACGGTGTCTCTGTGTGCGTTCCGTGTAAATAGTGTGCATGTGTGTGTTGTATGATTTCCCGTGCTTCCAATTTTCTTTTTTTGAATTAGTTTTTGGCCAGTGATTTGTATTCTGTTTTTGAAGTGATTGGTGTTCTGTTTTTGAATTGTTTTTCTGTGATTGTAATTTGTTTTTTTTTCGACCTCCAACTTGCTTCATTGTAACAAAAAGGTAAGTAAAATCTCTTTGCTTGCTATATACTTAAAGGAGATTTTGTTATTTATAGAGGCAACCAGGTCACTTGATGGTAAGTACCGTCTGCTACCGTCGCTCCAGAACACCTGTAACTCAAGACTCACAAGCAAGTTGCCAGGCTGTCAGCTTTTATGTTGTACCAGGATATAAGAAGGGAGAAGAGGAGAAATAACAAGAAATCTTTCTGTATATAAACTTAAGAAAATGTAACAACATAAAAATGAAAATAAAACTACCTGTAAATGGTTTAATTATGTTTTATTTCATATGTAATGCTTTAATTTCTTAAAGAATCTTAATGGTCTCTTAGAAATATGGTTACAAAACACCAAAAACATAACAATCCGGGTTTCAATATTTTCTTCCCTTCCTTATCCCCTTCCTCCTCCTAATAACCTGGAATCCCTTAAATACTGGTAACTCTTCTTAGGTGTTCTTAGTGTGTGGTGTGGGCGATGGTAGTTATCACCATTAAGTGATTCATCTACTCATTTCACCATACCGGACTGCCATCCGTAAGGTTGCGGGTTCGATTCTCGTGTGGTGTGAATATCTGTGTGAACCACAAATGTTTGTCTCGGTCTGGGTGTGTGTGAATGAGTGTGTGCGAAGTTTCTGATACCCTAGATTCAAACTTCGAGCTTAGTTAGGGGTTAGTTACTATAATGAGATGATGTAGTGAATGATTTATTTGCCCTCCATTTAAAAAAAGAGTAGCTACGATATCACAAAAGAAAAACTAACTTTCTTATAATCTTATTAATCTAATACTATGATGACGTCACAACTACATAGATGCAGGTATGACGTCATAAAATCCTTTGATCTAACTACGTCCAACCAAAGAGTAAATAATTATTAAACTCTCCAATAAAACAGTTTAGAGTTAACCGCGCGATGTCCTATTTAACTGACCGTTAAAAATAGAACCGAGTTTAATATACGCGTCTGTTTTGCCAAACATTTAACCCTGAGTCAAGAGTTTAAATTATTTATTGGATTTTATAAATTAAATATAAGTACTAAAACTTATCACAATCGCCGTCTAGTCCCAAACTAAGCAAAATACGATGGGCACGATGATACTACCTACTAAACAATGGATAAACATACTTTTATAAGTATATTCTTAGAATATATGGAAAATACCCAGACAAACGGACATGTTCATACTTTGTCTTGAATGGGAATCGAACCCGTTACATTTGTCCCACAGTGGCAGATCTTACAGGCCTATTATTTAGTTCCCTTAACGTATGTATGTAATAATTTCCACAATTTTCCAATAGGTTTGCTAAAAATCTCTAAAAAATATTCAAAATCTACCAAAAACTTCAAAGTAAAATTGACTTCAATCAAAACACCATCTATAAATTAGATCCGAACCCAGAACCTTACTAACGTGCGTAATTTCATAGCAATCACACACAAATTACATAATTATAAATTTGCATAGTACCAGGCACACATGAGTATAGAATAGTTATGTCAATAAAATAATACAACCGGTTATAAGTGTATTACGATCCGGCGGCCCGGTTACCGCATGCGTCCGGCGAAACTGTACCGCAGGGCTGGCATAAGGAGAAATTATTTATTGAGGTTATTTTTAAGGTAGAGTACTCTAAATTTTAACAAAAAAAAATGCATAAAGAATCCAAATTACGAAGGTTTACAAGTACGAGTACATACTTACGTACGCTAAGTGCGTAAAAAAATAAAAAGTAATATTTTTTTAATATTACAGTATAGCAATTTAAAGAAAATCCTTGATTATTATTATGATTCATTTCTAAAAAGTAATAACTGGCCTCATCTAGAGTATCAGATACTACGCGTACACTCGTTCATACACACGCCCAAATGGAAATAAATAGTACTGAAATACACTAATCCAATGAAATAAATCAAATAGATCGTCGATATAAAATGTCAGTAATAAATAAAATAAAATGTTTTCCTACGTGCCAACCCTACATTAACACCAGTGCAAGTGCAGTGCGTATTTATAATCGGCCCAAATTCTAAAGTGGGATGCGTTTGTGGGCCAGCCCTGCGTTCTTCCCTCTACTACACACTCTTGTGGTTTATGAACTCCTGGTACTTTTCGTGATTTGAATATTTATTTAACCTGTCAGTCGAGTTACGTTTTGATAATTATTTGTTATTTTGTACTGCTCTCGTGGTTTTCTTTATATATGACATACTAGCAGCGTCCCGCGGTTTTGTCTACGAAATTTCGAAGCTCGTGGGAACTTTGGGATAAAAGAATTGGGATTTACTTGGGTTAAATCACGGGGTACTTGTGAGTCTACACTAATATTTTAAAGAGGTAAGATTTGTTTGTTTGTAACGAATAGGCTCCGAAACTACTGAACCGATTTCAAAAAGTCTTTCACCATTAGTAAGCTACATTCACCCTGAGTAACATATTTAATCCGTGTATTCCCACGGGAACGGGAACCACGCGGGTGTAACCGCGAGTCGACGCTAGTACTAAATATACGTATTATCTCATTTTTTCAGTTTTTTTCAGGCCAACATATAAAATGATAAGTTTCCAACAACATTTTCCATAAACAAACTAGTTTAACTGACTAATTATAGAACAATCGTTGTCCATAGCCGTCCAAAGGACGTCATATTCGCGTGAGATAGCTAGGAAAACGCATCGCCCATTGTTTATATTGACTTTATAATTTATAGTTTGTTTACCAAGGTAATTCTTGTTTCCGGGTATAGTTGCACTTTAAAAAGTGTATTTTTATATTTTTACTAGCAGCGCCCCGCGGTTTCACCCGCTTAGTTTCCGTTCCCGCGGGAATTTCGGGATAAAAAGTACCTATGTTCTTTCCCGGACCATAAGCTACCCCTGTACCAAATTTCAAGTCAATCGGTTCAGTAGTTTAGCCGTGAAAAGGTAACAGGCAGATTTACTTTCGCATTTATAATATTAAGTTAGGATAAGTATATTACATAACTAGCAGCGTCCCGCGGTTTTACCTCCGTAGGTCCCATTCCCGTGGGAATACGGGGATAAAAAATGCCTATAGCCTTCCTTGATAGATGGGCTAACTAACACCGAAACAATTTTTCAAATCGGACAAGTAGTTCCTGAGATTAGCGCATTCAACCAAACAAACTCTTCAGCTTGATATATTAGTATTATAAATTTTACATTTCACTTATAAAGTAAAGTCACTTCCCGCCGTCTGTCCCTCTCACGTTTAGATCTTTTGAACTATGCAACGGATTTTATCGCGATTTTCATGAATAGATAGAGCAATTTAAGATAAATATTTCTCTGAAATCATAGAATATAGTAACTAAAAAAAACAAATGTTATACCTACTACAAAAATAATGTTTTTTTTAGATTATTTTAACGATCTCTACGGAAAATGCTCACAACGTTGTTCTCAAAACTTATAGATCTTAATGGTACAGAGTTTCAATATTGCTTGCTAATCTATATATATAAAAATCAATTGCTGTTCGTTAGTCTCGCTAAAACTCGAGAACGGCTGAACGGATTTATCTTATCTTGGTCTTGAAATGTTCGTGGAGGTCTAGGGAAGGTTTAAAACGTGAGAAAAATTCGAATAATTGCCGGGAACACGGGAACGGGTACTACGCGGGTGAAACCGCGCACAAGCTAGTGAATAATAAAAACTTTTCTACATGGGCAAAGGCGATTTTATCGTTGACGGAGATCTTCTGCTTCCATTTTCCCTGAACATTGCAATTTACAATCATCGGATCTCAATAAATAGATATAATTACTTCATAATTGTCATGATGTCCTGATAATCATATAAATAGATTACTAGGTCACCAGGAATTATAAGGAGGTGTTTTCCTGTCTCTGAAACATTATTGTATTCTTTCATCACAGCAGCTAAATTGTTCGTAATCGTTTTAACCTCAGGGTTAATTATTAACTATGATTAACACTGGTTTTAGTAATAATTGGTTTATTATATCTGTAAAGAAAATGAAATTAAACACTAATAACAAAATTGTGTCAATAAGGAAGCATTTTTTTTACTTCTTTGTACTTTCTGATATCCTGGGATCTAAGTGGATTTTCCTCTTATAATGGAAAAACTCATTGCTCTTTTTTTCAAAAATGACGAAAAACTGTTTTGTAAAAAGTTGACTGTGTGTAGTCGTAGGTAAAAAGCTTATCACATTAATTTCTACTTAGGATGTCAATGCAGGATATGTAAGTATATGTTAGAATAGCAAACCTTTAACAAAATGTATGAATAACAATTATTTTTGAAATATACTCACAAACTTATGAATTTTACATTAACAATTGATGTTTTATTGCAAGTTACAGAAAACAAACAAGCAATCAAATCTTTCTTCTATCTGTCACCATGCCGGACTGCCATCTGTAAGGTTGCAGGTTCGATTCCCGTGCGGGGTGAATATTTGTAACCACAAATGTTTGTCTCGGTCTGGGTGTGTGTGTGAATGAGTGTGTGCGTAGTTTCTGATACCCTAGATACAAGCTTCGAGCTTAGTTAGGGGTCAGTTACTATAATGAGATGATGGAGTGAATTAATATGTTATGTAATGTTATCTAACCTATGTACTCGTAAATAGGTAATTAGACCCACAGATCATGGAGTCAGTTTAGGACTTCCGTCCTAACCTTATTTATGATTAGACCTCTCTAATTTGGCCTCATCATTCCTTTTATAAACATTAAATACAAGACGGTCTACAGAGCGATATTACACTTCCCAATATTCTCAAATCAAACCTACATTAATTACACTAACGTACGTATATAAATAAGACGTACGCTCGTCTGTCTGGCGATAGTAATTGGCATGTGTCGTACTGACATACCTATTGTCTCCCTGGTCGCCTTGACTGACATCTCTAAATAACATACCAAATGAACTAGGCTTTCTTTTATTTATAGATTGAATTATTATATTTGTAAAGAAAATGAAATTAAACACTCTAATAACAAAATTGTGTCAGCATTACAATAAGAAAGCATTTTTTTACTTCTTTGTACTTTCTGATATCCTGGTATCTAAGTGGATTTTCCTCTTGAAATGAAAAAACTCATTGTCTTTTTTAAACTTCAAAAATTTAAGTGTAGTAAGTATAAACTTTAATTAATAAAACAGCTGTGTCCGACGGATTCATCCGCAGTTTTCTTTTCTACTAGCAGCACCCCGCAGTTTCACAGTCGTTCCCATTTAGTTCCCATTCCCGTGAGAATACGGGGATAAAATAACTTATGATGCTAACAAATAATGTGGCTTTCTGGGCTTTCTATTGGTTCTTCTTCTTCTTCGTGTCGATTTACAAGACTTTTTTAACAATTAAGTTATATATTAGAAAAAGAAAATAAAAAATAAATACTATTGGTAAAAGAATTTCGAAAATAGATTCAGTAACTCACGAACTTGGCCTCACTATAATATTAGTACAGTCCATCAGATCACTTATTTTGCCTCTTCTCTTTCAAAGAACTAATATCAACAGTATGAGTAAATAAATTGAGCTTAATAATGAGGCTTTTGGTCTGCAGTAGCATAAAGGACTACCTATTTTTTTATCAGCATTTTTTTTGTCAACCTATAGTGTCCCTCTGCTGGGCAAAGGTCTCCCCCAAACATTTCCAACCATCCCTATCCTTCGCAGTGTCCCACCAGCTACTGTCGAAGGTGGTAAGATCATCCCGCCAACGCTTTCTCGGCCGACCCCGACGACGCCCTCCTTCGGGGCTTTATCAGCTTACACTAAATTATTATAGTTATTACTAAGGATATGAAAACAAACACAAAGTTATATTAAATAGGTATATATTAAATTTAATTGCACCTATAGCATCAAAACGATGGTTTTCCCAACGCCTACTTACAATATCGTCGTACTTTTAACATTTATATAGTTTTTATATAAACACATATTTTATATATATCGGGCATAAGTATGAAAGTTATACATAAGTCAACAGTTAGAAATAATAGCAAAGAAAATTATCTTAGAGTACATTTTTACATAGAGTGTAAGTAATTTTTTTGATAAAAAGGCAAAAAAACAATTTAAAAATTCTCAACAATTTCCAGTAAAGATTTAAAAGAACAAAAAACAAGAAAACAACTGTCTTTGGCTCAAAGAAAGAAAGATTTCATCTTAGCACCTTTTGGACGACGAAAAAGCAAAAAATATATAATAAAGTATAACTTAAAAATAAATTAACAAAATAGCAAAGAAAAATAGTTTGTGCCACCTTCGACATTCGTTTAAACTTTGGGGTCGCACTGATTCAAATATCTTGTCAAAAGACTGATATATAAATCATAAAAGTTTTATATAAAACTGTATAAATTATTATGAAAAATAATGCAAAAAGATTATAGATAAAAACAGTTAAGGAAATTCAGTTATGTATGATATTTTATTATATTTGTGATTCTGTTAATATATAAATTAGATAGAAAATATATAAATTGTAAACTAAGTTTTACTTCTTATTATGTAATTATTAAATAAACGCAGGTAGTACAGGACGGAGTGATTATATTTATGATAAATATATCGTCTACGCAAAGTTTTATATAAATACAAAAAGTCAGTGTAACTATTGGTTTTTGTATATTATATTTTCTTTTAGAAGTTGTATATTAGGTTGCGTCTTGATTATGTGACAAAGTATGTTATAATAACATATGTTTTATAACATTTTACACAATCTAGACTCTAGGTGAGTCTAGATTGTGTAAAATGATTGATATGATAATCATTTGATACAACATTGCGTAGACGACATATGTATTTGACTTATAACTGATACAATCTGGTAACTTCATGTTTCGAGACCCGTTTACAATTGATTGACAACCCTAATCTTATAAATAAACATCAAAAATATACATTACATTCGCACCGTTACAGTCCTAGGGTTGTCACTCATCACTTTTTATTTTTATACATACTTTTTATATTTATATACTTTTATTTGAACTGTAAGCAGACAAAACCCGTGCTTATAGCTACCGAAAGAGAAAAACATTAAGTAGCGAAGAAAACATTTAGTTCTTTTTTATATAAATAGCTCCTTGTACAACTCCCCATGATTTTATCATTTAAAAACTAAAATTAACATTACAAGTAGATAAAAAAAACTATTAACAAAAGTTTTTAAAAAGGTACTTTTATAGGAATTAAAAATTTTAAGAAATCAACAAAAATAATAACTTATTGGATTAATTAATTGAAAATTACATATAGTCGCTTAGCGGTAGAAACTAAGGTAAAAGAATTATTTACAAATAACATACTATTACTAAAAATTTAGACTACTTTTCAAGAAACCCATATTTAAATCTAATAGCTTCTTTAAATTGCATTGATTTCTTTGTATAAATACAAAAAGAAACAATCAACGAGTTTTATACAACATTTCTTTTAGTCTTTATACAATTATTTTAAAATTTGTTTTGTTTTTATTCTTATACTTTAAAAGAGCAATTATTATACATATACTTGGTTTAAACAACTTAGAAACGGTTCTTACAAGTTTTGTATAAGTACAATTAAAGTTTTACTTTTGTAATTTTTTTATCAAGTGACGCGAAAAAGGAAACATAAATTTCTGTCGCCCTGGTACTTTATCTCTAAATATGTATCATAATTTCTTGAATAGTTAATAGAAAAGACTTGAAATATACAAAAACAAATACTTTTATATAAAGAAATCAACAGTATATAAATAGAAAAAATGTAACATTTTATATAACATTGCATTGTCCAGAATTCAAAAGTAAATAATCGAGTTTCAACTGATCCACATTATATACAACCACTATACATTAATTACAATATTAAGTAGATCTTATAAACTATATATTACAAAACTAATATAAAAATCTTAAATTTATAAAATGAAAAAATATATTGTCCTAGTAAAGTTTCTGATCAGTCGTCAACTTGATATTATCTATTACGATATATAAAACCTATTAGTTTTATATAAAATGGATGAATTTTGATGGTGATGATATATAAATGATAGCAGCCTTTGAATTTTAGACTTTATTATGTTAGTATTGAGTACATTTTCGAGACAAACGGCAGTGATGCGCAAGGGCAAGTTTTCGCCACTACTTTTGAGATCACTTCTACGTGGCTTTAAACTTACAATATTTAATATAAATGTACTTTTTTTATTAAAAAAATCACATAATTTAATGTAACATTACTTTTTATTTTTAATTAAAAAAATCCAATTAAAATGTTACTAAAAATGTGACTTTTTAAATTTATATTTGTTATATAAAACTTAACATTATTATGTATATTTTATATATAAAATGTATAAGATATAAATCACAAAAGTCATAATTTCTCTAACTAAACTTAGTCACTTTCTGTTTAGTTTCACCGTATATATTGTATCACACGCATTTGTATATTGTATTATGTACTTCAGCATTTGTTGACTATCTGAAACAAACAAACAGACATGTAAGTTATACTATATATACAAGTTACAAGTAAAATAAATTATTTGTGTGTGTATATGAATACGCAAACATTAAGATTGTATCTGAGATGAGAATAAGTTCTCCAAAGGGCCAATAAATTCATTCATTAATACTATATTAATGTATATCAACTCAAAATAGTGTTAGAGCAACTGAAAAATGATATAGAGCATCAAATCCCGAAAATCCCACGGGCAGGTCAAACGGGAATCGCGCCAATATAACATGGTAGACAGAAACTATCTCGAGTATAGCAGTACTCTTGTCGTTGTAACAAGTGCTCTCTTCACTTGCTTTATTAGTATTTTAATCATCCAGAAAATTATAATATCAAAAGTTAATTTCTATTACTTATACGTATAATCCCACGTTAAATTATTAGAAAGTCTGTCTAATACTTTAAAGACTAGAGCTACATCCTTTTCCGGATTTTATAAAATAACTTATTTAGGTTTTATTAAAAAATTCGTTCCGAATTTGCCCGAGTTTTTCATTTCCTCATGAGTTCCAAAATTTTCTTTTCAACATAAATATATCCGTAAAGAGGCTTGTGGGTTTTAAGAAATCTGGAAAACCAGGTTAATTTCTGGGATTTGAGACTACATTTTATCGATCTATCTATTTAATATCTGATATCTATTTAGCTTCATAGTGCAGAATATAATAAGTAGAAATTATTGTGCAGGTAGAACACAGGACAAACAATATCCAGAACGAGGTTATAAACTACCTCCCTAATGCACTTAGCACTAAACACAAAAGTACAATAAGCGAAAACGCTAGACAAGGAAAGTAATATGACTCATCTTACAAACCAAACGAGAGGGAAAAGCAACACATATCTAAGTCATCCTAAAGCTTATGACGTATCCCATAAGCTATGACGTAACACTATGACGACTTTAGCGAAGTTAACCCTAAAACCTAGGGCCCTAGTCACCTGTCCCCGTTCATCTCGTTATGAAACTGTGCCCTTCATTCACGGTCCAAAACGTCCGTCTACGATTCTTGCATCACACTCGGAAACGTTTTGACCGACTTTCTACATTATATAAGCCCGAAAACAATTTGCGCAATGCCCCAAAGACCCAGTGAACGGGTTACGTCACCATTTTTAATATTTTTACACAATTACGTCACAAATATGAACCGTGAGAAAGGTTTCGACACAGATAGCTATTGAGTTTATGAGAACAAGACTCTAGGGGCCGCTGCAGCGCTGCTACGTGTATCTGTATAGTCAGCAAGAAAGTGAGATTGATGCGTTCAAACATTGCAACCTTTATTATGGGTTCCAAAAGGAAAAATTTAAATACAAGTCAATAAGTCTTGCACTTGTCTGTAACTCGCCTGATGGAAAGTAATGATACAGCCATATTGCTAATTACGATTCGACCACATAATTCATTAAAAAAAAGAACCGAGTGTGGTGTCGTGGGATACCAGGTAAGAACGAAGTTACTTAAAAAAGTATTATTTTCAATGGTCAAAATAAGAAGAAAATAAATCATTATGATTTTCAAAAAAGTTTCTACTCAAAAGAGTTAGCCATAGGTTACCTACCTTTTAATAATTAAAAATTAAACGCGCGCCACGCTGTTCGAAATTTGAAAAAAGTGTCGTGACAACTTTTCGTAAGATTTTTTTCCGTCTAGCCCCCTTTCACAACACGCGATAAGGAACTTCGTTCCCAAAAAACTACATATATACATTAAAAAAATGTAGTTTACTCATGGAAATTCATAGAAAAGTACCGTGTTCGGAAAGAATATGTTCATCCACTTTAGTTAAATAACTCCTATATTCGAATTCTAATGAAATATAGTTCCTAGATGAAAATAAGATATAGCACTAACCAACCTAAATCAATCACGAGAGGGCTTCTAAGTGGTTAGTCGATTAGTGCTTTTCCTTTCCTTTATCTGGACTAACTAAACGGACTCTCTATTAGGAGAACATCAATTTGTTAGTATAATTTGACGCGAAAAAGAGGGATCCATTTTCATGCTAGGCTAGGTTTATATGTAACTTAAGTAACACTACTCTTCACTTGATTTAAGTGATTGTTGAAGAATTTCTTCGTTTAGAGCTAAACACTTGGATGTATTTCCGAATCGGTGGTAGAATCAATTCTGACGTTCATAAGTGCCTCATTGAGGTCTTAACTGAATAAAGGATTTTTGACTTTGACTTTGTATATTGCATTGCATATGTTACTATAAACATAATAAGAATTTTGAAAAATAATCTTTTTAAAAACAAGCTTTTATTGCATTGTCATGGTACTTACATAAGTATGCCAAATAGCTCAATCGGATTACCAGAAGTGGGCGAAAAATGGCTTCTTCACAAAATAATGTCAAACTCAACAGATTTCGCAATTATTTTCCCTAATAAGAAAACTCCTTAAAATTATAAGCTTACGTGTCGAGTTAAATATAAGTTGTCTTTTAAAATAAAGAATTTTGCGTCACTTAGTTAAGAAACAAGAAACGGATATATAATCATCATTATTTATAAATTTTGATATCATGAAAACGAAAATATAACATTTTATTTTTATATAACTTTAAAAAGTTTTGATAACTTACACAAAATGTTCGTGAAATGTTTTTGCTTGGCTTCGGAACTCTTTTTATAACAAGATAAGTTTACCATTCTATTATTGCTAGATTTTATATAACTGCAATAAGTATTTCAAAATTGTCATCTACAAAAACCCTTCGGTTAAGAAATCAAGTTTGGTACTTTTTAAAAATATTACGAAAAACGGCAAAAGACGACAATTGTTTTTCTTTTTACAGTTTAAATTTAGCATAATTGAATAAGACAGTTTGAATAACTGTCAAAGTTTTGTTCTTAATAAAGAGTTATTTGTTAAAAAGGACAGTCAATTAATTCTATTTTCATCAAACTCGATGACGAAAGATTAGTGTGGCTTATTAAAAAACAACCCTACTTTTAAATAACCAAAAATAAATCCTATAAATAAAACCAAGGTCAGCTAAAACTCCAAAAATGGATTCGAAGTACCAGGGCGGCATAACTTTGATAGAGTTAGAAAGTTCCGTGACACGCACACTGTCGTAGATAAAAGGTTTACTATATAGCACACAGATGCGTTCCAGAGTGCATTTACCCCTGCGTTTCGGGTGCCGACCTAGGGGCCAATGACCCCGGTGCACTGTGATTTTTTTATGACTCTTCTCGTGTGATGAACGCCTTGTACACATTAGGATAAGTTTGTGTTAATTTAATTAACTTTTTTTGTTAATTTGATTAATTAATTGAGTTGATTTTAAAAGAAGGTTTAGTTTGAATTTTTCTTTTTGTTATAAAAACAACAATAAACAACGTATATTGCTTTTGTGTTCTATTAAAATTAGCTTTGCTTGTTGTATAATGAAAATATGTTTTATTGTATGTAGGTGCGTAAGTTTTCTTTAGACTTTTGAATATGATATTGTACTTAAAGACCACAGCTCTATAATTTAAACTCTTTTTTTATTTTAGACTTTTTTATTGAACCCTTAATTTTAACTTACAAAATTAATTTTAGAAAACTAATAGTTAGTTAGTCCCTTTACCTGTACGCACACCGAAGCCAGTGCACTCCGAATGACCTCCCGAATAACAACGATGTTATATAACAATGGAGGAGGAAGGAAAACACTTTTATCGCGAGTGTATGAAATATTGGAAAATATTTTAAAATTATGTAAAATCAAAAAGAAACATTTATTAAATCTGAACTTTTAAATGTAAATGAAAATGTTAGGTGAATGAAATTTGATTATAAGTTAAAAATAATAATTAATTAATAATTACAGTTAAGTGTATAAATAATAAAATCAAATTCATGTTTAATTTCATTTAATTTAATGTTTTTCTTGCCAATCATGCCCTATCAACTTCCTTGTAAGTACCAGAGTAACATAACGCTAAAAGAGTTTTGATTTACATTTCAATTACAAATCATTACCCCAAACACCTGTACCATACATAAAACAATTCAAACCTTACACCACTTACAATAAAACTCACTTTACATCAAAAAAAACACCTCAAAATGATCAGCACAATAAAAAAACACCTCAAAAAATCCGATACAATGTCAAAATATAATTAAAATGACAACTTACATAACAATTATTCAACAATGACATTGCTACTAGTAACATCGCGTGTTTCCTACATCCAGTTCCAATGACGTAATATCATCCCATAAGTGGGACAAATTAATAAAAAAAAAACAGAAACGTGCAGTGAAAGTGCATACGGATTTTAGTATACGGCAGTCGACGTGTTGGCGCCGGGTAGAGCGAACGCTTGTGTGACGCATGTTTTATACCTCTTTAGGTGTTCTGATCGCCTGGTATTTTGGTGCTGACTTTATGAATATGACTTTGTTATTTTAGCAAGTTAAAATGTAACTAGGTAATATAATAATAATAGTAAAATATGAATGGGTATATTTTCTTGTCAATTAGGTCTAATTAAATGAATGTTATATTTTTGTCTCATTTTTTTTGTATTACAGAAGAGTACTCTGAAATTACTAGAAAACCATATTTTTTTACTATATTAAAAAAATAGAAAAACAGATTTTAATTAAGAAAAAGATAAAACAATCATAAAAAATAAGTTTCTAAGAGAAGATATAAGACACACTTTTAAAGTTTCGCAAGTAAAAGACATCAACGCGGATTGCGAATTTTTCGCGAACTACTAAGATGTATCATTACAAATATAGTTTTGCTAAACTAAAACAAAAATATGTTAACATACATGGTTTACTTGAAAGTAAATTTTAACCATATTCCGTAGACGTTTAGATTGATAATGCAATGCAAGCATTGAAATTCATATAGTGCAATTTTTAAATACAACAAAAAAAATCTTGAATTATTTTCTAGTCTGGAATCGAACTTCCAGACGTTCTTCATAAATGAATGGAAGAACGAATTTTGATGATTGTTGACATTTGGAATTTAGGTTATTTAATACCTGGAACTATACAAAAAAAAACAAAATTCCCGCGAATCTGATTAACCCGTGTAAAACTCGGGACGAATTCTTATTTCTTTAAAGTTTTGATTATATTTTTAAATAATAACTTTTGACTATGAATCACAAATGTTTTTGAATGAATAATGCTATTTACAAAAATACATTTTAAGATAACTACAATACAAGTAATTCTGATAAGATTATATTATGCATCATTTGGTGTTTTCCAATTTGTAAAATATATTTATTTCGGCTACTGTAAGTTTACAAATATACCGAATTTTAAAATAGTTAATATGCGGTTTAAGGAACAAACTACATTTTCATAATATTAGATATAATATATGTATACTAGATAAGAAAATATGTACTCGTAATGTTTTATCAACAGTAATCAAATCTGAAATTAAAGGTTTCTATGAAAATTCGTATTTTCTATTTTCACCCGCAGCTCGGCCGAGAGAGCGTTGACGGGACCTTTGACAGTAGCTGGTGGGAGACTGCGAAGGATAGGGATGGTTGGACATGTGACATTACAGGTTAAAAAATCCCGTAGTTCAGTCGCTTATCTGATAGCTATACATATGTATATATTAGGTACTTATATAAAGTAAAATTTGAAGACTGTTCTTGAAAGGTTTGGGCTTTGAGATTTATGAAATAAATAAGTTTAGCTAAATGACGCAGAGCTCAGTACTGTATAGTTACTAAACTTTGTTCGCTTCAATCAAAGAAGTTTGTGAGTTGTAAGGCTGCAGAGGTAATCTTCTGGATCTACTGAACCGATTTTGAAAATTCTTAAACCAATGGAAAGCCACATCATTTGTAAGTATCATAATAAGCTGTTGCATAATATGGGTGTATAGCTGAATAACCCATATAACGTGATTGAGATTTACACGATCCAAACCGCGGGGCACTACTAGTAAGTATATAAATAGAAGGTAAATAACATTAGTCATACTATTCGACTGTAGCCCGCAGATAGTGGGTGTTATTTAGGTACTATTATTTACATTATCGTAACACGACAAATGATAAAATATTTATCGTGAGAAAACTAAGTTCGAGTATTTAGTCATAGAAAAGATATTTGAATTTAGGTAAAGTGTTTTCCACAAGTGATAAAAGTAGTAGGGCTAAGTAGAATGGCAGTAATCATCATGGTTGTCTTATATGTGTTGGTGATCTTAAATATGAGGCATGTTTTGAAAAATAACTATATTAGCTCAACCTAAGAAACCACGATAGGGGCAATCCCAGTATCACTGGCTTGGCAGGAAGGTGCCTCTTGATTCTCTCGGAGGAATCTCTGAGGAGAGGATCGAAAACTAAGGGAGGGAGAATTTTTATATTTATTTTTAAAAGCACTTCATGTAAAAGAAACGAAAATTGGTTAAAGTTATAATAGATTTTCTATATGAAAGAACTTATATTTTTTACTTTATTAATATAAATTTTACTTGCAAAGTACCAGGCTACCATGACCAAGAGCAGGTACTTTAATCAACACAATCACCAATACTACAGGCGAGGAGGTCCTGCGATATGTTAAGGAGAGAGCCTGTTTCTGGACGAAGGACATCATCCGGCTCAACCTGCGGCGCCTCGAGTCGACGAGGGACACCACCTTCAAGTCCTACGTGCTACAGGTGCCTGCAAAGCACAAGGACATGTTCCTCACTCCCGATTTCTGGCCTGCAGGAGTGGCATTCAGACGCTTTAGGGAGGCGAGACCGAAGAGAACTCCCTAAACTTGTAGATTTAAGTATATAAATATATATGTTAATTTATAAGGTATCTATTTAAATTCTTATGTTAGTTATATATTTTTGTGAACGGGGTTTGAGAGGCCATACTTCACCGTAACACAGTTTATTTGTAACTACCACGGGGAGTAATGTCTCGATGACCACGTCAAATAATTTGTAACTACATTTGAAGATATAAATAAATTGAATTGAAATTGAAATTGAAGATCTCCGACAATGGGTGATATCAGACACATTCTTACGAGTACTCCCAATCAATCGTATATCAGATACGATGTTTGTTTGTTTGTCCACTTGTCGATAACGGTAACTGTGTCAGTGTTATCTCGCCCTAAATACCCGTCAACTATTCCAGTTAGGGTTTTAACTATAACTTTTTAACTATTATGTTTTTACTCCGTGTTAAAAGTACTCTTTTAGAAAAGGGAAACAAACTGAATCTTCATTTGTAAACAAGAAATTCACAAGAATGGGGAATAAGAACTACAGGGGGGAAACGAGTAGACAAGTCACTTGATAGCAACTTAGGAGAGTAACAAGTTCGTTGCCAGCTTAAGTGGTACTAGGACATTAGGAGGAGAAAGATCTAGGAGAAGAGGAAATGCAGTTGCTCTCACTACTACTTGACGTCGATATTCTGCGAGAGTGTGTACTTACTTCCCACTCAAAATTCCAACCAAAAAATAAGGATCCAAATAAAAAAGTTCTAATAGTGTAAAACTGCTGCCCACTTACGAATACATACATAAACCCCTTCATCTTCATTAAAGATCTTAGTCATTATTAACATACAACAACCATAATTAAAACTTAAACTCCTGTAACATTACAAGCACTGTATTGCGAAAAGAAGAAATGTTTTTCTCAAATATCGATAGAAACAAAATAAATGAAAGGGAAGCCGTAGAAGTTGGCATTTGTGAGTTTTCTTTCAGTGTACATTTTAATAAACAATCGGTATTGTTTTTTTGAAGAATGACCTATTTTGAACGAGTGAATAACAAGAGATTTTGATAAACATGTGACCGGTACCTGTCGCGCGACGTGGTCTTTTGTAAGGTATCCACGTGCAAAATTGTATGGTAAATCTCATACAGGAAATTGTAATTAGACTTTTTTAATAGAATTTTCGAGAATGTTCGAGATTTTTCGCTTTGTCGCTTAGTGGGATATGATTCTGGTAACAAACCCTATATATTGTTGATATCTGATTTCGTGCGTATCATCAGCTCATATATGTCCCCAACGAGGGGCTCGAGGCCTTAGTCGACCACGCTGGCCAAGCGTGGGTTGATCGACTTTACACACAATCTTACTTAATTTTCTAGAGGGGTTCAAAAAATTCGTGCATGTGTATATTGTGTTAAAATAAGTTTGTAATCAATTGTAGATCCTTTATTGTTAAGGGAAAGAATGTCTTGTGCATTTTTAGTTAGACTTTTAAAGGCTCTATCTACCCATAACGATTGTCGATGATGGTAGTACTCTTTTCGTTGTAACAGGTGCAACTCCCTCCTGCTTCTGTCCAAAGCAGCCTCTTTATAGACGATTTTAATATGAGAACTAAATACTAAAACCACAAAAAGGAAGGAAAATCACGTGAACAAAAAACGTGTAACTTTAAACTTTTAAAAAGAATGTTCCGGAAACCAATTTCACGTGGCTCTCACTGATGTTTAAAAGTTTTTGTACAGCACGTGGTTGGTAGCGCGGACCTTTTGTTTTCTATGTTATCCTGGTACTTTAAAATATTATAAAGGAAATTTTAAAATAGCATATTTATTAATGGAAAAGAATAAGCAACTAAGCTATAAAAATAACATAATCACTCAATCATTTTCATACAGCAACTGACCCCTAACTAGGTTTGTATCTAGACTCTAAGTGAATGCGTAGTTTCTGATACTCTAGCTCAAGAAACTACGCATTCATACACACACCCAGACTGAAAACACTTATAGATCACTTATCTGTTTACCTCGAACAGGAAACGAATCAAACAAGAACTCTCAAATCCCTACTAATATTATAAATGCGAAAGTAACTCTGTCTGTCTGTCTGTCTGTTACCTTTTCACGGCAAAACTACTGAACCGATTGACTTGAATATGATTTGGTATAGCTTATGGTCCGGGAAAGAACATAGGCTACGTTTTATCCCGAAATTCCCAAGGGATCGGGAACTACGCGGGTGAAACCGCGGGGCACAGCTAGTACCGCATAAAACAACAGTTAAGTAGGTATTGATTAAACGTTGAATATGTTAAGTACATTTTCATTATTATTTTAATAAAATACGTTAGTAATTATTGGCACATACTAATACACTTATTTTTCCGTCATGGATAACGTTTGAGATCACCAACATGCAGTCAAGCATAGTGTTTTACACCTGTTCCTTCCTGCTCACTGTACTAATAGATCGACAGTGCGAGATATTTACTCTATAGTAAGTAATATAAGATTTTACAAATAGATTAATGTAATAACTTTTACTTTTATATGAAAATTATATAACACAGAAAACCTACTTTTATCGTAATTTCTTAGTATGTCAATAAAAACAATATAAAACTCGATTTTGAGGTCGATGACATTCTTTACACCGGTTAAATTTACATTCATTAAACATTTTCATGATTGTTTAATTATTTTCTAACCGATTACCTATTAGTGTTTTATATGTTGACATACTATTGATAAAGGTAATGAGTAATATGTTGCCGAAGACTCTTTCCTTTTTATGTTATCCTGGTACTTTTATAGGTCAAAAACTCATTTTCATCTGTGTTTTCGTGTTTAGTAACTCCGGTTGAATAGAACAATTTTGATGCTACTTTTTTGAGAAATATCTTGTATGGGGTATTTCATTATTTATTTTTATATTATTGTGTATTTTTTATTTATTTATTAGGCACTTACTATTATTTTTAGTATAAATTTACTATTTATAGGTATTGCTTAAAAGACGACCAACTATTATTAAAAATTTCATCATCCTAGGTTTAGTAGTTTCTTCAGGGCTTTTGAAGTAAGTCCGCCATACAATTTTATAAGTGAGTACGTATGTATGTACATACATACGTACTCACTTATAAAATTGTATGGCGGACTATGTCGAGTTCAGTTACTATCAGACAGGAAGAACTGATATTAGAATATAACTCAATGACATGCTTAGTTAGAAGTACTTCTAACTAAGCATGTCATTGAGTTATATTCTAATATCAGTTCTTCCTGTCTGATAGTAACTGAACTCGACATAATTAAAATTAATTTAACATATATTTAGTTTAAATAACCTTTAAAATTATAGAAAAAAACACGTGTTTTTAAAACAATATAAAGTTTTAACAAAAATTGATAGAATTTATCGGACTTTAAGATGCCACTGCAAGGCAAGGGACTCTCTCTCATTGACGATATTAGTTGTCAGTAATTAAGTACTCACCACGGTTACAACAACTACATGATAGCTGGTTATTTATTTGAGTTTTTTTCACAATTTATGTATTACCAGCTTACCTAATGCCTGTTCCCTTTTAGATTAAAGCACTTCGGTATCTAAGGTAACAAAACAAAGTAAATATTCAAATCAGTCTAGTCTAGAGACTTAGCAAAACTAATATTAAATCAACAGATTTTCATAAAAGAATAATGTTAATATTCTATTGTGAGTTTAAGTTATAAGATGCGTTAATATTCCAAGTACAGATTTCCCCGGCGGTTACCAAAAACTTTCCAAGATGGCCGCCGAGTTCCTTCGACGGTGTTATACAAGAACGGTCAATTTTAGTTTTTTTAGGGTTCCGTACCTCAAAAGGAAAAAACGGAACCCTTATAGGATCACTTTGTTGTCCGTCTGTCCGTCCGTCCGTCCGTCTGTCAAGACCCTTTTTCTCAGGAACGCGTGGAGGTATGAAGCTGAAATTTATATCAATTACTCAGGTCTACTGTCCCTTGAAGCTGTGAAAAAATCAAACTTCTAAGCCAACGCAATCAAAAGATACAGCCGTTTATGCCGCAAATTTTCGACACTTGCAAGGGAATCAAAACCTACAGGGTGCTTCCCGTGAACTCAGAATCTTGAAATTTGGTACGAAGCAACGTCTTATAGCATAGATAAAGGAAAAATTACGAAAACCATAAATTTTTAGTTACATCACATAATATATTTTTTTTTTAATAATTTTAACCTTACTACCCATTTCCTCATAAACGCGTAGAGGTATTAAATTGAAATTCATACCAAATACTCAGGTCTATAATACCTTTAAGCTGTAACAAAATCAAACTTCAATGTCAACGCAATCAAAAGAAACAGCAATTTAAGCTGCATATTTTGAAACTCGCAAGTACTCGCAAGGGAATCAAAACCTAAAGGGTACTTCCAGTCGACCTAGAATCTTGAAATTTGGCATGAAGCAACGTTTTATAGCACACATAAAGGAAAAATTCCGAAAACCTTAAATTTTTAGTTACATTACAAAATATATATTTTTTAATAAATATAAACTTATTACTTTTTGGTTTGTACGGAACCCTCGGTGCGCGAGTCCGACTCGCACTTGGCCGGTTTTTTTAATATATGGTTGACTATAAAAATCATATAATTATATCAAAATCATACATACATAGATATTATAAAGCTAAGGAGTTTTCTGGTTCAATGTTTTAAGCTCAGAAACTATTGGTTCCAATACAAGGAAATTGAAAATTGTTTTTAGTATTGGATAGTCTTATTAACGAAGATGCTCTAAACCCTACGACCTACAGGAGTGAAGTACTTATGGCAAATGAAATCGACACAGCTATATTCACTAGCTACAAGAAAACTGTTGGATAGTACATTTGTTAAGGATGTCGATTTTCAATTTTGGAACCTGAAATTAGCGCGTGCAACCAAATAAATAAACTTTTTCAACTTTATACATTTTTTAGTTAAATTGCATTCGTAACAAATTCTTAAATTACCAGGGCAACAGCAAATTAAGGAGTACTAAGTAAAATAAAAATGTGTTAAACAGTACATATTACAAGAAATATTTTCGACCTTCATCCGTTGAAATAAGGACGTATAATTTGTTATGTAAGTTGTCGTGTCATCATAATGCATATTATCTTTATAATTCGAGTAAACAATAACAAATATGTATTTGTCCGTTTTAAACCTTAAAATAACTGGAATAAAGTTTATAATACAGTGACACATTTTCATGTTTTGCTACGTATGAAAACTGTAAATTAAAATTGTAGTATATACGATATGAAAACCAAATAAACAATTGACGAAAATTCTATTTTTAATTACATAGATAAAGGTCTTCAAGTAACAGGTTTTTTATCTGATAGTACTAATTGGGTTGGAAAAAAAGTACTAATACCATCTTTAACATTTTGATCTATCTCGAATTAACTGGTAGTTAAAAGTTCACCACAAAATATCGCAACACGCACCCAATAGAGAAGTCCAATTGCAGAAACTTTTAGGTTTGAAAAATGATTTATACAACTTACTAATTAGAAAAAAAACTTATAGAAATATTCTGGTCGTCTCTGGAAATTTCCAGAATCTTTTAATTTCATAACCGTTTTCATGCTTCGCAAGACACATTAAGCCGATCCCAATTGTGGTACTACCATAATCGACACATAAACTTTGGCTCTATCTTGGGTTTAGTAGATAAAATTACAAAAAAAAAGTAGAATTGATACAGTTTATCCAAAAAACTGTTTTCTTTCATTTTCTTTACTCGCGTATCTTCTACTAGTATCTATACTGTATGACGCGTCTATACGTATAATATACGTCATTTGTTTAAACTTAACTAAAATGTATTATCAAACTTTATAACGTGTACTGCGTTGTTTATCTGACCTAGTTTTGTATGAGGAAAATTTTTACGTATCAAAATAATAAAGAAGTGCAGTTACAGTAAAAATTTAAAGTATCTTCGTGATGTATCTATTCCTTCTTCTTCTTTCTTCTACCTATATGTCATAAGGGAGTGATTTTGTGACATCTTACAATATGTAATTTTTTTCTCAATAAAATTGTGTGCATGTTGTCTAGTATATATAGTAGTAGTATAGCACAAGATTTGCTTAGTTTGGGACTAGATAGTGATGTGTGTTATTTGTTCGGATATCATAATACATAGAAAAAAATCATTCGGTTTCGAAGAGGTAAAAACTTTGAATAAAATTCTATCATTTTCCGAAAAACGAAAATTAATCAAAAAACAAATTCACAAACACAGTTTTTTTCTAATTCAATTCGACTTAACCGGTTACCACGCAAGCGAAAAAACGAACCAAAAATATTTCGTACAAAATTTCAAATAGAACATAGATACCAAAACTAACATTTCCAAATAAATAAATAAAATTACTATTAAATCAAACACCCAAGTACCAGGAGCTCATAAACAGATGAGCACTCAAACTTTAATAGTAAACAAGTAAATAGATAGTAGAATACCGGCACATTCTCACATGACATAAGGCCGGCTGACACACATACGAGTTCGTTACGAAATGCGGCGCGCGCGCAGTCTGGCACCGCTGCGCTGTAGCATCCATAGTTTTGTAAACGGACACACGTTCTAGAACCATACTTCTTATTAGACTGGATAATTAGCTTTCCTGTCAAACCTTAGATTAATCTAGTCATTATCATTAGGAGTCTTTTGTTAATGGAATTTGAACCTTATAAGATATCTTATTAAGAATTATTTTGCAATAAACGTAAGTAGTAATAAACGAGTTTTAAAAAGCTTCTCTGCGTTTATGTTTGAACTTAAAAATCGTTCATATAAATTAATTATGGGAGTTGAAAAAAAGCTGTTTTATGGAGTTTTTTTTATCATTCTTCATGAGACAAAAGACAGACAAAATCACATTCGCATAATAAAAATAAAAAAATGTGTTAATTTTTAAACATTTAATACATATTTTTTTCTTTTTTTTCATATTTTTATTGTGATAGGTTAGGATAAAAAAAATGAAAACATTTATCAATTTATTTATGAAAAAAATGTTCGGAAAGTATTAAAAAAAATAGCTTCAATAATAAAAAAACATATATCAAATTTTCAGTTTCCCTTTTAAAAAAACTGCCTCTTTCCAGCGTTAAACCGTCCAACTCAAAATGGCGAACGAAAAAAAAGTGAAAGTGTTATTGAGTCAAACGCACACACCCACATAGTGCCAATCTGACAGGCCATAGACAAAGTTATACTCACTGATTCATCTAATGTGGGTTTCGGTTGTCCTAAATGCAAATCAACTCAGGTTTTACGACGATATTATGAAAATGATTTGTTTATTATACCATACGTAACGATAATTAATTATAATGATTAATAATTGATTGATTTAATTATAACCAATGAATTAATATCGATTAATTATGCTAAAATAACTAGATTTTTTTAAAATACATCCTACAAAACCTAAATTATGTTAAGGAAGAGAAAGTTAACGTAAATTAGTCGTTGAATAACTTTATAAAGTACCAGGATATCATAAACGTGGAAGTGGTTTAAATCTATTTACGTAGTTGCATAAAACCTACATCAAAACATTTTCAAAATAGTTAAAATCAATAACCAAAACTAGCGGAAACCGCTAAGTAGGGCACAAGAAGCGAAAATTTCGACTGACACAGGCGATAATCTGACTTATATGTGTTGCAATAAAGTATAGTTTGGTACGGTTACGGGTCACGGTGAAAATGAAAGTTAGGTACATGAGTTTTGCACAAATGAATTTGAATACTCAATTTCGATCCGGTGCCTTTGGTTCTTTGTGGATTATTGCCGGTATTTCGACGCAGGTCAGGAACATATCACTTTAAATTATCTCTGACGTTTCATGTGCCTAACATTTACTTTCAATGTGTTACTAGTAAGCATAATTACATTCTAACGTTAGTCTTTTGAAGTTACAACATAAAACGTTAGTTTAGAACTCCTATAAATATATTTGATCCTAGTAGCAGGAGAACTAATGTACCAGGATTGTAGAAGCTTAAAGGAAATAAGCACTTTTAAGATGCTCTAGTAGAGCATAGGTAGAGCAACTCTACCAAACTCCCAGAAACCGTGTAACATTCCTGTTGTCATATTTTTAATTTATTAATGAACTTAAAAAGATGGAGTATTAAGATTTGACGTCATTAAAGTAATAGGGAATAATTATAAAAGTAAACTATTAGAGTCAATTAAGGAACTGGTAAATTAGAACACAAAATTTTGAATTATAAGTACCTAATTCGGAACAAAAAAAAGCAATTTCTTACAAGGCAGAATCAATTTTGTCCAAAAAAAACGCAATCTTTAGAAAAATGGCCAATTTACCCATAGAAATGAACGCACACAAAATTCGTACGAAAGGGAATGCTTTCTTTGTAGCGTGACTCATATTGTACCAGGATAACATATCCGTACAACAGGTTACATCAACATGCAAACAACCACGTGCGTCTTCGAAAGTGACAGTGCTTCATTTAATCACAGGACGCGTATCGCATAGCGAACGTAATCTTTATTACAGTGGGATAAAGTTTATAATTCAATGATCGTGGGAGGACGAGAGCGTGCGTGATAATCTCATTAATTAGAATTACCAAGTACGAAATTTAAAATTTAGAACTGTTTTTTTTTATTGGCTCATTACTTGGTTAAGCCTTTTTTAATTTCTATTGTATGGAATTAAAGCTAGAAAGATAAGTTTTTTTCATAAATTATTTTTTTTTAATTATTTTTTTAACTTGTGTTAAAAAAACTAAAAAAAAAATTTGTAATGTAAAAAAAGTAAATATTAGTTTAACCTAAATAAAAAAAAAAATATGCATAGCTCTACATAATTTTAATATCATCGAAATTTTAATAACAATAAAACGATTTATATTTTACAACACCAAGCAACAGGTATTCTTTTTTAGAATATTAAAATAGATTGTTATTCAATTTATTAATGTTTTTTATAAAAATATACTAGGATAACATAACTCTACAGTAGGTTATCGATTCGGGAGCGCTACAAATTGTATCGGAAATCGTACAAAGCTAAATGTATCAACAAACTACAATAATGAATGAGTAACACACGTGACATTATTATACAATTTCCATCTTATTACATTAACGATAATAATTACAATAGGAATTACAAAACATCCGACCAGAGTCACGTGACCACACAAACGTGATTAGAAAAAGAAAGTTAGATTATAATGATATTTTCATACTTTAATACCGTTTTCTTCGTCAAATTATTTTTTTCGCCATTTTTTTGATGAATCATTTGAAAATCATTAACATTAATTAGCGTGTCGTTAATGTAATTTGATCATTGTTTCTAATATTACATTATGTTTAATTGTTAACGATAAAACTTCATGGGATTATCATAATTTATGATTATTTCCGCTGAACTAATTTCAAAAAGTGACTACAATCAAATCCGTTGAAGAAATTTTAAGAGTAAAATATGAATGCATCGATTCAAATTTTATATGGCACTAAAACAATACGCGTTGCGTAAGTGTACCGTAAAATAAACCATTTTTCTATTTGATTTACGAGTTTCGGTCAATGTGAAATAACTGTTGAAGTTTTATCGTTACACGAACTGTTGGTCCGACCTGACGCCTACGGACTTTGTGTAGAAAGTGTCGTGTCGTGGTCGGTGGCATGTCGTGTCGGAGGTACTCACCTACGGTCAGAGCGTGTGGTCCTGGCCGTGCGGGGCGCCCAGCTGCAGCATGGAGCGGCACAGCTCCGTGATCTCCGGCAGGTTCAAGTTGATCAGATGCACGTACATCTGCTTGTGCAGGCTCAGCTCCCCCGACACCGCCTCCAGCCTCTTTAACAGAGCATCTTTCTCCCTCAACAACGTCTTCACCTTCTCCTCGACCTCTCTAGAGCGCACTTTGGCCTTCTCGCGCGACTTCCGCACCGCTATATTGTTCCTCTCCCGCCGCCTCCTGTACTCGTCCGTGCCCTTGTCCAGCACCTTCCCGGAGGAGCGCCTCGCGGGCGGCGGCTTGTGCTTTAGCAGGGGAGGGAGCAGCGGCGCCCCCAGGGGGGGCAGCGGCGTGAAACCGCCGCCGTACGGCCCGCTCACCCCCACGGGCGGCTGCGGGTTGTACTGGCCCGTGTACTGCGCGCACGTCACCGATCTCCGGAAGTCGTGAGGCTCCGGCGGTTCCTCCTTTATGGGAGGCGCTTGTTCGTGACCAGAATTGGTCTGTACTGGGGCGTAGGAAGCGCCCGAGTGCACGGGCTGCGGCATGTACGCTAGAGTGGTCCTCTGGAAGGATCGGGGCTGGGGGGACCTGCCTCCAGGCAGGATCTCCTGGAAGAGAGCCATGGTCTCCTCCCCCCGGAACTGGTCCTCGATGAGGTGCTGGAGGTCGAGGCTGATCTCCTGTCCATTGAGCTCGTCGAGGTCCGGGGGCGGGAAGGGCGTGCGCTTGTCGTCGACGGTCTTCTTGAGGTCTGGCTGGGGAGGCGGCGGGGGCGCTGCCGCCGCGTCGTACATTTGCGGGGACTCCATGCCGCCGCTCGGGCCGAGCGCTGGCCCAGCGGCCGATGTGACCCTAGTCTCCACTTCAACTCGACTGAGTAACTGCACTGAAAGCACTGCACGTGTGTGTGTCAATCCTTGTGTTCACGTGTGCGGGTGTGTCGCGGCGGGCGAGGGACGCGTGCGAGCGCGGCGGGCGTCTGGCGCGGACTGAGCGCAGTGCGCGCGCCCACCCGCCGGCCGCGCCGCGCGCCCGCCGCCGGAAGGAAGCGCTGCAACCAAAGTTCGCAAGTAAAAGTTTGTTGATCGCGCGCCTACGGACACGAGACGCGCGACGCCCGAAGACACTAAACGTGCTACACACAGCCTTCAGCCGGCTTCAGCTAGACCGCTACATACATACACTGACACATCTCGTAATATTATAATGGACTACTATTATAGAAGTGTGGATTATTAAATATTATAACGTGATAATAAATGAAATTGGAGATTCATCTCTAAAAAAAATTATATATTAAAGTAATATAAGTACTTAACAGTAATTTTATAAAAATATTTTTACTAAAGATTTTTTTTACTTACGAGAAAATATTAAAATAATCTATTTTCAGTCTACATTTTAAAGGTAGAGTCCTGTAGCGGTAGAGTACACTAAATGTAAGTAACAAATCTAAACCTGTCTGGAATTATGTTTAAAGGTTTAATAAGTTATTATTTCCACATTTTTTTTTAATTTTGTATAATATTAGTTAAAGTTCATAGGGATATTAAGTAAAAATAAAAAAAGAGTGATAAATAAATGAAAATATAATACTACGTTATTTGACGTTTTAATTTTATGTTCACACTAACACAATTTCAAACAAATCACGCACGTTGACGTAATAGAGCAAACTTGAAAAATATCAAGTACTTACATGAAATTACATAAAGTAGAGGTCTTTTTGACGAAAAAACTTTATAAAACAATTGTAATTTGTGTCGATTTTTTAAAATTAAATAACTGTATTTTATTTTATGTTATTTAAAAAAATAGATAATTAAAACATCAGCCATTATTCTTATCGGCTGATTTATTTTCCGAATGAATAGTAAATTCACAAAGTTTCCCAGTATAAAAGTAAGTTATTAATTAATTTTAAATCTTTTGTAATCTCTTTCATATTATTTTTTCTAGGATTTTTGCATTTGTATTTAAATACCACGCTTGCCTTAAAATGTGTCGATGTCGACCTTTAATACTGAAAATCAAAAACCTCTCTTTTAATGACGATGATTAGCGTAGCATGTTGGTGATCTGAAATCCGATCCATGTTTTCAAAATATCAAACACGCATCGCTCGACTCAGGCATTACCATGTATTACTATAAATAAAATGTAATTACTAATTATAACTTCTTGTTTCATAACTAAATTATTTAATACTAAATTCACGTGACCGAAATCACGAGCCACAACCAATACCTGTAAATTTCATTCAATATTAAAAGAACTTGAATGGTCAAACTCTAGTTCGTGCCTAAAGTGCAATATAGTCCCATGTGATCGGTCCGATATCGTCGCACGCGCGCTATCACCCGATTACAAATCGATGGTACCGATTATAGATCGTCGATCTAACACGGTGTGAACGTACGTGCACTATCAATGACTGATAATGATTTGAAAAAATATTAAATGGTCGTATTTTTTTAATTATTGTAGTGGTAATTGATAAGGGTTTTAGTTTTCTTTTTTTTATTTTGATTTTCTTTCTCATTTTGAAATCCATATATTTAGTACCTTTTATCTTAAGATATTGTTTATTCGTTTTTCTTTTAAAAAAATATTAACTATTTTTAATATGAGGATACTCATACACAATTTCTTCCTCTTTTCACTATAAGGGCTTAATTTCCCAAAACTCCCTTAGTGTACACTCTTAACGCAAGAAAATATTTTCTTTTAAAACAGACCGGGAATTTAAACCGTTATTATGATAATTTTATTCGAAAATACATATTTTTAACTCTAAATATGTTCAAATTACGCGTAAAACGATAAATAAATTCATTGTATTTATTGTGTGAATCGCCACACACGATGTGCGATTTGACCCGGTATACAAACGACGATTTTTGCACTCCCGCGCAACTTGCAATGTTGACATCGCATAATTTGATACTTGAACGCGATTTCCTATAAAATTATTCATTGTTTTAAACAAATATTTTGATGTTTTGCTTTGTTCAAATAATAAGTATCATAATGTGTTATTTCGGTTTAATTGCTTTACCTAGTTTCTGCGCTTTACACACAGACATTTTTTCAAACTACATACTACTGTTTTGCCTTTTCTTGCCCCAATAAAGAACCGCACCAAGACCTGAATTTCGGCAAAAAAAATTTCAAGTTCAAATTCAAAATCGGGTGGGGCTGTGCCGGGGCACACGGCCGTTGGTTTAACGTGAAACGTCTATGTTAGCTTTTAAAGTAAAAGATTGAAATGAAAACAAGAAAATTCAATGTCATAACAGCGAGCTAACAACATAAGTGAAATATTCACACCACATTTTTGTTTCTATGACTAATAGTTTTTTAATTATTAAGGTACGATGATATATATAGACCTTTCGTTACGGTCCACTTTTTAAACCTGGTACCCGTATGTTTCGGCGCGATTTTAAAGACGTTTCACGTCAAAAAAAATTATAACGAGGTTCTAAAACCACACTACTAATAAACATCATGTTGACACCAATAGGAGTTGAGCTAACGTGGGTTAAATGACAAAGTACAGCTAGTGTTCATTTAAATTTATAAAAATGCAGCCTAAGTATTTAGGGTCAATTTTTAGGTGATCACTCGGTTGCTCCATGGTTTCAAGTGTGCCTGTTCACCCCCTGTCACCCATCATACCCTATTGCTTACCCCATTGCCTTTACATATCATATTTTCAAAGATAGGTAAGTATGAATAACAATTTGTCAAAAAAATAAATAAAAAAATTATTTGCGTTAAATTTTAGAGACGAAAAAAGGAAAAAAACGTGGGTAATAGCGTGACACATCATTTTCATCCCCAAATTCCGTCAAATGTATCCTTTTACTACCCCATCAAACAATCCTTACCATAGCACATTTTCAAAGATTGCCGGTAAGTTACAGTGCGCAGTCGGCTGTACCGGCTGTGACTAGGTAGGTAGGTTACCAACTCGGTTGCGTCACATAACCACTTTCTGCGCTGTCGCTCGCCTACTTACCCACTCACTGCGACGTCTGTGCAACGAATGTTGGCCTGTCTGATGTTGGGTGAATATGTTGTACCTATGAAATATGAAAATCATTTATTGTACCTCAATTTGCTGGGTTTACCTGAAAATTAGAGGTGTGGCTATTGTAAAATCATAGCTTTTTTAATTTCCTTTATTGTTCAAATTTTATTTCTAGGGTATTTCCGATTTTTTAAGTGATTCGAATACCTTATTTCTTTACCCCGAGACACATATATGTTTAATAAACCTTCATATAAGGTTTGAATATGTTTGGAAAGTAAATACTTATAGTTTTATTAAACTCTTTTAATTACTTATAGTTATCTATTAAACACAAAGTTATTTCCAAAATTTCAAAAACCTTATAAAAAAAACTTCAAATCTAAAAGGCCAACATTATCGCATCGCGCTATAATGCGCCGGCGCAGTTGCGTCACATAGCGAACCGCTCACTCCCCACTAGGGGCTGTTACTAGGGCTCCACCACACTGCGGGAAATACGCTAACTAATAAACACTATAACTAGGTAAATATCACTAACATTTTTTTATTGGAAATGAGCATATTTTTTACCGAAATCACAAGATAAAAGTATATGATTTGTATGGAATTTGTAGTGTACGTAATGAATAAAAACGATTTCGGTTTCGGAAACAGTTACTGACTGACTGATCTGCAAGCTTAACAGATTTTCATAAATTATGACATGGATAATTTGCTATGATTTTTTGATTTTATGCTACTTTTGTCTGTAAAATTCCTGCGATATGATTGTGTTGAGGCGAGTAAAAATTTTTGACATAGTATTTACCTCGAAAACTTACAATTTTGGTGAAGTCCTTTATTTCAAAAGGAATTACAGACTAAGAAATGTATTTTCAAAAAATATTCCACAAAAAAACAAAGTAGATAGAAAAATCTATCAATGGAAAATTCCGTCATCAGACTAGCTTAGTATTTTTCCAAACAATTGGAAACATAACTTTGGAAATTAAAAGAAAGTTTCCAAAAACCAAACAAACGAGTACCAGGATATCATAATTACTGAAGAGTGACATATCACGTATTCATATCCCTTTAATATGTGACCGATGACATTACGACCGCTTTTAACTCGAGAGTGCACCTTCATATGAATTCTCAGAAATCCAGTTTCACATAAAAAGAAAATGTTTATTTTTTGTGTTGGAGAAAATTTAAATTACACACTTTATATTTTTGATGTTTTCATTCAAGTTTATAGTGACAGCATTTTTAGGTGTTGATAAATTATTGTGTAGGGTATATCTTTTCCTTTCACGGGACTATTGAGGAGTCCCGGTCTTTGGGAAGGCTAGTATTGGGGCCAAAGTGCAGGCTATATTATTGTTAATGTTATTATTTAACTTTTATTAGCACGAGATATAAATTTTATTAATAGAGTTTTGTAACAAGACAGCGTCGTCGTCGTCGCGCGTTCGTAGCTTCTCAAAGAATAGACCAAATTCTGATTTTGTTTTTTGAAAGGTAAAATGTAAATTAGTGAAAAGTATAATTAGGATTTTTTATTTGAGTTCTTTCAATTTTTGTTCTAAAGACTCTTCCTTACCTATAGCAAATCTTTTTTTCGTCTTATATAGGGGTATACAATTTGGACCTCTCACTTCCCGGGTCAAACGGGTGATGAGTAAGGGATTGTTTTGATTATTGCAAAAGTTTGTGAAATAAATTTCTCTTACCACTTTCTTTGAGTCATAGTCCTTTGAATTGCGTACCTATTTCGTAATGATATACCAACAATAATCATAGAAATAACTAAAAAATACCTGTAAAATATGTAAAATTACCTGTCACCTAAAAATAGTTTTGGAAGAAGACTATTTTTAGGTCACAGTCTAATGACGCGATAATTTGCAACATCGATTAGTGGTATGTTCACCGATATTTTCGTAAAAATATTCTCATTCCAAGTTCTAACATAAAATACATACAGCCTAATTAAATTAATATGTTTTATGTTCAATTCTGTATTCATAGAACCCCTTCACACGCGAGGACCTTTACAAAGCCACTGATAGTGCCATATCGGTGGCCGAGTTTTGGTCCTCAAAAATATGAGTCGACACAAAAAGAAAAAGAAGAAGAACCCCCTCCTACTTTTAACACTATTAAAACATCGGAAACGATTCAATAGACTTCAATGAAACGTTGTAGAATAGTAGTCTCTATCAGTAAAATTCCACTATATGACAAGTATCTCTCTCACAGTGGATAGTATATAAAAAACAGGCTACTAGACGTAATCACTAGGTTTTAACTATTACCTACATAACATAATCATTCACTACATCATCTTATTATAATAACTGACCCCTAACTACGTTTCGGTAATCTTAACCATTTGCTTATTTTGATAGCAATATCTCGCGGTTTTATCGGATAAATATGATTGGAAAATATAGCGTACATAGTATGTAAGTAGATCAACAATAGCATATTATTGTTATATTAATTCAAGTATACAATTATCTTTGTGCCAAATTTCAACCAAATCTGTTCAGTCGTTTTTTGCCTGATTATGGAGATATACACACAAACTTTCACATTTAGGTGAGTACCTATAATACTCTATATAAGTTCTATATATCATTTTCCTGATTTTAAAATTAGCTCATTCATAAAATAAAATCTACATATAAAAAACTTAACCTACTCTCATTTAAATACCTCACAATTATAATAACAAAGTTAAAATGAAGTTAGTCATCCAACATGGTGGTATTTTACAAAAACTCGAAACTTGAAGTACCAGGGCGTCATGAATGTGTTACGCAACAATCCACTCTCACTTTCGCGAGCGTTGAGGCCGCGAGCTTTGCTTATATCATCAACCTACTGAGCGGCTATGTTGGCCTGGTAGTTTCATTTTCAATTTATTAATATTAAATAGACCGTAAAATATAAATTAGTTTTTTGTTCTCAAATTGTTAACCTAAACTAAAAATGTTTTCTATTTTTCTTTTATATGTATGTATACTAGACTAGCCCGTGGCGTTACTCGGAACTATTATTGTATGTGGGTTGCCTGTCTATAATGAGGCAAAGTTGATTTGTTTGTTTGTTTAACGCGCTTATTTTAAAAACTACTTATCCAATTAGAATAATTCATTTTGCATTAGATTGCCTCTTAATTGACGAAGGCTACACTATGCATTAATGCAGTTGAAACCGCGAATAATAGGGACGAGACAGGATATTCAAAAAACATGTTTGCATTACTTAGCCCACGGAAAGACATAAGTTACCAAGAAACCAGTAACAAAATAAATCAGTTTACACACTCACTCTCTTAACTCGATTTCCAAAAAAGTTGTTTTAAAACAAGCAGGAAACAAAAGGCCTAAGTGAAATAGATAGAAGCGAGGCTCAACACAATGGCAATGTATTGAAATGGTTAGCGAAAGTATGTCAAGTCAAGCCTACGCGATCCCTCAACAGTATTCGACGCTGCGCACTTTCCTTTCAAAATTGTATGGTCCTTGAGTATAAAAGAAAAATCGAATATAAACTACCCTGTAATTTAACAATTATGTTGAATTCTGTCTGTTTTTTTTATATTTCGGCAAGGAGTAAAAGATGGCCAATTATTTTTATATATTTTGCCCACAAAATTGTAAATCAAAATACTAAGAGACTGGAGCTTTCCATACAAACGTAGTCCCGTGTTTTCTCCCTAATGCCTCTGGCGAAAATTGTTTTTCATAAAATGTGGATGTGCTATGGCCAAGGCCATGTCCCTCTTTTTTTATATCTTAATTAAAACCGCGACACAAATCCATTGAATAGTTTTATTTCTAATGTGTAGTGTAGTGTTAGCGTCAATCAAGAGGAAAGAATCTTAGCAACTTTTTCCTGGTTTAATACTCAAAGTTACTCAGATCAGTTATTTCTGATATCCTACAGCTCGTCCTATTAACTGGCTCGCACCAACTCTCTCTTATAAGGAGTGGGTGTCGAAAACAAACGCCACAAATCACTGTTAACTCATACATAAGCATTTAATTTTAAACAAATATGTCTTCTAAGTAACTTACGATAATTCCATTTTAAATATAAAGGAACAAACTTGGGAAAAGTAAAAAAATGTTACGATATTTTAGACTACGAATTGAATTTTATTTCAGTTTTTAGCAATAGAGTGATTAAAAAGGTTTTTTGTGCTGGTCCTTCCGTTCTCTTCGTGTAAATACTAGTTCCGTGGAAACTTTGCGACGAAAAATAAGAATAAGAATACCTTTATTGTCTTTTTAAACTTATGTGGACATTAAAACTTAATTAAACTTAATAATTCATAATGACAAAAAAATGAATCACAAACTAATATAATATAAAAAATAACATATCCTATGTTCTATTTCTTTATGGAACATCTGTACAAAATTCCCTCTAAATTGGCCCAGTAGTTATAAAATGCAAGCGAAAAAAAATGCATACAAACATTCGTATTTACAAAAGTAAAATTAATCAGAATTAACGCGTTATTTAAAGTATAATATATGTAGTACAAAGATTAGTCAGAATTAATTTATTTTAAAGTTAAACTAAAAAAATAGCTCCATTGTCACACGAACAATTGTAACATCTTCAGAATCAGGGCAAGGATAACGTGGACTCGAATTGGTACCTATACTAGTGTATGTAATTTGATTTGTGTCATATCGGCGTACGAATGAAAAGAATGATTGTATGTTTGTATGGGTATCATGATTTTCTTTAAACAGATCATTGTTATCTTTTCTCCTAACCACATAGCATAGATGCAAAAGTGTTAGAACAGAACATAACATACCTATGATAGAATTATTTCTGCTTCCGGATCTTTATCCCATTCCTATTTAAATTTAGTTTTATTTAATTTTTCTATATATTTTGTGACACGAAGAAGAAGTTAGGGACAATTTTCAATGTAAATAGATTTGGCAGAATATCATCATTATATTACGTGAAGCAACTGCCATCAAACCTTCTCAACCCAGAAGGAGAAACGACATTTTTGGTTCAAACGTTACATTTTTAAGGGTTCTATTTACGTCTATTATACATTATCTTAAAGCTGAATTACTCTATTTTCGGTGTAAGTTTCCGTGCAGCAAGTGAAGCCAGTTACCAGACGAACAATTAACATACAATATAAACAAAATAATGCGCACTGCATTCTGAAGGCGCGCTGACCTCCACCGGCCTTGTTCCTAATAAATACTTTAATTTACGCAATTTATGACACATTGATCAACGTAAATGAACAAAAATGTAAGTATAGGTGAAGATTCCGCGGCACAACAACGGCTCTCTCTGATGATGTTAGTAGGTAGACTAAGGAGGGAAATAAGTAAGATGTATTCACCAGGCTTGGTCGAAGCAATGAGTCATGTTTGGGATATATAATTACTTGCTGTGCCCCGCGGTTTCACCCGCGGAAATGGAAATTTCGGGATAAAACATAGCCTATGTCCTTTCCCGGACCATAAGCTACCCTTGTACCAAATTTTAAGTCAATCGGTTCAGTAGTTTAGACGTGAAAAGGTAACAGACAGACAGAGTTACTTTCGCATTTATAATATTAGTAAGGATAGTAAATAAATTAAGAAAATCTAATAAGTATAACATACTCTATCAGAAGCGAAAGTTTTTATAAAGGCTACCTGTCTACCTGAATGCATCACGCTAAAACTACTGGGCACAACAAATGTTGATCACAACCAGAAATATACAATACCAGAATACACAGAGATTACTTTTCATCCTGACGCGGAAATCACCTCACGGTAGCTAGTTAATAATAAAAATATCAAAAATAAACCTTTACCTGCACAAGAGATTCGCTACCGTGCGTGTGTGTGTTATTATCATGAATATTATATCACTTGTGACACACACCGGCGCGCGCAGGGCATGTGACCCAAAAATTGTATAGTAAAGATGCAAACAATCTTTTAAAGTTTTAGATACCAGGGACGGATTGGGAGGCGAGCAATGGTGGTTATTTTTAAGAGACAACAAAACATGTAGCGTCATTGGTCAAGTTTTAAACTGTTCAAGTGACTTTGTCCACTGTGCAAGACTTCACACTCTGCACTCATAGGTTTTTTATATGATTAAATGACGAGACGAGCGAGGTGGTCACCTGTTGGTAAGCAACACGCCTGCCCATAACAGACACAGTGTGCAACACTGTACTGCGCTCATCACCCCGAGACATCAGTTGGTGAGTCTCGTGAGCTCAGTCATTTTTTACTAGGGTAGGCTCCACTCTCTATATGAGCTGATGATGTGGTAGAGCACGATTGGGAAGAGCTACTACGGTTGAGTGAGAAGTTAGATCCCAAACATTTTGATCTCTCTAACCTTCTCCTAATATCCTGTTATCCTTAAAGATAAACAACGAATTTGTGACTCTTTTAAATTACAGGTACCAATGGGCGATGACGAAGTTAACAACAAGTGACAGGTAAAATAAAATTTCACTCATAGTAAGTATTTAGAACATAGGTACACCTTCACCAGAGAGATTTTAAACTACTATTTATTTAACTTCACCATGTAATGATAAAGATATATCTTATCTATGGCAGTCGCCTTAGTCCGCCTCTGCGTCTTTCTATTAGTGTCTGGGCGACCTATTTAAGGGATTGCAACATAGGGCCAACACACACAGACACATCTCTACACTCTACAGACACACACAACGCATGTGTGTGTACAGATACAACGTTTCACCAGACATTTTTATAATTTTAATTAATGTTTGTCTAAATTATGTAAACTCGATTAAATTTTGTTTGTGTATTTTGAACTAGGTTTAATATTATTTTAATTTGTTATCAATATAGCTTTTTGTGTTATGTTATAGTAAATATACTTTGTTATATAACTAGTTAACAGGTTTTAGATGACCAGCAAGTTTTGGACTAGCATGATGGCATATATTATTAATCTTCACTGGTAACAGCATCAGTGAGAGAGAGGCGGCTAGTCTGCTGGATTCTTCTACCTGACTTAACTTATCAGAGTTATATCCTACTAATATTATAAAGCCGAATGTTTGTGAGTGTGCATGTTTAGATGTATGGATGTTTGTTCCTCTTTCACGCAAAAACTACTGAATGAATTTTAATGAAATTTGAAATTTTAATGAGTAACACATAGGATACACTTTTTATCCCAAAATTCCCACGTGATAAGGTTCTCACGACACGAACCGTATTCGACTGTTATAATTATTTATTTATTCACTATTAAATCAAGCATTGTCATCGAACTTATGTAATTGGATACAAACTGGCAAATAAATCGTACATAGAAGTAAATAATATAAATACATAGGTTGTAATAATAATATAATAAACTGTTATATAATGTAAAGTATTTCTGAGGTATCACATTATTACTTTAAACATTTATTAATGAAATCAATTAGTCATTAAGTTAATAATCAAGTATCTGTATCAGCAATTAATAAGGATTGTGTTTAGTCAAAGATATGATATAATATACTAAATATATTAACTTTCTGCCGAACCCTTGTCCCAAGTCTAATTATGGTCAGTTTTTCTTTAGTACTAGCGGCCCGCCCCAGCTTCGCACGGGTCCAATTTTCCTGTTGATTTTACGTGTTTTTTTTACATAAAAACCTTCTCCTAATAATAACAAATACAACAAAAAAAGGGTGAATTGTGCCGAGATTGTATGATACTACGAGCTACGCATTCTCACGGGAGCAGGTACTACGCGGGTAAAACCGCGGGGCGCTGCTAGTTATTTAATATATTACATTGTAATTTACCCAATTTCTTCTACGAAGCAAAAGTCTATCCTACATTTATTTTATTTTAAAACATGATCACTTGCTAGACAAATTACATCTCTCAGTGTAGTTATAAGTTAATAAGGATCCCCGTCTCTGCCCATATTGGTATAAAACCATTTTTTATCATCATGACCAATTATACAAACGCGTTACTCCGCTATCGAGACACTTCTTGACATTAATAGATATTGTAAACAATTATAAGATGAACAGAACATCGGATGCTTTTTAGAATTATACAATACTAGAGCCCCGCGGTTTTACCCACCCGGAACCTTATCCCGTGGGAATTTTGGAATAAAAAGTATTCTATGTGTTATTCCTAGTTATAAGTGACATCTGTACCAAATCCTAACTAATATTATAAATGCGAAAGTAACTCTGTCTGTCTGCCTGTCTGTTACCTTTTCACGGCTAAACTACTGAACTGATTGACTTGAAATTTGGTACAGGGGTAGCTTATGGTCCGGGAAAGAACATAGGCATTTTATCCCGAAATTCTCACGGGATCGGGAACTACGCGGGTGAAACCGCGGGGTACAGCTAGTTTCATATAAATCGCTCCAGCCGTTTAGATGTGAAGTAGTAACAAAGATACACAATTACAAACTTTCGCTTTTAGTAATATATTAATTAATAATATGTATAAGTATGATTAGTGTGCCTATATAGTCAGGCATAGTTTTACCGTGCAATTCCTTATCTCGTGGGAATTTTGGGATAAAGATTATCGTATGTTTTAGTTCTGATTAGTTCATTTAAGTCCGTTGGTCCGTCTGTCGTTTCAAGTAAACTAATTAAGTATGTAACTCATGACATATCCCCTAATCTGGATAGGTAAAAACGGACCTCAAATCTAATATATAAAATTCTCATGTCACAGTTTTCGTTGCCATACTCCTCCGAAACGGCTTGACCGATTCTCATGAAATTTTGTGAGCATATTCAGGAGTGAATTTCCCGGCCCCTAAATTTGCGTGGCAACTATGAAATCGGTACTAAAAAATATAGTTATAATGTTTAAAACTTTTTTTTTGGTTAGATGAAATAGTCACCTATGTGAGGCACTAAATATTTCATTACTGGGATTAATAGGTACTCCAGAAAAAAATGTTAAACCTCGAAATCTTTCATCGCCGTGTCTGTCCACAACTCACCTTGATGTGTATTATACCTCCTTGATGAAAACCTATTGGTTGAATACATTGGAACCTAGTTTTATATGATACTTGGATAGTTAAGGTATTCTTACGGAATACATTTAATCAAGTATTTAAACAATACAACGAATGGTTACTAGAAAAACATTTGTCCCAGAACTTCCTTTCATCGCCATGTCAAAAACATTTTTAAACATATTGTTCCACCTAAAGACTTGCGACTCCTTCTCTGTGTGCTAAACGTTGCCCAATAGTACCGCCTCAGTGCTCGACGTGGAAGGACGTGTCTACGTGCCTACGTTTTCAAGCTATAAATGTAAGTGTATCCCATTTTTGTTACTGGACAGTTTTTCTTTCATCGCCGTGTATAGGTATAACTTCTATTTGAACAAGTTTATACTCTTGATTGAGCATTCTATAGAATGCCCATACTCTTCTGTTTATTTGTGAATTGTTTAGTTCTTAGGATACCTAATAGATTTTATGTAATTTTAAATTTTCGACTCGTTTCTCATCGCCATGCTTTCATTTCCGTGGTTTCCATAGCAAATATTTGCTATGGCAATGAAAAAAAAGACACGGCAATGAAAAAAACTTCATTGCCGTGTCTTTTAAAACAAATTACTTTCATCGCCGTGGCCAGGTCTTTCATTTCCGTGACTTATATTTTCATCGCCATGGTATGATTAGGCAAGGAAAACATATTTACCTGTGATACAGTGTACCGAATACTGACAGTACAGTACTCGTCAAGTAATATCTCTGCAATACGACAAAAGACTTAAGTAAAGACTTATAAGTACAGTAAATAACTCATTTGTATTTACTGTACTCCTTCTAGCTCGTTTTCTTGATTCCTTAAGATCGTGTCCGTTCTGATGCACTGTAATGGAGTCGTGTACCAGCCGTTCCACTCCGCTCTGTCTTTGGCTCTTCTCAGAGCTGGTAATTGAGAGCCCTGTTATTGCCTTGATCAGGTTTGACCAACGGGTAGGTCGGGTAGGTCTACCTTTCCCGCCACAACCAGCTTGTCCAGGCTGTATGACCGTTTTGCTCCAAAACTGACCAAAGTAGGTCAGGACTCGTAGGTAACACATCGTAGACAGTCTTATTTTTACGTCAAGTTGTTCTAGAATAGACTTATTCGTACGTCTCGATGTTAACGGTATGTGTGGCATCCTTCTCCAGCACTGGTTTGACACAGAGATGGTTTGGACATTCCAGATTATCAACATTTTGCTTATTGCTTGCCCATCTCCACAGAAATTCGAATCTCTTTCTCGCAGCCTCTCTGATTACTGATCGTCCAGCCTACGTATACAAACTTGCTCATAAATTCCAGGTCTGACAATTCTCCTGTGCGTGTGATCTGTTCAGCTCGGTCAGTGACCATAACCTTTGTCTTCGACTTGTTGACCTAAAGTCCTACTGTCTCGGTTTTGCGTTCTACTCTGCTGAATATTTCAGCAAGTTCGTGCTCAGAGGATGCGGCCAAAGTAGTGTCATCTGCATATCGAAGGTTGCTGATCTTGTTCCTGCCAACAGTAATGACTCCCTCCTTTTAAGGCTCTCCTACTTATATAGTTTCTATAGTTATCATGGTTATTAGCACTCAAATTATTATGATTATACAGCGTTGAAATATTTCGAGTTTCCGATATTTTAACGCTGTTGCAAGCGCCATGATCACGGATGAACTCTCCTACTTATATTTCGTATATCCTATAGTATTCGCCATAGATGTTAAATAGAAAAAGGTACTCTTTTTCAGCCTGCTCATCCGGGATGATATGCAACATAATCTTACTGGCATGGGATTTAAGTGCCACAGTCCGGTAGGGTGCACGTTTTTTTTTACCCAGACTAGGCTAGCACTTGACTGTAACTCACCTGATGGAAAGCGATGGTACAGCCTAAGATGGAACGTGCTCACCTAGAAGGTCGCGACTTAAAAAGACCCAGATTGTATGTTTAATTTGTATGTTCCAGTTTCAGAACAGAGAAGCTGTGCAGGGAGTTCCACACTCTCGCTATTCGCATTATAAAGGTGGACGCGAAACGCTTCGTGGGAGCTTATGGAACATCTACCATGTATGGGTGACGTTTATCGGTTTCTCTGCTCATTCGGTGGCAGAACGGAGATGGGGGAATTAAGCGGTGTAGTTCCGATGCGCACTCTCCAAAATGTATCCGATAAAAAACCCATAGGCTAGCAACTTTTTGCCGGTGCTCAAAACTCTGGAGTCTCTTGGTACGCTTCTCTAGGGACTCCAACCCCTCAAGTTGATATTTAGCTGATCCATCCTAAGGGTGCGAACAGTACTCCATGCACGACCGAACTTGTGCTTAATAGAGTTGGAGCAGCTGTTCTGTCGTGAAGTACCGTCGCACCCTTGAGAGGACGCCTAGCTTTTTTGCAGCCTTTGACTCAATGTATGAACCAAAATTGAGGGTTGAGGTCAGCGTTATTCCAAGAAGGTCAGGGTGGTCCACTGTAGGTAAGGATACACTCCGGAAAATAGGAGCCAGTTCAAACAGCGTCTTCCTTGCGGAGAAAAGATCCGCCTGGGTCTTCAAAGCATTGAACTTGATCAGATTGGCATCGCTCCAATCGGAGACTGCCCGAAGGGAAAAGTTCGTGTGATCGACCATAGCCTCTCTTAAATACTGTGTCTCGGCCGCACTAGCACGCGGGATGGATATGTAATCCTCTACAACTGTGCAATCATTTGCATACTCATAGGTTCTGGGCTTTGGCAGATCATTGATATGCAACAGGAAAAGTGTTGCAATGAGTACTAACCCTTGGGGAACACCGGCATTAATCGTCATTTGATCGGACGAGCATCCATCAAGAACGACCCGTATCGATCGATCCCGCAAGAAGTCCGATATCCACCCACACAAACTAACAGGCAGACCGTATGATGAAAGCATGCTTATAAGGCACATAATTTTGTAGACCCCTTCTTGAGTAGGGGGATCAAAAGCGATTCTTTCCAATCTTTAGGCCATATATCATAGGGGTTTTATGTTAATCTTATAAAGAAATTCGATCAATTATTATCATTTGATGTGGCGTAGATAACCCGTCTGGGGGATTAGTATGCCTGTCCTTCTCGGAGACAGGCGTGTATATATTGTATGTTAGGATAATATAATACTCATGTCAGTATATAAAAAAAAATGTTTTATGTATGGATTTTCATTTTCGTGGTGATTCTTTCATTACCGTGGGACAGTTCTTTCATTGCCGTGGACGCTTGTTTCATTGCCGTGCACGCATGTTTCATCGCCGTGGCATGAAATTTTTAAACTTGTGTTATTCGTTAGTTTTTTAAGTAATCAGCTTGATAATAAGCAAGAATACATACATTATCAAGAAGTATAATAAACGCTAATTATTTTTGAAAAAAACTTAAAAACAAAAAAATCCACGGAAATGAAGATTTTTGGGCACTTGTTGAAATTCACTCTCAGTAGGTCTGAGAATCGGCTATCATCTATTTTTCATCCCGAAATACCCACGGAAACGGGAACTACGCGAGTGAAACCGCGGGGCGCAGCTAGTATAATATAAAGGTTCGAAAAAGAACTAAAAAATTCTCAGATTAAACACTGTCACATAAAAATTTGTATGTCAAATAGTATTTTGTCCAGCGTGAACAAATGTGTCCGCCCTTTCCTGCAGTAGGTCAATAGGAACTCGCCCCACATACATTCATTAATACTCTGACTCATTACTAAATAACTACTAATCTAATTCAGTCAAAACAAAGTCGATTTTTAATCTATATACAAAAATAATTGTAGTGTTTGTTTTATAGAAATAACTGTTTCCAGAAACATAAAAAAACAAATAATATTAAAATTTTAAAAATATTCTGACTCTTATTGGTCCAATAGCACCGATTTTAATATTACAAAATGCAATGTAAGTTACTCGAGTATATCCCGAATCAGATGATCAGTCTTTAAGTCAATCACGCTGGTCAAGAGTTGGTCGACTTCACACACAACCTTAGAATACCGTCCATCATCGCTAATGGAACTCAAACGAGAAAATGGGTTGCGACCTTTTAATTTTTCAATATTTCATCAGATTACTAAACAAGTAAGTACTAATCTTATTCGAGGGAATACACGGAACTAAGCTAGTCTATACAATAAATAAAAATAAATTAGTGCAACAATGTGACTACTAACCTCAATCCTAGTAGTCAATTCAAATGCAGTGACTTGTTTATTTTTGCAAATTTATTACGAAATGGATTTAAAAAATATTTTGTGACTCAAAAAAATAATATGCACGAACTTATGTATTCTTTTGATAAATTATTTCACATAAGTGTTACACAGGAGAAAAACACGGCCTAATCACCCTAATTCAGGGTAGGCTTGAGCCCCTCAGTGGGGAGATATGTATATGAGCTGATGATGATGAAGTGTTTATCTCTTTTCAAGTTTTTAAAGGCTTCGTACTAGAAAAGAAACAGGGAAATCTTTAGCCTAACTGTGAGGGATTATCCCAGTTCGATCACGGCATTATCCCAGTTTTAAATACGGTTTGTCTCGACCAGAGAAGTACCACACTCTCACAGAATATCTTCGTCAATTAAGAAGTAGTGAGAGGGACTGGACTGGTACTTTCTGCGTTTTGCACGGTGAGAAAGGAGTCCGGAGCCAAAACCTACACTACCTTTAACTCCTTCTTTTCTCCTTAATTGCTAACAAAATGCTTGTAGTTTTTTTTTTAAACTTCTTCTTTCGTGTAAATGGTCACAAATTAGGATAAATTCGGACCAAACAAAATCCAGCTACGCCTATACAAGCGCTAAAAATCAAATAAGTAATAAGTAAGTAGTTTCTATTTTATTTATTTATATATTTATTTTACATTATAAGTCAGTTTGTATACCTTTATCCTATTTTATGTATTGTAATTGTATTGTAATTTTATTTTTCTATGGGATGTTTTGTCCTGATACAAATAAATAATAAAATTTATTTCTCGGTACTTTAAGCAGTTTATTTTGTAACAGGAGGATATCTTTTTCATCATGAAATGCTAAAGAATACCGAAAGGAGTATAATTTAAGTCGGTCATCAAAGTATTGTCCGTAACTTTATAATAATAAAAATAGGAAAGTAGGTGTGTTTTAAACAGTTTTACGCAGAATGAGATCACGACAGGTTATGTAATAATAATTTGCTTGGTCACTGGTTCGGACGAAGTTATGCAACAAGATTTAAATAAAATATCTCTAATTTTAACGTTCTACTTAACACGGTTAACTTAAATTAATTGAAATTAAATAACAAGAGCGGACTAGTTTAAATTTTATAAATTTAGTTCACATATTGTCCGGTAGAGGCACTGTTTTGTATGATCTTTGGTAAATCGTATTTCTTTACTTAACTTTGTATTTTTGTATCTTTGTCAATGTGTAAATATCAGCAATATTTCAAATAATATTAAAAGTTTAATTTATGGAGGGCAGGTTTAATTATAATGTTATGGTTGGTAAGAAATACGTTTGACCGATATTTTGTAATATGCTACATTACACTGCCATCTATTGAGGAGTAGCAACACTAAATATTAGTTAAATAAGTTATTTGAAGATGGCGATACGTTTAATTATCTTTCTATGGGGTCCATATTGGCTCACCTAAAGTTCTTTACCCGAAAATGTTTTTCCTAACTATTTATAGTCCGAATGATCATTCTTCCTAAAAATTTTCATCCTAAAGTTTTAATTCATACTATTTGTAGTGCTACCGACGATGCTCATAACACTGATGTGTCCGAAAATCTTAATTACTAACATCGTTAATGTAAACATATTTAAACTCCTACTGTTTTTTATCATAACGCTTTTATCCCTAAACATACTTACCATAATATTTTCACTCATGCTCAGAAAGATTTACCAAGTGTAATAAAAAATATATGTGGGTAGAAGATGATATTTATAGTTTTAATGATTATTATACGACTCGTTTACGGTTATGCTTATGGCCTGGGAGTTTACCATAACCATAACTAAAGGACCAATTCGGTTCTGGCACTTCGCCGGCCGCTGCCGCGGCACGCTCGCTACGCTCGCTCGGCTCGTGCGTTGGGGTCACAGTTCTAACATAACCTAAACCAATAATTAGGAATAGGACCGATTCGTTACTGGAACTTGACAATAAATTATTTTGAGTTTGACTGAATGATTGGAGCAGGACTCTGGTTTTGCTCGCTCGGCTCGTGCGTTATATGTTATACCTACATGTTATGTAAAAACAAAGTTACGAAAAATATATGTATATAATATTGATTATAATAAATAAAAATAAATCTAAACAAAAAAGATATGACTTTGAATAATAGTATGAACGATGGTTATGTTGAGAAAATATAGGAAAACAAATAAAAGTGTAAAAGATGTTTATTGCTACTGACTTTATGCAGTTGAATGTTTCGGAATTAAAACATTAGTGACAAAGATTTTAGGAGTTGCGATTGTTAGGATAAAAAATGTTAGGAAGAAAATTTTCGGATTTCCAATTATCGGAGTTGAAATTTTAGGTGAACTTTGGCGCACCCCTTTCTATGTTATTTTTTGAAAGAAAAAATGATACGTTTTCTTATAATATTTTCTTTGCTTGGTATTTTATTATTAATTTTATATTTTTATTACAAAAGATTTGATTGAACATTTATTATAATAACATTTAAAATATTGTTTTGTTATATCGCTGTTCATGTTCAACTTATTCTTGCGCCTATTACTTACCATATTACTCAAATACTATCGTGGTTCACTTATCAAAAAATATACTTCCAAAATAATTTTTTTTTTTTTTTGTCCTTGATGCAACACTTTGTGTACTTCAAAATATTGCAATCTAGCCATATTAAGGCTAATAAGCAATTTAACTTTAACTTAAACTAATAAAATGTTTCTGTTAAGAATGTGCCCATCGGCACTTTTCTTATTGTTTTTGTTAAGGCGAAGACACTTTGTTCATGTGTTCTTTACCATAGTACATACACTGCACTTTAACACTATTTACTATCACTACAATAATTCAAAAGGTTTTGTCCTTTTTAAACGTCTTATAATGTCCGTGTTGTCGAGGAGCTGGATAGCCTCAACGTTCACGTGATGATGAAGTCTTTTCTCATGAGCTTCGGCATGTTTTTTAACAATAATGGCAACAGGTTCCACACTGAGGTCCCGGTGGAGGTCGTCATTTCTAACGTACCAGGGAGCATTTACGATACCTCTAAGTACTTTATTCTGGAAACGTTGGATCATCTGTACGTTACTTGATTTGGTACAGCCCCACAGCTGTATACCATAAGTCCATACAGGCATTAGGACTTGTTTGTATAATAGTAATTTATTGTGTACTGATAACGGTGAGTGCTTACCAAGCAGCCAGTACATCTTCTTATAGCGAATTTCTAGCTCATCGCGTTTCTTTTTGACATGTGCTTTCCAGCGCAGCTTGGTGTCTAGTGTCATGCCTAAGTATTTGGCCGTGTTTTCATAGGGTATTGCATGGGTGTTAATGTATACCGGATGATAATTCGTCATTTTATTTGTAAAATCAATGTGAACCGATTTTGATTCATTAAGTTTAATGCGCCACTGTTCAGTCCAATCATATATTTTGGTTACGGCTCTTTGTACGTTTTCCACAGCGACTTCATGAGTGACACCAGTAGCCAGTATGGCTGTGTCGTCTGCAAAAGTTGCAATGGTGCAGTTTTCTATCTGTGGAATGTCACTAGTGTATAATAGGTACAGGACCGGGCCTAATACACTTCCTTGCGGCACTCCTGCTTTTATTTCTTTTAGTTCAGAGTAGGTGTCTTCTTGTTTTATTCTGAACATCCTGTTTGTTATGTATGACTCCAATATGTCAGTAAATTGCTTTGGTAGCATTTTTTTCAGTTTGTACATAAGGCCTTGATGCCACACTTTATCAAATGCCTGTGCTACATCCAGGAAAATTGTAGAGCAAACTTTTTTTTCTTCTAGAGTTGATTCAATAATATTGGTTATTCGATGGACCTGTTCTATTGTAGAGTGCTTTTCTCTAAAACCAAACTGATGCTCAGGGATAAGTCTATTTTCTTCTATAATAGTTTTTAACCGTTTCAAAAATAGTTTTTCAAACAATTTTGACATAACTGGAAGAAGAGAGATTGGCCTGTAAGATGTTACTTCATGAGGTGGTTTACCTGGTTTCGGTATCATAATAACTTCAGCCACTTTCCACACATCCGGTACATGTTTTAGTCTGAATGTAGCATTGATAAGGTTGGTAAGTTTGACCACTGCTTTTTTAGGTAAATGTTTAAGGACTTCTCCGGTAATGAGGTCATAGCCCGGAGCTTTATTTTTATTTATAAATTTAATTTCATAATAAACCTCTCTTGGAGTTACAAGTTTTATTTCTGACTCATCCTGTGGCGATACATGTTCTATAAGTTCAGTGTTATTTTCGTTTGGCTGAAATATTTTTTCTAGGTGGTGCGCAAATCGTACAGCTTTTTGCTCATTGTTGATGGCCCATGTACCATCAATTTCTTTAATAGGAGGTATTTGTCTGGTTGGGTGTTTAATACTTTTAGTGGCTTTCCATAGAGAATAGTCGGTTGTACGGTCACTAGTAAGTTGACTTAGCGATGAAGACATTGTATCCTCTTTGAATTTTTTAATCTCTCTACTAAGTCTCTTTGAAAGGTTATTTAATAAAGTTTTGTCGAGTGGGAATCTAGTTTCCTGCCATATTTTTCTTTGTTTTCTTTTTTTTGCTATAAGCTGTGGAATTTCTATTGGGTACATGGTTGTTATATTTTTTCTTTTTATATCCGGAGTATTATTCCAAGCACATTGTTGGATATCCGCTATAAACGTTTCAAGTTCCAAATTTAGATCTGCTGGAGTCTTCAGTGGTACTTTTAGATTTATTTTAGAGTCTAAGTCATGTTTAAAGCTATCCCAGTCCGTTTTTTTATTAACAAGCGAAGGGATTTCTTTTTTATTTAAGATTTCATCACTGAGAATCAAAATTATTGGGGAGTGGTCTGAACTCATATCAAAACCTTCCTCAATGTGAAGAAAGTTAGGAGAGAGATTTTTATATATAAAAAAGTCTATCAAATCAGGTATTTTGTGAGGATCTGTGGGCCAGTATGTTGGTTTACCTGTAGATAACACATCACATTTAGTTTCTTTAATTGCATTTAACAACTCTTTACCTTTAGTTGTTGTGAGTCTAGATCCCCAGTAGGTATTTTTGGAATTGAAGTCGCCGCCAAGGATAAACCTATTGCCAAGTTGTTTAAGGAAATTTACATATTGATCGGTCTTTAACGTATACCTCGGTGGACAGTATATTGCTGAAATAGTAACCGGGTAACGTTTGGTTTTAATGGATATCCCAACTGCTTGTATTTCAGGTTCTTCACATTTAAAGACCTCGCAATGTTGGATATTTTCTTTTATTATGACGGCACTGCCTCCTCTAGCTTTATTAGTTGGATGCAGTGCGTGATAGATTTTATATCCTTTAATATCTAGGTATGTTTCTCTGGTGAAATGTGTTTCTGATATGAGACATAAGTCAATATTTTCTATGTTTAGGACAGCTTGTAGTTCATTTTGGTGCCGGAGAAGTCCATTGGCATTCCATGCAAATATCTTTACTGACTTAGACATCATTTTTGATACCCAAACGTTTCTCAATATTTTTGAATCTTTCATCATAAGATGAAATGAAATTTAAAATGGTGTTAAGTTTGTCCTCCATGTTTAATGTAGGCTGTTTTTTTGGTTGGGTTTGCGGTTTGAAACCCTTTGTAATTTGTGCAAAAGACACATTCTTCGTCACTTGCTGACTGGGTATAGCTTTTTTTGTAATATCGGGCTTTTGTGCCTGGGTGGTCGAAATTTGATTTTTGTGGCTTATTTTATTTTTCAACTTTTGGAGTTCTTTAGCTACAGTGCAACCTCTGTAGCTAGCTGGATGCTGTTCACCACAGTGAACACATTTTGGTTTGGCTTCTGCGGGTTTCTTGCAGTCTTTCGTTAAGTGTTTTCCAGTGCATTTAACACACCTGGGTTCTTTGGAGCAGTATTTGTGGGTGTGACCATATGCCTGGCACCTTTTACATTGTGGGATTAATTTTGACGTTTTTAGGGGTTGAATGTCTACTTTACAACCCAAAATAGACTGGATTTTGTAGATTTTGTTGACATCTTCATTTTTGTTGAAAGATATCATGAACATGTTTAAAGGTTCCTTTGTCCTCCAACTTAGTTTGTTCACTGCATCTTCAACATTGTATCCTTTAGATACTAAATCCTCTATAATCCGAGCAGGCACACATGTAGAATGCAGATTTTTTGCCATAACTCGTATGGGCCGATCCTGCTTGTTTTCGTAAGAAAACCAGACACAATTATTTTGTAGTAGAAACTGAGTCACAGTCCTATATGAGTCGCCATCTCTACAATTGATTTTAACGACGTTGCCGCTCTTCATCTTAATTAGAAAAGAATCTTTTGCAACGGATGATGACAGAAGATCAAAAAAGCTCTGATAATCTGTCACATTTTCAACAATTATTGGTGGTGGCTGTGGGGCTTTTCTAGCTTTCGGCACTTTTGTAACGTCCTCTCTGGAGATTGATTCCTGTTGCGGGCTGAGTGACTGGTTCAGCTTCCTTTTCTTACGGCTTTGTTGCCGTACCCACTCGGTCTCTTTGGCAAGTTCCTCTTCATCAGTCTCATACTGAACTTGGTTAGAGTAACCTGCTGATGGTTGTTTAGCTGGAGGTGTATTTTTATCCTCCTGAATTTGCACTAACTGTTGTTGTAATTCTACAATTTTATCTTGTAGTTCTTTAACAAGGTTCTCATATTTCTTACGTTGCTCTTTTTCTTCGTTGAGGTACTTGTATAGCAAATGCTCAGTCTCAGTTTTAATTGTGATTGTTCCTGTTGCCATTTTTTCTAACTAAATATTAAATTTATAATAAAGGTGTAACGGAGCCTTAACAATGTTTTTTATTAATTCACTACATAGTCATGCATGATTCACACAATCTAGGTCATCGCGTTGATGACCGGCCGGGCGCACGCGTACCGTACCGAGGTCACTCGCGAGTGTTTGCCGCGTCAGCGCTTTACCCGAACGCGCACTAAAGCAACTGCAACGCAACTGTTCTTTGCGGACGCTGAACGAACACTCCAAAATAATAACAATATTTATTTTTACTGAAATAAAACATTTATTTAAAAAAAAACCAAAATCTACAAAAGGTATGTTTCCGCCCGGGATCGAACCGGGGGCCTTCTGCGTGTTAGGCAGATGTGATAACCGCTACACCACGGAAACGATACTGAGGTGTTTGAAATTGTAGAATGGTAGGCTAATTATTGATTTTTAAAAGTACTTTCACATGAAAAATTACATAATTATTAGAATGCTATTAAAGAAATAATATAATTTACGAACAGCAAATATTATTAAAACAAATAAGAGATACAACATTTTGATTGTATTCATATAATTATGAAACTTATCATAAGCAATGTATGTGTTACAAACAGCACTTAAGTTAATTACCCTTAGAACATATAAGCTTTATTTAATTTCATATTAACATCAAAAACAAACAGATAGAATGCAGAACAGTAATTATGTATGTATGAAATATGCACCATCAAGTGAAGCATGTTTGTCTTGAAACATGGCTAGATTTTGATATCACCAACATGTGGTGATTATGCCAATTGTTCATCACTTTAAGTACTAATATTATTAGTGAGAGAAAAGCTTTAGTTTAACCATACAGCGACCAATTGTGGTAACAATCATACTCTTTCTGCCAAACTGCTTACTGCCTTTGTAAGTACCATTTTAATTTTTGTTTTGTCAAACAAATTACATTACTACAGTAAAAAAAATACAAAATACATACTTATACATAATATAGTTAAGGTTTAGTAAAAAAACATTGTGCAATTCCTAAGATCTAGGATAAAATGTTATTCTAAAAATGCAGCAGAATTTGTAAAATCTTTTGCTAACTTATATATTAAGTTTTTTTTCATATTTATCTAGATATAATTCAGAATAAATTTAATAACCTACTTTAAGTCAATAATGTAAATGAATAAGGATTATTTTATAGTATTTTACATCAGTTGGGTGATTTTTTAATAACATTAATTTATAAAAAGACTTTTTTTGAAATACATAGATACATAAATAGTCATTTAAAATGCGCAATTGTAGCATTTTTTCAATTAAAGGTATACATTTGTATATAGAATTTTCTGTACTTCAAATAATATGCATTACTTGCAAAATATTGGATAACAAATGAATTCAGCAGTGTTGATTTATGTTCCTTGCAGTTATGCTACCCTGGTAGCTAGAAAGTCTAGACTAGCTTTGTTTGACACTATCTACAGATTTAAAAGAAACATTCTTGCATTGCTGCTCTCCTGGTACTTATTCAACATTAATGTTTGAAATTGCACAAAAATGCATTTTCTTGTAATAAACATTACATTTCAATTTAATAGCTGTACTGAATAATTTTATTATATGATAAAAACATCCTTCGCAGTTCTGTTAGCCTGGTACTTATGTAAATAAATTCATTGATTTAAATAAATAAATACATATATTTTATCAATTAGAAACTAAGCATAGCTTGTATTTTGGACACAGACATGTATGAAAAACACCAAAACCAAGACGCACAGACATATTTATGTTATAAAAGATTGTTTTAAACAGAAATTGAATCCATAACCATTGGCATAACAGGCAGAATCACTGCCAACTACACCACTTAGTTTGATCATTATAAAATTTTGCTTTATACCTAATTATTTGTTATCCAACACATGCAAACTAGCATTTTTAATAACATTAATTTTTATGTACAACTCGTGCTAGCGCCAAATAACTTTTCTTAGTACTAATATCGAACCAGCCGACCGGCCCTCCATCGCAGTCAGCACAACTTAAGTACTTGCAGTTGTCAACTTCGTGGGTAAACCCGATGTTTTCAAATATAAACATGTTTTCAACTAAATAGAATTCGGAGAGTTTCTCTTTCACTATTTCGGCTGGCTTGTCTGGATTGTTTTGAAGATGTATTTCTGGTAGTTCTTTCTGTAAAACACAATAAAAAAATATGAATTAACTTACATCCTATCCTATTAATATTATAAATGGAAAGCTTGTTTCAATGGATGTTGTATGTATGTTTGTTATTCATTAAAAAAAAGACTATTAAATCAATTTAAATGATATTTGGTACAGATGTTTTCTAAAACCAAGATTAGTACATAGGATACTTTTTATCCCGAAATGCCTACCTATGGAATTAGGAATTCTAATATTATTTAATTGGGGGTTATTTCACTTACTTTTAATTCGTTTTTCATACTTATTCTATAGATACAATAAATTAATAAGATAAGAAATAGGAAATTAAGGGATAAGTTCGCTTATGGATAGAGGTTAAAGTTAAAGAAGTTTTAATCCAAATTATTATTAAATTTAACGTACTTCCATTACAATAAATGTTCCAGCGTTTTTCTCTAGCATTTTAGAGCCACACAACTGGCATCGAATGCAAAGTGAGTTTTTTCCGTCTTCAATAAATTCTTTGTACACAGAATTTTCGTAACTGTTTTTACTAATTTCTACTTCTTTGTTCTCTGTCTCTGACATTTTGGAATGTGTAATTTACTTTGGTTTTAAGTATTTAAAGGCACCAGGCCGATTTCCAGTAGTAACAAACAAAATAATTATTAATTACTTTGCAAAATTTTCCGACCGAACCGACTTTGCTTTGCCGAAAATGCCGAATTTGAACATAATATATTTGATTGATTGATTTTAGTTAGATTTCAATCAACATCAAAGTCATACTTTGTCAGCTGCTTAGATTTTACGGAGATAGGTTAAATTTCGAATAACAATATCTGTCTCATAATTTCAATTTTTATTTGCAACTGTAGAAATTATAACAAAACAATTACAGTTAGTTAAATACTGTAATAACATTTATTTTATGGTTTCATATTTAATTAAAATGTATATAACTCTTAACAAAAAAAAAACAAACTTTAATGCAAATCTGTCTCTATAAACGTGTAATATCAAATAAAAAATATTACAAATTCGAGATTTTGATATCGACCTTATTTGATATGCAAAAGGTTTATTCTTCTGTAATCTTTTTAATTTTGAGGTTATGTTATGTTTTCGTCTCATCTGTCGTTCGATTCAACCGTTCCTTTCCTGTTACTTTCATTCAGTTCAGTTCAATAAATAATTGCATTACAAACAAAACCATTTTGTTTTGCCTGATTTCTTGGAATTTAAAGTTTATTTCAAGGTTTAACTAAGTGTTTAAACAATGAGCTCTGGGTTTATCACTGAATCTGAGATATTAGAGGCGAGGAGACGCCGTCAAGAAGAATGGGAAAAGGTCCGCACGGAAGACCAACCCAAGGGTAATATTATTGTAGAGTTTGTAGATAAAACTTGTTCGTGATATCGTATTTGCGATAAGAAATTCGTAAATTGGCGATTCCAGTACTTTTTATACCATATAATGTTCAATAGCATACATTTTTTCGAAGTAAGTACTTATGTTGTAAACATTTCCGCTGTTTACTGTTTTCCGTCAGTCAATCTACCTTGGGAATAATTGAGATTCCTATTAGTGGGGTAGCCTTCTCATAGGCCGTAGAACTCACTCATTAGAGTACAATTAAATGATTATGAATAACAACATTATGTATAGTATAGTCCATTTTATTATAGCTACTGACCTCAAACTAGGTTATACAAATATTTACCTTGCACTAGGATCAAACCCACCACCTTTTGGCCTTTGGTGACCATGTTGCCACTTGGGTCATTAAATATTAACAATAAATAATAATATAAACTCCTTATAGCCACAATCCGTGTTGTAGGACAACTAACTCCAACTAACAATCATATTATGGTTCACTTACAGAAGTCCCAGAAGAGCCATATGACACCCGACCACTGTACCAACGACTGGAGGAACAGAAGATGAAGAAAGATGCAGAATATGAAGAGGCACATAAACTCAGTAAGTTCAACAACCTTGCTGTGATGTAGGTAGGTTATGAGTTTGATTGCAGATGAAGGCAAAAAGGAATATCTCTTTGAATATTTACAACCCCACTGAGTTTCTAGTCAGTTCTTCTCAATAAAGGGAGTGTTGTGAACTAAGAGTCCTTTTTTTAAGTTTTGGCAATTATGTGTGATTTACACAATCATCCTCTGTAATAAAGATTTTTGACATTCACTTTGAACCTAATACTACCCTCATAATAATGAGGAATTACTTGAAAACAGGGCATGACAAAGGTAAAGCCATTCCATAATTAATACCTTTTATTCCCAAGGCAAATAAAAAAGTCTTTATTCAGCCAACATTATGATGTACTCATTAATTAATTGTGTCCGGTTCAATGAATGAATAATGTACTATGACTGCCCCATCCTTTAGGAAGGTATCCATACATATTATTTAATTTACATTTCATTAAGTAGTATTCCTACTTAAAATTTGTACTGTAAATTATTCAACAAAATATTGTTTGCAGAGAACATGATCCGAGGACTGGATGACGATGAAGTGGGCTTCCTGGACCTGGTGGAACAAACGAAAGCTAAAGCAGCTCAGATGATATCCATTGAGGAACAGAAAGAAATGCAGGAATTCAGGTAGGTTTAGTTTTGTGTCTTTGATATTTCAATTCACGCAATTTGAAATTAACAAAACTGTGTAAATTGCATTGCTTATCATTGCAATATCAACTGTTTTTGAATGGTGTTCACTTGCTCAGGACGCCCTGTAGTACTCATTTAACGTGGTTGGGCTTGTAGAGATTAATTAACTTCTAATCCGCGATCAATGTATTACTCCACACCATATGAATCTATATTTTTCTTGTGCTCAGTTGTTTCATATAGACTTACCATTATTTATTTATTTAGGACTTCAGTGAACATTTATCCATTACATATTCATCTATACTTTCAGAGAGCGTGTCTCAACCCTAGCCGAGAGTGAAGAGATGACCAGACTGCGAGCGCAGCTAGCGCCCGCACGGACGGTGCAGACACAGAATAACGCACAGAAGAATAAACTTCAAGGGGTAAGTAACAATATTTTATTTTGTTACCAAACTTGCTTTATCCCGTGTTGATTATATAGCCTATGGCATTAATGAACATTATGAAAAATTATAGCCTAATTTTAATATTTGTGGTTGTTGCGGAATTGATTGGCATGCAAAATAAAGTTAACCTTGCATGGGAATCGAATCCGCAACTCCTTTATTTGGCAAACTTGCATTTGGTTCCATTTTTTATTCATTACATTAGTGTTAATGTAATGAATTAATGTGTTTAAACATTCATTTTGTAGGTGGTAGTAAGAAAACGCAAAGCAAACGAAATGGAAGGAGAGAAAACAGACAAAGATGCGCCCGCACCTAAAACAAATGGAGTTGTCAATAATGGGTATGTATTTTATATCTATCTCTCCAATTTAATCCGGTTACAACTACGTGATTTTTTATGCATATATATGAAGTGAACCTTCCTCTTCAATCCACTTTTAAATATTGGTGTAGGTACATCGCATCACAAACCAATAAAGACCAAAGCACCGCTATGTTGCCGCCCCGCTGTAGCACGACTTTCCATACAATTCGGCGTGGTGTTGCTGCTCCGCTGTTACGCGATGTCCGTACAGCGTACAATACATACATACATATACGTACACCGCCCGTACCATGCGGGCTGCGAGGTGTTGCCGCCCCGCTATCCACCTTTCTCCATTAAAATATACCTATTTTGTTCGCAGTGTGTCTGGCGGTGAGTCGGGCGAGTGTGTGGGCGCGCTGCGCGTGGTGGGCGTGCTGCCGGGGCTGGGCCCGTACGACTCCGACACCTCCACCGACACGGACGACTCTAGTGATAACGACTCGGTCAGTACACACAGGTTCAGTCAAGTCAAGAATCATTTATTCAGTTATGGTCTCAATGAGGAACTTATGAATGTCAAATGTGAATCTACCACCGTAAATTTTACAGATAGCGGAACACCAACCAAAAATCTCAGAGAGATTTCGTGATTAGCCAACTCAGGACCCGCTCCGTCCAGCTCTGCATCAATGCATCCTATGTTTCCCTAACTTTGTAACTGGCTGGATATGTGACCACTTGGGTTCCAATCTAATTTTGGTCCTTTGTGCGTTTTTTAAATAAGCATTTTGAAGACCCGAAATGATGTTAAAACTAACTGATATTTTTTGATAACCTTCTTACTACAATACATACAAAGAAGTATTCATCAATAACTTATTTAAATTTCAGAGCGACAAATGCTGTACCCGTGACATCCTGGGGCGACGGCCAGAGCAGTCGGACAAGAGGAAAGACGAGAAGAGCTAAAGTGAGATTAGATATCGATACCTTAATTGGCAAACCAGCTAACTCCATTTGAGTAAATTTTTCAGGAGAGACTTAAAACTTTATAGTATTTTTTGTAGACTACTTATGAAAAAATCTAAAATCCCGTTGGTGTATAATATCGTAAGCTATTATAATTGATAATGTACAAGGCCTTATTCATTTTCATTACAATTATACAGCGATTTTTGGAGTTATCTGATTCATATTTCCTGTTTAAATATATGTTCTTGGAGTTGGCGGGTTTTCTCAAAGGAATAATTTTAAATTAAATGATTGTTTATTTTTGAATTCTTTTATTTTAAAAGAGAAACATAAAAAATTAAAAATACTAAAAACCATACATAACTTTATTCAGTCTTCATGAGGAAGGTTGTCATAGTAATTTTGGTAGTCTCTGGGCATTGAGTTTTTTAGTTGCTGTAAATCGGAGTATTTCTTTTTAGTTATTTTCCTGCGTTCGGTGTAGAGTTCGGGTATATTTGCAAAAGGAGTTTTATTTATTCTAACATTCTTACGCTGGTTAAGCAATGTATATTCTGTGGTAAATCTAAGTTTATAAAAAATCTCCCCCGAGGGTGCATACTTGAGGGCTCGTATATCGGTAACCTGTAAGAAGCACAAAATTTAATGTTGGTAATAATTATCGACTCAATTAATATAACTACAATTATAATTAAATGTTTACAATTTTATACCTTGGGATCTCCCTTCAACTTTCCTGGTCTAATAGAATTGTAGAAATTTATATTTTTGAAATTCTTGAAATAAGAGTAGGTTAAGTATTCAACTGTGTAAGGTTTAGTTTTCTTTGCATTTTTACAGATAGTTATGTACTCTGCTGGGACATGAATCACTTGATTTTTTAGTTTTTTTTCTATCATTGCATGCATGCTGTCTACCTCCATCTGAGTGTGGCCTACTTCCAAATATTTTTGCTCAATTTTTACATTATACAGCATGGCTGTATTGAGGAGAGCATTACTTAAGATGACGTTTCGGTTTTGGTATGTACACCCATCTGTGTACAAGATTATGTGTCTGTTATCGTCTCTCATTTTTGGGATAACTTTGTCAATAAAAAACTTCGTTAGTATCGTTGCAAATTCATCAGAATTCAGCCCACCTTCAGCCTCATTCCATATAAAACAATGTCCATCACTAGTTTTCATATCATATATACACCAGTTATGTACACAAAGCTTAGTCTTATAGTAATTTGAAGATACATTAGAACGTGGCGCTAAAAGAACTGCTTGAAGATCTGCAGTAAAGACAAATTCTTCTTTTTCTTTATCACTATCCTTCTCCAATCGTGCTTCATTCTTTTTATTTATGTGCTCTTCATAAGTCTCTTTAATAATATGACCCATCTTATATCCATTACAGATTTCACACAAATCTTTTTTCGGTTTAAATAGAGAAATTTTTTGGATGGTGAGAGTGTTTGTAAAAGTAGCAATTGATAAAGGTTTTTCGATCTTCGATTTACAATAATCTATATACATTTCATAAAGTTGTCGCTTGGATGAAATGTCTGATTGTAGGTATGTCTGTGTTGTTCTTTTCCTACAGTAGTGTGAAGGCATTTTTGGTAACTCTTGTAAAAAGTCGTGCAAAGTTTTATTTTCTTGTTCAAATGTCTTTCTGGTAGTAGATTCTTCTAAGCGTTCATCAGTATTTTTTCCTATCACTTCAGACTTCCAACCCCAAACACATGATTTTCCAATACAAAAAGTATTTAAAAATAACGTTTTACAAACTCTAATCATATCTTCTCCCTTTTTTAGGTAGTAAATAAAACTGTTAGCTCTTTTTGATTTCTTAGGGTCTGTTCTACCTCTTGGTCTATTTGTATGTATAACTTTTACTAAGCTATCAACATAAACTCGTTTTTCTTTCCAAGTCATATCCCAAAACTTATCAAACAATAATTTTCTGTCATCTTCAGAGATACTATGGCACTTAATGACACTCTTCTTCTTTTCTTTACAAGTACACCGGGCCTTCATTACTCTTTTCGGTTTCCTTATATTCCTTTTCCATTCTCCATCAACTTTCTTTTTACTGTAATATTCTTTACCCTTCTCTCTATTCTTTTTATTAATCTCACTAACCCATTCATCTTTCTTAACTTGACAACGTTTCTTTCTTTTCACTAATGGTTCCTCAGTTTCCGAATTAGAATCACTGTAATCGACTAACTTTTTCATCAATTCAGTTGAAGCAGGTGAGACTGCAGGTATAGCTTCATGGAATATTGGTTGTTCATGTGGAACAGAAATGACCAAAACATCATTCAATAATTGATCATCACTACTAAATAGGCTCTCATTGGTTGGTTCAAAAGTATTACAGTCAGCTGCATTATTCAGTGGTGTAGTGGGGCGAGAAGACAGTAAACTTGGACTATGGTTTTCTGTTTCGAGCTCAATTAAGTTTTCAATGATAACATTGTCAACTATTTCCATATTGTAACATATTTGGTCATCTAATATTATTTTATTGTTAAATAATTGCCCAACCGAATCATCATAAGGTTTTGGATATTGGTTATTAATAAACAAAGCAGAGTCTGGGTTATTGGGTTCATCAAGCTCATGCTGTTGGTTTTGAACACTTATTTGCAATATTTTTTTAGCACGTGACCTTGACATCTGTATGAGAAAACAAATAAAGCCCATTACCATAAGCACCTCAATGCACTAGCTCGTAAAATAAAAGTCTATAGTAAGTCATACAGTGTAAACACTAAAGATTGTGCATAAATAAGCGACAAAAATTATGAAAAAATAAAAACTCACACAACTATATTAACTACTAGCTGTGCCCCGCGGTTTCACTCGCGTAGTTCACGATCCCGTGGGAATACCGGGATAAAAAGTATCCTATGTGTTAATCCAGGATATAAACTATCTGTGTTTCAAATTTCATTCAAATCCGTTCAGTAGTTTTTGCGTGATTGACGCACAAACATACAAACACACAAACAGACAAACTTTCACATTTATAATATTAATAGAGTGTGAAGTGTGATATTTCACAACTTATATTGAATTTCTATTCATGTCCATTCATATCATAAATAACATTACAATTTTTGTGACATATTGCTAACTGTAGGTACATTAAAAAAGTTAATAATTTAATTAAAGTACTGTCAAACAAAATATTAACACGGCTAAATCCCAACACTGCAATGAAAAAGTAAAAAGCAAATCGGCTAAATCCATGTAGATATTAAAAGTTAAATTACTGTATTATTAATTGATGTTTGGATAATAACTTAAATAATAAACATACCTTGTATTCCAGTTGTTCTGTTTTTCAACACCGTTTTACTATTTATCGATTATTGTCCGAAATCCTTAAAAAAATTACGGAGCGCAAGCGTACACGGATGAGGCGCCATACAAAATGGCCGACTTTGTGGAGTTAGCTGTCAAAATCGTAACGTTCCAGTACGCGTGGAGTTGGCTGTTTTTCTTACAACGATTTATGCAGAATATTCAAATAATATTGGACTTGTCTCTTTTGCAAATCACGCTTAGTGACCGTTACGATACAAATCACACATAAAAATAATTTTGATATAAAGTGGAGTTGGCTGGTTTGCCAATTAAGGTATCGATATACTGTTAGTACAGCGAACTGACTGATGGTTACATACAGTGGGAAATTCAACTTTATTTTGTTTACAATTAGGTTTGTTTTAGAAAAATATGTATATTACGCTCAGATAAAGTAAAATTCGACGTTATATTCCTTTCGATTAGGTTAATTTTGCTTTGAAAACGTTATCAACTAAAAGTAAATTTAATAAAAAGGTTGCCGAGAAACCAAATAAATTAAGTGAGATATAATGTTATGAATATAAAGTAGAAAATTAAGCTTTATCTTCTTTACAGTTAGGTATGTTTTGCTTTGAAAATACTATCAACTTTATAACAAAAGGTTATAGAGATATCAAGTAAATTACATACATAAATACAATACAATTTTGTACGATTTAAATATAACAATTATGTCTACTTATGTACTAAGTCAGTTTGCGTTGGTACTAGTGTAATTAGTAATTATAAATAGGTTGAATACTTATTAGAATAATGGTGATTTCATATTGGACTTAATTTAGATTATCTGTCTTCATGCTAATGTTATCGGCAGTGGTCCCACCGCGGGCGAGTGAGCGATGAACTATTGGCGAGAGAAAAGGACAGTGAATGTAGGTACGTTCCGTGTAAACGAAAGAGATGCATACATTAATAAACTATATTAATGTATGCATCTCTTTCGTTATATATAACTTGTATAACACTAGCCGGGTGAGTATCTATAAATAATATGTACATCTGTTTCGTTTACACGGAATGTACATTCACTGTCCTTTTCTTGGGCGAGAAACTCGCTGATAGTTCATCGCTCACTCGCCCGCGGTGGGAACAATGCCTATAGCCTTCTCGATAAATGGGATATCCAACACTGAAATATTTTAGAATTCGGACCAGTAGTAGTCTGTTATAGCGCGTTCAGCCAAAACAAATATTCATTCAGTGAATTAATGAATGAAAATATTAGTATAGGACAGATAATCTAAATTAAGTTCAATTTTTATATCAGGATTGTGACTATTATATATTGTTTTATTTAAGGTTTTAAACTTAGTATTGCGTTAGAACATGCCTTTTAACTTTATATAAATTATTAAATATATGTATAATTAAAATATATTATGTAATATTATAAGTTCCGCTTGCGGCTTCGCTCGTGGAAGTGGAATACAAATTTGTTATGTATATGTACAGTTAGTTTCAAAAGTGGATTATCATATTATATAAAATGGCGTTCGTTTATCAAAATAAAATATTTAAAAAAGACAGTTTCCTACCGATCAGAAAAAAACATAAGAAATCATAAAAATAAAGGAATATTTCGATGTAATAATCGACTTTTGATGCCGACTGTATCTTATTAAAATTTCAAGATGAAATGAAACATATGCCGTACATACTACTAAAATATATTAATCTGTGAAGGACAAACAAACAATATCGCATTCATATTATTAGTATGTTGTTATATAATATAAGTACTTATATACAACTAGCCGTTTTGCCTTTACAAGAATTGGAATAAATATTTTTATACTAATTAAAATATTATGTTATTATTCAAAATGGGTATTAATTGCGTTGTAATTTAGCCTAAGGGAAGGTTCATATCTGCCGGAACATGCGTCGCGTATTATCGGTCGCGTAACGCCAGAACAGACGAATGTATAGAAAAACACTCGACCGTTCACACTCAACCGATTATACGTTAGTGCGTTGACGAGACGCATGTTCCGTCAGATATGAACCTTCCCTAAGGTCCTATTTCACGACCTTCAAGCAAAGTTACTCAGCAAGTAAAGTTAGTTTTGTCTCTTTCTTACTTTATATCAAGTGACAAAGACAAAACTTGTGAGTTGGTAATCGGAATGTTCCTTGAAGATGGTGAAATAGGCCCTTAGAGTGAAAAAAACTGTATCTAGAGATTCTAGTGTATCAGAAACTACACACATACATTTATGTTAGTATGTATGAATGAATGTGAGATAAACATAGCAAAGTATTTGATAATGTCCTAAAATTTACTTCACACGGCAATCGAACCTGCGATTCTCACTTTGGCAGCGTGGTCTGGCACCACTTTGCCAATAAGTAGCACACCTTTGTATTCAGGTTAAAAATGATACAATGACGCAATTAATACCCATTTTTTAAGTAATAATAATTGTTCTCCAAGCAATACTAGTATAATGTATGGGAATCTTTATAACAAGCAAAATTAAGTGAGTATAGTTCGTTTTAGGATACATGGTCTTACTATGGTCTTTGATATCTAATAACCTACCATAGTGTCTTAGTCTTCCGATCGGAAGGTGCCTAGTTCGAACCAATACAAGTCATCATCAACAGCCTGTATTAGTCCACTGTTGGACATAGGCCTCTCCCAACTCGCGCCAATGTGCCCTGTCGGCGGCACGTCGCATCCCCTCTCTCCCGGCTACCCTGCGCAGATCATCGCTCCACCTAGCCACAGGACGTCCTACACTACGTTTGCCGAGTCGCGGTCTCCACTCGAGAACTCGTCTGCTCCAACGGCCATCGGTTCTTCTACAAACAAGGTTCTTCCCATACAAGTACCAAATGTGATTTCAATTTTCGAATCCAAATGTACGTTTATTCAATGCTCTAACGGTGAAGGAAAACATCGTGAGGAAACCTGTACAACTGCGAAGAAATTCTAAGGTTGTGTGTGTAGTCAACCGACCTTCATTTTGGAATAAATATGTGAAAGAAAGAACGAACTATATTATAAGCGAAATTACTATGCCCAATGATGTTGTGCTGTAATAGACCTTATCTTTAATATGTAAGGTCGTTTTTCGCCTGAAACAATTTTCGAATCCAAATGTACGTTTATTCAATGCTTTAACGGTGAAGGAAAACATCGTGAGGAAACCTGTACAACTGCGAAGAAATTCTAGGGTTGTGTGTGTAGTAGTGTGAAAGAAAGAACGAACTATATTATAAGCGAAATTACTATGCCCAATGATGTTGTGCTGTAATAGACCTTATCTTTAACATGTAAGGTCGTTTTTCGCCTGAAACAACGATAGACTTAATGAAATCTTGTTATTTAGATTCCTGTTAGTTCCTTCATTAAAATAAAAGCAATGTTTAGTATATCGGAAATGTTATTTACAAATTAATCAGTAGTAACACAGTTGCCTTGCTCTAATACCTGTATGTTATATGTATTTTATTAGTCATAAGTAAATACTTAATTTAAATAAATACAAACGTTTTAATTGTTTGGTTTTCTTTGCCTTTCATCAACTTATAAATTAAATATAAAATTAATTTAAGCTAATATATCCTTAATAATTTTGAACACAAGTTTTGCACAAATGCATAAATCTTAATATTAATAGCAACACCAATAAATATACATAACAGTACTTATTTTTAAAAAGGGAATGTCCATAATATTATATTTTGATTATGATAATTCCCCAAAAAGGGACAAAATTGATGTTTTAGGGACATTAAAAAATAAACTCTTAAACATATTTTATAAAACTACCATTTGAAGTTTGATTTTATTGACAACATCAAATATGCCTTATTGTCTTAAAATCTATTTTTGATTAAACAACGGTGGACAAAGTGATATGAAACTATATTTTCTAGTCTTGCGCCGAATCTTAAAATATCTTGAAAGATATAGGATATTTTTTAAGATAAGCCCTTTACATATAATAGGTACTTTTTAACCAAATTCAAATAAGAAGGCGGATGTCCATTTTGTATTTTTATGATACATTCATCATCATGATGATGATATACATTCCGATGGGTAACATAGAATTGTTTTTGAAGTGAAAACTTCTTTAGCGGCGCTGAGCACTTTTTTTGTATGGGTAAAAACTTTCAAACTCGCGTCAGGGTCACGTGATGCTGATCGAAAAAGCGTAAGATCAGCATCACGTGACGTTTATGATAACTGAAGTAAGAAACAAACATTGTATTCTACCTCATAAATGATAGTACTTTTATACTTATAATTAAACACAACGTTAATATTGAAGTTTTCACTTCTGCCGGCACTCCCGGAGTGTTACCTTTTTTTATTTTATTTTTTTGTTTAAAGCTTAACTATTTTCGTTAAATATTTAACTAGCAGCGCCCCGCGTAGTTCCCGCTCCCGCGAGAATGCGGGGATAAATAATTATGTTAAAAACTTTTCCCTTGAATCATACAACCGCTTCAAAACCCGTTGCGTAGTTTTGTAGATCTAGGCATACATAGGGACAGCGACTTTGTTTTCACTACACAGTATAAAACAAAGTCGCTTTCTCTGTCCCTATGTATGCTTAGATCTTTAAAACTACGCAACAGATTTTAATGCGGTTTGTTTTAATAGATAGAGTGATTCAGTGGGAAGGTTTTTAGCATAATTTTATCCCCATATTCCTACGGGAATGGGAACTACGGGGCTAAAACCGCAAGGCATCGCTAGTGTAGTGATATTCCTTGTGTAGTGTCACTATGTCCCCTCGTGCGAAGTGTCGCTGTCGACCGAGTTGACGTCATCCGTGATGTCGTACACTCGGCGCCGAGTTTGTGAGGTCTTGGGTATACGACTTTTTCTGGAGAAAAAAAAAGAATGTGTGTACTTATGAAAAAAGGAAAAAAAATAACTAAAATGTAGTAGTGATTAACGATAAATATTAAAATATTATTTATTTATTCACACTGTTTAATTGCACCCTTACGAAACACGTGTTCTACATATAAAAATACTAGAATATACAACTTGAACATAGTTATCACTTTTCATACCACCTAGAACTAACGTCATGCTGTTAAATTTATGTGTCGATGTGCGCGCGCATCGTAAAAATTCACTCTCATCATTTTTCTCCATCGCGCCAAAAGAAGTATAACTTCAGAATGTTTTTTTTAGTTGTCGTAAATCTAGTTTAGTTAATCATAGGTTTATATCATTGTTGCATAATTTACAGGTCTTAATCGCGTATAACATAATTATTATTTACCTCGACGTTTGGACCGGGTTACACCGATCGTGGTCATGAGAAGGCAAATTAAAATAATATAAATTATGCAACAATGAATTCCGATCGCGAAAGTTTAAAAAGTGTATGGTTTATATCATGTAAGTGCTTTTAAAAACTTTTAAGAATATACAGGGTATTTTTTTTAGGAGGCGTGTATTTTTTTTCAATTACGACCAGTTCTATTCGTGGTTAGCCTTCAAGTAAAGTTCCGAGTACCTACTACAAGTTTTGTCTTTGTCACTTGATATAAAGTAAGAAAGAGACAGAACTCAATTTACTTGGTGAGTAGTCTACTCAGAACTTTAATTGAAGATCGTGAAATAGGCCTTAAGAGTAATTAAAAAAATGTGATATTGCAGTTATCGTCATCTTCAGTTCAAATAAGGCTTGAGCCTACTCTCAGATTTGGTATGCAGGGTGAATATATATTCAAGTGGCCGTGGTAGGTCAAATCTATATACACCCCTATTTTGAAATTACGAGACTTATTAAAATCAGAATATCTGTAGCAGTAACTGAATCCATATATCCAATAAAAATATCAAAAATGATAGTCGATTACTTATCTTTAAAAAATTGTACTAAATAAATGTCGTATTACCAGACGGCACACTAGCTATCAAGTATTCTGTGACGGCTCGGGTCGATGACCGCGCTCAGCTGTGTATAGCAGCGTTCGCCTGTTGTTCGGTGTAGAATAACAATAAAATTCGGCAATATTTTGAAAAACTTTGACTTATCATAACTTTTTAAATAAATGCAAAAGATAAAAACTAAAAAAAGATAATCACTATTATATTGTCACCCGTTGTTTACATTAGCTGTGTGATTAAGTATCTCGAATTCAAAATAGTGGTGTATATACTTATATAAAACGAGTGATGTACTGATTGACTGACTGACAGAGAATGCACAGCCGAAACTACTGGTCTGAAATTTGGCACGCGTGTTTGTCGGAGGGAGTAGGCTACCACTTCCCCTAGGGGGGGGAAAAAGGGGAAAAATCCAAATTCAGCCGGAAGTCATTATTCCACGCGGACGAAGTGGCGGGCAAAAGGTAGTCAGAAACTAAAGTATTTTTTAGTACTTTATCCCTTTTTTTTCTTACTTTACCGACTTTATCCCATTTACCCATATAATTTCCATCCATACCTGTGCGGATAAGGCTGCCGGAGATGAAACGTCTTGTAATGTAGCTTCATACTGTTGCTCTGAGTGAACCGCTTCTGGCACAGCGGACACGCGTACGGCTTCTCACCGGTGTGGGTCTAAAATGTGAACATATGTGAGTGAGTGAATGAATTTGTGGTTATGACAAGTGTGAACATAGGTGGGTGAGTGAATGAATCTGTGGTTAGACATGTGTGAACATGGGTGAGTGAGTGAATGAATGAACTGTGGTTTAAATAGTTGATGATAGATGGGTAAGTGTGTGAACAGCGCTTTTTTAATAGAAACTTTACTGGTGCGAGCTCTCAGTTCCAATAATACGCAGAGAAGTCACCTAACACCTTAGAGAGCAGGGGCCGTCTGAAAACCAGCGCTGTACTGAGATCTCGGTCTCAGTACAGCTAAAGCTGAAGACGGCTCCCATAGCTACATGTTTTTCTTTTCCTAGTTTTAAGTTTTTTTTCTTATGTTTTCTTATTAATGTAGCAATAAATGATTTTTTATTTATTTATATATTTATTTTATTTAAAGTATAGGTTTAAAAAACATGTTTACTGTTCTTATTGCTATTCCTCTTCACACCAATATCATCAGTAAGAAATGAAAAGGTATGCCCATATTTCATTTTATCGTGCTATAAATTATAAGCTATTGCTTCTATTAGGTCAAACTCAAACTCAAAATAATTTATTGCTTTCATGTGTATACAGAGGTGTTAGGTACAAAGTATTGAATCAACATGAAGCCCGGTTTGGGCACTGCAACAATAATCTAAACGTATACTGCCTTATTTGCGTTGCATTTTTAGTCTAGTTTAAAAAAACCTGGTAAGCATTTGACACCATGTCAGTAAAACTGTCACTTTGACAGTATTCAAAATTGATTGTAAAACCTGGTTTAGTGATAAACCGGACTAAAAATGCAACGCAATTAAGGCAGATAAGGTCTAAACTATTTAAAAAAAAATCATTACATTTTCTGACAAATGACAATCTGTCATTATTAGTTACATATTTGACATTGACAAATCAAGTTTGTCGATGTTACAATATTAAGTACATACCAACATATGCCGTCTGAGCCCGACTCCGGAATGGAACTGGCGACCGCAGGTGTCGCACGTGTGCACTTTACTTTTAGTGTGCATGTTCATGTGGACGTATACACTGCCTGGCTGTAAATGTAACGTGATCAGTCAGTCAGTTACTAATACCATCTTCATACACCAACTGACCTTTAACTAGGTTCTTTATGTAGTTTAGGGTATCAGAAAATACTCATACACACATTCGTACACCTTGCAACACAGACCTGTGACTGATGCTACGAGTTCCGTGACTGATGCTACGAGTTCCGTGACTGATACTACGAGTCTCGTGATTGATGCTACGAGTCACAGTTTTTTTTATCCCGGAAATCATATTGTAAGAAAGCGTTAAAAATAACTAGTCTGAAGTAGTCTGCCATCTTGGATGTTTAACCATGTTTGATTTAGAATGACGTCACACAGCTGGCCATGCATTGCCACCATTAAAACCAGCCTTTATAGGCCATTTTTATGAATAATTAATATTTTAACTGACCGCTAGCGAGGCCCCGCACAGTTCACAGATATGCCTCTCGTTGACATCGAAGAACGACAGCTTGGGATGCTGCTTCTGGTGGTGCGAGATACACGCGCGCTGCGACGGGAACTTCACACCGCACTGGGAAACAAACGATACATTTTTTCATTAAAACTATTCTAAAGAAGACCCCTGAAGTGAAAATTTGAGCGAGAGCGTCAGTGGCGGTTTTAGGGCCTTTGACTTCCGATCGGATGGTGCCTGGTTCGATCCCCGCCACGTAACAATGTGTTTTCAATTTTCAAAATGTACGTTTTTTCGGCGCTCTTATGGTGAGGGAAAGCATCGTGTGGAAATCTGCACACCTGCGAAGAAATCTCGAGGCCAATTTTGATACAAATTAAAACAGCATCATTGGATTTGGAAAAAATCAATACTCCTAATCAGGAATCAAACCGCTTTTATTCAAAAATTTTTTTTTTTAAATAATCACATCCTGTATTGACCCACCATTTTCTAAACAAATGCCAAAATTGACTTAAAATTCAAATAAAAGTTCTTTAATGCTTTTTAATTCGAAAAAGATCGTTATATTTTTTTTAGTATATGAAAATACTCACATGCCGACATGTGGTAGGCTTCTTTCCCATACATTTTTTTTTCCTTTTGGGTGGCGATGAGGGCGGTGGAATTCTCGCTGAACTATTGACAATATAATATTCAAACAATTATTATTTTGTAAGGTCTTCAATACAAATATCATCGGTGAAAGGAAAAAATAATATCAAAGGATAATATTTATCAGAGAGAATCCCATTTCTCTATCTAATAATATGATTTTTCGTAGAGTCTTTATGGGTAGTTAGACCTCTTTAAAATACATATAAAAGTTGATATAACCAATTGTTGGCTAACCACAAAATATCTCTGCACACTAAGGACCTATTTCACCATGTTCAAGTAATGTTCCGAGTACTTACTCACATCTTTTAAGTAAAGAAACAATACTCCCTTTACTTGGTGAGTAAATTTACTTGAAGGTCGTGAAATAGGCCCTTACAAGGATGAATACTAGAGATATCTTTGATTTACACGAACACTACACATTGAAATAAAACACTTAAACGGATTTTTGTCGTGGTTATATTTTGTTTTACATTTTCTGACGTTTCGGATTCTTTACAGAACCCGTGATCACAGAAGACTAAGATGGAAGACGTCTGTACAAAGTAATGTAAAAAAGTTTACTACCTTCAATATTTTGAATATAATTTCAAATACATTGTGAATTTACCACAGATTCGGAAATACATCAGCCGAGAAGAATCTGCAAGAAACTCGGTCTGGAATTATTTTTTTTATATCATTTTTTAAATAAAATAAATTACAATGCACTTTAAAATCAATACAATTTTTTTTCAGTTTGAAACGTTCCTATTCACGCATACAGAACTGACAGTATCTTGCGGTCTTGCAGTTGTTGGACGTGCTTTGGGTTTTAATTTGTTATGTATAATGTAAAACAAAATACAACCACGACAAAAATCCGTTTAAGTGTTTTATTTCAATGAATACTAGAGAGTTACAATTTTAGTGATTTAGAAGGAAAGAATATATGTATTATAATATTATGCTTACCGTTTCGTCAATTCTTTTTTTATCTGTAAAAGAAATATATTATTGTTAACATTGAAATAGAAAATGAATATAGAGAGTATATTTATTATACCAGTTGTGCTTTTTTACTGATTACTTTAATTGAGAACCGTTTTTAATATTTTTCCTTGTAAACAAATCTAGTTTATTTTAACAGCTAGATAATAATATAAGTCAGAAACAAATAACAAACAATACAACTTACAGTTTCCCGTGTCCTCTTGCCGAGAATTTTCTTTGAATATACAACATCATTTGGACTCTCAGGAATTTTACTGAAATATAAATTAATAGAAAATAATTAAAACATTCTTTGGACTGGTGACCAGGGCTATCTTGACGCGGGACAAGTGACCAGGGCTATCTTGAAGCGGGAAAAATGACAGGGGCCATCTTGACGCAGTTAGTGACCGGTGCTATCTTGACGCGGGACAGCTGACCGGGGCTATCTTGACGAAAGACTGATGACCGGGGCTATCTTGACGCGGGACAGATGACCGGGGCTATCTTGAGGCAGTTAAAGTGACCGGAGCTATCTTGACGCAGTTAAGGTGACCGGGGCTATCTTGACGCAGTTAAGGTGACCGGGGCTATCTTGTAGCAGTTAAGGTGACCGGGGCTATCTTGACGCAGGACAGATGACCGGGGCTATCATGACGCGGGACAGATGACCGGGGCTATCTTGACGCAGTTAAGGTGACCGGGGCTATCTTGACGCAGTTAAGGTGACCGGGGCTATCTTGACGCAGTTAAGGTGACCGGGGCTATCTTGACGCAGTTAAAGTGACCGGGGCTATCTTGACGCGAGACAGCTGACCGGGGCTATCTTGACGCGGGACTGATGACTGGGGCTATCTTGACGCAGGTAAGGTGACCGGGGCTATCTTGACGCGAGACTGATGACCGGGGCTATCTTGACGCAGGTCATGTGACCGGGGCTATCTTGACGCAGTTAAGGTGACCGGGGCTATCTTAACGCAGTTAAGGTGACCGGGGCTATCTTGACGCAGTTAAGGTGACCGGGGCTATCTTGACGCAGGACAGATGACCGGGGCTATCATGACGCGGGACAGATGACCGGGGCTATCTTGACGCAGTTAAGGTGACCGGGGCTATCTTGACGCAGTTAAGGTGACCGGGGCTATCTTGACGCAGTTAAGGTGACCGGGGCTATCTTGACGCAGTTAAAGTGACCGGGGCTATCTTGACGCGAGACAGCTGACCGGGGCTATCTTGACGCGGGACATGTGACCGGGGCTATCTTGACGCGGGACAGCTGACCGGGGCTATCTTGACGCAGTTAAAGTGACCGGGGCTATCTTGACGCAGTTAAGGTGACCGGGGCAATCTTGACGCGAGACTGATGACCGGGGCTATCATGACGCGGGACAGATGACCGGGGCTTTCTTGACGCAGTTAAGGTGACCGAGGCTATCTTGACGCGGGACAGATGACCGGGGCTATCTTGACGCAGTTAAAGTGACCGGGGCTATTTTGACGCAGTTAAGGTGACCGAGGCTATCTTGACGCAGTTAAAGTGACCGGGGCTATCTTGACGCAGTTAAAGTGACCGGGGCTATCTTGACGCGAGACAGCTGACCGGGGCTATCTTGACGCGGGACATGTGACCGGGGCTATCTTGACGCGGGACAGCTGACCGGAGCTATCTTGACGCGAGACTGATGACCGGGGCTATCTTGACGCAGTTAAAGTGACCGGGCTATCTTGACGCAGTTTAAGTGACCGGGGCTATCTTGACGCGGGACAGATGACCGGGGCTATCTTGACGCAGTTAAGGTGACCGGGGCTATCTTGACGCGGGACAGATGACCGGGGCTATCTTGACGCGAGACTGATGACCGGGGCTATCTTGACGCAGTTTAAGTGACCGGGGCTATCTTGACGCAGTTTAAGTGACCGGGGCTATCTTGACGCGGGACAGATGACCGGGGCTATCTTGACGCAGTTAAGGTGACCGGGGCTATCTTGACGCGGGACAGATGACCGGGGCTATCTTGACGCAGTTAAAGTGACCGGGCTATCTTGACGCAGTTTAAGTGACCGGGGCTATCTTGACGCAGGACAGATGACCGGGGCTATCATGACGCGGGACAGATGACCGGGGCTATCTTGACGCAGTTAAGGTGACCGGGGCTATCTTGACGCAGTTAAGGTGACCGGGGCTATCTTGACGCAGTTAAGGTGACCGGGGCTATCTTGACGCAGTTAAAGTGACCGGGGCTATCTTGACGCGAGACAGCTGACCGGGGCTATCTTGACGCGGGACATGTGACCGGGGCTATCTTGACGCGGGACAGCTGACCGGGGCTATCTTGACGCAGTTAAAGTGACCGGGGCTATCTTGACGCAGTTAAGGTGACCGGGGCAATCTTGACGCGAGACTGATGACCGGGGCTATCATGACGCGGGACAGATGACCGGGGCTTTCTTGACGCAGTTAAGGTGACCGAGGCTATCTTGACGCGGGACAGATGACCGGGGCTATCTTGACGCAGTTAAAGTGACCGGGGCTATTTTGACGCAGTTAAGGTGACCGAGGCTATCTTGACGCAGTTAAAGTGACCGGGGCTATCTTGACGCAGTTAAAGTGACCGGGGCTATCTTGACGCGAGACAGCTGACCGGGGCTATCTTGACGCGGGACATGTGACCGGGGCTATCTTGACGCGGGACAGCTGACCGGAGCTATCTTGACGCGAGACTGATGACCGGGGCTATCTTGACGCAGTTAAAGTGACCGGGCTATCTTGACGCAGTTTAAGTGACCGGGGCTATCTTGACGCGGGACAGATGACCGGGGCTATCTTGACGCAGTTAAGGTGACCGGGGCTATCTTGACGCGGGACAGATGACCGGGGCTATCTTGACGCGAGACTGATGACCGGGGCTATCTTGACGCAGTTTAAGTGACCGGGGCTATCTTGACGCAGTTTAAGTGACCGGGGCTATCTTGACGCGGGACAGATGACCGGGGCTATCTTGACGCAGTTAAGGTGACCGGGGCTATCTTGACGCGGGACAGATGACCGGGGCTATCTTGACGCAGTTAAAGTGACCGGGCTATCTTGACGCAGTTTAAGTGACCGGGGCTATCTTGACGCGGGACAGATGACCGGGGCTATCTTGACGCAGTTAAGGTGATCGGGGCTATCTTGACGCAGTTAAGGTGACCGGGGCTATCTTGACGCGGGACAGATGACCGGGGCTATCTTGACGCGAGACTGATGACCGGGGCTATCTTGACGCGAGACAGCAGACCGGGGCTATGTTGACGCGGGACAGATGACCGGGGCTATCTTGACGCAGTTAAAGTGACCGGGGCTATCTTGACGCAGTTAAGGTGACCGGGGCTATCTTGACGCGAGACTGATGACCGGGGCTTTCTTGACGCGGGACTGATGACTGGGGCTATCTTGACGCAGTTAAAGTGACCGGGGCTATCTTGACGCAGTTAAGGTGACCGGGGCTATCTTAACGCAGGACAGCTGACCGGGGCTATCTTGATGCAGGCCATGTGACCGGAGGGGCGCTATGCTGACTACCTCCTCGTGGTGCGTCCTGGGCAACGTCGGTGGGCTATGTCATTGAGACTAGCTCGCCGACGGCTAAAAGTCAGCGGGGGTGAGGCCTCGGCTAGGGGTCCCGGGTATTGAACCTGGGTCACTGCTAGGCGGTGCGGGCCCGGCTGGCGTCCCCGACGTGTTCGGGATGACGGCAGTGACGGGCGGGCGTTGGTCCGTAAGGACAGGGCGAAAGCCCAAGGGTTGCGGCTGCGGCCGACGATCCCCACTGCACGGGAGTGGTGCCACCAGTACCCGTCGTGAGCTTGTCAAAGTACCCGTACTGTTCCTCCTAGTACCCGTTTAGTACCGCCAAGTACTATGCTCCCCGCAGCCTTCCTCCCGGGCAGCGGGTGACGCAGGGAACGGCCGGAAAGACGGGGAAAACAGGGATAGACGGGGAAGACATGGCATATGACGGCGAACGGCGCCCTCCCCGGGGATCGCCCGATTGCGCGTGCGCCACGCGCGGCCCTCCCTCTTGCGAGGGGGGCCTTGGTGGGGGGCTATGCCCCAATACCGTGGGCGGGGGTCTGGGGGGACCCTCGTCCGCTAGCGGTATGGTCTGGGGCCCGCGCCACGGTGCGGGTCCTGCGTCGGGGCGCCTGTAGTCGAAATCCCTAGGGATCCTGCGGCGCCCCACTTAAGACGCGGACGGAAGTCGTTGGGTTTTTAGTGGGTATGCCTCGCCCTTCAGGCGGGGAGAGCCCCACATAACCATCCGGAGTCACCTCCCGTTCTCGGCTCCGGTGGTATGCGATTCAACGCATTTTCCCAACGTTAAAAAAAAAAAGGCCATGTGACCGGAGCTATCTTGACGCAGTTAAGGTGACCGGGGCTATCTTGACGCAGTTAAGGTGACCGGGGCTATCTTGACGCAGTTAAGGTGACCGGGGCTATCTTGACGCAGTTAAAGTGACCGGGGCTATCTTGACGCGAGACAGCTGACCGGGGCTATCTTGACGCGGGACATGTGACCGGGGCTATCTTGACGCGGGACAGCTGACCGGAGCTATCTTGACGCGAGACTGATGACCGGGGCTATCTTGACGCGAGACTGATGACCGGGGCTATCTTGACGCGGGACAGATGACCAGGGCTATCTTGACGCAGTTAAGGTGACCGGGGCTATCTTGACGCAGTTAAGGTGACCGGGGCTATCTTGACGCGGGACATGTGACCGGGGCTATCTTGACGCGGGACATGTGACCGGGGCTATCTTGACGCGGGACAGCTGACCGGAGCTATCTTGACGCGAGACTGATGACCGGGGCTATCTAGACGCGAGACTGATGACCGGGGCTATCTTGACGCGAGACTGATGACCGGGGCTATCTTGACGCGGGACAGATGACCGGGGCTATCTTGACGCAGTTAAGGTGACCGGGGTTATCTTGACGCAGTTAAAGTGACCGGGGCTATCTTGACGCGGGACATGTGACCGGGGTTATCTTGACGCGGGACATGTGACCGGGGCTCGCGCACGTACGGAACAGGACCAGGTTGTGGAACTCACTTCTTCCGGGGATCAGAGTGAGATCGAGCTATTGAGGGTGCGGGACTAATTCTAGTTAACCTCGGGGCACAGCACACATCTAATTATACAAACCTCGATAACTCCTGCTCTTTCTGCACTTCCAGCACCTCATTGCCGTGGTTAGTTGAATGGAATATGTGTTCGTCATATGCTTTGGTAGTCTCGAATGTGATGTTACATGTCTTGCAGTGACGTTGGATGTCCTCGTCGTCGCTCGCACTTTCCTGTAACGAAATATAATATTATGTTGTGAGAGGTTTTTTCCCTTCTTTTGGGTTCATACAGGCAGATATTTTTACTAATATTGGAAATGCGAAAGTAACTCTGTATGTAACCATTTCACGGCTAAACTACTGAACCTATTGACTTCAAATTTGGTACAAGGCTAGCTTATAGTCAGGGGAGGACATAGGCTATGTTTTATCCGGTAATTCTCACGGGAGCGGGAACTACGCGTGTGAAATCACGTAACGGAGCTGGTATAAATATATATTATTGTTGTCCATACCGCGTCCCCGTCCGGATGCCTCTTCCGGTGGTGCTGGCGCAGGCCGGCGGCGCTGACGAACGCCTCCCCGCACAGCCGGCACACGTGGCACGAGCGGTGCGAGCGCAGGTGGGTGTAGTACGTGGTCAGGTGGCTGGGGGAGGGGGGAGGGGGGAGATAGTATTGAGAAAATTTAAAATATATTCACTACATGTGACATGCCAGATACGATTTATTTTATTACGAACAACTATCAGAATTCGCAACGTCAAACGCACTCGCTATTTGTGACTCGATATTTTTGTGAATCTTTAAGGGACAGACACAGTGCACAACACTGTACTGCGCTCATCACCTCGACACATCAGTTGGTGAGTCTCGTGTGCCCAGTAATATCACTGACTACCTCTTTAAACTGGAACACAGTTATGTTTTCGCACGACTGCTTGGCAGCGGAATATCTGACAATATCAGATGGAATCGTGTAAGAGTCAACGAACGATAAAAATACTCACGTGAATTCTTCATTACAATGAAAACACGTCTTCTTCTCACCGCTATGACTTTGATCGTGAATGATAGCAGATGATCTGAAACAATAGTTATTTGTTATACAAGAGTGCAAAGTTGCTTTTTAACCGGGGCTCCAGTTGAGGACCGAGCCAGCGAAGGATTCTAAAATTGAATCACGAGCGCAGCGAGGGATTCAAAATAAGAATCCTGAGCGTCAGCGAGGGACTCAAAGAAGCACAAGGTTAAAAATTGTTTGCACTCGAGTGCAACACATTATTTTTCATCCCCCCTCAGCGAGGAAATTATTAAATGGAAACATAAAACAATCACAATATTAAATGAAAAGAAAATATCACGCGCAAAGCAATTTAAAAAAAACCGAACTAAAAAATAGAAAATAAATTTTAATGAATTTAAATTAAGAAAATAGTGTTAAAAATTTCAATGAATATAAATGAATAATAGTGTGAATAAAAAAAAATATATTTTATTTTAAAAAAAGCGTGGGGTGCTTTTTAAAATATTATCGAAATGATAATCACTCTACTCATGTCTGTCAATAAAATATTTATAACTATTGACACCATGCACCCCACGCTTTTTTTAAAATAAAATTTTTTTTTTTTTATTCACACTATTATTAATTTATATTCATTGAAATTTTTAACACTATTTTCTTAATTTAAATTCATTAAAATTTATTTTCTATTTTTTAGTTCGGTTTTCTATAAAAAGCGTGTTTTTTAGTTTTTTAAACTATAATTTATTTTCTACTTTTTAGTTTGGATTATTACTATAGATGAAAATTATATAAATTAACAAAAATCATATTTTGCAAATTGAAAAATGGAATAATTTTATCAAATTAGTGTATTGTCATCGGTCCTCAATAAATCTACAAAGTTTGAACGAAATCTGGCCGTTTAAAGTGGGTCAAAATAGCGCCCAAAGAAGTCGGTTACAAACAAACATACAAACATACAGGTGAAGCTAATAAAAAGCTAATAAAATAAGTAAGTCTTGTACACCAAGAAGGTTCCGATTCGAGTTTGAATTTAAATAAAAAAAAAGTTGTTTAAAAAAAAAACATCATGGTTTGTGTATTCAAAACGGTTTATTCCTATTTCGGCACCTTCCCATTTCGGCACTCTTGAGGTCATTGAAAAATATGTAGCATTGAGTAACAGTGTTACTTATCGGTATTTTTTTACCAATGTGTAACAATGAAATATGTGTACAAACAGCATTCGTTCTTTTTGGTCGGTGACCGTACCTCCGTTTATCGACGTCATAATTTCATGGGTGCCGAAATGGGAAGGTGCCGAAATGGAAATAAACCTTCAAAACATCATCACACTTAGTGCACACGTTGTTCTAAATTCAAATTTACTTTAACCTCTAGAGCGCAAAAACGACTTTTACTCCCAGTTATCGAAAATGCCTTGGGTCCTGCACGGCCTGTCACAGCGACCCCGATAATTTCCACTCTTGAGATTAAAATCGACTTTTACCCCCAGATATCGGGGATTAAAAACATACTTTCCGAGCTAGTGGGATGAAAATATTTATTTTGTAAGGTGTTTTCACTTTATACGCCGCGCGTAAAATACAGTGTTTAAAAATCATGCGAGCCCCCACAAATGCACAGATACCTAGTAAATATGTATACTCACTCTAATCCAAACACCTGGTGACACCGCAGACACTCAAACTTGGTGAAGTGCTGCCTCATGTGCCTCCGGAGCAGGCACTTCCATTTGAACCGCATCTTACATACACGACATTCTTCAGTTTGGTCCTGAATGTGGACACAAAGATATTTTTTTTTTTTTTTGTAAAATTCATTCCATATTTTCGCCTCAACTGGTACATTACTGTCAGGAGCGAAGCCCAGAACCGTGCTGCACTGCTGAAACCAACTGAGCTACCAAGACCTTGATGTCGAAAAACTTGAGTACTAGCATTGTAATTCCAAAAGATATCATCATCATCATCAGCTCATGTGCCACCGAGGGTTCGAGCCTACCCTGAGTAAGGGCGATCAGGCCATAGTCAACCTCAGGCCGAGTGCGGGTTGGTCATGGAGCATAAAACCTTAGAATACTTCGCGGTGCAGGAAACCATCGTTCAGAAACCTGTACAGGTGTGTCACCGTAAGAGCGTCGAAGAAACGTACTTATAATTTCGAAAATACATTGATACGTGGCGGGGTTCGATCCCCGACCAACACCTGCCGAATGGAGCTAAAAGGTCTAAATTCAGTTTATACCCATACCAAATTTCAACTCAATCCATTCAGTCGTTTTTGCATCAAATAATAACATACTATCTTTATAATTAATATTATATATTCAACTTACGTCAGAATGCCTCTTCCTATGATGCCGTTTCCACGTTTCTTTCTTCGAAAACCCTTTGAAACAGACTGTACATTTGAAGGCAGACTTCATATATGTTGGGTCTTTAGCCTTATCCCGAAATTCCTTAATAGCTTGCTCCTCATTCAAATCAATCTTCTTCCAGTTATCCATATTTAAAGATTTCTTCTTACATTCATCAAAATTCAAATGTATATCCAAATCTTTACTCCTAACAGTTTTCAGTTTCTCCTTTATTAGTTCTATTATTTTATTGTTACGATCTATTACTACGCTTTTTGGACTAAACGGTTCTGTTATATCATAATTTTCAGCTGTGTTTTTAGATTTGTTTCGAGTTTTCTTGTTAGATTTACTATCATTATTCTGAGTCTTTTTATTAGACTCATCATTATTTCGAGTCTTTCTATTAGAGTCATTATCATTAGATCGAGTCTTTTTATTTGATACAGTATCATTATTTTGTGTATTACTAGTTAATTTATCACTTCTAGTTTTTCTATCAGACTCAGTACCATTGTTTTTAGTCTTTTTACTAGAGCAGTTATCATTAGATCGAGACTTTTTAGTAGTCACAGTATCATTACTTTGAGTCCCATCATTAGTCTGAACATCATTACTGCGAGTCTTTTTCTTAGATTCCTTATCATTATTCGAAGACTTATCATTATTTTTAGTCTTACTTTTAGATTTAGTAATAGCATTTTTAATTTTAGACTTTATATCATTATTTGGAGACTTTTTCTTAAACTTAATATTACTTCGAGTCTTTCCTCCAGATTCAATGGAAATATTCGTATCACTATTTATAGTGATACAATTAGACTCAGTGTCACAATCTTGACTATCATCTGTATCAGTATCAACTGTATCAGAAGCGATATAATCACTATCATCATCAGTGAAATCAACTTCTGTAGTATAAACACTATTTTTATCATGAGTGTCTTGATTTTCGGTATCAGGTTTACTGGTATTGTTTTTCATCGGATTTTGATTATCATTTTCACTATCATAAATGTTGACACTATAATCGAAAATTTCAGTATCATCAGAATTTTCATGGTCATTAACATTTTCACTTTCATTATTCCTTGAACTTTTATTTTCATTTAAAATATTATTTGTTTCTTCATTAGAATTTTCACTATCATCATTAAAACTTTCACTTGCATTGTCATTTATATTTTGATTATCACTATTATTCGAGTTTTCATTATCATTAAAATTTTGATTATCACTTTTATTCAAATCTTTATTATCATTAAAATTTTCACTATCATTATATCTTTCAGTTTCTATCTCATTTAATTGTTCACTATCATTACGATTACAATTTTCAATTTCATTATAATTGATATTTGTATTTTCATTAGCACTATCAAATTTTTTATTTACATTGATATTTTCATTTACACTATCATCAAAATTTTCATTAACATTACAATTTTCACTATCATCATGATTTAAATTATCATCTTCATTGAAAACTTCATTATCATTACAATGTTCACAATCATTATCATGTAAATGTTCATCATCATTATCAGATTCATCAGAATCTTCATTATCATTACATGCATTATCTAATAATGGTTCTTTTTCTTGAATACTGTTGTTTTGTTCTATATCAACACATTTAGCTGTAAAACTTTTGATACGATCCGTTATTAGCATTGGTTCTAGCGTTAATGATTGTAGTTCAGGCGGACGGTCTAGTCTGTAAACGGCTTCGTATGTTATCTGAAAGAAAAATTTTACAGCAAATTATTACTTATTTAACAGTATTAGTAATTACTTTAAATTGTTTAACAGGAATGTGGCCATTTTCATTATTGATATGGCATGGTAGTGTAAATAAAAAGGGGGGTTAATTAGTCATAATTTTTAACTGAATTTTTAAAGTCATTCTATTTCCTTGGCGTCCCATTTTATACACTCCAACCGACTATTCTATAAATATCTCTGTAAAGAGCCCTTTCCAAGGCAGGATATCTTGCGCTGTGGACAGATTTTCAAGCTAAATATAAATTCATGCACCATGATTCAAATTAAATATATACTTACTGGACCTTGCCATAACAAATCTCTCAGCAATTTGTAGCCGGTGTAACATTTCTCCTTAAACTTGTGGAATTTAAACAATGTGCAGGCACACTCATAGCAGAACCACTGCGGTATGCCATCTTGGTCATTTACCTATAAACATTTAAGATTTTGATGAATAAGAATTTATTTAAAAATGTTTATCTTGAAAAATGGCCTTAATAAAATGATGGGGTCCTAGATTGCACATTGGTCACAATTAATTAAAAAAAAACATTAGCATGATGTATAGAAATCAGAATCCAATCGTTGCTTAAATAATTAAATAAGTTATTGAATATAATAATTAAAGAGTACAAATTACGAAGAGAAATAGATGAATTTAATAAAAAAATTAGCAAAAGAAATACTTTTAATTATCTGCGACCACCTGTAACTCAATGAATTTTGTATTTTTGGGTAGCTCTTAACGCAATTAACTTACTTTTCCTGCTGTAACTTCTTCATAATAATATTTTAATTGATGAAGTCTATAATTATATCCTTTTGCTTCGGTGCGTAAACAAATTCTGCAAATATTTAGATCGGACATGTCGATGGAATGTTTATCGATATAAACAATTTAATTTTTATTTTGTTGTTTATCTGACGATTTTGATGAAGCGCAGACAGTGCTGCACGCACATTGCATTTCATTTCAATTTAATGATTTTATTGATCCAAAGCATCAAAAGAAGAATGATGAGATAAGGATGAGATGACCTTCATCAAATGATAAAAAACAAAACAAACAAATGCGCGGACCGTAGAAAAGTTCGGACCGAAACGGATCAAACGGATACTTGACGTGACGGATGATACCGGATCAAACCATAGATTATACAGAAATATTGTCTTAGCGCTCTTCACACATTCTGATTTACCGGATGAAATTGTATAATGTGTTTCGATTTTGATCTTCCGATGTTGTTTTAATATTATGAAAGAAAAGACTAAAAGATTTACATGTTTGAACGAGGATGACTGGCGTACAAATTCAATATATATTGGGATAGAATAGATAGAAAAATATTGGGTTAATAGGGATAGAATCGGTAAGTCTGGAGCCTACTTTAAGTCTGAACTATACAGAAATAGTCTGTGGAAAAAGGAGAAAAAAATAATTCAAAATGGCTGACTGACATATGGTGTTTTGTGATGTGAAAGGAACTTCTTGAGTTCTTGCTAACTTTTATTTTATTGAGTGTTCTAGTGTATTCTTATTTAATAGATTAGTATTTTCTTTCCACAATATAAAACAATGGATATCTGCTTATTTGTATTTGAAGTTATTGTGTAGGTAAGTAAAAATTTGTAACAACATCAACTAACAACTTTTATTATTGCTTTAAGTATAATTAATATTTTAAAATTTTCGATACTAGTAAAACTTTAAATGACAAATATTCTTTGTACAAAAATGTATTATTTAATTAATACTTAAAATATTTGATCCTAGTTATAAAGTTGGGTCAAAATGGAGAAAGTGGTCATTTATTTGGTTTCAATTTTACACAATCATAACATCCAATCCACTCTTCTAACTATGAAGAGAATATTATAACAACACTTAACATAACTATTAAAATAATATTTCTTTAATTCTTAGCTGATCATGTTATTAAAAATATTTTCAACTAGCTACATGCTCTAGCTTTTTATGGGTTAAAATTTTCCAAAAGTTACTTTTACATTAACTTTCTAACAATAACAAAGAAAACAGAATACCTATAATTATCCAATTTGATTCCGCCTATTCATTTTTTAAATAAAGATAGCAATTTCTTGAATGTTTTTGTTTCAGTAAGATAACATTGTAATCTGTTGTTATTGCAACAACAACTACCATTTACACTTTTTCTATGTTTTTTTACATCATCCAGTTGTCCATAAAATAAATATAATAAGTAGGTACTTAATTTCTCATTTAATATCACTTCACTTTTTTGAGAGCCATATCATTCCACTGCTGGGCAAATATGCCTCCATTCTATTCATTACAGCCTACTTACCATTAAGCTGTTGGATTTAATATATTTTTTATAAATTATTATTATGCCTTAATTTCAGAATCAAGTAATATCAAAAACAAACACCAACAATGGATACAAATATAAAATCAGAAATGATGATCGAAGTCACATTGACACCCACAGTCGTTAACCCGAACGCTTACCCAAACCAAGTGATAGTCACACACGGTCATGTAAACCAACCACATGAGATGTTTGTACCAACCGAGAGAGATAACGAAGATATGTGGATGAAAGAAATGACGGATGAAGAAAACGGACATGAGGAATCTGACACACACAATCAAACGGATGAATCATTAAAATGTTCCCTATTTGATCCGGCTAATTGGAAACGAGTGGTGCTAAGCGAAGAACAAGCAATAGATAAGTTTAATAAAAGAGCGAGCGAGCCGAAGTATGTGAATGCTAGGTTTAAATGTACAGATTGTTTTACTAACTTCGCTAGAGAAGATAAGCTTAAGAAGCATATTATGATTAATCATTCGGAGGTGAGTGTTTTTATAATTAATCTATAATCAATTAATAAGCAAGCTGTGCTCTGCAGTTTTACTTTTATAATTACTGCTGATATCATATCAGTTTTAGGATAAAAAGTATCCTTTATTCTATGTTGTCAAGCAACAAAAAAGACACATAAGCATTATTAGTTAAGGTATGAAGAAAAGTTTGTTTTTTGTATCATATCACTTCACAGCTAAACAAATAGATGTACAAGTACTTGCCTACATGATATTTAGGGGAAATTTCACTAATATATTTAAACTAGCGGCGCCCTGTGGTTTCCCCGCGTAGATCCCGTTCCCGTAGGAATATGGGGATAAAATTATTCTCCTTCCCACTGGGTCATCAAAATCCGTTGCGTAGTTTTAAAGATCTAAGCATACAAAGGGACAGTGAAAACGACTTTGTTTTATACTATGTAGTGATTCAGGACCAACAAACATCTAAACATTTTATTTTATTTCCAGGCAGCTGGCGATCACATCTGTTTGTTCTGCCGTCGACGTTTCCAGAAGCCCTGTAAACTGAGGATGCATATAAAGAAACATTATTTCCAAATTGAATGTCTGCGGTGTAATTTGACCTTTAGTGGGGAGTAAGTGTAGTTTTGTTGTAAAGGTGTTTGTAGCACCCTAAAAGAATCTTTTAGACTTGACCTGCCTCACTGATTGATTTTCTTTTTTTATCATATTTATACACCCCTAGCAGTAGCTGAATCCATATATCCAATAAAAATATCAATAATGATAGTCGATTACTTATCGTTAAAAAATACCAAATAAATTCCGTATTACCAGACGGCACACTAGCTATCAAGTATTCTGTGACGGCTCGGGTCGATGACCGCGCTCAGCTGTGTATCGCAGCGTTCGCCTGTTGTTCGGTGTAGAATAACAATAAAATTCGGCGGGATTTTGAAAAACTTTGACTTATCATAACTTTTTAAATAAAAGCAAAAGATAAAACTAACTTCACTATTATATTGTCACCCGTCGTTTACAATAGCTGTGTTATTAAGTATCTCGAATTCAAAATGACCATTAAATTTTACAGAGGGCTGGCATTTCAGCATGAAAACTTTCACCGAGGTGTCGTAATAAAGTGTAAATACTGCAGTCATGAGTTCAGGTAAGTTAATTTTCAATGTAACCAGCATATACACAGCTTAAAAAATTCTTCAACTTTATAATATTATAAAGTTGAAGAATTCGTTTGGTTTGGTTTATCACGCTAATCTAGGGAAACCACACTGGTCTGAATTGAAAGATTCAGTGTTTATGTTTGTAAGTGCTTGTTTGATGCCCATCCTACTAATATTATAAAGCCGAATGTTTGTGAGTTAGGATGTTTGTTCCTCTTTCACGCAAAAACTACTGAATGGATTTTAATGAAATTTGGTAGAGATGTTCCTCATACCTAGGAATAACACATAGGATACTTTTTTCCGTCTTTTTTATCCTGAAATACCCACGGGATAAGGTTTCACGCGGGTAAAACCGCGGAGCACAGCTAGTATTGAATAATTGATATTTAAATTTGTCATCGTCGAGTTAAATCTAACAACATGATTACACTATTAAAAAATATTATCATAGAAAGATTTAAAAGGCAAATTGACTAAACTTTCTTATTGCAGACACAAGTCCACGTACTACCAGCACGTGCGCACGCAGCACCGCTCGTCGCACGTGTGCGCGCTGTGCGGCGCGTCCTTCTGCAGCCGCGCCGGGCTTAATGTGCACAAGAGGAGGCTGCACCAACACGATAAGGTAACTATTACATACACATACTCTACCTGTTACATAGCCATAATCTAACTATTACATAGACATAATCTAGCTATTACATAACCATAATCTAACTATTACATAGCCATAATCTATTACATACACATACTCTACCTAATACATTGCCATAATCTAACTTTTACATAGCCATAATCTAACTATTACATAGCTAATTATCTAACTATTACATAGCCATAATCTAACCTCCCGAGTGCCGTATTAATACCCCGTTTACACTATGCTCCTTGCACTGTCGGAAATATTTCCCAAAATACTTCCGCGACAGAAGTGTTTACACTTAGTCGTACAGGACAGGAAAGTGGGCAATGGCTGAATGTAAATGGGTAACTCGCGCTGCCACTCGTCATGCCGCTGCCTGACGTCCCGCGAGTGTAAATGCCTCACTCCTCGAGCTGCCCTCAAATTCAAATATTTATTGTTACCATAATGTTGTACAAAGGTGATAATATAGTTAAAGTATCAATTATGGACCCTGTTGGGTATTACAATATTTAAAATCTAAGAATTTTAGGTAGAGAGGACACGTCCTTTTATACTTAAACTTACATTTACATTATAAACGTCTTATTTATCTTTAAACAATATTAAGTTATTAAAATTTGTCCTCTAAATATTCTTGAAGACTATAGTAACATTTTTCAATTAATGTAATTTTTAAGTTTTTTACAAAAAATAGCCCTCCTTCGACTTCTGCACGTAAAACCGACACTACATGTCACTTGGTCAAATGAAATACATACAGTGCCACAAGTATAAGTTGACGGTGGCGATTTGAGGAACTAAAACTTAAAAATTCACTTGAGAGTTCATTGTAAACATCATGTTGCATATTTTGGAAAATACTTAGCCGTTATCATGTCTAAAGTGATAAAAAGTGAATAAATTTCGTGATATTTTGTGAACAGTGACAATACTGGCATTGAACACAGTGGCGCACAGCCGCGCCAAGTTATACTTGTGGCACAGTATTAAAAAACTTTAAATAAACTAGAAATGTTTATTACAGGAAGTAGAAACGCAATCGGAGCAGTACATATTTTGTAAGAAGTGTGAAATGAAGTTCGCTAACATTGAAGCGTATAACGAACATTACAGACATTCTACGTTACACGCCGACGGGGTCGAGTGAGTATATCCTATTAATGACAATAATATTATTCCCGCGCAAATCCCGATCCTGTGGCAATTTCGGGATAAAACGTAGCCTAAGTTATTTCTTATAACAGCTATGAAAGTCCCGTCAAAATAGGTCCAGCCGTTTCAGAGATTAGCCGGAACAAACAGACAGACAAACCAAAAAGTGTAATAAACGTTAACACTCCATTTTTATTGATCTTGAAATAGAATTTAGAGAGATTAATTTCAATATTGCATGTTTCGTAAAATAATAATATTGTTTGTTTCAGTTCGTCATACAACGTGATGGCGATGCCTGAAGAACAACAAAATGACAATGATAATAAGGACTCCATGTACGTGCGATGCGCTGTTGTAAGTATACACTACACTATTAAATAGATAACTTAATTTATAACTATTGATCACTAAAGGCTGCCATAAAAGCCAAGGGTAAAAGAATTGAAATTTAATTTTACGAAGATTTATATCGAATAAAAACTCAACAAAAACATCTTTTAAATAAAGGAACACATGTGCCAAGTTTCTTCAGGATCGGTATAAATAAGTAGTCTCTACTCTAGTCGAAAACTGAAATATTCGCAATCAGACATATTGATATAATGAAATAGGTGTTCTAATCGGTCGCGCGATAATCGCTTGAAAAAATTATCTATGAAAAAAATTACTCGTACGACCACATCGCGCGAGTGCCAATTTGGACACCTATTCTATCTCAGTAGGTTTGATCGCAGATTCGTACGACTAAAAATCTCGCGAACGTGCGATGATCGCATAGTCGCGTTCTATTAGGACGATGCCTGATTTGGAGTGTCGTGGTAGTAATCCTCCGGGGATCCTCCGGCACCCCAATGTACCGCAGATGGAACGACCTGTGTTTGTAGTGGGTAGGCCCTCTTCTGGCCGGGAGAGCCCCACATAACCACCGGGAGTTCTCCCGATCTCGGCTCATGGTGGTATGCAGTTCTATGCATTTTCACCGCGTAAAAAACTGCGTGCGTGTATGTGTGCGAGTGTATTATACATGAGTGCGTGCGTGTGTGAGTGTTTGTGTATCTATGTGTGTGTGTGTGTAGTGCCACGAGGTGTTCTACTCGTACTCGTCGTGCCTGCGCCACCACCGCTCGCGGCACCCGGCGCAGCCCTTCATGCAGAAGCTGCCGGCGCGCGCGGCCGGCGCCGACTCCGGGAAGGTCAACTGCGACATCTGCGGGGCGCTCATCAAGGTATGCTATTTACGATATTCTTATTCTACAAGTCTGATCTCTAAAGTGTTTTCTAAAAATCTCCCTATTAAACAAAATTGGTCCAGACATATTTATTTATGTGAAATATTTCGTGAGATATAACAAGACGGACTCAAAAGTCCCAAATGGTTTGGTTTGTGTTATATTACACACGGTGCGGCTCGTCAGTTATGTTTGCTTATAATTGGCTTAAAACGCTACCACATATTCATACTAAATAACAGAAATGTAGGAATTGAATGTGTCAATCTTAATGCTCACCATACAAATTATGCTCGCAGGCAACAAGTCTATACACGCACATGAACGCACACACTCGCAACCGCGTGTACAAGTGCGACGTGTGCCAGATGGAGTTCCCCTACCCGACCTCGCTGCTCAGGCATAAAGTGGTATGTGGTTTAATATATTACAGTTAGACCTTAGGCCTTATTCCACCTGACTAAATTCAGACATCCTAAATCGTTTTCTAATAGGGATGTCGACAAAATAAATCTAATTATTCCGTCAGATAGATTTCGCAAAAATATTGGACTTTTTTGATACAAACAAATAATTAAGACGATATAGCGCATAGAAAACTCGTGTGACGTAACAGCTACATACATTTTTTTACCAAAAATTATCGTCAAGGTGCGTACGGATTGCGCGTACCCTGGTACGCGTACTCAGTTTACGCGTATCCGGAACGCCTAGTCCATACCTGCAGCTACGCGTTCACTCTTAGGGTACGCGAACCGCGCGAGCCAACTCGCAGCGCGAGCCACCGTCGGTCGGTTTTTGGTCGCGCGTCAAAGAGGATGCACGCGGCCGGCTACGCTATATTTGGACGGCAAAATGAATAAACACGCGTGTTCTTCGAGTTTCAATAATGAAAATATTATTAGATTGATTCAACTTTATGAATTTCACCGGGTTTTGTGGGATAGCACACTAACTGATTATCGAAATAACGATTTACGCCAAGATGCATGGAAGGCAATTTCAAATGAACTGAACATTCAAATAGGTGAATTGGGGTGACTGGGGCTCGCGGAGCGCTCTGGATCGATTGACCTCGCGTACAGGTTCGCGGCGGTCCGTACAGGAGCTGTACGCGTATCCAATGTACGCGTGGACAGTGTTTCCCAACTACGCGTAACACAGGAACGCGCTATCCGTACGCACCTTCACAAGCACCCCACTCCTGAACTTTAATGCGTTGTAACTAAGTCAGTTTTATTAATTTGATAAAACAAAAAAATACGCGTCTAATATTTTCTCGAAATCTATCTGACGGACTAATTAGAATTTCATTTTGTTTACCCAGTCGACATCCCTATTAGGATGCTTAATGATTTAGCCAGTCACACTTCTTCCGATGTAGGATGCTAATTTCGATCCTAACTTTCTAAATGCTATTTCACTTGACTAACTTTAGATATAGAATGATTTTAAACGTATAAATTACTTAGATGGAATACGGCTTTTATAATTTTATCGATGATGGTTGAACAGCATGTTCGCAAGTAAAAGTCCCGTCAAAATTGGCCTAGAGATAGCTGGAACAGACGGACAAACATCGTCACCATGGGGCTCGAACCTACCTCTTAATTAGAGTGACGTCATATTTTTCTATATATATATATACACCCCTATTTTGAAAATATGGGACTTATTAAAATCAGAATATCTGTAGCAGTAACTGAATCCATATATCCAATAAAAATATCAAAAATGATAGTCGATTACTTATCTTTAAAAAATACCAAATAAATGTCGTACTACCAGACGGCACACTAGCTATCAAGTATTCTGTGACGGCTCGGGTCGATGACCGCGCTCAGCTGTGTATTGCAGCGTTCGGTGTAGAATAACAATAAAATTCGGCGGGATTTTGAAAATCTTTGACTTATCATAACTTTTTAAATAAAAGCAAAAGAAAAAAACTAACTTCACTATTATATTGTCACTCGTCGTTTACATTAGCTGTGAGATAAGGTATCGCAATTTCAAAATAAGGGTGTATATATATATATACACCCTTATTTTGAAATTACGATACCTTATCTCACAGCTGATGTAAATTAGGGTTAGCAATATAATAGTCAAGGATTTTTTTATTTTTTGCCTTTATTTCAAAAGTTATGGTAAATCAAAGTTTTTGTAAATTTCGTCAAAATCTATTCACGTCCTACAATAGCGGAGCCAACACACACCGCAAAGTTCACGCGAGTTCAGCGATGAACAGCTGATGCTAGCAAGACATCGAACCGGCCTTACCTTTGTTTTTAAAATTGGTTTTCTATTCTACCTAGTTAGCTATTTATTAGTAGGATTATGTTGGAATAATACAAATAAAACATTAAAGATAGGTTCATTAATAAGTAAATACTCACGTACAATTCTACATTTCTAACTTTCTTCATTCTCTACGGGCTTAGAACCGGCTAAATGATGTAGGTATAACTATCGAAGAAATCGGCCGCGTTCGAACACTTTGTAACATAACATTAGGGACTTATGCGAAAATCACCTCCTGGACCACCGTATTGGCTAGGTAGGTATTTACAATAATTTGGGTGTGTTTAATTAAGAAGTTAGTATTCATTTTTACTACGATTGATATTACGTACCTAACATGACTTGTTCCGTCATATCGTACCTAATACCTATTCAATAATAATTGCCTATTATTATTACGATTTGTTACGTAGTAAGTTAAGTACACGTAATAATAATTATTATTAGGTACCAGAATATTCATCGTTCGTATTAAAAATAAAAACCTAACTTTCAAGTTACGTAAAAAATACTGTAAGTTAATACTTAGGTAGGTATTATTATTTACCTTTAGTTTTCACCGAAGTTCTAAATGGTTATTGATCCCAGGCCAGAGCCAGGTCGCTAGGAGTCCTAGCCTAGGACTAGCCCTGGGTACAGTCGCATTCCATTTTCCGAATCACACATTAACAACACACAAACACTCACTACATACCAAGTATGTACTCACGAGAAGTAAATTGATAGGTAAAACTGGTAATTTTAATCAAACATGGCGGTACATTTGCGTACAACCTCGCGGCACGTGAGCGGTGAACGAACTGAAGCTAGCTGAGCGGCCGCGGCGCTTGCGACGAAGGTGGGCGCGGGGGCGGGGCCGGCAGGGAGGTCGAGCGACCGGGAGTTAATTATTAAATAATTTTACTTTGTAGTCTGTTCCTACGATGATGCCGCGAGCCGCGCGCAGTTAGCAACTACGTACTTAGGTATACATTATTTTGGTTTTTTTATGGCTGCCAAATTGATCATCCTCTTTTATTTTATTCTTCGATATATGGGTTCAGTTAATGCTACTGATATCGTCAAATTAATAAGTATCCTAATATCCAAATAGGGGTGTATATACACAGCAATTGATTTATATATACACCCCTATTTTGAAAATATGGGACTTATTAAAATCAGAATATTTGTAGCAGTAACTGAATCCATATATCCAGTAAAAATATCAAAAATGATAGTCGATTACTTATCTTTAAAAAATACCAAATAAATGTCGTATTACCAGACGGCACACTAGCTATCAAGTATTCTGTGACGGCTCGGGTCGATGACCGCGCTCAGCTGTGTATCGCAGCGTTCAGTGTAGAATAACAATAAAATTCGGCGGGATTTTGAAAATCTTTGACTTATCATAACTTTTTAAATAAAAGCAAAAGAAAAAAACTAACTTCACTATTATATTGTCACCCGTCGTTTACATTAGCTGTGAGATAAGGTATCGCAATTTCAAAATAAGGGTGTATATCAGTGGCGAGGGGTGAAATTTTTCGAAAGGGAAGACGGCCCTAAAAAAAGACCGCGCCTACACGCGTACCTACATAATTTTGGATGAGATGATGACAAACTTTTCTCTGTGGCTTTACTCAACAAATTCGTTTCTTGCTGATCATATATTAATTTTAACATAAAAGTTAAGGTTTATTACATTGACCATTTATTATGTGAAAGTCCCATTAAAATCGGTTCAGCTGTATTGTTATTTGTCTGCAGACATAAAGATTTATTTTTTTAGAACACTAATTCCGATGGATTTATATACTTTTAAATCTCAAGTAACAAACACAGGAAACAAACACTTCATGTTATATGTCCCCCGTTATCATTTAAATATAAAAAGTCATTTAAAAAAATTACCGGAGACAGATCTAAATCTAATGAAATTATTTCTATTAAATCTTTTACAATTAGGAAATGAATTTGTATACTTAGGAAGTTGCTGCCTCCTATAATATTATTGAACTAACTATTAATAACTAATTTAAGTAAATTCTGCTTATGGGAGGCACTGGAGTGCATAAAAGTTAAGTTAAATAATTGAATCTAATTATTAGTTATAATTCTTTAGTTATTATTTAAATAAATTAGACATTTTACTACATTTACATTCATTCATATTTTTAATGTGTGTAATAGTTATAAGTATCTTATTAATGCAACAAAAAATATGTTGCAATCATCATATACTCTTACCAGAACTGCATGCAATTTGGTATAAATGTTTAGAAGTTGATACCTATTTCAGTAACATATTTAATTTTAAAAAACTGTGCAGTTTTGAGAACAATAAACTTTCATACAGGTCGTTTGATAACATTTAGTTGAAATCAATCAAGATTATGTTATCACTTATCAAGAAATCACTAATTTCAAGTAGTATTTTAAGTCTAATTTACTAAATAAGTTATTCTCACCTAGCAGGTTATCCAGTAAGCAACAGTTGCTCAATATGCAATAATCTTTTGTTTTGTTTTATTAAAACTTTCACACTTCACAACACGAAAACCAATAATATCGAATATAAGTATTTAACTCACTAATTATATCAAATTTACAATTGAGGTATACGTAATAATAACTTTACAAATACTACTTTAAACAAATAAGTCGCGTAAATAATTATCATGTAAAATCGTAAAAATCAACAAAACAAAAACAAACAGTTTTTTTTAAAACGCGCGAAAACTTAAATGGCATGACACTTGACATACGCGAATACGCATTGCAAAACGTCAACAGCCGTGTTCTCTTTCTCTCTCTATCTCTGGTCTGATCCTTGCCTGGCACAGAATAATTAATAGTATCTAGCAGCAAGACGGTGGCCGAGCGTCTTATTTTTGGGCGTGAATTTGTGCGAATATGTGTCAATGTGTGCGTGAGTTTTTGTGTCGGAACGGTTCATTGTATGTAGTTGTGAATACGCTTTTGTATGGCGCGAGACGCGCAAGGGAAAACGTTTTATCCCAACCGATTTTGAACCGTAACTCTTTTTAGTTAATGATTATTATGATTTTGTTTCAGTATGAGGTAGTTAGATCGTTTCTTAGACGATGTAGGTGTATTGTAACTTTGTATAGCGCTTGGTACTTCCAAGCGATTTTGAACCGTAAATTTTAGCAATTAATGATTATTATGATTTTGTTTCAGTATGAGGTAGTTTGATCGTTTCTTAGACGATGTAGGTGTATTGTAACTTTGTATAGCGCTTGGTACTTCCAAGCGATTTTGAACCGTAAATTTTAGCAATTAATGATTATTATGATTTTGTTTCAGTATGAGGTAGTTTGATCGTTTCTTAAGCGATGAATAATACGCTATGCATTCTTTTCGTGAATTATTATTTTAATTTGATTTATTTTTTAGATTTTTTTAGATATGTGGTTTTAAGTAAGTATGTGTCGTTAATATTTAGTTGAAGTATGAGTGTTAGATAATTTAGAGTTTAGTAGTGTAAGTTGGTCTGTTTTCAAAAGGGAAGACGGTAGGAATCGTCTTGTATGGACCCCTCGCCACTGGTGTATATATATATATAAATCAATTGCTGTTCGTTTGTTTCGCTAAAACTCGAGAACGGCTGAACGGATTTATCTTATCTTGGTCTTGAAATGTTCGTGAAGGTTTAAAAGATGAAAAAATTCGAATAATTGCCGAGAACACGGGAACGGGTACTACGCGGATGAAACCGCGGGGCACAGCTAGTAATTAATATTAATTTGCAGACGCACACGGGCGAGAAGAAATACCCTTGCAGTCTGTGCAGCAGGAGGTTCACACAGAGGAACAGCATGAAGTTGCATTACAGGACATTCCACCTCAAGGAGCCTTATCCTAAGAGGTATGATTATCAAGATTTTTGTTTGTATAAAGTTATTTATTATATTAGATGAATTAGGTCTTTATTGATACTAAATTATAATTAACAAGATATTTTGTATTCAGTGTGGACCATACAAAAAAACTATGTAATTTTGTAGGATAATTCTTAGGGCCGATTTTTCCATCGCCAGATAACTTTATTCGAGGAATAACTTTGAAATTTTGACAGTTATTCCATACAAAAACTGTCAAACGTCAATTTTATTCGTAGAATAAAAGTTATCTGGCGATGGAAAAATCGGCCCTTAATGTATTTTATATTAATTTATCTCTCTTGCTTATCCCATTTACGTACCAGACAATTATAGTAATTTATTTTATTTTTATATTTTGTACAAATAGAATAAGTTTTCTAAAATTACAAAATATGTAAAGAATACAAAGCATCTGAAATTTTACAAAATCTGTGTTTAATTGTTTCAGAAACCGAAAGAAGAAGACTCAAAACACTACACAAGATCAAATCAATTTAAATTTAATGTTATAGTACATACTGATGTATATAAATATTAAAATATATAACTAATTAGGATTATGTGATAGTTTGTTTTATTGAAAAAACTAAGATCCAATTGTTTTGAAAGTCGTGATCCTGACAGAATTAGAATTCAATATGAAATGCTCACGGGTATAAGAAACACTAAAAATCACAATTGGTCTAAAATCCGGTCGTAATTCACAGAGAATTTTGTACGTTGACCTGTAACTATCTATCTCTGTAATGCATCCCGCTCGTCATTGCATCCGTGCGAGCAGGACGCATTATAATTTACGCAGGTGCGACAGAGATAGATAACTACAGGTCAACGTACAACATTCTCTGTGAATTACGACCGGGCTTTGTGTAGCCCTTACACATTCATTTATTTCTTCATTCAAGTATTTCACTGTTTTGAATGTCGAAATTGCAGATTGTTTTGAGATTTTTCAAATTATTAATTTAGACTACTAAAAACCCGGCCGCATACCGAAGCAACAATTGTTTCTAAGCAACAATTTTTCCCATACATTTGTCGAGAAGCAAATATGTCTTCAGTGTGCGGGACATGTAGGTAATTTTATGGGGGCAATCATTGTTTCTCGCCACATTTGTTGCCCGGAAACATTTGCTGCTTGGGTGTACGACCGGGTTAAGTCTTTATCGTTCAATTTATGTATACAATAACGCTCTGGCAGAGTTAATCAAATGCAATGTTATTTAGTTATAATTAGAATCTATATTAAGCTTGCTAACTTGTAGATATATATTAAGATAAGTATAAAATATATAGTAGATAGATATTATTTTTTATGTTTAATAAACAAATTATACAATTATAATTGGTTTTGTATTTACCTAATTTGCTAAATAATTATTTTTCAAGTGTATGTGTATGAATTAATACCGGATATAGGAAAGGGAAGCTGGGGTATATAATATGTATCTTGTGAACAGACTTGGGTTCAAATAAAAAAAAACAAAATAAGAGTATTTTCTAATAAAAAAATCTTAATAAAAAATTGTAAATATGTTTTCATACATTATATTATATGTACAATCAATGTTTTGACTATTAAATTAAGTACATAAAAGTATAATAAAGTACTTATTTAACAATAAATAATATACTTATTGCTTCACAACTTAATTAATAAGTAAAGGAATTTCAACCTTCTATAATTGTGATAGTCTTTTATTTTCTTCTGGAATATAATACAACTTTCATACAAATATCAACTTTATGAGGTCGGATTACAGTTTAGTTTCCTTTGTGATGTCATATTGATATTTCGCACTTTGCCATGAGATCGATAATAATGTATACTTAATAAATAACTAACCCATTAATAATAATATAGATGTACTAGCTGTGCCCCGCGGTTTCACACGCGTAGTTCCCGTTCCCGTTCCTGTGGGAATTTCGGGATGAAAAATAGATGTTGGCCGATTCTCAGACCTACTGAATATGCTCACAAAATTTCATGAGAATCGGTCAAGCCGTTTCGGAGGAGTACGGGAACGAAAACTGTGACACGAGAATTTTATATATTAGATTATAATAATAAGTTACAAAGCCGTTAATTGATAAATTGGTTTGACAAGGATATACAGATTTTTCTGAATGAATTAGAAAAAATACCAAATTGAACCTGTAGATTTTGAAATGTCACACGCTGTATAAGTAAAAAAAATATGGCGTCGTGTGGTAAGAAACTATGAGCATGTGAAGCCGTGAAGCCAAACGAGGGTAATAATTTTTTATTTACTAATAAATATAATATACACCCCTATTTTGAAATGATGGGACTTATTAAAATCAGAATATCTGTAGCAGTAACTGAATCCATATATCCAATAAAAATATCAAAAATGATAGTCGATTACTTATCTTTAAAAAATACTAAATAAATGTCGTATTACCAGACGGCACACTAGCTATCAAGTATTGTGTGACGACTCAGGTCGATGACCGCGCTCAGCTGTGTATCGCAGCGTTTGCCTGTTGTTCGGTGTAGAATAACAATAAAATTCGGCGGGATTTTGAAAATCTTTGACTTATCATAACTTTTTAAATAAAAGCAAAAGAAAAAAACTAACTTCACTATTATATTGTCACCCGTGGTTTACATTAGCTGTGAGATAAGGTATCGCAATTTCAAAATAAGGGTGTATAATACTAATACTCATAAATAATTTTAATAAATAATAATTAATTATAATAATTAATAAGGTAATTTTGTGAGTTGTGAGTCGCGAAATTTACGTTCAACTTAAATTCGGTGAGACTGCCACACGGACGGACGTATTTTCAGTTGTAATCCGAAACATTTGTACGGATCCTTGTATCGTGCAAGCTCCCCACCTCACCCCGACCGAAATTCAATTGATATTATGCGTGTGAGTTGGCAGACAACTCATTTTGCGTCGCCGTGTGAACCAAATAGGACTTTTCTATGAAACTGAATGCAGCAGAATTTCTGCGATCGAAATTCTCACAAAATTACGCTCGTTTGGCCTCACCCTAAAACCCTTGCAGCTATTACAATTTCTCAGTACAAATATATTAACGTTCAGCGCCATCTGTTGGCGTTAATAGGTTCACCGTCATCTATCTCTCTCCTACACGACTCCACTAGAGGAACTTCATCTGTTTTCTTTTTTCTTATTCTGTAACAAAAAAATGCCATTCGAAAAAAAAACTGAAAGCTGAAAAATATTGCCGCTAAAAATACTCTATGAAAAAACTAGCTGAAGAGGTAATAGTTATTTTCATCCCACTAGCTCGGAAAGTATGTCTTTAATCCTCTCACTGGGGGTCAAAGTCGATTTTAATGGAGAGAGGGGAAAGTATTCGCTGTGACAGGCCGTGCAGGACCCAAGGCATTTTCGCTAACTGGGAGTAAAAGTCGTTTTTGCGCTCTAGAGGTTAAAGTAAATTTGAATTTAGAACATCGTGTGCACTAATTGTGATGATGTTTTGAATTCACAAACTATCATACAACTTTTTTTTAATTTAAAATTCAACCTCGGAACCTCCTTGGTGTACAAGACTTACTTATTTTCAATTTGCTTTGCGCGTGATATTTTCTTTTCATTTAATATTGTGATTGTTTTATGTTTCCATTTAGTAATTTCCTCGCTGAGGGAGGATGAAAAATAATGTGTTGCACTCGAGTGCAAACAATTTTTAACCTAAAAAGCAACTTTGCACTCTTGTATAACAATAATTGTTATACAAGAGTGCAAAGTTGCTTTTTAACCGGGGCTCCAGTTGAGGACCGAGCCAGCGAAGGATTCTAAAATTGAATCACGAGCGCAGCGAGGGATTCAAAATAAGAATCCTGAGCGTTAGCGAGGGAGGAGAAGGAGCACAAGGTTAAAAATTGTTTGCACTCGAGTGCAACACATTATTTTTCATCCCCCCTCAGCGAGGAAATTACTAAATGGAAACATAAAACAATCTCAATATTAAATGAAAAGAAAGTATCACACACAAAGCAAATTAAAAAAAAATTATAGTTTAAAAAAACTAAAAAACACGCTTTTTATAGAAAACCGAACTAAAAAATAGAAAATAAAAAAAAGCGTGGGGTGCATGGTGTCAATATTTTAAAAAGCACCCCACGCTTTTTTTTATTTTCTATTTTTTAGTTCGGTTTTCTATAAAAAGCGTGTTTTATAGTTTTTTTAAACTATAATTTATTTTCTACTTTTTAGTTTGGATTATTTATAATAGCTTGTTTTTTTAATTTGCAAATTGAAAAATGGAATAATTTTATCAAATTAGTGTATTGTCATCGGTCCTCAATAAATCTACAAAGTTTGAACGAAATCTGGCCGTTTAAAGTGGGTCAAAATAGCGCCCAAAGAAGTCGGTTACAAACAAACATACAAACCTACAAACATACAGGTGAAGCTAATAAAAAGCGTGTAATAAGTAAATCTAGTACACCAAGAAGGTTCCGAGTTTGAATTTTAAATTAAAAAAAAATATGATAGTTTGTGAATTCAAAACATCATCACATTAGTGCAACCCGATGTTCTAAATTCAAATTTACTTTAACCTCTAGAGCGCAAAAACGACTTTTACTCCCAGTTATCGAAAATGCCTTGGGTCCTGCACGGCCTGTCACAGCGAATACTTTCCCCTCTCTCCATTAAAATCGACTTTGACCCCCAGTGAGAGGATTAAAGACATACTTTCCGAGCTAGTGGGATGAAAAATATTTTTCAGAAGTATCGAACTTCGGGATCGAACCAGCGATCCCGGCCACGTACCAATGTGTTTTCAATTTTCGAGTTCATATGTTATGTTTATTCGACTCTCTTTCGGTGAAGAAAAACATCGTGAAGAAACCTGCACACACCTGGGAAGAAATTCTAAGGTTGTGTGCTCCGTGACCAACCCGCACTTGGCCAGTGTGGTCGACTAAGGCCAAATCACCCTAATACGGGGTAGGATAAAGCCCTCGGTGGGGACATTATATGAGCTGATGATGAATTTAATTTAATTTAGCTGATGACAGTGACTTTGTTATAAATATGTACTTATATAATATTTTATGGCACATACCGTTTGGGATAAGGTTGTTTGAGATGGAAGGTGTTGTAGTGCAGCTTCATGCTGCCCTTCTGCGTGAACCGCTTGTCGCACAGCGGGCACGCGTACCGCCGCTCGCCCGTGTGCGTCTGCAACACAATAACATTGTTAAATTAAGACAAGGCGAAAAATAGTGAAAACTAGGTAGCGAAAGCTAAGCTAATAGGCTACGCTAGTTTTTTAAACACTGCTTTGTGGGTGCGGCAAAAAGAGGTTTTTCATTTTTATTTAATTTACAAGATAATATTGTAACTATTTTGTGCACATCTAGACATGAATTGAAGCAACTATGTCAAATATCAAATCTATAGGTGTTGTAGTTTTTCCGTAAAATGTGCCACAAAACGGTAATCGCATCTTTTGGTTGTCATATAAAATGTATAAAAATGACACTTATTAGCCGTAGAAAATATTGCGGAACAGATATATTTAGGGCAAAATAGCATCAATAACTAAAGTCGTAGTATCAGTTCACTCAGTCAATCGTCAAATATGTATGTACTTACAACATGATGCCTGTGATAACTGCTCTTAGACGTGAACTGCATGCCGCAGATCTCGCACGAGAAGAGGTGTTCGCGAGTGTGTTTGTTCATGTGGCTCGCTATACTCACTGACTGCAAACAACATACACAACATTAACATAACATATAATCATTCACTACTTCATCTCATTATAGTAACTGACCCCTAAGTTCGTAACTTGTATCTAGGGTATCGGAAACTACGCACACACTCATTTACTCATTGTAAATCGGAGTTTTGATTGTTTGTTTCTCGGACGACAGAACTATCTCTCTCTCTCGGAAGTCCTAAGCTGACTCCCTGGGCCCTGATTCTCTAAACTATTAAGCTGTGATAATGCTACCCAAATGTATTTTAATATCAACATTATGGCCGTTTTTTTGGCATTTGATGTCATTTTGGTATTCTCTTAGTGACAACTATTCCGCTGACTCAATAGCTCCATAAAGGCAGAAACCAACCGAAGTACACGCACACGCTACGCACGAAATGAGTGGGGGCTACGCTATGTTGAGCTATATCCCCCGTGTATGTACACACGAATATGTACAGTCATGGTAAGAAATGGTTCGTCACCTTAAGATCTATTTTCGTTTGCTCAGTATAAGTGTTAATAACATCAATACAAAAATGTTCAATTTGAGCTGACAGTATCTTGCGGTCTTGTAGTTGTTGACGTGCTTTGGGTTTTTTTTTTGCTTTTTTTACGTGTTTATCTCATTACGTAAAGCTAAGGCACAAATTGGTTAGCATCCGATATTTATCAAATTTATGCGTGGACAAAGTTAAAATAACAATAATAATAACATCAATAAGCCCGCAGGGTGGGGTATCGGGGAGTAGCGGAGCTAACGCGCTTCCGAGGTCCCCGTTCCTCACGTCCACTCGCCTTCACACAAAATAAAATAAATAAATAAACCTTCAGCTTGGATATCCATGGCACAAACACACAAAAATACAACTGAATTGCGAAAATTGTTATTGCAAAGATGAGTAACCGATAAGCGCGCAATAAGGTTGCAGGTTTATAATGCTGATGCTCTAACTTTGAGGTCAAAATACAAGTGAAAAATATTTATTGGGGGTGGTATTTATATGTTTCTGGATAGCTTGTTTATCGTATTAATTGAACAAGTCGTCAAAAGTCTATATTTTGAGTACGATTTTTTTCATTTATGACCTATGGAGGGAACCACTGTGCCTTGTTGCGACTCGAGCGACTTGTTTGGTTTGGCCCAGTTATAGAGCTGGCAAGTCTCCATCCGCCACTTCGTACTTGTCTATAACAGAGTATCGGCGGGTGCCATAGTCCCCATAGTTCCCCAATATCCAGTCCATTGAACATCCCATTCCCATAACCCAGTCGTAGTTTTCCATACATTTGCAATAGTCCCAGCAGAACCGGGGACTGTCCTTGGATGCATTTTATAGTGTTATACAGGGAGAGTCCCCGGATTGTGCATACTTTACACAAGATTAAATACTTATGTCAAAGGGCTTCCGTGTGTTGGCTTTGGCCCCATACTAGCCTTCCAAAAGACCGAGACTCCTTAATAGTCCCGTGAAAGGAAAATACATTAATAACATTAATCTAATTAAGAAGGAAACATATTGTAACACGTATATTTAAGCAAGTGTAAATTTTGCTAACTACATATATGCGAAAGCATGTAGTAAATATTTATAATTTGTATTTTAAATAGTTGTTATAATTTGTATTTTATATGCACAAACAGTTGTGTTTCGAATAAAATTAAATAAAAAAGAAACAAAAAATATACAAGTCGAATAAATAACCCCCTCCTATTTTTTGGAAGTCGGTTTAAAAAGCAATTAAAATCTCTTTCCTAATAAGAACTTTAAAGTCATTGTGATTAAATAGACCACGAAGGTACGTGTCCGTCTCCATGGCACAAAGAATAAATAGGAACAGAGAGGCAGCTTTCTATAAAGGCGTGAATCGAATGCACTATTACTACTATTTTTTATATTTATCATTTAAATATACAGATTTACAATTATGTTACGTAGTATCAAACAGGGTCATAGTTTTTCTTGTAAATACATAATTTGTTTTATTTTATTTTCAAGATATACTCATTAATTTTACGTTTTTGTTTACTGGTCTCTATGACAACCTGTATTGGTTTGACTGATTGTCATAGAATACATTTTTATAATATAATAGAACAATTTTGCACGTTCTTAGGAAGCTGTCTATCTGTTTTTTTCTCTCTGATCTGTGATGATACACGCGTGTACTTCGGTGGAAACGGCAACACACACGCAGCTGAGCTACGCGTAGCTGAGCGGCGTAGCCGTGGACATAGCGCAGCGGTGGGTTCGCGGCTTAAAACTTAGATGGTTGTCATGGAAACATATTCTGACGTTTATTTGTCAAAATTTGTATATGCAACAAAGACCACTGAGACACCATAGCCATATGAATAAATTTTAGCAGAATACCAAATTTCTGACACTCTCGTTATGGTGCCTCAATATCACCATATTGTCTGATCAATAATGTCAAATTGCAGACTTAGGCCCCTGATCTTTGGTTTGTTTGAATTTAATAAGTTGCGGAACAACTAGACTGAATTAATAAAAAATCTTTCACTATTATTATATTGATAGATAGATTGCTTTTCAGGAAGTAACATAGACTATAGTTTAACCCGGTATATGGCGATATATAAGCTATACAACACTACTAATGTTAAATTTATGAAATCGCCATTATCTTTTAAAATTTCCAATTTTTTTTTGCGTATACAAAATATTTTCAAATACTTAGTATAAAGAGGGAACAGTGATTGATTGCTATATTAAATACTCACAGCTAATGAAGCTCCACATATTTCACAGATATGTCGTTTGTCGCTCGCAAAAAATGTTTTCCTCGGATGTGTGGCCAAATGGTGCTTCATACAAGCGGCTTGGGTTGAGAAGTGTTCACCGCACTACACATAAAATAATATTAAAACATTAAGTTTACTCACATAGATAAAACAGCCAGCAATAACATTAAATTAAAAAAATTAAAAACCCCCAACCCAATTACTTTCCAACCCCCATAACTTTTAAACGGGTCAACCTATTTTTATCAAACATGTCTAAGAACACTCGCACGTAAGTCCCCTTTAATACAAAAAAAAACTAAATTGAAATCGGGTCATCCGTTCAGGAGCTATGATGCCACAGACAGATACACACACACACAGACACGTTAAACTTATAACACCCCCCTTTTTGCGTGGGGGGTTAAAAAGAAAAATCTACAAAAGCATTATACACAATTATACATGTATTTATGGCCTCAATGAGGCACTTATAAACGTCAAATGTGATTCTACCACCGATTCGGAAATTACATCAGACAAGAAGAATCGGCAAGAAAATTGGGCTGATATTTTTTTTAAATAAATAAAAATGTTGTGAATTATTCATTGAATCATTTTGTGTTGGTTAAGCTTAACTAAAAGTCTTCTTTAATTAGCTGAGTGAGTTAACCAGGTCACACATGGAAGTAACAACCTCCAAATATTAACCCAGAAGCAAATGTGTCTTTGTGTATCTGCACCATCTGGTTGTATGGGGGCAAGAGTCGCTTGAAACATTTTGTTACTTCGGTGTGTAGCCTGATTTAGATCGTTCATCACGAAATCTATGTTATGATTATCATTTTTATTTATGTTAATGATTAATACATTTTCTTTCTATTAAATGTCCTTACATGTAGATTCTTTGACATAGCACAGACAGCTCTATTTTTATTTAAACTTTCTTCTTAATATTGATAAATAAACCCCTTTCTTTACTTTTAAACTAGCTTTTGCCCGCGACTTCGTCCACGTGGAATATCGACTTCCGTTATACAAACTTTTATCCCCTTGGGGGTAGAATTAATCAAAATCCCTTCTTAGCTGATGCCTACGTCATAACATCTACCTGCATGCCAAATTTCAGCCCGATCCGTCCAGTGGTTTGGGCTGTGTGTTGATAGATCACTATGTCAGTCAGTCAGTCACCTTTGAGTTATATACATTTAGATGGTATGTCCTTACATGTATACAAGTGGTAGGTTTCCTGTTGGCGCGCGGTCGGCACGCCGTCATCGCCCCGCGCCTCGTCACGCCGTCCTTGAACTTAGCTTTGTTACTACAAACAAATATTGTACGGTTAAACAAAGCATCGTATGTTATTCCTGGTTATAACAGAACACAATCAGACCGAGATAAACATTTGTGGTTCTCGCAAATATTACCCCCGCACGGCAATCAAACACGCAACCTTACGGATGGCAGTCCGGCATGGTGACCACTCTGCCATCTAGGTCGTCTATAAGGAACGTCTGTACAAAATTTCATTTAAATTGGTCCAGTAATTTTAACGACAATGAGTAAAAACATCCCTATAATTACACTAACAACGTTCCGCTATTTTACTCGCGTTCTTTCTCAGTTCCTGCTCCCGTGAGAATGTGCGGATAAAATTATACTAAAAACCTTCCTCTTGAATCACTCTATCTAGTAAAGAAACCGCATCAAAATCCGTTGCGTAGTTTTAAAGATATAAGCATACATAGGGACGGACAGCGGGAAGCGACTTTGTTTTATACTATGTAGTGATGGTAAAAAAGGGGAAAACGTATAGACAAGGGACATTTTATATTTTAACGACGAAGAGTAAATATTCAAATTTTCAAATTCAAATTTCAAATTATCTTTATTATCAAGGATTGATACAATCACTTATAATCGTCAAAACCATATATCTCCATAGATGTCGCTAGCAATAACAAGCGTTCAAGATTTTCGACCAGTCGCCTTGTAGCCACGGTAGCTCAATTGGAAAGAGCGGTGCTACGGTTCAGCATGGTTCCGGGTTCAAGTACTGGCTGTGGCGAAAATAAATGCAGTTTTCAAAATCCATATACTTACATTAGCGATGTCAATATTTGCATTTTACCTTAGGCTGCGTTTCCACTAGTGCGCAGTGATGTTTGTTCCGAACACAGCAAGATTGATTTCACTAAAACGTTGGACATAGACAACATTCTAATGAAGTCACTCTCTGCTGTATTACGGACGCTATATGACGGCACCGCTATCTTCGGTATACGGACGCTATCTTCGGTATAAAGCCGTTATCTTCCTTTAGGACCAACTAATAATCTATTCTATAATTTCTACACTACTCAGTCAGATATAGACACCATTCACGTGACGTCATTCTCCGCTGTATTACGAACGCTATATGACGGTACCGCTATCTTCGGCAATCAGAGCTTGAGAAGAAAAAAATCTACTAATCTATTCCACAATACTCACACAGTTTTATCATAGACACCATTAAAGCGACGTCACTCCCCGCTGTCTTACGGTCGCTATAAGACGGCACCACTATCTTTGAAAACTAGCTTGAGAAAAACATCTAATATATCAATTCTTTACTTATATCATAGAGAACATTTAAGTGAATTTAATCCCCGCTATATGACGGCACCGCTATCTTCCGAAAACAGAGAATTAACTTATAATCTATTGTGTAGTACTCACTCAGATATATCAGTATGCATGTTAGAGTTAGCGAGGTGAGTGACGAAAGCGCTCTGAGACACGAACGTGACGTCACACTTCTCGCAGTACACACCTTCTGACGTGTCTTTTATATCCTGAAAATGGAATTAATTATTATTTACTACTGTTAACATGAAATAGTACAATTTTTAGACTGATTTCATAAAATATTCTTTCAAAGAAACCCTAAACAAAAAAATATATCAATATAGACCAAGATAAACGGGCATTAATTTTCTTCTAACGACACCATCTCAGCGTTTTGCATTGCTTAATTTTGCCATATATTTAAGCCAAACTTTAGTGCTATGTGAACTCTGGTCATTATAGTAGTGTTGCTATCGATAGTTTTAATCGAAAAACGCCAAACTATCGATATGCCTATCGATACTACCGATACTATCGACCGTCACGGCGAATAAACTATCGATAGTTTTAGACAATCGAGTGTTACCTTCATTTGATTAAGGGCCAATTTTTCCATCGCCAGATAACTTTATTCGACGAATAACTTTGAAACTTTGACAGTCATTTCATACAAAATCTGTCAAAAGTCAATTTTATTCGTCGAATAAAAGTTATCTGGCGATGGAAAAATCGGCCCTTAAACGATCGATTTGTGCTCGATAGTGGACTAAATCGATCGTTTAAGGGCCGATGGACTATCGAGCGGCAACACTAAATAAAGCCTCTTGCCGTTAACAGATTATAATCTAAAAACTACCTACATTCACCCCACCACCGTCCCCCCCATACCTGTTGATTGTTGTCGTAGTGCGAGATGCGCGCGTGCTGCGCGAGCCCCGACGGGCTGACGAAGGACGCGCCGCACACGCGGCACACGTGCGCCGAGCGGTGCGCCGTGCGCACGTGGGAGTAGTACGTGGATACGTGTCTGTTATAAATAAATAAACATATTATAACATACACATAAACAAACATAAGTATGTACATAGATTGGATGCTAGTATAGTAATGTCTAAGAAGAGGCAGAGACGGATTAACAAAGCCGCGAATAGGCAGTTCAATTCTTGCTATCTTCTTTTTTTTCAGTTATTTCTGTGCGAGTGTGCCTTGATAGTGAAAGATACAATTACCCAAAAAAATTGACTCAATTTGCTTCCCTAAAATTTTCCACACGAACCCTTTTGCGTCCGCGCACCCCTAACATGCCTAATCTAATTTGTCTTAGGAATATCGTCGTCTGTTGAACCCGCGATTCTGAACGAGCTAATCAGCAAATGTTAATAATGCAGACGTAATAATACTTACTTGAATCCTTGTCCACAATATTTGCATTTTCTTATATCACCGCTGTGATAGTTGGCGTGGAAGGCGGCCGAGTTTCTGTAACAAAACATTTATATACATATCTATTAGATTAGACCGTGTATAAGAATGTATGCTTAGTTTCTGATGTTGTTATATAAAGTTGATAAAGTGATTTAATGCGTTTATCTCATGGACTACTGATTCGTAATGAAAAACACTTTTCATGGATAGTCAATTTATCGAGAACAGATGTTGACAACATCACACTACGAGTACAACCAATAGGAACACAGCAGTAACAATTAGGCTCTAGACAGACTGCAATCCAACCACAAATTGCAGTTCAGGTGTAGTTGACAGTTTATTGCACTCGTGTGAACTGCATTCAAACTGCACCGGAACTGCAATTTGCAGTGTCCCTTTATATGTCTAGGTAGAGCTTTAACGCGAGTGAAACATGAGGGCACAGGACACAGATAGTCACAATATTTTTTTACTAAACATTTTCGAGGTATACTCACTCCAAATTAAACTTCATATCACAGAGCAGGCACTGGTAGATGGAGTAGTGTCCGGCCATGTGCCGCTTCAGGAGGTACTTCAGGTTGAACCCCATGTTGCAGAACCGGCACTTGAAACTTACTGACTGGAATGCAAATCACAAAATCAAAATGCATTATAAACATAAAACAAAGTCGTTATTTACACTAATTATAGCTCGAGAATGTGGCTATATGTATGGTACAGATGTACATAATAAATGGTAATATTTAGTGTAATATTGGGGAAATTACGTAACTTATTAGGGATAATAAGATATAAATAATAGACGACAACTTCACTGAACATGGATTTTTTTTTTCTTCTTGAAACTACAATATAAAGTAGTTTCTTAATAATTACAATCTAGCATTTTGCTGGCTAATGAGTAATTTAATTTTAACCTAAACTAGTAATAATGTTTATATTAAGAATATGTCCAATAACACTTTTCTTATTATTTCTACTTAAGGCGAAGACACTTTGTTCATGTGTTCTGTTTAATTATAGTTAACAATCACTACACTACACTATTCACAAAATTAACTCATAAGGCTTTGTCCTTTTAAGTCTTCTCACTTTATTTGTGTTGTCAAGGAGCTGGATAGCCTCAACATAACTTCACTGAACATGGATTTAATTGTAACTGCGTCACACATAATTTATTGGGACCAACCGACAAAACTACCCGCAATACATATATCACATTTAGTATCAGAAAAATCAAAAGAAAAAGGGAAGTTGCTATGTTATAAAAAAAACAATCACTGCTTGACTGATCCAGCCACAGACGTTAAGACTGGGCTCTGCAAATAAGCTTAATTTGGGGCTAGATGGCGCTGTGTGTTCTAATTGGAACTTGGTAGAAAGTTCTCAGTGCATAGAGAAGAATGTTTTCGATGGTTCCACGATTCGATAGTAAATTTATTAGTAGAACTAGGAGGTAAAAATAGTCTCATTAGTGTGAAACTGTTCAGTAGAACAAGTGGAAAGAATAAACGGAACTGACCATTGAATATGTTTAAGCTAGGCATGGCAGATAATTTTAATGACGAAAACACTATTGTATACCTACAGTTAATATTATAAAAATCTTATTTATAATGGGTGATTTTTTTGAGGTTAGGATTTTCATGCATTAGTATTTGCTCAGATTTTTTGAGGTTATGATTTTCATGCATTATTATTTGCTCAGTATGCTTTGACATTTCATCATGAATAGACTTACTAACGAGCAACGCTTGCAAATCATTGAATTTTATTACCAAAATCAGTGTTCGGTTCGAAATGTGTTTCGCGCTTTACGCCCGATTTATGGTCTACATAATCGACCAAGTGAGCAAACAATTAATGCGATTGTGACCAAGTTTCGCACTCAGTTTACTTTATTGGACATTAAACCAACCACACGAATGCGTACAGTGCGTACAGAAGAGAATATTGCGTCTGTTTCTGAGAGTGTTGCTGAAGACCGTGAAATGTCTATTCGTCGCCGTTCGCAGCAATTGGGTTTGTGTTATTCGACCACATGGAAGATTTTACGCAAAGATCTTGGTGTAAAACCGTATAAAATACAGCTCCTGCAAGAACTGAAGCCGAACGATCTGCCACAACGTCGAATTTTCAGTGAATGGGCCCTAGAAAAGTTGGCAGAAAATCCGCTTTTTTATCGACAAATTTTGTTCAGCGATGAGGCTCATTTCTGGTTGAATGGCTACGTAAATAAGCAAAATTGCCGCATTTGGAGTGAAGAGCAACCAGAAGCCGTTCAAGAACTGCCCATGCATCCCGAAAAATGCACTGTTTGGTGTGGTTTGTACGCTGGTGGAATCATTGGACCGTATTTTTTCAAAGATGCTGTTGGACGCAACGTTACAGTGAATGGCGATCGCTATCGTTCGATGCTAACAAACTTTTTGTTGCCAAAAATGGAAGAACTGAACTTGGTTGACATGTGGTTTCAACAAGATGGCGCTACATGCCACACAGCTCGCGATTCTATGGCCATTTTGAGGGAAAACTTCGGAGAACAATTCATCTCAAGAAATGGACCGGTAAGTTGGCCACCAAGATCATGCGATTTGACGCCTTTAGACTATTTTTTGTGGGGCTACGTCAAGTCTAAAGTCTACAGAAATAAGCCAGTAACTATTCCAGCTTTGGAAGACAACATTTCCGAAGAAATTCGGGCTATTCCGGCCGAAATGCTCGAAAAAGTTGCCCAAAATTGGACTTTCCGAATGGACCACCTAAGACGCAGCCGCGGTCAACATTTAAATGAAATTATCTTCAAAAAGTAAATGTCATGTACCAATCTAACGTTTAAAATAAAGAACCGATGAGATTTTGCAAATTTTATGCGTTTTATTGTTTAAAAAAGTTCTCAAGCTCTTAAAAAATCACCCGTTATGTATGTATAAAAAGCAATATTATCTGTAAGTAAGTATATTTATGTATTACCTCATCATGTCGTTCCTTCAAATGCCTCTCCAACATGTCGACTCTCGAGAATCCTTTGAAACAACTCTTACATTTAAAATTAGCTTTCACGTATTTGCTACTATACTGTCTCTTCTGGAACTCTTCCATCGCTTGCTCTTCAGTCAAACTTATCTTCTGCCACAAATCTGGTGAAAAAGGATCCTTCTTTCTTTGAGTAAACTTTTTCGGTTTCTTATTCCGTTCTTTTGTTTTCTTTCTATCAATCACTAACAAATTATTATCATCATTTATCGCTTTTTTCAGCAAATTTAGTAATATACTTTCATCATCACTAGAAACTGTTTCTTTTTGCTTTATCTGTTCATCAATGTGATTAACTCTTTCATCACCATTTGGTACTGTTTCCTGTTTAACCGGTTCAACCAATTCATCATCACTGTGATGAATATCTGTATCGAGGCAATCATCATCTATATCGACTGTGTTAGCTATGGGTACTCTTTCAAGTTTGACGTAGATATCTTCAGATACTTTATTAATATCTATAGCAGGTTCCGGAACGTTATCAAATACACTAACTTCTTGTAATGAGTCTTTTGCGAACTCTTCTTGAGGACAATGTACGATAACTTGTTCGACTTCAATACTTTTCTTAGGATGATGATGATATTTGAATTTGTATGTTTTTACATATTTATTTGGGACTGTTAAACTTAGAGGCATGTGCAAGTTATGTGAGTATCTGTTTATTAGGCTTACTGATTCGTATGTGAGCTGAAATTAGTTATTTTAATATTAGTAATTTGTTGAGATTTTCAGTGTCTTTTCTTGAAAATTAAATTACTTTTAGGGCTGATTTTTCCATCGCCAGTAACTTTATTCGGTGAATAATTTTGAAATTTCATACAAAAACTGTCAAACGTCAATATCATTCGTCGAATAAAAGTTATCTGGCGATGGAAAAATCGGCCCTTAATTTAATTTCTTATAAACAGTTATTAATACATATTCAACCAAATAAGTTTTCTCTAAAATTGTTTAACTAAGAAAGACCAGTATTCCATCCTAGGTTTAAATCCAATTAAGGTCAAAATAATTTAAAGTTAAACCTACTTAGTTAAAAAATATGTAAACTAATGTTTTTTTTTTATTTAATTTTAATTAAAATAATATTTGACCTATTTCTATAAATAAGGAAAAACTTGGTATTAGTTTTAAATATTATAAATTAATAACTAATTAATCTCAGTAAGAAGATTTTGGATAACTATTGTAGACAGAAAAAAAACAGACTTTATTATTACCTATTTATTCTTCTTCTATCTTGTCAACAACTACAAAATAATATATTGTATAAAGAGAAATAAAATAAGACTAAATTATTATAATATTACTAAAATAGATAAATTAAAACTTACTTTTCCTTTCCATAGTATTTGTTTCAGTACTTTTGTTCCGTTAAAACATTTATCTCTGAACTTGTGAAACTTATGAAGGAGCGTTGAACATTCATAACAAAACCATTTAGGTAGTTCATCTCCATCTTGTATCTGAAAAAACAAAAATGAGGCTGTATGAGGTGGAACTATAGCTATAAAAACTAAAAAAAATAATAACTATACTAATATTATAAAGAGGAAAGATTTGTTTGTTTGTTTGTAATGAATAGGCTCCGAAACTACTGGACCGATTTCAAAAATTCTTTCACTAATGGAAAGCTAATTTATCAGTGCGTGACATAGGCTATATTTTATCCCCGTAATCCCACGGGAACGGGAACTACGCGGGTGAAACCGCGGGGAGCTACTAGTCTGATATAAAGAGAAAAAAAAGAAATGATCATTTCTCTGAAACATAAAAAATTGAGGCAATATGGGGTAGAGCTTTAGCTCTGAAAACTATCAATACATAGGTAGTATAAAACAAAGTCGCTTTCTCTGTCCCTATGTTTGCTAAGATCTTTAAAACTATGCAACGGATTTTGATGCGGTTTTTAATAGATAGTGATTCAGTGGGAAAGTTTTTAGCATAATTTTATCCCCATATTCCTACGGGAACGGCAACTAAGCGGGTGAAACCGCGGGGTGCTAGTAAACAATAAGTTCACTTTTTTTTTTATGGTATGTCTAAATTTTGCGCTGTAATAAATGAAACCACTGGAAATGTTAAATAACTGTATATAATATGATCCTATTTGTGATCATTGTGTAGCATGACATAACATAGATTTTTAGAATAGCATACATACTATCAATGATTAAAATTACTTAGGGGATTTTAAGCAAGAAACATTAATTACAATAACATTGTTACGTTAATAACTTCCTGCTTGAAATCTTAAATTTATTAATTATAGTGTAAATATATTAAAAACAATGATAACTTGATGCAAGGTCGAAGGCCAAAAAAACTTATTATAATATTTATTTATTACTTAAATGTATTTTTAAACTTACCTGCATAGCCATAACTTCTTCATAATATTGCGATAAATTATTTGTATCACTATTGTATCCTCTCACGTTTACATTTAAACATATACGACATATTTTCAAGTTACTCATTTTTTTAACTTAAAATCAATAAATATTTCAAGACGCCAAGTAGGTGTAAACAAACAGAATAAATGTTTAAATCGTGTCTTATAGCTAGTTGTAAGTTTTTTATTATAAAGTACACTTAGGCTAAGTAATTTTATCTCATTATTACACAAAATGTACACAAATAAAAGTTTTGTGACTACAATTTCCTATTGCAGTGATTTTGCTCAGTTCAGCTTCAGATGAGCTTCTGCTTCTGCCATTTTTTGGTGTCAATCGTCAAGTTAACTGTCACTGTCACAGTCAGACAGTAAATTGTAATTTTTTTTTTATTCTCCCACTGTTCCCAGTATTGCCACTTATGACTATCGAAATTAAAATAACATTACTTTTTAAGCTAATACCCCCTTTAGACTATGCTCCTATGGGCAGGGAAGTGAGCAGTGAAATGTGCAAGGACGTAGTGTGGGCCACTCGTGCTGCCACTCGTCATGCTGCTACCGCTGCCCGATATAGGTTCCCGACGATCCCGCGAGTGTCTTCTGACTTCTTTCGTCATTATCATAAGTCATTGCCCACTTCCCTGCTCAATTCCCTGCCGATAGAAGCTTAGTCTAAATAGGGTAGTGCTGCGGAAGTATTTAAGAAAATATTTCCGGCAGCGTGAGGAGCAGTGGCAGAAGCATAGGGGGTATAAGACGATACACAAAAAAAAATTAAAAGAAGGGGGTAGGTACTTTAAACTCGTTTTTACACTACTGCTACTGGTACTAATGCTCATTCAATAGAAATCTTAAGAAGTAAATCATGAGTGATATTAAAAGTTTTGTCTTTTTTATCATATGAAATAAATCTATCCATTTTTGTAGTAACTGGCAACGCAATAGGAGACAAATGTCACTGTCCAAAAGTAACGTCAAATATTGTGAAACCATGGAATAATCATGAAGTTAAAGGTAAAAATGGAGTCGACACTTCGAATACCTACTTGAAGCTTACCTATATGTATCACTATCGCGTCTCTGTGGGCAGACTCTTTCTTTCTAACTAAGGTAACCTCTAGAAAGAGAAGGTCTGACTAAAAAGAGAGATCGGCCCACAGAGACGTAGGTATTTGACTCAAGCTGTTGTTCCAAGTGTGGGCTCCATTTTTTACCTACAACTTCATGAGAATAATAACGTCCAGTCTTATAAGTACCTATGTTGTCTTTATGTTGTGTATCATGCAGCTTGCAAAGTTATTAAAATTAATGTGTAATTGTTTATTTTAGAAGATGTTATTCGGTTTGCCGTCCTAATAGCTATTAGGACAGCAAACCGAATAGTACCGATATACACTAAAGTTATAATATAAACTATAGTTTATCAAAAATGAAAATATGATGAAAAATGTTGAAACACTCTTATTGTGCATTGTTATAAAAAAGATGAAGTACCTAACATGAAGTTAAAGGTAAAAATGGAGTCCACACTTCGAATACCTACTTGAAGCATACCTATATGTATATTGTTTTGTTGTTTATTATTTTGGAGAAAACCTTGATATAACATAACATAACATAACATAACATAATCATTCACTACTTCATCTCATTATAGTAACTGACCCCTAACTAAGCTCGAAGCTTGTATCTAGGGTATCAGAAACTACTATATTTAAGTACTTACTTACTTACTTATTGATAATTAAAAAAAGTGGTCCCAATACATTCCCTTGCGGTACGCCTAAATATAGAGTTGGATGTCTCGTTACATAATAACAAAAAAATAGTTTAATTACGTAGTTTTTTTAATGAAATGAAATGATTACAATTTGTTTGAATACGGTAATTTTGTCCGGTGATCTTTTGTGGATTAATACAGGAACTCGATAAATGCACATCCGTAACTCCAGAGGGAGTGGAGGGTCATTGCTAGGTAGTGGTCGAGCGCGCCGGGCAGCACGTGCTCCAGGGTCACCAGCAGGAAGAGGGCGGCGTGCGGGCGGTGGTAGAGGCGCGCGGGGGGGTCGCGCGGGGCCGGACCCGCGCCGCGCAGCAGGCCCAGGTAGCGGCGCCAGCGCGGTGACACGCCCAGGGGCATGCGCCGCGCTGCCACCTCCGCGTGAATACCGCCACCGTGCATCGCCAGCAGCTCGCACCAGCACTCCTCATCCTCCAGTACCTCCAGTACCAACGTGGCGAGTGAGTCGTTAGGGTCCAACAGCGCAACGACTTCCTCCAGTACCACGCTGCCGTGCTGCAACATGTTGCGAATTGGCAGTTCGGCGAGGAGCTGTCCCGGCGGTCGGCGCGCTGGTACACCCAGCCCCGCCTCAGCCAGGACTATGTGAACGTCGGCGAGTGCCGCCTCGGCGGCGAGTCGCGCCCGCGCGTCGCTCGCCCACAGCGTGCGGAGTGCGTCCACTGTGCGCGCACCTTGCACCGCGCGCCTCAGAGCGGCGGCGCGCTCGCAGAGGCACTCGAGGCGCCGACTCTCACCCGACGCGCGCCGCACTGACTCCCACAGACGCTCGATACCCTCGTACTGGTATTCTTCCACTTCCTCCGGTACGGGCAGAATGTTGTTTTCACAGTAACTTTTGGCTTCGTCTATGGTCATGTAAAGTAGAAACTCGACACTGTTAATGCCATCACGGTCCGGAAACCCTCTGTCAATGGCCCGATATTCTGCAGAAATATAACTCTTTTTGATCTCCCTCGCGTTGTTCCTGAACAAGCCAACTGGGTCTATGAAGAATTTCAAGAGATGTTTGATATCGCGCCACTCGTCGGTTCTATCGGTGACCCTTTTCAAATTCTTGATCACAGTGTTTTTTGTTTGAATATTAGTTTTCAATTTCTTCACTTCCCTATTAATATCAAGGATACAGTTCTTCTCGGGGTAGGTGAGGACGGACACAGTGACGGGTAAAGTAGCCACGTCGCGTACAATGGACTCCCACACGTCGAGGTCTGCTCGC